>JASTWF010000255.1:0-679581 GCA_030390025.1 Squalus acanthias | reverse complement strand
CCCCCTAGATCAGTGTATCTGTCCCCTAGATCAGTGTATCTGTCCCCCTAGATCAGTGTATCTGTCCCCTAGATCAGTGTATCTGTCCCCTAGATCAGTGTATCTGTCCCCTAGATCAGTGTATCTGTCCCCCTAGATCAGTGTATCTGTCCCCTAGATCAGTGTATCTGTCCCCTAGATCAGTGTATCTGTCCCCCTAGATCAGTGTATCTGTCTCCCTAGATCAGTGTATCTGTCCCCTAGATCAGTGTATCTGTCCCTAGATCAGTGTATCTGTCCCCTAGATCAGTGTATCTGTCCCTAGATCAGTGTATCTGTCCCCCTAGATCAGTGTATCTGTCCCTAGATCAGTGTATCTGTCCCCTAGATCAGTGTATCTGTCCCCTAGATCAGTGTATCTGTCCCCTAGATCAGTGTATCTGTCCCCTAGATCAGTGTATCTGTCCCCCTAGATCAGTGTATCTGTCCCTAGATCAGTGTATCTGTCTCCCTAGATCAGTGTATCTGTCCCTAGATCAGTGTATCTGTCCCTAGATCAGTGTATCTGTCCCCCTAGATCAGTGTATCTGTCCCCTGATCAGTGTATCTGTCCCTAGATCAGTGTATCTGTCCCCCTAGATCAGTGTATCTCTCCCCCTAGATCAGTGTATCTGTCCCCCCTAGATCAGTGTATCTGTCCCCTAGATCAGTGTATCTGTCCCCTAGATCAGTGTATCTGTCCCTAGATCAGTGTATCTGTCCCCTAGATCAGTGTATCTGTCTCCCTAGATCAGTGTATCTGTCCCCCTAGATCAGTGTATCTGTCCCCCTAGATCAGTGTATCTGTCCCCCTAGATCAGTGTATCTGTCCCCTAGATCAGTGTATCTGTCCCCTAGATCAGTGTATCTGTCCCCTAGATCAGTGTATCTGTCCCCTAGATCAGTGTATCTGTCCCCTAGATCAGTGTATCTGTCCCCTAGATCAGTGTATCTGTCCCCTAGATCAGTGTATCTGTCCCCTAGATCAGTGTATCTGTCCCCTAGATCAGTGTATCTGTCCCCTAGATCAGTGTATCTGTCCCCTAGATCAGTGTATCTGTCCCCCTAGATCAGTGTATCTGTCCCCCTAGATCAGTGTATCTGTCCCCTAGATCAGTGTATCTGTCCCCTAGATCAGTGTATCTGTCCCCTAGATCAGTGTATCTGTCCCCCTAGATCAGTGTATCTGTCCCCTAGATCAGTGTATCTGTCCCCCTAGATCAGTGTATCTGTCCCCCTAGATCAGTGTATCTGTCCCCTAGATCAGTGTATCTGTCCCCTAGATCAGTGTATCTGTCCCTAGATCAGTGTATCTGTCCCCCTAGATCAGTGTATCTGTCCCCCTAGATCAGTGTATCTGTCCCCTAGATCAGTGTATCTGTCCCCTAGATCAGTGTATCTGTCCCCTAGATCAGTGTATCTGTCCCCCTAGATCAGTGTATCTGTCCCCTAGATCAGTGTATCTGTCCCCTAGATCAGTGTATCTGTCCCCCTAGATCAGTGTATCTGTCCCCTAGATCAGTGTATCTGTCCCTAGATCAGTGTATCTGTCCCCTAGATCAGTGTATCTGTCCCCCTAGATCAGTGTATCTGTCCCTAGATCAGTGTATCTGTCCCCTAGATCAGTGTATCTGTCCCCCTAGATCAGTGTATCTGTCCCCTAGATCAGTGTATCTGTCCCCTAGATCAGTGTATCTGTCCCCTAGATCAGTGTATCTGTCCCCTAGATCAGTGTATCTGTCCCTAGATCAGTGTATCTGTCCCTAGATCAGTGTATCTGTCCCCTAGATCAGTGTATCTGTCCCCCTAGATCAGTGTATCTGTCTAGATCAGTGTATCTGTCCCCTAGATCAGTGTATCTGTCCCCCTAGATCAGTGTATCTGTCCCTAGATCAGTGTATCTGTCCCCTAGATCAGTGTATCTGTCCCCTAGATCAGTGTATCTGTCCCTAGATCAGTGTATCTGTCCCCCTAGATCAGTGTATCTGTCCCCTAGATCAGTGTAGCTGTCCCCCTAGATCAGTGTATCTGTCCCCTAGATCAGTGTATCTGTCCCCTAGATCAGTGTATCTGGCCCCTAGATCAGTGTATCTGTCCCCTAGATCAGTGTATCTGTCCCCTAGATCAGTGTATCTGTCCCCTAGATCAGTGTATCTGTCCCTAGATCAGTGTATCTGTCCCCTAGATCAGTGTATCTGTCCCTAGATCAGTGTATCTGTCCCCTAGATCAGTGTATCTGTCCCTAGATCAGTGTATCTGTCCCCTAGATCAGTGTATCTGTCCCCTAGATCAGTGTATCTGTCCCCTAGATCAGTGTATCTGTCCCCTAGATCAGTGTATCTGTCCCCTAGATCAGTGTATCTGTCCCCTAGATCAGTGTATCTGTCCCCTAGATCAGTGTATCTGTCCCCCTAGATCAGTGTATCTGTCCCCCTAGATCAGTGTATCTGTCCCCTAGATCAGTGTATCTGTCCCCTAGATCAGTGTATCTGTCCCTAGATCAGTGTATCTGTCCCTAGATCAGTGTATCTGTCCCCTAGATCAGTGTATCTGTCCCCTAGATCAGTGTATCTGTCCCCTAGATCAGTGTATCTGTCCCCCCCCCCTAGATCAGTGTATCTGTCCCCCTAGATCAAATTTTCCTGGTGTATCTGTCCCCTAGATCAGTGTATCTGTCCCCCTAGATCAGTGTATCTGTCCCTAGATCAGTGTATCTGTCCCCCTAGATCAGTGTATCTGTCCCCTAGATCAGTGTATCTGTCCCCCTAGATCAGTGTATCTGTCCCTAGATCAGTGTATCTGTCCCCCTAGATCAGTGTATCTGTCCCCCTAGATCAGTGTATCTGTCCCCCTAGATCAGTGTATCTGTTCCCTAGATCAGTGTATCTGTCCCCTAGATCAGTGTATCTGTCCCCTAGATCAGTGTATCTGTCCCCTAGATCAGTGTATCTGTCCCCCTAGATCAGTGTATCTGTCCCCTAGATCAGTGTATCTGTTCCCTAGATCAGTGTATCTGTCCCCTAGATCAGTGTATCTGTCCCCTAGATCAGTGTATCTGTCCCTAGATCAGTGTATCTGTCCCCTAGATCAGTGTATCTGTCCCCTAGATCAGTGTATCTGTCCCCTAGATCAGTGTATCTGTCCCCCTAGATCAGTGTATCTGTTCCCTAGATCAGTGTATCTGTCCCCCTAGATCAGTGTATCTGTCCCCTAGATCAGTGTATCTGTCCCCTAGATCAGTGTATCTGTCCCCTAGATCAGTGTATCTGTCCCCTAGATCAGTGTATCTGTCCCCCTAGATCAGTGTATCTGTCCCCTAGATCAGTGTATCTGTCCCCTAGATCAGTGTATCTGTCCCCTAGATCAGTGTATCTCTCCCCTAGATCAGTGTATCTGTCCCCTAGATCAGTGTATCTGTCCCCTAGATCAGTGTATCTGTCCCCCTAGATCAGTGTATCTGTCCCCTAGATCAGTGTATCTGTCCCTAGATCAGTGTATCTGTCCCCTAGATCAGTGTATCTGTCCCCCTAGATCAGTGTATCTGTCCCCTAGATCAGTGTATCTGTCCCCCTAGATCAGTGTATCTGTCCCCCTAGATCAGTGTATCTGTCCCCTAGATCAGTGTATCTGTCCCCTAGATCAGTGTATCTGTCCCCCTAGATCAGTGTATCTGTCCCCTAGATCAGTGTATCTGTCCCCTAGATCAGTGTATCTGTCCCCCTAGTTCAGTGTATCTGTCCCTAGATCAGTGTATCTGTCCCCTAGATCAGTGTATCTGTCCCCTAGATCAGTGTATCTGTCCCCTAGATCAGTGTATCTGTCCCCTAGATCAGTGTATCTGTCCCCTAGATCAGTGTATCTGTCCCCCTAGATCAGTGTATCTGTCCCCCTAGATCAGTGTATCTGTCCCCCTAGATCAGTGTATCTGTCCCCTAGATCAGTGTATCTGTCCCCTAGATCAGTGTATCTGTCCCCTAGATCAGTGTATCTGTGTCCCCTAGATCAGTGTATCTGTCCCCTAGATCAGTGTATCTGTCCCCTAGATCAGTGTATCTGTCCCCTAGATCAGTGTATCTGTCCCCTAGATCAGTGTATCTGTCCCCTAGATCAGTGTATCACTCCCGCCTAGATCAGTGTATCTGTCCCCTAGATCAGTGTATCTGTCCCCTAGATCAGTGTATCTGTCCCCTAGATCAGTGTATCTGTCCCCTAGATCAGTGTATCTGTCCCCCTAGATCAGTGTATCTGTCCCCTAGATCAGTGTATCTGTCCCCCTAGATCAGTGTATCTGTCCCCTAGATCAGTGTATCTGTCCCCTAGATCAGTGTATCTGTCCCCTAGATCAGTGTATCTGTCCCCTAGATCAGTGTATCTGTCCCCTAGATCAGTGTATCTGTCCCCTAGATCAGTGTATCTGTCCCCTAGATCAGTGTATCTGTCCCCTAGATCAGTGTATCTGTCCCCTAGATCAGTGTATCTGTCCCCTAGATCAGTGTATCTGTCCCCTAGATCAGTGTATCTGTCCCCTAGATCAGTGTATCTGTCCCCTAGATCAGTGTATCTGTCCCCTAGATCAGTGTATCTGTCCCCTAGATCAGTGTATCTGTCCCCCTAGATCAGTGTATCTGTCCCCCTAGATCAGTGTATCTGTCCCCTAGATCAGTGTATCTGTCCCCCTAGATCAGTGTATCTGTCCCCTAGATCAGTGTATCTGTCCCCCTAGATCAGTGTATCTGTCCCCTAGATCAGTGTATCTGTCCCCCTAGATCAGTGTATCTGTCCCCTAGATCAGTGTATCTGTCCCCCTAGATCAGTGTATCTGTCCCCTAGATCAGTGTATCTGTCCCCTAGATCAGTGTATCTGTCCCCTAGATCAGTGTATCTGTCCCCTAGATCAGTGTATCTGTCCCCTAGATCAGTGTATCTGTCCCCCTAGATCAGTGTATCTGTCCCCTAGATCAGTGTATCTGTCCCCTAGATCAGTGTATCTGTCCCCCTAGATCAGTGTATCTGTCCCCTAGATCAGTGTATCTGTCCCCTAGATCAGTGTATCTGTCCCCTAGATCAGTGTATCTGTCCCCTAGATCAGTGTATCTGTCCCCTAGATCAGTGTATCTGTCCCCTAGATCAGTGTATCTGTCCCCTAGATCAGTGTATCTGTCCCCTAGATCAGTGTATCTGTCCCCTAGATCAGTGTATCTGTCCCCTAGATCAGTGTATCTGTCCCCCTAGATCAGTGTATCTGTCCCTAGATCAGTGTATCTGTCCCCCTAGATCAGTGTATCTGTCCCCTAGATCAGTGTATCTGTCCCCTAGATCAGTGTATCTGTCCCCTAGATCAGTGTATCTGTCCCCCTAGATCAGTGTATCTGTCCCCTAGATCAGTGTATCTGTCCCCCTAGATCAGTGTATCTGTCCCCCTAGATCAGTGTATCTGTCCCCTAGATCAGTGTATCTGTCCCCCTAGATCAGTGTATCTGTCCCCCTAGATCAGTGTATCTGTCCCCTAGATCAGTGTATCTGTCCCCTAGATCAGTGTATCTGTCCCCTAGATCAGTGTATCTGTCCCCTAGATCAGTGTATCTGTCCCTAGATCAGTGTATCTGTCCCCTAGATCAGTGTATCTGTCCCCTAGATCAGTGTATCTGTCCCCTAGATCAGTGTATCTGTCCCCTAGATCAGTGTATCTGTCCCCTAGATCAGTGTATCTGTCCCTAGATCAGTGTATCTGTCCCCCTAGATCAGTGTATCTGTCCCCTAGATCAGTGTATCTGTCCCCTAGATCAGTGTATCTGTCCCTAGATCAGTGTATCTGTCCCCTAGATCAGTGTATCTGTCCCCTAGATCAGTGTATCTGTCCCCTAGATCAGTGTATCTGTCCCCTAGATCAGTGTATCTGTCCCCTAGATCAGTGTATCTGTCCCCTAGATCAGTGTATCTGTTCCCTAGATCAGTGTATCTGTCCCCTAGTTCAGTGTATCTGTCCCTAGATCAGTGTATCTGTCCCCTAGATCAGTGTATCTGTCCCCTAGATCAGTGTATCTGTCCCCTAGATCAGTGTATCTGTCCCCTAGATCAGTGTATCTGTCCCCTAGATCAGTGTATCTGTCCCCTAGATCAGTGTATCTGTCCCCTAGATCAGTGTATCTGTCCCCTAGATCAGTGTATCTGTCCCCCTAGATCAGTGTATCTGTCCCCTAGATCAGTGTATCTGTCCCCTAGATCAGTGTATCTGTCCCCTAGATCAGTGTATCTGTCCCCTAGATCAGTGTATCTGTCCCTAGATCAGTGTATCTGTCCCCTAGATCAGTGTATCTGTCCCCTAGATCAGTGTATCTGTCCCCTAGATCAGTGTATCTGTCCCCTAGATCAGTGTATCTGTCCCTAGATCAGTGTATCTGTCCCTAGATCAGTGTATCTGTCCCCCTAGATCAGTGTATCTGTCCCCTAGATCAGTGTATCTGTCCCCTAGATCAGTGTATCTGTCCCCTAGATCAGTGTATCTGTCCCCTAGATCAGTGTATCTGTTCCCCTAGATCAGTGTATCTGTCCCCTAGATCAGTGTATCTGTCCCCTAGATCAGTGTATCTGTCCCCTAGATCAGTGTATCTGTCCCCTAGATCAGTGTATCTGTCCCCTAGATCAGTGTATCTGTCCCCTAGATCAGTGTATCTGTCCCCTAGATCAGTGTATCTGTCCCCTAGATCAGTGTATCTGTCCCCTAGATCAGTGTATCTGTCCCCTAGATCAGTGTATCTGTCCCCTAGATCAGTGTATCTGTCCCCCTAGATCAGTGTATCTGTCCCCTAGATCAGTGTATCTGTCCCCTAGATCAGTGTATCTGTCCCCTAGATCAGTGTATCTGTCCCCTAGATCAGTGTATCTGTCCCCTAGATCAGTGTATCTGTCCCCTAGATCAGTGTATCTGTCCCTAGATCAGTGTATCTGTCCCCCTAGATCAGTGTATCTGTCCCCCTAGATCAGTGTATCTGTCCCCTAGATCAGTGTATCTGTCCCCTAGATCAGTGTATCTGTCCCCTAGATCAGTGTATCTGTCCCCCTAGATCAGTGTATCTGTCCCCCTAGATCAGTGTATCTGTCCCCCTAGATCAGTGTATCTGTCCCCTAGATCAGTGTATCTGTCCCCTAGATCAGTGTATCTGTCCCCTAGATCAGTGTATCTGTCCCCTAGATCAGTGTATCTGTCCCCTAGATCAGTGTATCTGTCCCCTAGATCAGTGTATCTGTCCCCTAGATCAGTGTATCTGTCCCCTAGATCAGTGTATCTGTCCCCTAGATCAGTGTATCTGTCCCCTAGATCAGTGTATCTGTCCCCTAGATCAGTGTATCTGTCCCCTAGATCAGTGTATCTGTCCCCTAGATCAGTGTATCTGTCCCCCTAGATCAGTGTATCTGTCTCCCTAGATCAGTGTATCTGTCCCCTAGATCAGTGTATCTGTCCCCCTAGATCAGTGTATCTGTCCCCTAGATCAGTGTATCTGTCCCCTAGATCAGTGTATCTGTCCCCTAGATCAGTGTATCTGTCCCCTAGATCAGTGTATCTGTCCCCTAGATCAGTGTATCTGTCCCCTAGATCAGTGTATCTGTCCCCTAGATCAGTGTATCTGTCCCCTAGATCAGTGTATCTGTCCCCTAGATCAGTGTATCTGTCCCCTAGATCAGTGTATCTGTCCCCTAGATCAGTGTATCTGTCCCCTAGATCAGTGTATCTGTCCCCTAGATCAGTGTATCTGTCCCCTAGATCAGTGTATCTGTCCCCTAGATCAGTGTATCTGTCCCATAGATCAGTGTATCTGTCCCCTAGATCAGTGTATCTGTCCCTAGATCAGTGTATCTGTCCCCTAGATCAGTGTATCTGTCCCCCTAGATCAGTGTATCTGTCCCTAGATCAGTGTATCTGTCCCCTAGATCAGTGTATCTGTCCCCTAGATCAGTGTATCTGTCCCCTAGATCAGTGTATCTGTCCCCTAGATCAGTGTATCTGTCCCCTAGATCAGTGTATCTGTCCCCTAGATCAGTGTATCTGTCCCCAGATCAGTGTATCTGTCCCCCTAGATCAGTGTATCTGTCCCCTAGATCAGTGTATCTGTCCCCCTAGATCAGTGTATCTCTCCCCTAGATCAGTGTATCTGTCCCCTAGATCAGTGTATCTGTCCCCTAGATCAGTGTATCTGTCCCCCTAGATCAGTGTATCTGTCCCCTAGATCAGTGTATCTGTCCCTAGATCAGTGTATCTGTCCCTAGATCAGTGTATCTGTCCCCTAGATCAGTGTATCTGTCCCCTAGATCAGTGTATCTGTCCCCTAGATCAGTGTATCTGTCCCCTAGATCAGTGTATCTGTCCCCTAGATCAGTGTATCTGTCCCCTAGATCAGTGTATCTGTCCCCTAGATCAGTGTATCTGTCCCCTAGATCAGTGTATCTGTCCCCTAGATCAGTGTATCTGTCCCTAGATCAGTGTATCTGTCCCTAGATCAGTGTATCTGTCCCCCTAGATCAGTGTATCTGTCCCCTAGATCAGTGTATCTGTCCCCTAGATCAGTGTATCTGTCCCCTAGATCAGTGTATCTGTCCCCTAGATCAGTGTATCTGTCCCCTAGATCAGTGTATCTGTCCCCTAGATCAGTGTATCTGTCCCCTAGATCAGTGTATCTGTCCCCTAGATCAGTGTATCTGTCCCCTAGATCAGTGTATCTGTCCCCTAGATCAGTGTATCTGTCCCCTAGATCAGTGTATCTGTCCCCTAGATCAGTGTATCTGTCCCCCTAGATCAGTGTATCTGTCCCTAGATCAGTGTATCTGTCCCCTAGATCAGTGTATCTGTCCCTAGATCAGTGTATCTGTCCCCCTAGATCAGTGTATCTGTCCCCTAGATCAGTGTATCTGTCCCCTAGATCAGTGTATCTGTCCCCTAGATCAGTGTATCTGTCCCCCTAGATCAGTGTATCTGTCCCCTAGATCAGTGTATCTGTCCCCTAGATCAGTGTATCTGTCCCCTAGATCAGTGTATCTGTCCCCTAGATCAGTGTATCTGTCCCCTAGATCAGTGTATCTGTCCCCTAGATCAGTGTATCTGTCCCCTAGATCAGTGTATCTGTCCCCTAGATCAGTGTATCTGTCCCCTAGATCAGTGTATCTGTCCCCTAGATCAGTGTATCTGTCCCCTAGATCAGTGTATCTGTCCCCTAGATCAGTGTATCTGTCCCCTAGATCAGTGTATCTGTCCCCTAGATCAGTGTATCTGTCCCCTAGATCAGTGTATCTGTCCCCTAGATCAGTGTATCTGTCCCCTAGATCAGTGTATCTGTCCCCTAGATCAGTGTATCTGTCCCCCTAGATCAGTGTATCTGTCCCTAGATCAGTGTATCTGTCCCCCTAGATCAGTGTATCTGTCCCCTAGATCAGTGTATCTGTCCCCTAGATCAGTGTATCTGTCCCCTAGATCAGTGTATCTGTCCCCTAGATCAGTGTATCTGTCCCCTAGATCAGTGTATCTGTCCCCCTAGATCAGTGTATCTGTCCCCTAGATCAGTGTATCTGTCCCCCTAGATCAGTGTATCTGTCCCCTAGATCAGTGTATCTGTCCCCTAGATCAGTGTATCTGTCCCCTAGATCAGTGTATCTGTCCCCTAGATCAGTGTATCTGTCCCCTAGATCAGTGTATCTGTCCCCTAGATCAGTGTATCTGTCCCCTAGATCAGTGTATCTGTCCCCTAGATCAGTGTATCTGTCCCCTAGATCAGTGTATCTGTCCCCTAGATCAGTGTATCTGTCCCCTAGATCAGTGTATCTGTCCCCTAGATCAGTGTATCTGTCCCCCTAGATCAGTGTATCTGTCCCCTAGATCAGTGTATCTGTCCCCTAGATCAGTGTATCTGTCCCCTAGATCAGTGTATCTGTCCCCTAGATCAGTGTATCTGTCCCCTAGATCAGTGTATCTGTCCCCTAGATCAGTGTATCTGTCCCCTAGATCAGTGTATCTGTCCCCTAGATCAGTGTATCTGTCCCCCTAGATCAGTGTATCTGTCCCCTAGATCAGTGTATCTGTCCCCTAGATCAGTGTATCTGTCCCCTAGATCAGTGTATCTGTCCCCCTAGATCAGTGTATCTGTCCCCTAGATCAGTGTATCTGTCCCCTAGATCAGTGCGTCTGTCCCCTAGATCAGTGTATCTGTCCCCTAGATCAGTGTATCTGTCCCCTAGATCAGTGTATCTGTCCCCTAGATCAGTGTATCTGTCCCTAGATCAGTGTATCTGTCCCCTAGATCAGTGTATCTGTCCCCCTAGATCAGTGTATCTGTCCCCTAGATCAGTGTATCTGTCCCCTAGATCAGTGTATCTGTCCCCTAGATCAGTGTATCTGTCCCCTAGATCAGTGTATCTGTCCCCTAGATCAGTGTATCTGTCCCCTAGATCAGTGTATCTGTCCCCTAGATCAGTGTATCTGTCCCCTAGATCAGTGTATCTGTCCCCTAGATCAGTGTATCTGTCCCCCTAGATCAGTGTATCTGTCCCCTAGATCAGTGTATCTGTCCCCTAGATCAGTGTATCTGTCCCCTAGATCAGTGTATCTGTCCCCTAGATCAGTGTATCTGTCCCCTAGATCAGTGTATCTGTCCCCTAGATCAGTGTATCTGTCCCCTAGATCAGTGTATCTGTCCCCTAGATCAGTGTATCTGTCCCCTAGATCAGTGTATCTGTCCCCTAGATCAGTGTATCTGTCCCCTAGATCAGTGTATCTGTCCCCCTAGATCAGTGTATCTGTCCCCTAGATCAGTGTATCTGTCCCCTAGATCAGTGTATCTGTCCCCTAGATCAGTGTATCTGTCCCCTAGATCAGTGTATCTGTCCCCCTAGATCAGTGTATCTGTCCCCTAGATCAGTGTATCTGTCCCCTAGATCAGTGTATCTGTCCCCTAGATCAGTGTATCTGTCCCCTAGATCAGTGTATCTGTCCCCTAGATCAGTGTATCTGTCCCCTAGATCAGTGTATCTGTCCCCTAGATCAGTGTATCTGTCCCCTAGATCAGTGTATCTGTCCCCTAGATCAGTGTATCTGTCCCCTAGATCAGTGTATCTGTCCCCTAGATCAGTGTATCTGTCCCCTAGATCAGTGTATCTGTCCCCTAGATCAGTGTATCTGTCCCCTAGATCAGTGTATCTGTCCCCTAGATCAGTGTATCTGTCCCCCTAGATCAGTGTATCTGTCCCCTAGATCAGTGTATCTGTCCCCTAGATCAGTGTATCTGTCCCCTAGATCAGTGTATCTGTCCCCTAGATCAGTGTATCTGTCCCCTAGATCAGTGTATCTGTCCCCTAGATCAGTGTATCTGTCCCCTAGATCAGTGTATCTGTCCCCTAGATCAGTGTATCTGTCCCCTAGATCAGTGTATCTGTCCCCTAGATCAGTGTATCTGTCCCCTAGATCAGTGTATCTGTCCCCTAGATCAGTGTATCTGTCCCCTAGATCAGTGTATCTGTCCCCTAGATCAGTGTATCTGTCCCCTAGATCAGTGTATCTGTCCCCTAGATCAGTGTATCTGTCCCCTAGATCAGTGTATCTGTCCCCTAGATCAGTGTATCTGTCCCCTAGATCAGTGTATCTGTCCCCTAGATCAGTGTATCTGTCCCCTAGATCAGTGTATCTGTCCCCTAGATCAGTGTATCTGTCCCCCTAGATCAGTGTATCTGTCCCCCTAGATCAGTGTATCTGTCCCCCTAGATCAGTGTATCTGTCCCCTAGATCAGTGTATCTGTCCCCCTAGATCAGTGTATCTGTCCCCTAGATCAGTGTATCTGTCCCCCTAGATCAGTGTATCTGTCCCCTAGATCAGTGTATCTGTCCCCCTAGATCAGTGTATCTGTCCCCTAGATCAGTGTATCTGTCCCCTAGATCAGTGTATCTGTCCCCCTAGATCAGTGTATCTGTCCCCTAGATCAGTGTATCTGTCCCCCTAGATCAGTGTATCTGTCCCCCTAGATCAGTGTATCTGTCCCCTAGATCAGTGTATCTGTCCCCTAGATCAGTGTATCTGTCCCCCTAGATCAGTGTATCTGTCCCCCTAGATCAGTGTATCTGTCCCCTAGATCAGTGTATCTGTCCCCTAGATCAGTGTATCTGTCCCCTAGATCAGTGTATCTGTCCCCTAGATCAGTGTATCTGTCCCCTAGATCAGTGTATCTGTCCCCTAGATCAGTGTATCTGTCCCCTAGATCAGTGTATCTGTCCCCTAGATCAGTGTATCTGTCCCCTAGATCAGTGTATCTGTCCCCTAGATCAGTGTATCTGTCCCCTAGATCAGTGTATCTGTCCCCCTAGATCAGTGTATCTGTCCCCTAGATCAGTGTATCTGTCCCCCTAGATCAGTGTATCTGTCCCCTAGATCAGTGTATCTGTCCCCTAGATCAGTGTATCTGTCCCCCTAGATCAGTGTATCTGTCCCCCTAGATCAGTGTATCTGTCCCCTAGATCAGTGTATCTGTCCCCTAGATCAGTGTATCTGTCCCCTAGATCAGTGTATCTGTCCCCTAGATCAGTGTATCTGTCCCCTAGATCAGTGTATCTGTCCCCTAGATCAGTGTATCTGTCCCCTAGATCAGTGTATCTGTCCCCTAGATCAGTGTATCTGTCCCCTAGATCAGTGTATCTGTCCCCTAGATCAGTGTATCTGTCCCCTAGATCAGTGTATCTGTCCCCCTAGATCAGTGTATCTGTCCCCTAGATCAGTGTATCTGTCCCCTAGATCAGTGTATCTGTCCCCTAGATCAGTGTATCTGTCCCCTAGATCAGTGTATCTGTCCCCTAGATCAGTGTATCTGTCCCCCTAGATCAGTGTATCTGTCCCCTAGATCAGTGTATCTGTCCCCTAGATCAGTGTATCTGTCCCCTAGATCAGTGTATCTGTCCCCTAGATCAGTGTATCTGTCCCCTAGATCAGTGTATCTGTCCCCTAGATCAGTGTATCTGTCCCCTAGATCAGTGTATCTGTCCCCTAGATCAGTGTATCTGTCCCCTAGATCAGTGTATCTGTCCCCTAGATCAGTGTATCTGTCCCCTAGATCAGTGTATCTGTCCCCTAGATCAGTGTATCTGTCCCCTAGATCAGTGTATCTGTCCCCTAGATCAGTGTATCTGTCCCCTAGATCAGTGTATCTGTCCCCTAGATCAGTGTATCTGTCCCCTAGATCAGTGTATCTGTCCCCTAGATCAGTGTATCTGTCCCCTAGATCAGTGTATCTGTCCCCTAGATCAGTGTATCTGTCCCCTAGATCAGTGTATCTGTCCCCTAGATCAGTGTATCTGTCCCCTAGATCAGTGTATCTGTCCCCCTAGATCAGTGTATCTGTCCCCTAGATCAGTGTATCTGTCCCCTAGATCAGTGTATCTGTCCCCTAGATCAGTGTATCTGTCCCCTAGATCAGTGTATCTGTCCCCTAGATCAGTGTATCTGTCCCCTAGATCAGTGTATCTGTCCCCTAGATCAGTGTATCTGTCCCCTAGATCAGTGTATCTGTCCCCTAGATCAGTGTATCTGTCCCCTAGATCAGTGTATCTGTCCCCTAGATCAGTGTATCTGTCCCCCTAGATCAGTGTATCTGTCCCCCTAGATCAGTGTATCTGTCCCCTAGATCAGTGTATCTGTCCCCTAGATCAGTGTATCTGTCCCCTAGATCAGTGTATCTGTCCCCTAGATCAGTGTATCTGTCCCCTAGATCAGTGTATCTGTCCCCCTAGATCAGTGTATCTGTCCCCTAGATCAGTGTATCTGTCCCCTAGATCAGTGTATCTGTCCCCTAGATCAGTGTATCTGTCCCCTAGATCAGTGTATCTGTCCCCTAGATCAGTGTATCTGTCCCCTAGATCAGTGTATCTGTCCCCTAGATCAGTGTATCTGTCCCCTAGATCAGTGTATCTGTCCCCTAGATCAGTGTATCTGTCCCCTAGATCAGTGTATCTGTCCCCTAGATCAGTGTATCTGTCCCCTAGATCAGTGTATCTGTCCCCTAGATCAGTGTATCTGTCCCCTAGATCAGTGTATCTGTCCCCTAGATCAGTGTATCTGTCCCCTAGATCAGTGTATCTGTCCCCTAGATCAGTGTATCTGTCCCCTAGATCAGTGTATCTGTCCCCCTAGATCAGTGTATCTGTCCCCTAGATCAGTGTATCTGTCCCCTAGATCAGTGTATCTGTCCCCTAGATCAGTGTATCTGTCCCCTAGATCAGTGTATCTGTCCCCTAGATCAGTGTATCTGTCCCCCTAGATCAGTGTATCTGTCCCCTAGATCAGTGTATCTGTCCCCTAGATCAGTGTATCTGTCCCCCTAGATCAGTGTATCTGTCCCCTAGATCAGTGTATCTGTCCCCTAGATCAGTGTATCTGTCCCCTAGATCAGTGTATCTGTCCCCCTAGATCAGTGTATCTGTCCCCTAGATCAGTGTATCTGTCCCCCTAGATCAGTGTATCTGTCCCCTAGATCAGTGTATCTGTCCCCTAGATCAGTGTATCTGTCCCCCTAGATCAGTGTATCTGTCCCCTAGATCAGTGTATCTGTCCCCTAGATCAGTGTATCTGTCCCCTAGATCAGTGTATCTGTCCCCTAGATCAGTGTATCTGTCCCCTAGATCAGTGTATCTGTCCCCTAGATCAGTGTATCTGTCCCCTAGATCAGTGTATCTGTCCCCTAGATCAGTGTATCTGTCCCCCTAGATCAGTGTATCTGTCCCCCTAGATCAGTGTATCTGTCCCCTAGATCAGTGTATCTGTCCCCTAGATCAGTGTATCTGTCCCCTAGATCAGTGTATCTGTCCCCTAGATCAGTGTATCTGTCCCCTAGATCAGTGTATCTGTCCCCTAGATCAGTGTATCTGTCCCCCTAGATCAGTGTATCTGTCCCCTAGATCAGTGTATCTGTCCCCTAGATCAGTGTATCTGTCCCCTAGATCAGTGTATCTGTCCCCCTAGATCAGTGTATCTGTCCCCTAGATCAGTGTATCTGTCCCCTAGATCAGTGTATCTGTCCCCTAGATCAGTGTATCTGTCCCCTAGATCAGTGTATCTGTCCCCCTAGATCAGTGTATCTGTCCCCTAGATCAGTGTATCTGTCCCCTAGATCAGTGTATCTGTCCCCTAGATCAGTGTATCTGTCCCCTAGATCAGTGTATCTGTCCCCTAGATCAGTGTATCTGTCCCCTAGATCAGTGTATCTGTCCCCTAGATCAGTGTATCTGTCCCCTAGATCAGTGTATCTGTCCCCCTAGATCAGTGTATCTGTCCCCTAGATCAGTGTATCTGTCCCCTAGATCAGTGTATCTGTCCCCTAGATCAGTGTATCTGTCCCCTAGATCAGTGTATCTGTCCCCTAGATCAGTGTATCTGTCCCCTAGATCAGTGTATCTGTCCCCTAGATCAGTGTATCTGTCCCCTAGATCAGGGTATCTGTCCCCTAGATCAGTGTATCTGTCCCCTAGATCAGTGTATCTGTCCCCTAGATCAGTGTATCTGTCCCCTAGATCAGTGTATCTGTCCCCTAGATCAGTGTATCTGTCCCTAGATCAGTGTATCTGTCCCCCTAGATCAGTGTATCTGTCCCCTAGATCAGTGTATCTGTCCCCTAGATCAGTGTATCTGTCCCCTAGATCAGTGTATCTGTCCCCTATATCAGTGTATCTGTCCCCTAGATCAGTGTATCTGTCCCCTAGATCAGTGTATCTGTCCCCTAGATCAGTGTATCTGTCCCCTAGATCAGTGTATCTGTCCCCCTAGATCAGTGTATCTGTCCCCTAGATCAGTGTATCTGTCCCCTAGATCAGTGTATCTGTCCCCTAGATCAGTGTATCTGTCCCCTAGATCAGTGTATCTGTCCCCCTAGATCAGTGTATCTGTCCCCTAGATCAGTGTATCTGTCCCCTAGATCAGTGTATCTGTCCCCTAGATCAGTGTATCTGTCCCCTAGATCAGTGTATCTGTCCCCTAGATCAGTGTATCTGTCCCCTAGATCAGTGTATCTGTCCCCTAGATCAGTGTATCTGTCCCCTAGATCAGTGTATCTGTCCCCCTAGATCAGTGTATCTGTCCCCTAGATCAGTGTATCTGTCCCCTAGATCAGTGTATCTGTCCCCTAGATCAGTGTATCTGTCCCCTAGATCAGTGTATCTGTCCCCCTAGATCAGTGTATCTGTCCCCTAGATCAGTGTATCTGTCCCCCTAGATCAGTGTATCTGTCCCCTAGATCAGTGTATCTGTCCCCTAGATCAGTGTATCTGTCCCCTAGATCAGTGTATCTGTCCCCTAGATCAGTGTATCTGTCCCCTAGATCAGTGTATCTGTCCCCTAGATCAGTGTATCTGTCCCCTAGATCAGTGTATCTGTCCCCTAGATCAGTGTATCTGTCCCCTAGATCAGTGTATCTGTCCCCTAGATCAGTGTATCTGTCCCCCTAGATCAGTGTATCTGTCCCCTAGATCAGTGTATCTGTCCCCTAGATCAGTGTATCTGTCCCCTAGATCAGTGTATCTGTCCCCTAGATCAGTGTATCTGTCCCCTAGATCAGTGTATCTGTCCCCCTAGATCAGTGTATCTGTCCCCCTAGATCAGTGTATCTGTCCCCTAGATCAGTGTATCTGTCCCCTAGATCAGTGTATCTGTCCCCTAGATCAGTGTATCTGTCCCCCTAGATCAGTGTATCTGTCCCCTAGATCAGTGTATCTGTCCCCTAGATCAGTGTATCTGTCCCCCTAGATCAGTGTATCTGTCCCCCTAGATCAGTGTATCTGTCCCCTAGATCAGTGTATCTGTCCCCTAGATCAGTGTATCTGTCCCCTAGATCAGTGTATCTGTCCCCTAGATCAGTGTATCTGTCCCCTAGATCAGTGTATCTGTCCCCTAGATCAGTGTATCTGTCCCCTAGATCAGTGTATCTGTCCCCTAGATCAGTGTATCTGTCCCCTAGATCAGTGTATCTGTCCCCTAGATCAGTGTATCTGTCCCCTAGATCAGTGTATCTGTCCCCTAGATCAGTGTATCTGTCCCCTAGATCAGTGTATCTGTCCCCTAGATCAGTGTATCTGTCCCCTAGATCAGTGTATCTGTCCCCTAGATCAGTGTATCTGTCCCCTAGATCAGTGTATCTGTCCCCTAGATCAGTGTATCTGTCCCCTAGATCAGTGTATCTGTCCCCTAGATCAGTGTATCTGTCCCCCTAGATCAGTGTATCTGTCCCCTAGATCAGTGTATCTGTCCCCTAGATCAGTGTATCTGTCCCCTAGATCAGTGTATCTGTCCCCTAGATCAGTGTATCTGTCCCCTAGATCAGTGTATCTGTCCCCTAGATCAGTGTATCTGTCCCCTAGATCAGTGTATCTGTCCCCTAGATCAGTGTATCTGTCCCCTAGATCAGTGTATCTGTCCCCTAGATCAGTGTATCTGTCCCCTAGATCAGTGTATCTGTCCCCTAGATCAGTGTATCTGTCCCCTAGATCAGTGTATCTGTCCCCTAGATCAGTGTATCTGTCCCCTAGATCAGTGTATCTGTCCCCTAGATCAGTGTATCTGTCCCCTAGATCAGTGTATCTGTCCCCTAGATCAGTGTATCTGTCCCCTAGATCAGTGTATCTGTCCCCTAGATCAGTGTATCTGTCCCCTAGATCAGTGTATCTGTCCCCTAGATCAGTGTATCTGTCCCCTAGATCAGTGTATCTGTCCCCCTAGATCAGTGTATCTGTCCCCTAGATCAGTGTATCTGTCCCCTAGATCAGTGTATCTGTCCCCTAGATCAGTGTATCTGTCCCCCTAGATCAGTGTATCTGTCCCCTAGATCAGTGTATCTGTCCCCTAGATCAGTGTATCTGTCCCCCTAGATCAGTGTATCTGTCCCCTAGATCAGTGTATCTGTCCCCTAGATCAGTGTATCTGTCCCCCTAGATCAGTGTATCTGTCCCCCTAGATCAGTGTATCTGTCCCCTAGATCAGTGTATCTGTCCCCCTAGATCAGTGTATCTGTCCCCTAGATCAGTGTATCTGTCCCCTAGATCAGTGTATCTGTCCCCCTAGATCAGTGTATCTGTCCCCTAGATCAGTGTATCTGTCCCCCTAGATCAGTGTATCTGTCCCCCTAGATCAGTGTATCTGTCCCCTAGATCAGTGTATCTGTCCCCTAGATCAGTGTATCTGTCCCCTAGATCAGTGTATCTGTCCCCCTAGATCAGTGTATCTGTCCCCTAGATCAGTGTATCTGTCCCCTAGATCAGTGTATCTGTCCCCTAGATCAGTGTATCTGTCCCCTAGATCAGTGTATCTGTCCCCTAGATCAGTGTATCTGTCCCCTAGATCAGTGTATCTGTCCCCTAGATCAGTGTATCTGTCCCCCTAGATCAGTGTATCTGTCCCCTAGATCAGTGTATCTGTCCCCCTAGATCAGTGTATCTGTCCCCTAGATCAGTGTATCTGTCCCCTAGATCAGTGTATCTGTCCCCTAGATCAGTGTATCTGTCCCCTAGATCAGTGTATCTGTCCCCTAGATCAGTGTATCTGTCCCCCTAGATCAGTGTATCTGTCCCCTAGATCAGTGTATCTGTCCCCTAGATCAGTGTATCTGTCCCCTAGATCAGTGTATCTGTCCCCTAGATCAGTGTATCTGTCCCCCTAGATCAGTGTATCTGTCCCCTAGATCAGTGTATCTGTCCCCTAGATCAGTGTATCTGTCCCCTAGATCAGTGTATCTGTCCCCTAGATCAGTGTATCTGTCCCCTAGATCAGTGTATCTGTCCCCTAGATCAGTGTATCTGTCCCCTAGATCAGTGTATCTGTCCCCTAGATCAGTGTATCTGTCCCCCTAGATCAGTGTATCTGTCCCCTAGATCAGTGTATCTGTCCCCTAGATCAGTGTATCTGTCCCCTAGATCAGTGTATCTGTCCCCTAGATCAGTGTATCTGTCCCCTAGATCAGTGTATCTGTCCCCTAGATCAGTGTATCTGTCCCCCTAGATCAGTGTATCTGTCCCCTAGATCAGTGTATCTGTCCCCTAGATCAGTGTATCTGTCCCCTAGATCAGTGTATCTGTCCCCTAGATCAGTGTATCTGTCCCCTAGATCAGTGTATCTGTCCCCTAGATCAGTGTATCTGTCCCCTAGATCAGTGTATCTGTCCCCTAGATCAGTGTATCTGTCCCCTAGATCAGTGTATCTGTCCCCTAGATCAGTGTATCTGTCCCCTAGATCAGTGTATCTGTCCCCTAGATCAGTGTATCTGTCCCTAGATCAGTGTATCTGTCCCCCTAGATCAGTGTATCTGTCCCCTAGATCAGTGTATCTGTCCCCTAGATCAGTGTATCTGTCCCCTAGATCAGTGTATCTGTCCCCCTAGATCAGTGTATCTGTCCCCTAGATCAGTGTATCTGTCCCCTAGATCAGTGTATCTGTCCCCTAGATCAGTGTATCTGTCCCCTAGATCAGTGTATCTGTCCCCCTAGATCAGTGTATCTGTCCCCTAGATCAGTGTATCTGTCCCCTAGATCAGTGTATCTGTCCCCTAGATCAGTGTATCTGTCCCCTAGATCAGTGTATCTGTCCCCTAGATCAGTGTATCTGTCCCCTAGATCAGTGTATCTGTCCCCTAGATCAGTGTATCTGTCCCCTAGATCAGTGTATCTGTCCCCTAGATCAGTGTATCTGTCCCCTAGATCAGTGTATCTGTCCCCTAGATCAGTGTATTGTCCCCTAGATCAGTGTATCTGTCCCTTCGATCAGTGTATCTGTCCCCCTGGGTCAGTGTATCTTTCCCCTAGATCGGAGTATCTGTCACCTAGATCAGTGTATCGTCCCCTAGATCAGTGTATCAGTCCCCTAGATCAGTGTATCTGTCCCCTAGATCAGTGTATCTGTCCCCTAGATCAGTGTATCTGGTTTCCCCCCCCTAGACAGTGTATCTGTCCCCTGATCAGTGTATCTGTCCCCTAGATCAGTGTATCTGTCCCCCCTAGATCAGTGTATCTCTCCCCCTAGATCAGGGTATCTGTCCCCTGGATTAATGTATCTGTCCCTTGATCAGTGTATCTGTCCCCCTAGATCAGTGTATCTGTCCCCTCGGATCAGTGTATCTGTCCCCTAAATCAGTGTATCTGTGCCTAGCCTAAGTGTCTCTGTCCCCCTAGAATCAGTGTATCTGTCCCCTAGATCAGAGTATCTGTCCCCCTAGATCAGTGTATATATCCCCCTAGATCATTGTTTCTGTTCCCCTAGATCAGTGTATCTGTCCCCCCTAGATCCGTGTATCTGTCCCCCCTAGATCAGTGTATCTGTCCCCCCCTAGATCAGTGTAATCCTGTCCCCTAGATCAGTGTATGTTTCCCAAGATCAGTGATCTATCCCCTAGATCAATTGTTTCTGTCCCCTAGATCCGTTATCTGTCCTCCTAGAGCAGTGTAATCTGTCCCCCTTAGATCAGTGTATCTGTCCCCCTAGATCAGTGTATCTGTCCCTAGATCAGTGTATCTGTCCCCCTAGATCAGGTTTATCTATCCCCCTAGTCATTGTATCTGTTCCCTAGCTCAGTGTATCTGTCCCTCTTGATCTCCCCCAATGTATCTGTCCCCCCTAATCAGTGTATCTGTCCCCTAGATCAGTGTATCTGTCCCCTAGATCAGTGTATCTGTCCCCTAGATCAGAGTATCTGTCCCCCTAGATCAGTGTATCTGTCCCCTAGATCAATATATCTGTCCCCTAGATCAGAGTATCTGTCCCCTTGATCAGTGTATCTGTCCCCTAGATCAGTGTATCTGTCCCCCTAGATCATTGTATCTGTCCCCCTAGATCAGTGTATCTGTCCCCCTAGATCAGTGTATCTGTCCCCTAGATGAGTGTATCTGTCCCCCTAGATCAGTGTATCTGTCCCCCTAGATCAGTGTATCTGTCCCCCTATATCAGTGTATCTGTCCCCCTAGATCAGTGTATCTGTCCCCTAGATCAGTGTATCTGTCCCCTAGATCAGTGTATCTGTCCCCCTAGATCAGTGTATCTGTCCCCTAGATCAGTGTATCTGTCCCCTAGATCAGTGTATCTGTCCCCTAGATCAGAGTATCTGTCCCCCTAGATCAGTGTATCTGTCCCCTAGATCAGTGTATCTGTCCCCTAGATCAGTGTATCTGTCCCCTAGATCAGTGTATCTGTCCCCCTAGATCAGTGTATCTGTCCCCCTAGATCAGTGTATCTGTCCCCTAGATCAGTGTATCTGTCCCCTAGATCAGTGTATCTGTCCCCCTAGATCAGTGTATCTGTCCCCTAGATCAGTGTATCTGTCCCCCTAGATCAGTGTATCTGTCCCCCTAGATCAGTGTATCTGTCCCCTAGATCAGTGTATCTGTCCCCCTAGATCAGTGTATCTGTCCCCTAGATCAGTGTATCTGTCCCCTAGATCAGTGTATCTGTCCCCCTAGATCAGTGTATCTGTCCCCTAGATCAGTGTATCTGTCCCCTAGATCAGTGTATCTGTCCCCTAGATCAGTGTATCTGTCCCCTAGATCAGTGTATCTGTCCCCTAGATCAGTGTATCTGTTCCCCTAGATCAGTGTATCTGTCCCCTAGATCAATGTATCTGTCCCCTAGATCAGTGTATCTGTCCCCCTAGATCAGTGTATCTGTCCCCTAGATCAGTGTATCTGTCCCCTAGATCAGTGTATCTGTCCCCCTAGATCAGTGTATCTGTCCCCCTAGATCAGTGTATCTGTCCCCTAGATCAGTGTATCTGTCCCCTAGATCAGTGTATCTGTCCCCCTAGATCAGTGTATCTGTCCCCCTAGATCATTGTATCTGTCCCCTAGATCAGTGTATCTGTCCCCCTAGATCAGTGTATCTGTCCCCCTAGATCAGTGTATCTGTCCCCCTAGATCAGTGTATCTGTCCCCTAGATCAGTGTATCTGTCCCCTAGATCAGTGTATCTGTCCCCCTAGATCAGTGTATCTGTCCCCTAGATCAGTGTATCTGTCCCCCTAGATCAGTGTATCTGTCCCCTAGATCAGTGTATCTGTCCCCTAGATCAGTGTATCTGTCCCCTAGATCAGTGTATCTGTCCCCTAGATCAGTGTATCTGTCCCCTAGATCAGTGTATCTGTCCCCCTAGATCAGTGTATCTGTCCCCTAGATCAGTGTATCTGTCATCCTGGGTCAGTGTATCTGTCCCCTAGATCGGAGTATCTGTCCCCTAGATCAGTGTATCCGTCCCCTAGATCAGTGTATCTGTCCCCTAGATCAGTGTATCTAATCCCTAGATCAGTGTATCTGTTCCCCTAGATCAGTGTATCTCTCCCCCTAGATCAATGTATCTGTCCCTCAGATCAGTGTATCTGTCCCCCTAGATCAGTGTATCTGTCCCCTAAATCAGTGTATCTGCAGCCTAGATCAGTGTATCTGTTACCCTAGATCAGTGTATCTGTCCCCTAGATCAGTGTATCTGTCCCGCTAGATCAGTGTATCTATCCCCCTAGATCATTGTATCTGTTCCCCTAGATCAGTGTATCTGTCCCTCCTAGATCAGTGTATCTGTCCCTCCTAGATCAGTGTATCTGTCGCCCTAGATCAGTGAATCTGTCCCCTAGATCAGTGTATCCGTCCCCTAGATCAGATTATCTGTCCCCCTTGATCAGTGTATTTGTCCCCTAGATCAGTGAATCTGCCCCCTAGATCAGTGTATCTGTCCCCTAGATCAGTGTATCTGTCCCCTAGATCAGTGTATCTGTCCCCTAGATCAGTGTATCTGTCCCCTAGATCAGTGTATCTGTCCCCTAGATCAGTGTATCTGTCCCCCTAGATCAGTGTATCTGTCCCTAGATCAGTGTATCTGTCCCCCTAGATCAGTGTATCTGTCCCCTAGATCAGTGTATCTGTCACCTAGATCAGTGTATCAGTCCCCTAGATCAGTGTATCTGTCCCCTAGATCAGTGTATCTGTCCCCTAGATCAGTGTATCTGTCCCCTAGATCAGTGTATCTGTCCCCCTAGATCAGTGTATCTGTCCCCTAGATCAGTGTATCTGTCCCCTAGATCAGTGTATCTGTCCCCTAGATCAGTGTATCTGTCCCCTAGATCAGTGTATCTGTCCCCTGGATCAATGTATCTGTCCCTTAGATCAGTGTATCTGTCCCCCTAGATCAGTGTATCTGTCCCCTAGATCAGTGTATCTGTCCCCTAGATCAGTGTATCTGTCCCTAGATCAGTGTATCTGTCCCCTAGATCAGTGTATCTGTCCCCTAGATCAGTGTATCTGTCCCCTAGATCAGTGTATCTGTCCCCTAGATCAGTGTATCTGTCCCCTAGATCAGTGTATCTGTCCCCCTAGATCAGTGTATCTGTCCCCTAGATCAGTGTATCTGTCCCCTAGATCAGTGTATCTGTCCCCTAGATCAGTGTATCTGTCCCCTAGATCAGTGTATCTGTCCCCTAGATCAGTGTATCTGTCCCCCTAGATCAGTGTATCTGTCCCCCTAGATCAGTGTATCTGTCCCCTAGATCAGTGTATCTGTCCCCCTAGATCAGTGTATCTGTCCCCCTAGATCAGTGTATCTGTCCCCCTAGATCAGTGTATCTGTCCCCTAGATCAGTGTATCTGTCCCCTAGATCAGTGTATCTGTCCCCTAGATCAGTGTATCTGTCCCCTAGATCAGTGTATCTGTCCCCTAGATCAGTGTATCTGTCCCCCTAGATCAGTGTATCTGTCCCCTAGATCAGTGTATCTGTCCCCTAGATCAGTGTATCTGTCCCCTAGATCAGTGTATCTGTCCCCTAGATCAGTGTATCTGTCCCCTAGATCAGTGTATCTGTCCCCTAGATCAGTGTATCTGTCCCCTAGATCAGTGTATCTGTCCCCTAGATCAGTGTATCTGTCCCCCTAGATCAGTGTATCTGTCCCCTAGATCAGTGTATCTGTCCCCTAGATCAGTGTATCTGTCCCCTAGATCAGTGTATCTGTCCCCTAGATCAGTGTATCTGTCCCCTAGATCAGTGTATCTGTCCCCTAGATCAGTGTATCTGTCCCCTAGATCAGTGTATCTGTCCCCTAGATCAGTGTATCTGTCCCCTAGATCAGTGTATCTGTCCCTAGATCAGTGTATCTGTCCCCTAGATCAGTGTATCTGTCC
This sequence comes from Squalus acanthias, assembly GCA_030390025.1. Classification (NCBI taxonomy): domain Eukaryota; kingdom Metazoa; phylum Chordata; class Chondrichthyes; order Squaliformes; family Squalidae; genus Squalus; species Squalus acanthias. Next base: position 655,415 of record JASTWF010000255.1, on the reverse strand, counting down.
CCCTAGATCAGTGTATCTGTCCCCTAGATCAGTGTATCTGTCCCCCTAGATCAGTGTATCTGTCCCCTAGATCAGTGTATCTGTCCCCTAGATCAGTGTATCTGTCCCCTAGATCAGTGTATCTGTCCCCCTAGATCAGTGTATCTGTCCCCTAGATCAGTGTATCTGTCCCCCTAGATCAGTGTATCTGTCCCCTAGATCAGTGTATCTGTCCCCTAGATCAGTGTATCTGTCCCCCTAGATCAGTGTATCTGTCCCCCTAGATCAGTGTATCTGTCCCCCTAGATCAGTGTATCTGTCCCCTAGATCAGTGTATCTGTCCCCCTAGATCAGTGTATCTGTCCCCCTAGATCAGTGTATCTGTCCCCCTAGATCAGTGTATCTGTCCCCTAGATCAGTGTATCTGTCCCCTAGATCAGTGTATCTGTCCCCTAGATCAGTGTATCCGTCCCCTAGATCAGTGTATCTGTCCCCTAGATCAGTGTATCTGTCCCCCTAGATCAGTGTATCTGTCCCCTAGATCAGTGTATCTGTCCCCCTGGGTCAGTGTATCTGTCCCCTAGATCGGAGTATCTGTCACCTAGATCAGTGTATCCGTCCCCTAGATCAGTGTATCTGTCCCCTAGATCAGTGTATCTGTCCCCCTAGATCAGTGTATCTGTCCCCTAGATCAGTGTATCTGTCCCCCTGGATCAGTGTATCTGTCCCTAGATCAGTGTATCTGTCCCCTAGATCAGTGTATCTGTTCCCCTAGATCAGTGTATCTCTCCCCCTAGATCAGGGTATCTGTCCCCTGGATCAATGTATCTGTCCCTTAGATCAGTGTATCTGTCCCCCTAGATCAGTGTATCTGTCCCTCTGGATCAGTGTATCTGTCCCCTAAATCAGTGTATCTGTCGCCTAGATCAGTGTATCTGTCCCCCTAGATCAGTGTATCTGTCCCCTAGATCAGTGTATCTGTCCCCCTAGATCAGTGTATATATCCCCCTAGATCATTGTTTCTGTTCCCCCTAGATCAGTGTATCTGTCCCCCTAGATCAGTGTATCTGTCCCCCTAGATCAGTGTATCTGTCCCCCTAGATCAGTGTATCTGTCCCCTAGATCAGTGTATGTGTCCCCCTAGATCAGTGTATCTGTCCCCTAGATCAGTGTATCTGTCCCCCTAGATCAGTTTATCTATCCCCCTAGATCATTGTATCTGTTCCCCTAGATCAGTGTATCTGTCCCTCCTAGATCAGTGTATCTGTCCCCCCTAGATCAGTGTATCTGTCCCCCTAGATCAGTGTATCTGTCCCCTAGATCAGTGTATCTGTCCCCTAGATCAGAGTATCTGTCCCCCTTGATCAGTGTATCTGTCCCCCTAGATCAGTATATCTGTCCCCTAGATCAGAGTATCTGTCCCCCTTGATCAGTGTATCTGTACCCTATATCAGTGTATCTGTCCCCCTAGATCATTGTATCTGTCCCCCTAGATCAGTGTATCTGTCCCCCTAGATCAGTGTATCTGTCCCCCTAGATGAGTGTATCTGTCCCCCTAGATCAGTGTATCTGTCCCCCTAGATCAGTGTATCTGTCCCCCTAGATCAGTGTATCTGTCCCCCTAGATCAGTGTATCTGTCCCCTAGATGAGTGTATCTGTCCCCCTAGATCAGTGTATCTGTCCCCCCTAGATCAGTGTATCTATCCCCTAGATCAGTGTATCTGTCCCCTAGATCAGTGTATCTGTCCCCCTAGATCAGTGTATCTGTCCCCCTTGATCAGTGTATTTGTCCCCTAGATCAGTGAATCTGCCCCCTAGATCAGTGTATCTGTCCCCTAGATCAGTGTATCTGTCCCCTAGATCAGAGTATCTGACCCCTAGATCAGTGTATCCGTCCCCTAGATCAGTGTATCTGTCCCCTAGATCAGTGTATCTGTCCCCCTAGATCAGTGTATCTGTCCCTTAGATCAGTGTATCTGTCCCCCTGGGTCAGTGTATCTGTCCCCTAGATCGGAGTATCTGTCACCTAGATCAGTGTATCCGTCCCCTAGATCAGTGTATCTGTCCCCTAGATCAGTGTATCTGTCTCCCTAGATCAGTGTATCTGTCCCCTAGATCAGTGTATCTGTCCCCCTGGATCAGTGTATCTGTCCCCTAGATCAGTGTATCTGTCCCCTAGATCAGTGTATCTGTTCCCCTAGATCAGTGTATCTCTCCCCCTAGATCAGGGTATCTGTCCCCTGGATCAATGTATCTGTCCCTTAGATCAGTGTATCTGTCCCCCTAGATCAGTGTATCTGTCCCTCTGGATCAGTGTATCTGTCCCCCTAGATCAGTGTATCTGTAGCCTAGATCAGCGTATCTGTCCCCCTAGATCAGTGTATCTGTCCCCTAGATCAGTGTATCTGTCCCCCTAGATCAGTGTATATATCCCCCTAGATCATTGTTTCTGTTCCCCTAGATCAGTGTATCTGTCCCCCCTAGATCAGTGTATCTGTCCCCCCTAGATCAGTGTATCTGTCCCCCTAGATCAGTGTATCTGTCCCCTAGATCAGTTTATGTGGCCCCCTAGATCAGTGTATCTGTCCCCTAGATCAGTGTATCTGTCCCCCTAGATCAGTGTATCTATCCCCCTAGATCATTGTTTCTGTTCCCCTAGATCAGTGTATCTGTCCCTCCTAGAGCAGTGTATCTGTCCCCCCTAGATCAGTGTATCTGTCCCCCTAGATCAGTGTATCTGTCCCCTAGATCAGTGTATCTGTCCCCCTAGATCAGTTTATCTATCCCCCTAGATCATTGTATCTGTTCCCCTAGATCAGTGTATCTGTCCCTCCTAGATCAGTGTATCTGTCCCCCCTAGATCAGTGTATCTGTCCCCTAGATCAGTGTATCTGTCCCCTAGATCAGAGTATCTGTCCCCCTTGATCAGTGTATCTGTCCCCCTAGATCAATATATCTGTCCCCTAGATCAGAGTATCTGTCCCCCTTGATCAGTGTATCTGTCCCCTATATCAGTGTATCTGTCTCCCTAGATCATTGTATCTGTCCCCCTAGATCAGTGTATCTGTCCCTCTAGATCAGTGTATCTGTCCCCCTAGATCAGTGTATCTGTCCCCCTAGATGAGTGTATCTGTCCCCCTAGATCAGTGTATCTGTCCCCCTAGATCAGTGTATTTGTCCCCTAGATCAGTGTATCTGTCCCCCTAGATCATTGTATCTGTCCCCCTAGATCAGTGTATCTGTCCCCCTCGATCAGTGTGTCTGTCCCCTAGATCAGTGTATCTGTTCCCCTAGATCAGTGTCTCTGTCCCCCTAGATCAGTGTATCTGTTCCCCTAGATCAGTGTGTCTGTCCCCTCGATCAGTGTATCTGTCCCCCTAGATCAGTGTATTTGTCCCCCTAGATCAGTGTATCTGTCCCTCTAGATCAGTGTATCTGTCCCCTAGATCAGTGTATCTGTCCCCCTAGATCAGTGTATCTGTCCCCCTAGATCAGTGTATCTGACCCTCTCGATCAGTGTCTTTCAGAAGGTGACTGTTCCGCTGTCTATTTCCAGAGTTTTGGATTTTGATTCCTGTGTTTCATTATGTTATGGAGGGAAAGTCGGTCTGACTGCGATGGTGAAGTTGAAAGTACAATCTGATTCATTGCAGGTTAAAGCGAGCGATTTTCTTGGGTTCGATTCCAATCGACAGACATCTGAGACCCACCGCTCCAATCAGTGTCAGACACACGGAATAAATTCCCCACTGTGCTGGTCGTGGATCCGACAAGGGGATGAAAAGCAGGAGAGAGGAAGCCGAGGAATTGATCCCACTTTTGATCAGCACACGTGTTTCAACTTTCATCTCGCACACACGGTGCACAGTGCAGTGCGTTTGCGAAAATGTTTACAAAATTCAAGATCCCGGGCAAAGAAGGACAAAGACAAAGCTGGGACAGTGGGTTCGACACTTGCAGTAAGAGCGGGTCGGTGATCTCCGAGGAACAAGGGGAGTTAGCGTCCTCCGGGAGCTGTTCATCTGCATCGAGTTTTATCAGCCATGGAGAACGGCAGGATGTGGAACAGTCACCTGTCACAAAATCAAAAGGCTTTACCTTTGGGCAATTCACACGCAAGATATTCACTAAATCTGACTTTCGTCACAAAGGATCTATCAGAAAACCGAGAGACAGAACCAGCCTTTCTGAGGCTTGCAACCAAATGGACAGCAGCAGCGCTGCCGGAGCCGTGGACTGGACCCCTGACCCAATAGTGTCTGTCGGGGCCCCCTTCTCTCCTGTCAGTGCGTCCCCGACAAGCAGCAACAAGGCAGCGCCAAGTAACTGGACACCGGGGAATGAGGAGCAGAGAGCTGGCCCCAGACTGAAGGGCCTCAGCTTCCCTTCTGGAGTTAGCACACGGGACGCGGACCACACCAGTGCAATTGGGAAACGTGGTTTTAACGGCACAGCACTCGGGGAGGCCGAGCAGGTACCCAGCAAGAAGTTCTTCTCTTTCGGACTTTGGCGCCAGGCGGGCAACGGCGGAGGTGGGTCTGGAAACCAGGGCTTGGGTCTTTCCAAGGAGACACCAAGCACAACGGCCGGTGGCTTCCCCAGCTCGCTTGGCAGCATGAATTGGGCCGGCACCGGCGCGACAACAGCAGGGGTTGTGGAACCGACTTCTCTCTCCAAATTAACCGAGGCACCGTTCACGCTACCTGGCATCGACCAGATGGACAGAAGCCCAGATATGTCTGGTGGCCGTGGTTTCCGACACGCAGCCCTGGAGCAGGGGCCCGGCGCTAGAATCAAGGACCGCAGCTTCACTTTTGGGGGTCTCGCACTCACTGGGGACTTCAAGGGTCTATTCGGTAGCCAATGCGCCACCCGGGCAACCCCCAGCGAGGCGGAACAGAGGACTGCGGGGAAAGCAAGAGGTGCACCCTTTACATTCAGGTGGAGACCAAAGAAAGGGACCGGCCGTGAGACACCGGGGGACCTGGATCGACAGCAAAGCCATCCCACGCCACCACCCGAGGGCCTGAGCCAGCCGGGCGGAGGAGACCCGAGGACCTTTGGTGATGTTGCCGGTTGGCACCGTGCCACTCCTGGGGGTGAGGGCCGAGCCTCGGACACTTTCGGTCTGTGGGGCGTGAACGAGATGGACGGCAGCAGCCCGGCAACAGACCGCATGCTCCCCACGCCGGGCGGCGAGGTTGGGATGTCCTTCAGAGCAGGGGTCGCTGATCCCAACACTTTCGGCAGCGCGGATCAGGCGGGACATGTCACCGATCCATTCGGTTACCGTGACTCGGGCCGTGCCGCGACAGGCGAGGGGAGCCCGACACCCATCAAAACCACAAAGAAGGCTGCCACGGCCCTGGGAAATATGAATGGGTTGGGCGCCGGCGCCGGAACGCTTGAATATCTGGCGCGGGAGCCTGTCGGTAAGGAAAGGGATTCGGTCCTCCCTGTACAGGGAAAGAGGGGCAGCCGCACAGGAACAAGGAGGAAGCCAGGCGTCAGTGCCCGGTCAGAAGAGGATATGGACACAACACCGGGAGATGGACCATCACCCGTGAAAAAAGCCAAACAGACCACCTTCTCTTTCGACGACTTACTTGATGGATTCAACCCTGCGGACAGCAGCACAGGTGCCTGCCCTGGTCTCTCCCTTCACACACTGAGAATGTATTTCACGCACGGAATCTAACAGTCAGGTTTGAACATGACAAAATCCGAGGTCTCTCCGGCCCGCAAGCTTGGTGTGAATCTCCAGCCCCACTGAACTGCAGCAGCTTCCCCACTGCCAGACTTAATAGGAGAATCATACAATGCGACAGCACAGAAGGAGGCCACTTGGCCCACTGTGCCTGTGCCGGCTCTTTGAAAGATTCTATCCAATTAGTCCCAGCCACTACCCCCTGCTCTTTCCCCATCGCCCTGCAAATGTTCCCCCTCAATATTTATCCAATTCCCCTTTGGAAAGCCATGATTGAATCTGCCTCCACCGCCCTTTCAGGCGGTGAATTCCAGATTCGAACCACTCGCTGCGTAAAAAAGTTTTTCCTCATGTCGCCGTTGGTTCTTTTGCCAATCACCTTAAGTCTGTGTCCTCTGGTTCTCGACCCTTCCGCCAATGGGAACAGTTTCTCTCTATCTACTCTGTCCAGACCCCTCATGATTTTGAACACCTCTATCAAAAGCTCCTCTTAACCTTCTCTGCTCTAAGTAGAACAACCCCAGCTTCTCCAGTCTCTCCACATAACTGATGTCCCTCATCCCTGGTACCATTCTGATCAATCTCCCCTTAATCTTCTCTGCTCTAAGGAGAACAATCCCAGCTTCTCCAGTCTCTCCACGTAACTGAAGTCCCTCATCCCCTGGTACCATTCTGGTCAATCTCCCCTTAACCTTCTCTGCTCGAAGGAGAACAACCCCTGCTTCTCCAGTCTCTCCACACAACTGAAGTCCCTCATCCCTGGAACCATTCTGGTCAATCTCCCCTTAACCTTCTCTGCTCCAAGGAGAACAATCCCAGCTTCTCCAGTCTCTCCACGTAACTGAAGTCCCTCATCCCTGGAACCATTCTGGTCAATCTCCCCTTAACCTTCTCTGCTCCAAGGAGAACAATCCCAGCTTCTCCAGTCTCTCCACGCAACTGAAGTCCCTCTTCCCTGGAACTATTCTCGTAAATCTTTTCTGCACCCTCTCTAAGGCCTTCACATCCTTCCTAAAGTGCGGTGCCCAGAATTGGACACAGTACTCCAGTTGAGGCCGAACCAGTGTTTTATACAGGTTTATCATAATTTCCTCGCTTTTGTACTCTATGCCTCTATTAATAAAGCCCAGGATCCCGTATGTTTTTTTAACCACTTTCTCAACCTGCCCTGCCACCTTCAATGATTTGGGCACATAGATCCCCAGGTCTCTCTGTTCATGCACCCCCTTTAGGATTTTACCCTTTGTTAATATTGCCGCTCCTCGTTCTTCCTACCAAAATGTATCACTTCGCACTTTTCTGCGTTAAAATGCATCTGCCACGTGTCCGCCCACTCCACCATTAGGAGGAGGCCCACCACCACCTTCTCAAGGGGCAAGTAGGGATGGGCAATAAATGCCGGCCTTGCCACATCCTGAGAATGTATTAAAAGTCACTTTTCTATCATCCTGGCAGTATCAGAATGTTGCACCCACTACATTTACCGATTTCACCCTGCAGCCAATTGCATTCTTTACCATCAGTTTTAACCCGACTTTATTTGGACCTGTTACCAGATCTCAGTGCTCGTATCAGACAGACCCTGAAAGATTACAGTGACCACCATCTCCGCAGAGTCACCGAATTCTACCGGCAGAGGATAGAAGAAGCCATTGAGGGATGTGTAGAAGGAGTCAGTATGGCGATATTCAGTGAACTGAAGCTGAATGCCCAGTTGTACACGGTGCGTTGGATAGAGTACAGATCGTCAATGCAAAGTTCGGTTAATAGCTCTTTTAAACAGTACTGATGTTAAATAGAAGACATTTCTTTCATGTTGCTCATCACTTTTTCTTGCCATTTTCTCCACTTCTCTCCTGCAGGTGTTGGCTTCTCCATGTTGTAAGCAAATAGGTACCAGCTTCCCTCATTGGAGGTCCTTATTCACGTGTGAGCTTTGACAGCGAGTGTTGGTTGGGTATTTAGCTGTGGCACAGAGCAGAACCAAGCCCGATAATGCCTATCCTTCAATTCCATACATGTGAACACTTCCACCATGTCCTTTGCACTCACGTGCTGGACTCTGCCGTCATTGAGGATGGGGATGTTCTAGGAGCCTCCTCCTCCCGTTAGTTGCTGAGTTCCTCAGAGCAGTGTCCTAGGCCCAACCATCTTCAGCTGCCTCATCAATGACCTTCCCTCTAACATAAGGTCAGAAATAGGGAAGTTCGCTGATGACTGCACAGTGTTCAGTGCCATTCACAACTCCTCAGATAATCAAGCAGTCCATGCTCGCATGCAACAAGACCTGGATGACATTCAGGCCGTGGTTGATAAGGGGCAGAGAATATTTGCGCCACACAAGTGCCAGGCAATGACTATCTCTAACAAGCGAGCGTCTAATCACCGCCCCTTGACATTCAACAGCATTACCATCGTCGAATCCCCCACCATCTATATCCTGGGGGTCACCATTGACCAGAAACATAACTGGACCAGCCACATAAATACTGTGGCTACAAGAGCAGGTCAGAGGCTGGGTATTCTGCGGCCAGTGTCATCTCCTGACTCCCCAAAGCCTTTCCACCATCTACAAGGCACAAGTAAGGAGTGTGATGGAATACTCTCCACTTGCCTGGATGAGTGCATCTCCAACAACACTCAAGAAGCTCGACACCATCCATGACAAAGCAGCCCGCTTGATTGGCACGTCATCCACAACCGTAAACATTCACTCCCTTCACCACTGGCGTACCGTGGCTGCAGTGTGTACCATCTACAAGATGCACTGCAGCAACTCACCAAGGCTTGTTCTACAGCTCCTCTCAAACCCGTGACCTCTACCACCTAGAAGGACAAGGGCAGCAGGCGCATGGGAACACCACCACACCCAAGTTCCCCTCCAAGTCACACACCATCCTGACTTAGAAGTATATCGCCGTTCCTTCATCGTCGCTGGGTCAAAATCCTGGAACTCCCTCCCTAACAGCACTGTGGAAGCACCTTCACCACACGGACTGCAGCGGTTCAAGAAGGCGGCTCACCACCACCTTCTCAAGGGCAACTAGAGATGGGCAATAAATGCTGGCCTTGCCAGCGACGCCCACATCCCATGAACGAATAAAAAAAAAACTGTCCAGCATCATTTTGCGACTGCTTGTGGCAGGACTGCAGAGCATTGATCTGATCTGTTGTTTGTGGGGTCGCTTACCTCTGGAGGCTTGTGGTGGAGCTTAAACACTGGCATGGACCAGTTGGGCCGAATGGCTTGTTTCTGTGCTGTTAATACTTTCTAATTCTGATTCACTGCACTCAGTCCTCAGAGAGAATATAGAGTCACAGAGTCATAGAGTTATACAGCACAGAAAGAGGCCCTTCGGCCCATCGTGTCCGCACCGGCCATCAAGCCCTGTCTATTCTAATCCCATTTTCCAGCACTTGGTCCGTAGCCTTGTATGCTATGGCATTTCAAGTGCTCATCTAAATCCTTCTTGAATGTTGTGAGGGTTCCTGCCTCTACCACCCTTTCAGGCAGTGAGTTCCAGATTCCAACCACCCTATGGGTGAAAAAGTTTTTCCTCAAATCCCCTCTAAACCTCCTGCCCCTTACCTTGAAACTATGCCCCCTGGTTATTGACCCCTCTGCTAAGGGGAAAAGTTCCTTTCTATCAACCCTATCTATGCCCCTCATAATTTTGTACACCTCAATCAGGCCCCCCATCAGCCTTCTCTGCTCTAAGGAAAACAACCCCAGGTAACATCCTGGTGAATCACCTCTGCACCCTCTCCAATGCAATCACATCCTTCCTATAGTGTGGCGACGAATATGTCTTGACTAAATAATTTCAAGAGATTTTCTTAGGAGGTTTAGATGCCCTAATGGAGCAGCTGGCTTGACAGAGATAGTCCAGAGAGAAGGGGTCGGTGATGTGATTGAACGACAAACCCAAAAGCAAAATATTGCTGATTTTGGAAATCTGAAATAAAAACAGTAAATGCTGGAAATACTCAGCAGGCCAGGCAGCATCTGTGGAGAGAGAAACAGAGTTAACGTTTCAGGTCGATGACCCTTCGTCAGAACTGGAAAAAGTTGGAGATTGAACGGATTTTTAAGCAAGTGTAGGGGCAGGGAAATGGGGGAGGAGGGGAGGAAAGAACAAAAGTGAAGGTCTGTGATAGGATGGAAGGCAGGAGAGATTAAGAGACAAAAGGGATGATGGTGCAAGGCAAAAAGAGATGGTAATGGTACTAGTTCAGAAACAAAAGATGGCTCTAGATGGTAATGGTAGAATGATCGACAGCTGTCATGTGAGAGAGAAAAAAAAAGATTGGGGCAGAGGTTATGGTCTGAAATTGTTGAACTCGAGGTTGAGTCCAGAGGGCTGTAAAGTGCCTAAGCGAAAGATGAGGTGCTGCTCCTCGAGCTTCATTGGAACAGTGTAAGAGGCCGAGGGTGGAGAGGTCAGAGTGGGAGTGGAGTGGAGAATTAATGTGATAGGCGACTGGAAGCTCGGGGTCACCCTTACGGACTGAGCGGAGGTGTTCTGCAAAGCGGTCACCCAATCTGCGTTTGGTCTCCCCGATGTAGAGGAGACCGCATTGTGAGCAGCTAATACAGTATACTAAATTGCAAGAAGTACAAGTAGATGTGATTGCACTGTCATGTTACAGGAAATCCAACAGCTGGCGAGGGGCGGGTGTAACCAGGATGCATCCAGACTTCTCCTGGACAGCGTGATGGAGAGGGGAGCTCCGGCAGGGAGAACGATGTGGGAAACCTTTGTAAAGATGGAGCTCACCAAACCGAAACTGAGAAAAATACTGCAAGAGATTGAAAGTAAAGGTACGGGGCGAGACTGAAGGCACCCAGGTTTGTCGTGTTTGACAAACCTATTGGAGTTTTTTGAGGATGTAACTGGTAGAATAGATAAGGGAGAACCAGTGGATGGGGTGTATTTGGATTTTCAGAAGGCCTTTTATAAAGTCCCATATAAGAGGTTAGTGTGCAAAATTAAAGCACTTGGGATTGGGGGTAATATACTGGCATGGATTGAAAATTGGTTAACAGACAGGAAACAGAGAGTAGGAATAAATGGGTCTTTTTCGGGGTGGCAGGCAGTGACTAGTGGGGTACCGCAGGGATCAGTGCTTGGGCCACAGCTATTCACAATATATATCAATGATTTGGATGAGGGAACCAAATGTAATTTTTCAAGTTTGCTGATGACACGAAACTAGGTGGGATTGTGAGTTGTGAGGTGGATGCAAAGAGGCTTCAATGCGCTTTAGACAAGTTAAGTGAGTGGGCAAATGCATGGCAGATGCAGTATAACGTGGATAAATGTGAAGTTATCCACTTCGGTCGGAAAAACAGAAAGGCAGAGTATTATATAATGGTGATAGATTGGGAAATGTTGATGTACAGAGGGACCTTGGTGTCCTTGTACACCAGTCAGTGAAAGCAAACATGCAGGTGCAGCAAGCAGTTAGGAAGGCAAATGGTATGTTGGCCTTCATTGCAAGAGGATTTGAGTACAAGAGCAAGGATGTCTTACTACAGCTATACAGGGCCTTGGTGAGACCACACCAGGAGCACTGTGTGCAGTTTTGGTCTCCTTACCTAAGAAACGATATACTTGCCACAGAGGGAGTGCAGCGAAGGTTCACCAGACTGATTCCTGGGATGGCAGGACTGTCGTATGAGGAGAGATTGGGTCAACTACGAGTGTATTCACTAGAGTTTACAAGAATGAAAGGGGATCTCATTGAAACGTATACAATTCTGACAGGGCTAGACAGACTGGATGCAGGGAGGATGTTTCCTCTGGATGGAGGGTCTAGAACGAGGGGTCACAGTCTCAGGATACGGGGTAGGACATTTAGGACAGAGATGAGGAGACATTTCTTCACTCAGAGAGTGGTGAACCTGTGGAATTCTCGACCACAGAAGGCTGTGGAGGCCAAGTCACTGAATATATGTAAGAAGGAGACAGATAGATTTCTAGACACAAAAGGCATCAAGGGGTATGGGGAGAGAGCGAGAATATGGTATTGAGATAGAGAATCAGCCATGATCATATTGAATGCCGGAGCAAGCTCGAATGGCCGAATGGCCTACTCCTGCTTCTATTTTTCAGTGTTTCTCTATTTCTAAAATAAGAACACTAACTGTCCTCTTTGTACACACGAATATTGTGAACGATAACTGTTGAAAATTATTTTACTAGGAGCCAATCTACCATTGGAAGCGATCCAGAGTCTAGCGAAACCCAGAATGTCCAACCATCTAACAGGTAAAAGATGCAGAAATTCAATAGTTTACAAACCGTGAGACTGATTCCCAGTTGACAGCTTGTGAGACTGATTCAAGTTTACAAACCGTGAGATTGATTCCCAGTTGACAGCTTGTGAGACTGATTCCACAGCTTGCCAGTTGGGGGATGGATTCCCAGTTTTGAAAAATGGGGACTGGTTCCCAGTTTTTAAACTTGGGAACGATAATCCGTGTGCAACAAAATCACAAACTGGTTTATCAGGAACTGGGTCAGAATTTCATTCCACCCAGCACACAAGGGAGACCTCCCCCAACGCTGTCGAACGTTGCTGCAGGGTTTCATGATAATATCTGAACATTACTTAATCTTGTTATTAATAACAGGGATGTCCTGCTGCAATTGTACAGGGCCTTGGTGAGACCACATCTTGAGTATTGTGTGCAGTTTTGGTTGCCTTATCTGAGGAAGGATGTTCTTGCCATGGAGGGAGTGCAGCGAAGATTCACCAGGCTGATACCCGGGATGGCAGGAATGACGTATGAGGAGAGATTGGGTCGATTGGGTTTATACTCGCTGGAGTATCGAAGAATGAGAGGGGATCTCATCGAAACATATAAAATTCTGACAGGTCTGGACAAACTAGATGCAGGAAGAATGTTCCCGATGGTCGGAGAGTCCAGAACCAGGGGTCACAGTCTAAGGATAAGGGGTAAGCCATTTAGGACAGAAATGAGGAATAATTTCTTCACCCAGAAAGTGGTGAACCTGTAGAATTCTGTACCACAGAAGGTAGTTGAGGCCAAGTCATTAGTTATATTCAAGAATGAGTTAGATATATTTCTTAAAGCTAAAGGTATCAAGGGATATGGGGAGAAGGCAGGTACAGGGTACTGAGTTTGGATGATTAGCCATGATCTCATCGAATGGCGGAGCAGGCTCGAGGGGCCGAATGGCCTACTCCTGCTCCTATCTTCTATATTTCTATGGGAGTACTGCAGGGCTCCTCCAGAGCGGTCAAGGCAGCGGAACCGTTGCTTCAGCACGCCGATAGTCTGCTCGATCAATTCCCGGTGGCGCTATGGCTCTCATTATATGCGTGCCGAGCAGGTGTGTTGGGGTTGTGGAGGGGTGTCATCAGCCAGGTGGCGAGCGGATCACCCTTGTCTCCGAGCAGCCAGCCGTGAGCTTCATGTGGTGGTTGGAACAGGTCTGGGAACACCGGTCTGTCGCAGGATGAATGCATCGTGGCTGCTGCCAGGATAGCGGGCATTGACGGCGAGGACGAGCTGCCTGTGGTCGCACACCAGCCGAACGTTCAGAGAGTGGCATCCTTTGCGGTTACGGAACATCTCTGCATTGCGATGAGGTGCCCGCAATGCCACGTGGGTGCAGTCGATGGCGCCCCGGACTATGGGGAAGCCCGCTATCCTTGCAAAGCCACATGAAACGTGTAAAATTCTGACAGGACTGGACAGACTAGATGCAGGAAGGATGTTCCCGATGGCCGGGGAGTCCAGAACCAGGGTCACAGTCTAAGGATAAGGGGTAAGCCATTTAGGACAGAGATGAGGAGGAATTTCTTCACCCAGAGATGGTGAACCTGTGGAATTCTCTTCCACAGAAGGCAGTAGAGGCCAATTCATTAAATATATTCAAGAATGAGTAAAATATATTTCTTAAAACTAAAGGTATCAAGGGATATGGGGAGAAAGCAGGGACAGGGTACTGAGTTTGGATGATCAGCCATGATCTCATTGAATGGCGGAGCAGGCTCGAGAGGCTGAATGGCCTACTCCTGCTCCTATCTTCTATGTTTCTATGTTTCTATGTGCAGTATTATTCCCATGCTCTCTTAATGGATACACGTAATATTTTCTGAAATATGTATTTACCCCTTTAACTATGGACTCTCACAATGCGTTTCAGATGTGGTTTTATTGTTGTACATTATTTATAACAACTTCAATTTTCACTTGAAAAAATTCAGGCAGGATACTGAGAGACCTTGGAGTGCATGTCCACAGATCCCTGAAGGTAGCAGGACAGGTGGTTAAGAAGGCGTAAGAAATAGGAGCAGGAGTAGGACATTCGACCCCTCGAGCCTGCTCCGCCATTCAATAAGATCATGGCTGATCTTCTACCTCATCTCCACTCTCCTGCACTATCCCCATATCCCTTGATTCCCTTAATATTCAAAAATCTATCGATCTCTGTCTTGAATGTACTCAATGACTGAGCCTCCACAGCCCTCTGGGGTAGAGAATTCCAAAGATTCACCACCCTCTGAGTGAAGAAATTTCTCCTCATCTCAGTTTAAATGGCCGATCCCTTATTCTGAGATTGTGACCCCTGGTTCTAGACTCCCCAGCCAGGGGAAACATCCTCCCTGCATTTACCCTGTCAAGCCCTGTAAGAATTCTGTATGTTTCAATGAGATCACCTCTCATTCTTCTAAACTCCAGAGAATATAGGTCTAGTCTACTCAATCTCTCCTCATAGGACAATCCCCCCATCCCAGGAATCAGTCTGGTGAACCTTCGTTGCACTCCCTCTAAGGGAAGTATATCCTTCCTTAGGTAAGGAGACCAAAACTGTACACAATACTCCAGGTGTGGTCTCACCAGGGTCCTATATAATTGCAGTAAGACAAATTTACTCTTATACTCAAATCCTCTTGTAATAAAGGCCAACATACCATTTGCTTTCCTAATTGCTTGCTGTACCTGCATGTTAACTTTCAGTGATTCGTGTACAAGGACACCCAGGTCCCTCTGAACAACAATATTTCCCAATCTCTCACCATTTAAAAAATACTCTGCTTTCTATTTTTCCTACCAAAGTGGATAACTTCACATTTCTCCACATTATATTCCATTTGCCTTGTTGTTGTCCACTCACTTAGCCTGTCTATATCCCCTTGAAGCCTTCTGACATCCTCCTCACATCTTACATTCCCACCCAGCTTTGTATCATCAGCAAACTTGGATATATTACATTTGGTCCCCTCATCCAAATCATTGATGTAGATTGTGAATAGCAGAGGCCCAAGCACTGATCCTTGTGGTACCCCACTAGTTACAACCTGCCAACCTGAAAATGACCCGTTTATTCCTACTCTATGTTTTCTGTCTGTTAACCAATCCTCAATTCATGCTAGTATATTACCCCCAATCCCATGAGCCCTAATTTTGTTTAATAGCCTCTTGTGTGGCACCTTATCGAATGCCTTCTGAAAAACCAAATACACCACATCCACTGGTTCCCCCTTATTTATTCTGCTAGTTACAACCTCAAAAAACGAAAAGATTTGTCAAACACGATTTCCCTTTCATAAATCCGTGTTGACTCTGCCCAATCCTATTATTATTTTCTAAGTGCCCTGTTACCACATCCTTAATAATAGATTCTATCATGTTCCCTATTCCTGATGTCAGGCTACCTGGTCTGTAGTTTCCAGTTTTCTCTCTCCTTCCTTTCTTAAATAGTGGGGTTACATTTTCTACCTTCCAATCCACGGGAACAATTATAGAATCTATGGAATTTTGGAAAATGACAACCAATGCATCCAATATCTTTATAGCCACCTCTTTCAAAACCCTAGGATGTAGGCCATCAGGTCCAGGGGACTTATCGGCTTTCAGTCCCATTAATTTCTCCAGTACTATTTTTTTACTAATAGTAGCGTCTTTCAGTTCCTCATTCTCACTGGACCCTTGGTTCTCCATTATTTCCAGGAAGTTTTTTGCATCTTCTTCCAAGAAGACAGACACAAAGCATTTGTTTAAATTATAAGCCATTTCCTTATTCCCCATTATAATTTCTCCTGTCTCAGCCTGTAAGGGACCCACATTTACTTTCGCGAATCTTTTCCTTTTTACATATCTATAGAAGCTTTTACAGTCTGTTTTTATGCCTCTTCCTAGTTTACTCTCATATTCTATTTTCCCTTTTTTTTAATCAATTTCTTGGTCGTCCTTTGCTGAATTCTAAAATCCTCCCAATCCTCAGGCTGACTACTCTTTTTCGCAACATTATAAGCCTCTTCCTTTCATCTAATACTGTCTTTAACTTCTCTTGTTAGCCACGGTTGGACCATTTTTCCTGTGGGGTTTTTGTGCCTGAAAGGAATGTATATTTGTTGTAAATTATGTATTAATTCTTTAAATGCTAGCCATTGCTTTTCTACCATCATTCCTTTTAAGGTAGTTTCCCAATCTACCTTAGCCAACTCGCCCCTCAAACCTGCGTAGTTTGCTTTGTTTGGATTTAAGACCCTAATTCCGAATTTACAAAAATCACTTTCAAACTCAATATAAAATTCTATCATATTATGGTCACTCTTCCCTAAAGGCCCCTTTACTACAATGTTATAAATTAACCCTTTCTCGTTGCACAATGCTAGATCTACAATAGAGGCCCATAATTTCTGATAGGAGGCGTCCTGCATGCGGAGGCCTCCTATCGGGAAAAAATCTACGCCCTTACCTGAGGGCTCCCGAGGTGCGGACTCTTCCGCTCCTGGGCCTCTCCTGGTGGGGGCGCGCAAAGGCCCAGGTATCCCAGGGGCACAGGCGGTTCGCAAGCATCCCTGGGATCACGTGGGCCAGGCGAGCCAATGGGAGAAGGGAATCCCCCTTCATACTTTTGACAGGTAGACCTGCCAAAACTAAGAATGGAGAGCACTGAAAAAAGACACTACAATATTAAATATATATTTTTCTTAAATCATATTTTTAAAATGAGTTAGAATTTCATTAAATTAAATATTTTAAACAAAAATTTAATTTGTTGAAAAAAATAATTAAAGTTTTTTACAGGGCTAAAAATAAACTTACCTTTTTAAAATTATTTTTAAATGAGTGAAAAATAATTATTTTTTTACTTTTTTAAACTCTTATGCTGGAAAGTGCAGGAAAGGCTGTTCCCACTAGTTGATGGTACAAGGTCGAGGGTACACAGATTTCAGATTTTGGGCAAGAGATACAGGAGGGTTGTGAGGAAAATCCTTTTTACACAGCGAGTGGTGAAGACCTGGAACTCGCTGCTGATGGAAGTGGTGGAAGCGGAGACACTCAGGGGGTGGAAATTCAGTTGGTTGCGCCTCCCGTTAGCACCTTAAGAGGGCGCTAATGGGGCGCAAAGCATCTAGCGCCCAGGCGCGGCGAAGTTTGCGCCGCTCGCGAAATTAACTGGACATTTTGCGGCGGCGCTAAACAGTACCGCCACAATCTCCTGCACCGGCAGATCATGACGTCAGTCGAGTGCGCAATGCCCCGGTATCGCCCCGGAGTGGATATTGAGTGGCGCCCCCTGCCTTACCGCCTGCCGCTAGCAACGACAGGTTGAGGGGAGCGTTCTGCAGTCATGAAGGGACTGGGGGAGCGCTATTTAAAGGCAACCGCTTCCTGCCTTTTATTGTTGGTACCATTTTTTAACTACGCATTCTGAGAAAGAGAGAGAGAGACTTCTGGAGAGATTCAACGTTGTGTGAAGGAGTTTTGGGTACTCAGCAGTACTTTGCAGGTTCATTTTGATTTGCCATTCCTTGTATCGATTTAGAAGAGACTGTGGGGGCTGCACTCTGAGCTCTTTGCCTGGTACTCTCCATTGTTCTTACCAGCAGATTTGATGTGCAGGTCTCTCCAGGCCGAGATTCAAGGCTGCAATGAGCAGGATGTGGATGGAAAGCAAGATCAACCCTCCCCTTTAAGAACTGGCCCGTGCCATTGTGTGTGTGTTCCATTGCTGACTGACATCACATGAGCTTCGCCAGCGCTCTGAGGTAGCACCTCGCTCCTCGGCCTTTGCGCCTTAAGACAGGTGTGAAGCGCCTGATTTAGCACTCCAATCACCTCCAGGGGCGATAAAAGTCAAGTTTGCAGTCAGTGGCGATAATTAGCGCCAGGCGCTAATCTTTGTGCCCGACCGATAATTGCGTCCCAAATGGGGCGATACTGAATTTCTCCCCCTCAATGTTTTCAAGGGGACACTGGATAGGCACTTGAGGGAAATAAACTTGCAGGGCTACGGGGATAGAGCGGGGGAATGGGACTTACTGGATGGCTCTATAGAGAGCTGGCACGGACTCGATGTGCCGAATGGCTTCCTTCTGTGACATTATGACACCACGGGGGAAAAATTCAGTATCACCCCATTTGGGGCGCAATTATCGGCCGGTGCAAAGATTAGCGCCTGGCGCTAATTATCGCCTCCGACTGCAAACTTGACTTTTATCGCCCCTGGAGGTGATTGGAGCGCTAAATCAGGCGCTACACATCTGTCTTAAGGTGCAAAGGCCAAGGAGCGAGGCGCTAACTCAGAGCGCTGGCGAAGCTCATGTGATGTCAGTCAGCAATGGAACACAGACACAATGGCCCCGGCCAGTTCTTAAAGGGGAGGGTTGATCTTGCTTTCCATCCACATCCTGCTCATTGCAGCCTTGAATCTCGGCCTGGAGAGACCTGTACATCAAATCTGCTGGAAAGAACAATGGAGAGTCCCAGGAAAAGAGCTCAGAGTGCAGCCCCCACAGTCTCTTCTAAAACGATACAAGGAAGGGCAAATGAAAATGAACCTGCAAAGTGGTGCTCAGTACCCAAAACTCCTTCACACAGAGTTGAATCTCTCCAGAAGTCTCTCTCTCTCTCTCTCAGAATGTGTGGTTCAAAAATGTTGCCAACAAAAAAAGGCAGGAAGCGGTCGCCTTTAAATAGCGCTCCCCCAGTCCCTTCCTGACTGCAAAACGCTCCCCTCAACCTGTCGTTGGTAGCGGCAGGCGGTAAGGCAGGGGGCACCACTCAATATCCGCTCCGGGGCGCTACCAGGGCGTTGCGCACTCGACTGATGTCACGATCTGCCGGCGCAGGAGATCGTGGCGGTAGTGTTTAGCGCCGCTGCAAAATGTCTAGTTAATTTCGCGAGCGGCGCAAACATCGCCGCGCCCGGGCGCTAGTTGCTTTGCGCCACATTAGTGCCCTCTTAAGGCGCTAACGGGAGGCGCAACCAACTGAATTTCCCCCCCCCACCATGACGCTAATCTTGTTATTAATAACTTGTAGTGCAGTAATATTCCAAGGCTCTCTTAATAGATACAGAAAGTATTTTATAACTGGACCCCCGCAATGCATGTCAGATGTGGTTTTATTGATGTACAATATTTATAACAACTTCAATTTTCACTTCAAGAAATTCAGGTCCAACACAAAAAGATCCTTCGTGAAAAGAATGAGACTCTGATGGTAAATGTTCTCGGTGAAAAAACGGTTGAATTCTCCCTGGAGGATCGATACACAGAACAGGTAATCGTCGCTTCCAACTCTGACCAGAGTGTGTCCAGACATCTCCTAACTGCGAGAGGCAGAAAGCGTGAGGAAGATCAAAGGACGATAATCAAAGCGGGAAGTGAAACCATGAGAATCTCTCAGTTGTTCAGGAGCAGTTTTGGTAAAAGCAGCCTGTCCGGGACTGCGGTGGTCAGTGGTCCGGCAGGGATTGGGAAGTCCACCATGGTCCAGAAGATTGTCCATGACTGGGCCACGGGGAAAATCTACCAACAGTTTCAGTTCGTGTTTCCATTGAAATTTCGAGACCTCAACGCCATCAAAGGCAGGACCAGCATCAAGAAACTGCTCCTGGATTCATATCCTCACTTTGGGAAAGAGATCGAGCGCCTCTGGGAGGAACCTCAGGGGCTGCTCTTTATATTGGACAGTTTAGAGGAGTTTAAGGAGAAGATTGATTTCACAGACTGCAAGAGGAACACACTCAATGAGAACCAGTGTTTCGACCCGGAATGCCAGTGTGAAGTGGCTGACATTGTGCGCTGTCTGATCCAGCAGAAAGTGCTGAGAGGCTGTTCGGTGCTGGTCACAACCCGCCCGACTGAACTGGAGTCACTGAGAAAGGCTGAGATCAATCTATGGGCAGAGATGGTGGGCTTCTTGAAGGAACAGCGCAGGGAGTACTTCAAGAAATACTTTGCCGACCAGCGCCTGGCGGAAGAAGCTTTCGCCTATGTGGAACAGCATGACATCCTGTACTCCATGTGTGACAATCCCTCCTACTGTCGGGTCATCTGTTACTCACTGGCCTCACGAATGCAGGGGAGACAGAATCGACTCCCGGAAACCATCACACAACTGTTTGCAAGTTACATAATGAACATTTTAAAAAACCATCAGTTCAACATTTATAAACACCAGGACCTCTCCTCTGAACAAACGCATGACCTGTTACTCAGAACTGGTGAAGTGGCCTATATGGGAATCAGCCAGAACATCTTGCAGTTCAACGAGAACCACTTACATTACTACAGACTGAAGCGATCAGAGGCTCTGCCGGGGTTTCTGACCGAACACCTGGACCCAGACACTGCCGAACCCCTCTTCTCGTTCCTTCACATCACCCTCCAGGAGTTTGTGGCGGCTCTGGCTAAATACCTGACTGCATGTCCACAGGGCCTGACAAAGCTCCTGGATTCTGCTGAGAACGAGGACCGATTCAGGACGTTCCTCCGATTTATTGTGGGTCTCACCTCGTCGGGTGCAGCCTGGATACTTAAAGAGCTCCTGGGATCCCTTCCTCATCAGACAACCTGCAGGGTGATCGACTGGGTGAAGGAACGGACTGAAAGTAGCCTCAACAACACCCACAATCTACTGGGCAAAAGGAAGCTGTTGGAATCACTGTATTATCTGTTTGAGTCACAGAACAAGGGGTTAATGAGGCTGACGGTGGGATTGGGAGGGACACTGACACTCGGTGATGGCTTTCCCTACAATGCAATCCGACTGACGCCTGTGGACTGCACTGTGCTGGCGACTGTCATTGGTCACTGCGAGGGGCTCCAGGAACTCAACCTCAATAACTGCGGCCTGGGAACAGAAGGGATCCAGAAACTGGCACCTGTTCTACACGTATGCAAAGTGCTGAGGTATTTCTGTCGGGTTTACTTCTTCCTCTTAGAACATCAGAAACAGATGCAGTAGGGCCTACGGGCCCCTCGAGCCTGCTCCGCCATTCATAAGATCAAGGCTGACCTTCTACCTCAACTCCACTTTCCCGCCCAATCCCCTGATCCCTTGATTCCCTTCATGTCCAGAAATCTATCGCTCTGCCTCTTGAACATACTCAGTGCCTGAGCACCCACAGCCCCCTGGGGTAGAGGATTCCAAAGATTTACAACCATCTGAGTGAAGAAATTTCTCCTCACCGAAATGGTCGTGTCCTTATAAGATTAGCGGGTAACACAAAAGGGAACCCAAAAGTCTTTTATAAACATTTAAATAGTAAAAGGGCAGTCAAAGGAAGGGTGGGTCTGATTGGGGATCAAAAAAGGAAATTTTCTTGTGGGGGCGCAGGGCAGGGGTGAGGGACTAAATGAGTACGTTGCATCTGTCTTCATTAAAGAAGAGGATGCAGCCAATGTCACAGTAAAGGAGGAGGCAGTAGAAAAAATTGGATAGGATAAAAATAGATAAAGAGAAAGTAGAAAAGTCACCCGGTCTGGCTGGGCTGCATTCTAGGATGCTGAGGGAAGTAAGGGTGGAAAATGTGGAGGCTCTGGACACAAACTTCCAATCATCCTTAGATATGGGAGTCGAACAGAACCCAGAGTATACAACGAACTGATAGGTAAAAATAGAGAAATTCAATAATTTACAAACAGTGAGACTGATTCCCAGTTTACAGTTTGTGAGACTGATTCCCAGTTTCCAGTTTGTGAGACTGATTCCAGTTTACAGTTTGTGAGACTGATTCCAGTTTAGTTTGTGAGACTGATTCCAGTTTACTGTTTGTGAGACTGATTGCAGTTTACAGTTTGTGAGACCTATTCCAGTTTACAGTTTGTGAGACTGATTCCAGTTTACAGTTTGTGAGACTGATTCCAGTTTACAGTTTGTGAGACTGATTCCCAGTTTACAGTTTGTGAGACTGATTCCATTTTACAGTTTGTGAGGCTGATTCCAGTTTACAGTTTGAGAGACTGATTCCAGTTTACAATTTGTGAGACTGATTCCAGTTTACAGATTGTGTGACTGATTTCCAGTTTACAGTTTGTGAGACTGATTCCAGTTTACAGTTTGTGAGACTGATTCCAGTTTACAGTTTGTGAGACTGATTCCAGTTTACAGTTTGTGAGACTGATTCCAGTTTACAGTTTGTGAGACTTTTTCCCATTTTACAGTTTGTGAGACTGATTCCCAGTTTACAGTTTGTGAGACTGATTCCCTGTTTACAGTTTGTGAGACTGATTCCAGTTTACTGTTTGGGAGACTGATTCCAGTTTACAGTTTGTGAGACTGATTCCAAGTTTACAGTTTGTGAGACTGATTCCAGTTTACAGTTTGTGAGACTGATTCCAGTTTACAGTTTGTGAGACTGATTCCAGTTTACAGTTTGTGAGACTGATTCCCTGTTTACAGTTTGTGAGACTGATTCCAGTTTACAGTTTGTGAGATTGATTCCCAGTTTACAGTTTGTGAGACTGATTTCAGTTTACAGTTTGTGAGCCTGATTCTAGTTTACAGTTTCAGAGACTGATTCCCAAGTTACAGTTTTTGAGACTGATTGCAGTTTACAATTTGTGAGATTGATTCCGAGTTTACAGTTTGTGAGACTGATTCCCAAGTTACAGTTTGTGAGACAAACTCCAGTTTACAGTTTGTGAGACTGATTCCAGTTTACTGTTTGTGAGACTGATTCCCAGTTTACAGTTTGTGAGACTGATTCCAGTTTACAGTTTGTGAGATTGATTCCCAGTTTACAGTTTGTGAGACTGATTTCAGTTTACAGTTTGTGAGCCTGATTCTAGTTTACAGTTTCAGAGACTGATTCCCAAGTTACAGTTTTTGAGACTGATTGCAGTTTACAGTTTGTGAGATTGATTCCGAGTTTACAGTTTGTGAGACTGATTCCCAAGTTACAGTTTGTGAGACAAACTCCAGTTTACAGTTTGTGAGACTGATTCCAGTTTACTGTTTGTGAGACTGATTCCCAAGTTACAGTTTGTGAGACTGATTGCAGTTTACAGTTTGTGAAATTGATTCCAGTTTACAGTTTGTGAGATTGATTCCCAGTTTACTGTTTGTGAGACTGATTCCCAAGTTACAGTTTGTGAGACCGATTCCAGTTTACAGTTTGTGAGATTGATTTGCAGTTTACAGTTTGTGAGACTGATTTCAGTTTACAGTTTGTGAGACTGATTCCAGTTTAGAGTTTGTGAGACTGATTCCTGTTTACAGTTTGTGAGACTGATTGCAGTTTACAGTTTGTGAGACTGATTGCAGTTTACAGTTTGTGAGACTGATTTCAGTTTACAGTTCGTTAGACTGATTCCAGTTTACAGTTTGTGAGACTGATTCCAGTTTACAGTTTGTGAGACTGATTACAGTTTACAGTTTGTGAGACTGATTCCCAGTTTACAGTTTGTGAGACTGATTCCAGTTTACAGTTTGTGAGACTGATTCCAGTTTACAGTTTGTGAGACTGATTCCCTGTTTACAAGTTGTGGGATGGATTCCCAGTTTTGCCAATTGTGGAGGCTCTGGCCACAACCTTCGAATCCTCCTTAGATATGGGAGTGGTGCTGGAGGACGGGGGGATTGCAAATGTTACACCCCTGTTCATAAAATGGGAGAGGGCTAAACCATCATGCCAATCGCTAAAGGTGCTTCTGGCTGGTAAATCTGCACAACTTTGCCCCCTAGACTTTGAATCTTCTTTGATGTTGTACAGTTCATTTCTTTCACACTTGTCTTGTTACTCTCTCTGTGCCCGCACTAATGTACGTTTATAAATACAACTGAGTCATGAACAGATTTCACCTCATCATATCTTTTATATCTCAATATTTGTTGTTCAAATACAATAGAAATGAACTGTTGGTCTGTGGAGCTAAATCCCAACTATGCTGTGGTTTAAATGACACCACACAGTGCTGCTCTCTGAGTCTCTGTATGTTTGTATTTAGACTGAGGGGTTGTAATCTTACCGATGAAGGAGTGAAACTGCTGTCAGGTACATTGAGGAGGCCGGAATGCCGAATACAGACACTGGAGTAAGTGATACAGTGTGTATATTGTCTGCGTGTGTGCGCATGTGTGTCGAGAGGTGTATGTGTCCATATGAAGCCACTGTTCCAATTTTAACATACCCCCCACTTCACTCTGTTCTTTCCAGCTTGTGTTCCAGTGGTATCTTCCACACAGATGCCCAGCTTCTTGCGAACGGTCTCATAGGCAACTCGTCACTGTTACAGCTCTACCTGAATAAGACTAAACTGGGAGACACTGGAGTGAAAGACCTGTGTGTGGCCGTGAGCAGTCCCCACTGTCAAATACAGACCCTGGAGTAAGTTAACGTGCCTTTGTATCCCTGTGTGCAGAGACATGTGCTGATACAGTGACTGTTAACGCTGGTCTTTTTCCTCACCAGACTCTCTGATAATCTGATTCGAGGTGCAGTCGTTGATCAACTCACTTCCATCCTCAGTCACAACCGGTCGTTGACATGCTTAAAGTTGAATAATAACAAGCTCGGAGGCCTGGGACTCAAACTGCTGACTGCTGCACTGAAACAGCAGGTCTGCCCAATCCAAACGCTGGAGTGAGTAACATTGTGTGTGAGTGGGAGATCTCAGACTGCAAGTGTGTCTCATTCTGATTCCACCTTGCTGACATTCTGTGCCGCCATCTGTCCAAGTTGCCTGTTTATACAGCTCGCTCGGCTGTTCTTGCCATGGAAGGAGTTCAGCGAAGATTCACCAGGCTGATACCTGGGATGTCAGGAATGACATCTGACGAGAGATTGGGTCGATTGGGCTTATACTCGCTGGAGTATAGAAGAATGAGAGGGGATCTCATCGAAACATATAAAATTGTGACAGGTCTGGACAAACTAGATGCAGGAAGATTGTTCCCCATGGTCAGAGAGTCCAGAACCAGGGGTCATAATCTAAGGATAAGGGGCAAGCCATTTAGGACAGAAATGAGGAAGAATTTCTTCACCCAGAGAGTGGTGAACCTGTGGAATTCTCTACCACAGGGGATAGTTGAGGCCAAGTCATTAAATATATTCAAGAATGAGTTAGATATATTTCTTAAGGCTAAAGGTATCAAGGGATATGGGGAGATGGCAGGGACAGGGTACTGAGTTTGGTTGATCAGCCATGATCTCATCGAATGGCGGAGCAGGCTGGGCTGTCCGAATGGCCTACTCCTGCTCCTATCTTCTATGTTTCTATGTTATTTTACCTGGTTATTTCTGATCCATGCAGACTGGAGGGTAACGGGATCACAGACAGCTGCACAGAGGAACTCGCCGTGACTCCCGTTACAAACAGGTCCCTGATGAAGCTGAGCCTGTCCAACAATTCGCTCACAGACCAGTCGGTTAAAGCTCTTGGGTACCTGATCCGGAGCCACAGTTGCCTCCAGGAGATCCGGTGAGTGTACCTGTGTTTAAAGGGTGATGGAATAGAATCATAGAATGGTTACAGCACAGAAGGAGGCCATTCGGCCTGTCGAGCCCGTGCCAGCTCTCTGCAAGAGCACTTCAGCTAGTCCCACTCACCCGCCCTTTCCCCGTAGCCCTGCAAATTTTTTCCCCTCAGGTACTTACCCAATTCCCTTTCGAAATCGACGATTGAGTCTGCCTCCACCACCCTTTCAGGAAGTGCTTTCCAGATCATAACCACTCGCTGCGTAAAAAAGTTTTCCCTCATGTCGCCTTTGGTTCTTCTGCCAATCACCTTAAACCTGTGTCCTCTGGTTCTCGACCCTTCCGCCAATGGGAACAGTTTCTCTCTATCTACTCTGCCTTGCACGTGTGTTTAATGTATTCTTTCCTCTCCCTCCCCATTGACCAACTGACAGAAAGAACCCACATTTTTACAGCCGCTGTTCTGATCTGTGAGAAACGCCTCGAAGCACACAGCAAAATCCCACAAACCGCAATGGGATAAATCACCTGTTTATCTTGTTGTGGTGGTGCTCGTTGAGGAAGGAGTTAGGTCCAGGCCATCAGGAGAACTTCCTGCTCTTCTTCTGATAGTGCCATAGGATCTTCAACATCCACCTGAACAGACAGATCAGGCAGTGCCTTAATACCCCATCCAAAGGTTGGCACCTCTGACAGTGCAGCACTCCTTCAGACCTGCACTGGAGTATTAGCACAGGGTTTGTGCTCAAACCCCGGGGGGTGAGGCTTTGACCATGAACTTATGGCAATAAAAAAGACTTTAAGGATCAACGCGACTGTCCATTTTTGATAGATCTTAACCCATCCTGCCCACCGTCTCGCTATATCTACATCCCCTTTCTCTCTTTGCAAGAATCACTGGGCCAGATTTTCCTGTGGAAGTGAATTCAACGTTGTCTGCCATCAGTCAGACTTGCCCTTACACATTTAAAGTTTTTCATTTGTGGCTGAAAGTGCGAGTTGATAACAGCTCAGCGAGGGAAACAGGGCTTCCGTGACCCGCGCGAACAGGGCAAGCAGTTCAGAGACGATTCACTAGGTTAATTCCGGAGATGAAGGGGTTTACTTATGAGGAATGGTTGAGCAGGTTGGGCCTATACTCATTGGAATTTAGAAGAATGAGAGGTGATCTTATTGAAACATATAAGATACTGAGGGGGCTCGACAAGGTAGATGCAGAGAGGATGTTTCCCCTCGTGGGGAAATCTAGAACTCGGGGGCATAGTTTCAGAATAAAGGGTCGACCTTTTAGAACTGAGTTGTGGAGGAATTTCTTCTCTCCGAGGGTCGTAAATCTGTGGAATTCTCTGCCCCAGAGAGCCGTGGAGGCTGGGTCATTAAATACATTTAAGGTGGAGAGAGACAGATTTTTGCAAGATAAGGGAGTGAAGGGTTATGGGGAGCGGGCGGGGAAGTGGCTTTGAGCCCAAAATCAGCCCTGATCTTATTGAATGGTGGAGCAGACTCGAGGGGCCTAGTGGCCTATTCCTGCTCCTATTTCTTATGTTCTTATGTATAAGCAACTGTGCATCTCCTTAACCAATCAGATGGAAGGGTTGTGAAATTAACAGCCCAAGGACTGAGAAGGAAGTGTAAATTAGAGTGGGTAAATTCAATGTCAAATCAGGCACAGAACGAGAAATAAAGAGAGGGAAAGAAAGATTGGATTGATAGAGGAAAAATGAGATGGAAAAGAAAAGTAAAAAAAAAATCAATTTTACATTTTAAAAATCTCCAACGATTAATACCTGAAGTAATGAGACTCCGCGCCTGTAACAGTTAATGTTTTCAGTGCCGGAGAGGTTAATTGGCCGTAATTAACACTTCTGACATTGTTGAAAGAGTACTTAGACTCGAAACGAGAAGACTTCACTTTCTGTGGCGAATTGAGTCCGTATCCACCGCGCAACTGCAGCAACTTCACGCCATTCAATGTGTTTCAGTGGTGAGGCAGGCAGCGAGATGGCGTTTTCGTTAAGCTAATGGCGGAGCACCGCAACTCGGACAGCAGCTTTTGGGCATCTGCGCTTAACCAGGCATCTGCCCCTCGCCTGAAGATGCTGCAACCATTTCTCTCCCCATTATTTTGACAGCAAAATCCGGCCCGTTGAATTCCCGTGCAGCCCCCTTTTAATCTCTTCACTTCAATGGCCCTCCCTCCCATCAATCCAATACTTCCCCGTGGGTTTGAATGAATGCTTAAGCTGCACATTAAGACAAGTACAATCCACTCGATCGCTGTTCCCGCCCGGTCATGTTAGCCTGTTGTCCATGTCTTTGGGGTAGATTTTCCTGTTCTGCGGTCTGGGCACAGGCCGGGAGCTCGTACTGGGACACTGGGCTGGATTTTCCGATCGGGAAAAATCTACGCACTTACCTGCTGGCTCCGTAGGTCCCGAGACTTCCGATCATAGGCCTCTCCTGGTCTGCGCGCGCAGAGGCCCAGGTATCCCAGGGGCGCAGGCGGTTCGCAAGCGTCCCCAGGATCAGGTGGGCCATGGGGAGCCAATCAAAGAAGGGAATCCGCCTTCACACCTTTGACAGGTCTCTACGCACAGAGCTGTCAGGGCCTTGGTGAGACCACATCTTGAGTATTGTGTGCAGTTTTGGTCGCCTTATCTGAGGAAGGATGTTCTTGCCATGGAGGGTGTGCAGCGAAGATTCACAAGGCTGATACCTGGGATGGCAGGAATGACGTATGAGGAGAGATTGGGTCGATTGGGCTTATACTCGCTGGAGTTTAGAAGAATGAGAGGGGATCTCATTGAAACTTATAAATTTTTAACAGGACTAGACAGACTAGACGCAGGAAGGATGTTCCCGATGGCCGGGGAGTCCAGAACCAGGGGTCACAGTCTAAGGACAAGGGGTAAGCCATTTAGGACTGAGATGAGGAGGAATTTCTTCACCCAGAGAGTGGTGAACCTGTGGAATTCTCTACCACAGAAGGCAGTAGAGGCCAATTCATTAAAAATATTCAAGAAGGAGTTAGATATATTTCTTAAAGCTAAAGGTATCAAGGGATATGGGGAGAAAGCAGGGACAGGGTACTGAATTTGGATGATCAGCCATGATCTCATTGAATGGCGGAGCAGGCTAGAGGGGCTGAATGGCCTGCTCCTGCTCCTATCTTCTATGATTCTATGTTTCTATGTCAAAAGTATGAATGGGGATCACTTAAAAAACAGTTAAACATTAAAAAAAAAAATTTAAATCACGTATTTAAAATTAGTTAATATTACATTTTAACAAAAGTTTAAACAAAAATGCAATTTTTTGAAAAAAGTAATATTTTTACGGGGCTAAAAATAAACTTACCTTTTTTAAAAGTAATTTAAAATTATAAATGAGTGAAAAAAAATATTTTTAAAACTCTTATGCTGGTAAAAGCAGGCCTTACGCCTGCGTAAGATTTTTAAAGGTTTTCAGCGGGCGGAGCTTCTGCAGAAAGTGGAACTCTCCACCTGCGGAGGCCCTTCTCCAGGGCAGGCGGAGAATCTGTCAAGAGGGTTCTTGACAGATCGCCAGTGCCGGGTTTTAGTGCATGCGCTTCGCATGCCTGAAACCGGCACTTGCGAGGCCCCTATGGGTTAGTACACACCTCGCACACGCCGGTTGGGGGTCGGAATATCCGGACCAAAGTGTCTCCACAGCCTCTGATTTACGGATCGTTGAAAGGAAAGAACTCTCCCCTACCTACAAAAGCAAAATACTGCGGATGACTTGACTGAATTTTCTGAGTAGGTAACGAGGAGGGTCGATGAGTGTAGTGCATTTAATGTACTCCACATCGATATTAGCAAGGCTTAGGTCCCAAATGACAGGTTGATCAAAAAAGTAAAAGCCCATAAGGGAAAGTGGCAAGTCGGAAGGCATATGGGATACTTTGCTTTATAAGCCGAGGCTTAGGGCTGGATTTTCATTGACCCGTGGAGGCGGGTTTGGAGGCGTGTGGGGGGTTAAAATTGCGAAAACTGGTGGGCGGGCACAAGTCCGCCTCCATTCCGCCTCCACGCAATTTTCATGAAATCGTGTCTGCTGGTCCCGACTCCGTCCCACCTTTAAGAGGCGGGATAGGCTGTTAAGGCCCTTAACAAGCACTAAATTGGCTCTATAATGCCATTTTGAAAGGCCTTTGTGATTTTAACCCTTGATCTACGTGAAGCACGCCTGTTCTGAACCACGATTCTGAAACCTGGCGGGAGCACATTTGGATAGCTGACTATCAGCTGCAGGTCCACTATTACAACGGAGATGTGATGAAGGTAGTAGTAGTATTAGGTCTGAAAGTCGCCTCTGATGCTGCTGCATTGAATGTCTTCAGAGACTGCCTGGCCTTTGCTGTGAGAGGACCTGGATGCAGAATATCTCTCTCTCGCTCTCTCTCTCCTTAGAGCTGCTGCTCATTTTGCATACAGGTCCTCTCAGAGCAAAGGCCAGGCAGTCTCTGACCTGCAATGCAGCAGCAATGATGACATCATCAGTGGCGACTTTCAGACTGAAACCACTAATTGGTTCATGGGTACCCACATGCTGGAACTCAATTGCCCAATTAGGTGAAAAGTGCATCAATCTCCCACATCCAATTGCAGTCGGGTGGATAACACGAAAAGTGGATGACACGACCCCAACCCGCCCCAGTATCAGAATCCAGCCCTTAGTATCTATAAGCAGAGAGGTTATGCTGGAACTGTATAAAACACTAGTTAGGCCACAACTAGAGTACTGTGTACAGTTCTGTTCACCACATTACAGGAAGGATGTGATTGCACTATAGACGGTACAGAGGAGATTTACGAGGATGTTGCCAGTGCTGGGGAATTTTAGCTATGAGGAAAGATTGGATAGGCTGGGATTTTTACTTTGGAACAGAGGAGGCTGAGGGGATATTTAATTGAGGGGTATAAAATTATGAGGGGCCTAGATAACGTGGATAAGAACACCTATTGCCCTTAGCAGAGAAAATAGCAAAATACTTTGGATGCTGGAATCAGAAATAAAAACAGAAAATGCTGGAAATACTCAGCAGGTCAGGCAGCATCTGTGGAGAGAGAAACAAAGTTAACGTTTCAGGTCTATTACCCTTCATCAGAACTGGAAAAAGCTGGAGATGGAACAGGTTTTTAAGCAAGTGCAGGGGTAGGGAAAGGCTGGGGGGGAGGGGGGGAGGGGAGGAAAGAACAAAAGGGAAGGTCTGTGATAGGATGGAAGGCAGGAGAGATTAACAGAGATTAAGAGATGGTGCAAGGCAAAAGGAGATGGTAATGGGACAAGTTAAGAAACAAACCCTACCTACCTCTGTTGTGTGAATACCTTCTGTTGGGAAGATTAACCTGTGATGTAAATTAAAACCCCTGTGTTTCAGGCTGCAGAGAAATAAATTCAGTTGCGATGGAGCGGGCCATCTCCAGTCGCTGAGTAATCACAGAGCCGGACTGTGTGTGGAAGTGTACACAACAATGCTCAGTGAAGGATCTGGGACATCAGCCTGATTACAGACTGAGGATTAACATCAATCAACTCATGACCGAGAAAGGACCCGTCCGGACTACAATCGCTGCCTGCTTCATATTTTATATTAAACAATAAAATGCACCACAAAGCTGATTTTCTTCTCCATGGCACAGCTAGCGGTTATGCTTAAAAGCTTGAGGTGGGTCTTTAACTAACCAACATGTAAATATATACTGCAGAGAATGTGCCAAATTCAGCACAATGTTTTCAAATAAAGATAGATAAAATATATTGGTCCTTCATTCCATTTTGATTGTATGGGTGTTCCCTGATACCAGGCAACTCGTAGTTTGAACCATTTAATCCACATTTGCAGTAAAGGACTGGATTCTGGCCTGTTTGGGTCGAGACAGGAGGGCCACATCTCACTACAGAACACTGCCTCAGACACTGACCCTGGATGTGAATTCCACAGGCTCACAACTCTCTGTGTGAAAAGGCTTCTCTTGCTGCCTTGTTTTATGCCCCCCTCCCGCAGTTTATTTCACCCCTCCCCCGCAGTTTCTTCCCCACCCCACAGTTTATTCCCCCCGCTATTTATTCCCCCCACATTTAAACTCTCTGTATAATTGAACCCCAATTTTCTAAATCCACCCTGAACTGCCCCTTTCATTCACACCGCTTATTCCTCCAATCCGCTGCCTAACTCCCACACCCGTATATCTGCATCCCTGAATAATTACTGACACCCGTATACTACACACATGTGACACCACCCCGTATAATAACCCCGTATACTATACCGCAGTGAAACCCCCCTGTATAATACCCCGTATACTATAAACCTGTGAAACCCCCCTGTATAATACACAACGTATACTACAAACCTGTGAAAACCAACTGTATAATATCCTCCGTATACTATAAACCTGTGAAACCCCCTGTATAATACCCCCGTATACTACACCCCTGTGAAACCCCCCTGTATAATATCCTCCGTATACTATAAACCTGTGAACTCCCCCTGTATAATATCTTTGTATAATAAATACCTGTGAAACTCCACTGTATAATACCCCCGTATACTATACCCCTGTGAACCCGCCCCCCTGTATAATACACCCCGTATACTACACAGCTGAGAAATCCCCCCTGTACAATACCCCGTAGACCACACCCCTGAGAACCCCCCCTGTACAATACACCCCCTGTATACTGCACCACTGTGAAACCACCCCTGTATAATACACCCCATATACTACACCCCGGTGAAACCCCCCTCTAAAATACAACCCGTATATGACACCCCTGTGAAACCCCCCTGTATAATACCCCCATATACGATAACCCTGTGAAACACCCCCTGTATAATCCTCCATGCAGAGAACACCCCTGAGAACCTCCCCGTGTAATACCCCCCGTATACAACACCACTGTGAACTCCCCCTGTATAATAACCCCGTACAATACACCCCTGTGAAATGCCTCCTGTATAATATACGCCGTATACTACACCCCTGTGAAACCCCCTGTATAATACCCCCGTAAACTTCACACCTGTGAAACACCCCTGTATAATATACGCCGTATACTACACCCCTGTGAAATCCCCCCTGTATAATACCCCCGTATACTACATCACTGTGAAACCCCCCTGTATAATATCCCCATATACTGCACCTCTGTGAAACTCCCACTGTATAATACCCCCGTATACTATCCCCCTGTGAAACCCCCCTGTATACTACACCCCGTATACTACACCCCTGTGAAACCCCCCTGTATAATACCCCCCGTATACTACACCTCTGTGAAACCCCCCCTGTATAATACCCCCCGTATACTACACCCCTGTGAAACCCCCCTGTATAATTCCCCCGTATACTACACCCTGTGAATCTCCCCCTGTATAATACACCCCATATACTGCACCCCTGTGAGACCCCCTGTATAATACCCCCGTATACTACACCACTGTGAAACCCCCCTGTATAATACCCCCGTATACTGCACCCCTGTGAAACCCCCCTGTATAATACCCCCGTATACAGCACCCCTGTGAGACCCCCTGTATAATACCCCCGTATACTACACCACTGTGAAACCCCCCTGTATAATACCCCCGTATACTGCACCCCTGTGAAAGCCCCCTGTATAATACCCCCGTATACTGCACCCCTGTGTAACCCCCTGTATAATACCCCCGTATACCAGATCCCTGTGAACCGCCCCCGTATAATACCCCCATATACTACATCCATGTGAAACCCCACCTGTATAATACCCCTTATATACTACACCCCTGTGTAACCACCCTGTATAATACACCCCTGTGAAACTCCCCTGTATAATACCCCCTGTATACTACTCCCCTGTGTAACCACGCTGTATAATAGCCCCATATACTACACCCCTGTGAAACTCCCCTGTATAATACCCCACGTATACTACACCCCTGTGGAACACCCTGTATAATAGCCCTGTATACTACACCCCTGTGAAAGATCCCCTGTATAATACCCCACGTGTACTACACTCCTGTGAAACCCCCCTGTATAATACACCCGTATACTACACCACTGTGAAACCCCCCTGTATAATATCCTCCGTATATTAATTACGGAGACATGGTTAGAACAGGGACAGGAATGGTTGTTGGAAGTTCCAGGGTATAGATGTTTCAGTAAGAGTAGGGAAGTTGATAAGAAAGGTGGAGGAGTAGCATTGTTAATCAAGGATAGTTTAACAGCGGCAGAAAGGCAGTTCGAGGGGGATCTGTTGTCTGAGGTAATATGGGCTGAAGTTAGAAATAGGAAAGGAGCGGTCACGTTGTTAGGAGTTTTCTACAGGCCCCCAAATAGTAATAGAGATGTGGAGGAAGAAATTGCAAAGCAGATTATAAATAGGTGTGGAGGTCACAGAGTAGTTGTCATGGGTGACTTCAACTTTCCAAATATTGATTGGAACCTTTATAGGTCAAACAGTTCGGATGGGATAGTTTTTGCACAGTGTGTGCAGGAGGGTTTCCTGACACAATATGTGGATAGGCCGACAAGAGGTGGGGCCACATTGGATTTGGTACTGGGTAATGAACCGGGCCAAGTGTTTGATTTGTATGTGGGAGAGCACTTTGGAGATAGTGACCACAATTCGGTGACTTTCACTATTGCAATGGAGAGGGATAGGGCCATACGGCAGGGCAGGGTTTATAATTGGGGGAGGGGTAATTATGATGCGATTAGGCAAGAATTAGGGAGCATAAGATGGGAACAGAAACTATCAGGGAAAGGCACCAACGAAAAGTGGAGCTTTTTCATGGAGCAATTACTGCGTGTCCTTGATAGGTATGTCCCTGTCAGGCAGGGAGGAAATGGCCGAGTGAGAGAACCATGGTTCACAAAAGAGGTTGAGTGTCTAGTCAAGAGGAAAAAGGAAGCGTATGTAAGGATGAGAAAACAAGGTTCAGTTGGGTCGATTGAGGGGTACAAGGTAGCAAGGAATGAGTTAAAAAAAAGAGCTTAGGAGAGCTAGGAGGGGGCATGAGAAGTCCTTGGCGGGTCGGATCAAGGAAAAACCCAAGGCTTTTTACTCTTATGTGAGAAATAAAAGAATGACCAGGGTGAGGGTAGGGCCGGTCAAGGACAGTAGTGGGAACTTGTGCATGGAGTCAGAAGAGATAGGAGAGGTGATGAATGAATACTTTTCGTCAGTGTTCACCGAGGAGAGGGGCCATGTTTTTGAGGATGAGAGTGTGATAAAGGTGGATAGGCTGGAGGAGGTAGATGTTCTGAGGGAAGATGTTTTAGCAATTTTGAAGAACCTGAGGGTCGATAAGTCCCCTGGGCCAGATGGGATATATCCTAGGATTCTTTGGGAGGCAAGGGAGGAGATTGCAGAGCCTTTGGCTTTGATCTTTGGGTCCTCACTGTCCACGGGGATGGTGCCAGAGGACTGGAGAGTGGCGAATGTTGTTCCTCTCTTCAAGAAAGGAAATAGGAATGACCCTGGTAATTATAAGCCGGTTAGTCTTACTTCGGTGGTTGGTAAGATAATGGAAAAGGTCCTGAGGGATAGGATTTATGACCATTTGGAAAGATGCAACTTAATCCGGGATAGTCAACACGGATTCGTGAAGGGTAAGTCTTGCCTAACAAATTTGATTGAATTCTTTGAGGAGGTAACTAAGTGTCTAGATGAAGGTAGAGCAGTTGATTTCGTATACATGGATTTTAGTAAGGCGTTTGATAAGGTTCCCCATGGTCGGCTCATGAAAAAAGTAAGGAGTTGTGGGATAGAGGGAAATTTGGCCGATTGGATAAGTAACTGGCTATCTCATAGAAGGCAGAGGGTGGTGGTGGATGGAAAATGTTCGGACTGGAGACCAGTTACCAGCGGTGTGCCACAGGGGTCGGTGCTGGGTCCTCTGCTGTTTGTGATTTTTATCAATGACTTGGAGGAGGGGACTGAAGGGTGGATCAGTAAATTTGCTGATGACACCAAGATTGGTGGAGTAGTGGATGAGGTGGAGGGCTATTGTAGGCTGCAAAGAGACATTGATAGGATGCAGAGCGGGGCCGAAAAATGGCAGATGGAATTTAACCCTGATAAGTGCGAGGTGATTCATTTTGGTAGGGCAAATTTGAATAAGGATTACAGGGTCAACGGCAGGGTTCTGAGGAACGTGGAGGAACAGAGGGATCTGGGGGTTCATATCCACAGATCTCTGAAGGTTGCCACTCAAGTGGATAGAGCAGTAAAGAAGGCCTGTAGTGTGTTAGCGTTTATTAACAAGGGGTTTGAGTTTAAGAACCGTGAGGTTATGCTGCAACTGTACAGGACCTTGGTGAGACCAAATTTGGAATATTGTGTGCAGTTCTGGTCACCTCACTATAGGAAGGACGTGGAAGCATTGGAAAGAGTGCAAAGGAGATTTACCAGGATGCTGCCTGGTTTGGGGGGGAGGTCTTCTGAGGAAAGATTGAGGGAGCTAGGGCTTTTCTCTTTAGAGCGGAGGAGGATGAGAGGCGACTTAATAGAGGTTTATAAGATGATGAGGGGGATAGATAGAGTGGGTGTTCAGAGGCTATTTCCTCGGGTGGATGAAGCTGTTACAAGGGGGCATAACTATAAGGTGCATGGGGGGAGATATAGAAGGGATGTCCGAGGTAGATTCTTTACTCAGAGAGTGGTTGGGGTGTGGAATGGACTGCCTGCTGTGATAGGGGAGTCGGACACTTTAGGAACTTTCAAGCGGTTATTGGATAAGCACATGGAGCACACCAGAATGATAGGGAGTGGGATAGCTTGACCTTGGTTTCGGACAATGCTCGGCACAACATCGAGGGCCGAAGGGCCTGTACTGTTCTATGTTCTATGTTCTATGTACTATAAACCTGTGAAACCACCCTGTATAATACCCTCGTATACTACACCCGTGAACCCCCCCTGTATAATACCCCCATATACTGCACCCCTGTGAAACCCCCTGTATAATACACCCCGTATACTATACCCCTGTGAAACCCCTTGGGTTTAAAAAAAAACCTGGAAAGACCGGCCATGATGTCAAGTCACGTTCTGTATCGTGACATGAACCCGATATCGCGATTGAGGCCATCCTCATGAGTGCAGAACTTGGCTATCAGTTTCTGCTCTATGATTTTGCGCTGTCGTGTATCCCGAAGGCCGCCTTGGAGAACGCTTACCCGCAGATCCGAGGCTGAATGCCCCTGACTGCTGAAGTGTTCCCCGACTGGGAGGCAACCCTCCTGCCTGGCGATTGTTGCGCGGTGTCCATTCATACGTTGTCTCAGTGTCTGCATGGTCTCGCCGATGTACCATGCTCTGGGGCATCCTTTACTGCAACGTATCAGGTAGACTACACCCCTGTGAAACCCCCCTGTATAATATCCTCCGTATACTATAAACCTGTGAACTCCCCCTGTATAATACCCTCGTATACTACACACCTGTGAAACTCCACTGTATAATACCCCCGTATACTATACCCTTATGAAACTTCCCCTGTATAATACACCCCGTATACTACACAGCTGAGAAATCCCCCCTGTTTAATACCCCCGTAGACCACACCCCTGTGAAACCCCCCCTGTACAATACACCCCCTGTATACTGCACCACTGTGAAACCACCCCTGTATAATACACCCCGTATACTACACCCCGGTGAAACCCCCCTCTAAAATACAACCCGCATATGACACCCCTGTGAAATCCCCCTGTATAATACCCCCGTATGCTACACCACTGTGAATTCCCCTGTATAATACCCCCGTATGCTACACCACTGTGAATTCCCCTGTATAATACCCCCGTATACTACTCCCCTATGAAACCCCCTGTATAATACCCCCGTATACTGCACCCCTGAGAAACACCCCTGTATAATACCCCCACATGTATAATGTCCCCCGTATACTGCACCCCTGAGAAACCACCCTGTATAATAATCCCCCGTATACTACTCCCCTGTGAAACCCCCCTGTATAATACCCCCGTATACTGCACCCCTGTAAAACCCCCTGTATAATACCCCCCGTAAACTTCACACCTGTGAAATCCCCCCCCTGTATAATACCCCCGTATACTACTCCCCTGTGAAACCCCCCTGTATAATACCCACGTATACTGCACCCCTGTAAAACCCCCTGTATAATACCCCCCGTAAACTTCACACCTGTGAAATCCCCCCCCCCTGTATAATACCCCCTGTATACTACACCCCTGTGAAACCCCCCTGTATAATACCACCCGTATACTACCCCCCTGTGAAACCCCCCTGTATAATACACCCCGTATACTAAACCCCGGTGAAACCCCCCTCTAAAATACAACCCGTATACTACACCCCTGTGAAACCCCCCTCTAAAATACACCCCGTATACTAAACCCCGGTGAAAGCCCCCTCTAAAATACACCCCGTATACTAAACCCCGGTGAATACCCCTCTCTAAAATACACCCCGTATACTAAACCCCGGTGAAACCCCCCTCTAAAATACACCCCGTATACTAAACCCCGGTGAAACCCCCCTCTAAAATACAACCCGTATACTAAACCCCTGTGAAACCCCCCTGTATAATACACCCCGTATACTAAACCCCGGTGAAACCCCCCTCTAAAATACAACCCGTATACTACCCCCCTGTGAAACCCCCCTGTATAATCCTCCCTGCAGAGAACACCCCTGAGAACCTCCCCGTATAATACCCCCCGTATACAACACCACTGTGAACTCCCCCTGTATAATACCCCCGTATACTACACCCCTGTGAAACGCAACCTGTATAATACCCCCGTATACTACTCCCCTATGAAACCCCCTGTATAATACCCCCCTGTATACTACACCCCTGTGAAACCCCCCTGTATAATACCCCCGTATACTACAGCACTGTGAAAGCCCCCCTGTATAATAATCCCCTTATACTACACCCCTGAGAACGCCACTGTATAATACAACACGTATACTACACCCCTGTGACATCCCCCCTGTATAATACCCCCATATACTACATCCATGTGAAACTCCACCTGTATAATACCCCCGTATACTACACCGCTGTGTAACCGCCCTGTATAATACCCCCGTATACTACACCCCTGGGAATCCCCCCTGTATAATACCCCCGTATATGCACCCCTGTGTGACCCCCTGTATAATACCCCCGTATACTACTCCCCTGTGTAACTCCCCCTGTATAATACCCTCATATACCACATCCCGGTGAACCCCCTCCCCCCCCGGATAATACCCCCATATACTACATCCATGTGAAACCCAACCAGTATAATACCCCCGCATAGTGCACCCCTGTGAATCCCCCCTGCATAATACCTCCTTATACTACAACACTGTGAAACCCCCCCTGCATAATACCCCCCGTATATTACACCCCTGTGGAACACCCTGTATAATACCCCAGGTGTACTACACTCCTGTGAAACTCCCCTGTATAATACCCCCCGTATACTACACCCCTGTGAAACCCCCCTGTATAATACCCCCGTATACTGCACCCCTGTGAAACCCCCCTGTATAATACCCCAGGTGTACTACACTCCTGTGAAACTCCCCTGTATAATACCCCAGGTGTACTACACTCCTGTGAAACCCCCCTGTATAATACCCCAGGTGTACTACACTCCTGTGAAACTCCCCTGTATAATACTCCCGTATACTACTCCACTGTGAAACCCCCCTGTATAATATCCCCCGTATTCTACACCCATGTGAACCCCCACTGTATAATACTCCCCATATACTACACCATTGTGATACCCCCCTGTATAATACCCCCGTATGCTGTACACCTGTGAAACACACCTGTATAATACCCCCGTATACTACACCCGTGTGAAACCCCTCCTGTATAATCCCCCCCGTATACTACAGCCCTGTTAAAAAAAGACCTGTATAATAACCCCCATATACAACACCCCTATGAAACACACCTGTATAATACCCCCGTATACTACACCCATGTGAAACCCCTCCTGTATAATATCCCCCGCATACAAACCCCTGTGAAACCTCATCTGTATAATACCACACGTATATTACACCCCTGTGAAACCCCCTGTATAATTCCCCCGTACATTACACCCCTGTGAAACCCTCTTGTATAATAACCCCTGTATATTACAACCCTGTAAAACACACCTTTGTATAATACCCCCCGTATACTACCCCTGTGAAACTCCCCTGTATAATACCCCCCATATACTACACCCTGTATAATACCCCCTCATATTACACCACAGTGAAAATACCCCATGCATAATATCCCCCGTATACTACACCCCTGTGAAACACCCTGTATAATACCTACCATATAATACACCCCTGTGAAACACCCCTGTATAATACACCCCGTATAATTCACCTCTTTGAAACACTGCTGTATAATCCCCCCCATACACGACACCCCTATGAAATCCCCCCTGTATAATACACACCGTATACAACAGCCCTGTGAAACCCCTCTGTATAATACCCCCCTATACTACACCCCAGTTAAACCCCCGTGTATAATACCCCCCTTAACTACACCCATGTGAAAAACCCCTGTATAATACCCTCCTTATCTACACCCATGTGAACACAACCGTATAATACTCCCCATATACTACAACCCTGCGAAATCCCCCCTGTATAATACCCCCCATATACTACACTCCTGTGAAAGATCCCCCTGTATAATACCTCCATGTACTACACCCCTGTGAAACCCCCCTGTGTAAAACACTCCTGTGAAACACCCTGAATAATACCCCCGTATACTACACCCCATTCAAACACCCTTTATAATAGCCCCATATACTACACCCCTGTGAAACACCCACGTATACTACACCCCTGTGAACTCCCCCCTGTATAATAGCCCCCGTACACGGCACCACTGTGAAACCTCCCTGTATAATACACCCTGTATACTACACCCCTGAGAACCCCCCCGTACAATGCCCCCTGTTTCATTCACCCCTGTGAAACCCCCCTTTATAATACAGCCCGTATACTGCACCCCTGTGAAAGCCCCCCTGTATAATACCCCCCGTAGACTACACCCCTGTGAAACGCCCCTTGCCAGCGATGTCCACATCCCATGAACGAAAAAAAAACTGTCCAGCATAATTTTGCGACTGCTTGTGGCAGGACTGCAGAGCATTGATCTGATCTGTTGGTTGTGGGGCCGCTTACCTCTGGAGGCTTGTGGTGGAGCTTAAACACTGGCATGGACCAGTTGGGCCAAATGGCTTGTTTCTGTGCTGTTAATACTTTCTAATTCTGGTTCACTGCACTCAGTCCTCAGAGAGAATATAGAGTCACAGAGTCATAGAGTTATACAGCACAGAAAGAGGCCCTTCGGCCCATCGTGTCCGCGCCGGCCATCAAGCCCTGTCTATTCTAATCCCATTTTCCAGCACTTGGTCCGTAGCCTTGTATGCCATGGCGTTTCAAGTGCTCATCTAAATCCTTCTTGAATGTTGTGAGGGTTCCTGCCTCTACCACCCTTTCAGGCAGTGAGTTCCAGATTCCAACCACCCTCTGGGTGAAAAAGTTTTTCCTCAAATCCCCTCTAAACCTCCTGCCCCTTACCTTGAAACTATGCCCCCTGGTTATTGACCCCTCTACTAAGGGGAAAAGTTCCTTTCTATCAACCCTATCTATGCCCCTCATAATTTTGTACACCTCAATCAGGTCCCCCCCCTCAGCCTTCTCTGCTCTAAGGAAAACAACTCCAGGTAACATCCTGGTGAATCTCCTCTGCACCCTCTCCAATGCAATCACATCCATCCTATAGTGTGGCGACCAATATGTCTTGACTAAATAATTTCAAGAGATTTTCTTAGGAGGTTTAGATGCCCTAATGGAGCAGAGATAGTCCAGAGAGAAGGGGTCGGTGATGTGATTGAACGACAAACCCAAAAGCAAAATACTGCTGATTTTGGAAATCTGAAATAAAAACAGTAAATGCTGGAAATACTCAGCAGGTCAGGCAGCATCTGTGGAGAGAGAAACAGAGTTAACGTTTCAGGTCGATGACCCTTCGTCAGAACTGGAAAAAGTTGGAGATTGAACGGATTTTTAAGCAAGTGTAGGGGCAGGGAAATGGGGGAGGAGGGGAGGAAAGAACAAAAGTGAAGATCGGTGATAGGATGGAAGGCAGGAGAGGTTAAGAGACAAAAGGGATGATGGTGCAAGGCAAGAGGAGATGGTAATGGTACTAGTTCAGAAACAAAAGATGGCTCTAGATGGTAATGGTAGAATGATCGACAGCTGTCATGTGAGAGAGAGAAAAAAAGATTGGGGCAGAGGTTATGGTCTGAAATTGTTGAGTCCAGAGGGCTGTAAAGTGCCTAAGCCAAAGATGAGGTGCTGTTCCTCGAGCTTTAGTTGAGCTTCATTGGAACAGTGTAAGAGGCCGAGGGTGGAGAGGTCAGAGTGGGAGTGGAGTGGAGAATTAATGTGACAGGCGACCGGAAGCTCGGGGTCACCCTTACGGACTGAGCGGAGGTGTTCTGCAAAGCGGTCACCCAATCTGCGTTTGGTCTCCCCGATGTAGAGGAGACCGCATCGTGAGCAGCGAATACAGTATACTAAATTGCAAGAAGTACAAGTAGATGTGATTGCACTGTCGTGTTACAGGAAATCCAACAGCTGGCGAGGGGCGGGTGTAACCAGGATGCATCCAGACTTCTCCTGGACAGCGTGATGGAGAGGGGAGCTCAGGCAGGGAGAACGATGTGGGAAACCTTTGTAAAGATTGAGCTCACCAAACCGAAACTGAGAAAAATACTGCAAGAGATTGAAAGTAAAGGTACGGGGCGAGACTGAATGCACCCAGGTTTGTCGTGTTTGACAAACCTACTGGAGTTTTTTGAGGATGTAACTGGTAGAATAGATAAGGGAGAACCAGTGGATGGGGTGTATTTGGATTTTCAGAAGGCATTTTATAAAGTCCCATACAAGAGGTTAGTGTGCAAAATTAAAGCACTTGTGATTGGGGGTAATATACTGGCATGGATTGAAAATTGGTTAACAGACAGGAAACAGAGAGTAGGAATAAATGGGTCTTTTTCAGGGTGGCAGGCGGTGACTGGTGGGGTACCGCAGGGATCAGTGCTTGGGCCACAGCTATTCATAATATATCAATGATTTGGATGAGGGAACCAAATGTAATTTTTCCAAATTTGCTGACGACACGAAACTAGGTGGGATTGTGAGTTGTGAGGAGGATGCAAAGAGGCTTCAAGGCGATTTAGACAAGTTGAGTGAGTGGGCAAATGCATGGCAGATGCAGTATAATGTGGATAAATGTGAAGTTATCCACTTCGGTCGGAAAAACAGAAAGGCAGAGTATTATTTAAATGGTGATAGATTGTGAAATGTTGCTGTACAGAGGGACCTGGGTGTCCTTGTACACCAGTCACTGAACGCAAACATGCAGGTGCAGCAAGCAGTTAGGAAGGCAAATGGCATGTTGGCCTTCATTGCAAGGGGGTTTGAATACAGGAGCAAGGATGTCTTACTAGTTATACAGGGCCTTGGTGAGACCACACCTGGAGTACTGTGTGCAGTTTTGGTCTCCTTACCTAAGCAAGGATATACTTGCCATAGAGGGAGTGCAACGAAGGTTCACCAGACTGATTCCTGGGATGGGAGGACTGTCGTATGAGGAGAGATTGGGTCAAATAGGCCTGTATTCACTAGAGTTTAGAAGAATGAGAGGGGATCTAATTGAAACATATAACATTCTGACGGGGCTAGACAGACTGGGAAGATGTTTCCTCTGCCCGGGGGGTCTAGAACGAGGGGTCACAGTCTCAGGATACGGGGTAGGACATTTAGGACTGAGATGAGGAGAAATTTCTTCACTCAGAGGGTGGGGTGAACCTGTGGAATTCTCTACCACAGAAGGCTGTGGAGGCCTAGTCACTGAATATGTTTAAGAAGGAGACAGATAGATTTCTAGACACAAAGGCATCAAGGGGTATGGGGAGAGAGCGGGAATATGGTACTGAGATAGAGGATCAGCCATGATCATATTGAATGGCAGAGCAGGCTCGAATGGCCGAATGGCCTACTCCTGCTCTTATTATTTTTATGTTTCTATGTTTCTAAAATAAGAACACTCACTGTCCTCTTTGTACACAGGAATATTGTGAACGATAACTGTTGAAAATTATTTTACTAGGAGCCAATCTACCATTGGAAGCGATCCAGAGTCTAGCAGAACCCAGAGGGGTAGAAATTAGGTCGCGCCCCATTTGGGGCGCAAATATCGTCTGGACGCAAATATTAGCGCCTGGCGCTAATTATCGGCACTGACTGGAAACTTCACTTTTACCGCCCCGGGAGGTGAGTGGAGCGCTAAAGCAGGCGCTGCACACCTGTCTTAAGGAGCAAAGGCCAAGGAGTGAGGCGCTAACTCAGAGCGCTGGCGAAGCTCATGTAATGTCAGTCAGCAATGGAACACACACACAATGGCACGGGCCAGTTCTTAAAGGGGATGGTTAATCTTGCTTTCCATCCACATCCTGTTCATTGCAGCCTTGAATCTCGGCCTGGAGAGACTTGCACATCAAATGTGCTGGAAAGAACAATGGAGAGTACCAGGCAAAGAGCTCAGAGTGCAGCTCCCACAGTCTCTGCTAAATCGATACAAGGAATGGCAAATCAAAATGAACCTGCAAAGGGCTGCTCAGTAACCAAAACTCCTTCACAAAACGTTGAATCTCTCCAGAAGTCTCTCCCTCTCTCTCTCAGAATGCGTAGTTCAAAAATGCCACCAATAATAAAAGACACGAAGAGGCCCCCTTTAAATAGCGCCCCCCCCAGCCCCACAGCGATTGATAGCGTACCAGTCTTCTGGTCGTTGGAAGCGCCAGGCGGTAAGGCAGGGGGCGCCACTCAATTTCCACTCCGGGGCGCCCCAAGGGCGTTGCACCATGGAATGACGTCATAATCTGCGCGCGCAGGTGGTCGCAGCGGTAAGTTTTAGCGCCGCCGCACAATCTCAAGTTAAGTTCTCGAGCGGCGCAAACATCGCTGCGCCCGGGCGTTAGCGCCTTTGCGCCCCATTAGCGCCCTCTTAAGGCGCTAACGGGAGGCGCAACCAAGTGAATTTTTACCCCAGAGTGTCCAACCATCTAACAGGTAAAAGATACAGAAATTCAACCGTGAGATTGATTCCCAGTTGACAGCTTGTGAGACTGATTCAAGTTTACA
Source organism: Squalus acanthias (assembly GCA_030390025.1). Taxonomy (NCBI): domain Eukaryota; kingdom Metazoa; phylum Chordata; class Chondrichthyes; order Squaliformes; family Squalidae; genus Squalus; species Squalus acanthias. Next base: position 610,789 of record JASTWF010000255.1, on the reverse strand, counting down.
AAGCTGTGAGACTGATTCCCCAGCTTGCCAGTTGGGGACTGGTTCCCAGTTTTCCAACTTGGGAACAATTATCCGTGTGCAACAAAATCAAAAACTGGTTTATCAGTAACTGGGTCAGAATTTCATTCCACCCAGCACACAAGGGAGACCTCCCCCAACGCTGTCGAACGTTGCTGCAGGGTTTCATGATAATATCTGAACATTACTTAATCTTGTTATTAATAACAAGGATGTCTTGCTGCAGTTGTAAAGGGCCTTGGTGAGACCACATCTTGAGTATTGCGTGCAGTTTTGGTCGCCTTATCTGAGGAAGGATGTTCTTGCCATGGAGGGAGTTCAGCGAAGATTCACCAGGCTGATACCTGGGATGGCAGGAATGACGTATGAAGAGAGATTGGGTCGATTGGGCTTATACTCGCTGGAGTATAGAAGAATGAGAGGGGATCTCATTGAAACGTATAAAATTCTGACAGGACTAGACAGACTAGATGCAGGAAGGATGTTCCCGATGGCCGGGGAGTCCAGAACCAGGGGTCACAGTCTAAGGATAAGGGGTAAGCCATTTAGGACTGAGATGAGGAGGAATTTCTTCACCCAGAGAGTGGTGAACCTGTGGAATTCTCTACCACAGAAGGCAGTAGAGGCCAATTCATGAAAAATATTCAAGAAGGAGTAAAATATATTTCTTAAGGCTAAAGGTATCAAGGGATATGGGGAGAAGGCAGGGACAGGGTACTGAGTTTGGATGATCAGCCATGATCTCATTGAATGGCGGAGCAGGCTCGAGAGGCTGAATGGCCTACTCTTGCTCCTATCTTCTATGTTTCTATGTTTCTATGTGCAGTAATATTCCCATGCTCTCTTAATGGATACAGGTAATATTTTCTGAAATATGTATTTACCCCTTTAAATATGGACCCCCCACAATGCGTTTCAGATGTGGTTTTATTGTTGTACATTATTTATAACAACTTCAATTTTCACTTGAAGAAATTCAGGCAGGATACTGAGAGACCTTGGAGTGCATGTCCACAGATCCCTGAAGGTAGCAGGACAGGTGGTTAAGAAGGCGTAAGAAATAGGAGCAGGAGTAGGCCATTCGACCCCTCGAGCCTGCTCCGCCATTCAATTAGATCATGGTTGATCTTCTACCTCATCTCCACTTTCCTGCACTATCCCCATATCCCTTGATTCCCTTAATATTCAAAAATCTATCGATCTCTGTCTTGAATGTACTCAACGACTGAGCCTCCACAGCCCTCTGGGGTAGAGAATTCCAAAGATTCACCACCCTCTGAGTGAAGAAATTTCTCCTCATCTCAGTTTAAATGGCTGATCCCTTATTCTGAGACTGTGACCCCTGGTTCTAGACTCCCCAGCCAGGGGAAACATCCCCCCTGCATTTACCCTGTCAAGCCCTGTAAGAATTCTGTATGTTTCAATGAGATCACCTCTCATTCTTCTAAACTCCAGAGAATATAGGCCTAGTCTACTCAATCTCTCCTCATAGGACAATCCCCCCATCCTAGGAATCAGTCTGGTGAACCTTCGTTGCACTCCCTCTATGGGAAGTAGATGCTTCCTTAGGTAAGGAGACCAAAACTGTACACAATACTCCAGGTGTGGTCTCACCAGGGTCCTATATAATTGCAGTAAGACATCTTTACTCTTATACTCAAATCCTCTTGTAATAAAGGCCAACATACCATTTGCTTTCCTAATTGCTTGCTGTACCTGCATGTTAACTTTTAGTGATTCGTGTACAAGGACACCCAGGTCCCTCTGAGCACCAACATTTCCCAATCTCTCACCATTTAAAAAATACTCTGCGTTCTATTTTTCCTACCAAAGTAGATAACTTCACATTTCTCCACATTATATTCCATTTGCCTTGTTCTTGTTCACTCACTTAGCCTGTCTATATCCCCTTGAAGCCTCCTTGCATCCTCCTCACATCTTACATCCCCACCCAGCTTTGTATCATCAGCAAACTTGGATATATTACATTTGGTCCCCTCATCCAAATCATTGATGTAGATTGTGAATAGCAGAGGCCCAAGCACTGATCCTTGTGGTACCCCACTAGTTACAGCCTGCCAACCTGAAAATGACCCGTTTATTCCTACTCTATGTTTTCTGTCTGTTAACCAATCCTCAATTCATGCTAGTATATTACCCCCAATCCCATGAGCCCTAATTTTGTATAATAGCCTCTTGTGTGGCACCTTATCGAATGCCTTCTGAAAAACCAAATACACCACATCCACTGGTTCCCCCTTATTTATTCTGCTAGTTACAACCTCAAAAAACGAACAGATTTGTCAAACACGATTTCCCTTTCATAAATCCGTGTTGACTCTGCCCAATCCTATTATTATTTTTTAAGTGCCCTGTTACCACATCCTAAATAATAGATTCTATCATGTTCCCTATTCCTGATGTCAGGCTACCTGGTCTGTAGTTTCCAGTTTTCTCTCTCCTTCTTTCTTAAATAGTGGGGTTACATTTTCTACCTTCCAATCCGCGGGAACAATTATAGAATCTATGGAATTTTGGAAAATGACAACCAATGCATCCAATATCTTTATAGCCACCTCTTTCAAAATCCTAGGATGTAGGCCATCAGGTCCAGGGGACTTATCGGCGTTCAGTCCCATTAATTTCTCCAGTACTATTTTTTTACTAATAGTAGCGTCTTTCAGTTCCTCATTCTCACTGGACCCTTGGTTCTCCATTATTTCCAGGAAGTTTTTTGCATCTTCTTCAAAGAAGACAGACATGAAGCATTTGTTTAATTTCTCTGCAATTTCCTTATTCCCCATTATAATTTCTCCTGTCTCAGCCTATAAGGGAGCCACATTTACTTTCATGAATCTTTTCCTTTTTACATATCTATAGAAGCTTTTACAGTCTGTTTTTATGCCTCTTCCTAGTTTACTCTCATATTCTATTTTCCCTTTTTTTTTAATCAATTTCTTGGTCGTCCTTTGCTGAATTCTAAAATCCTCCCAATCCTCAGGCTTACTACTCTTTTTCGCAACATTATAAGCCTCTTCCTTTCAACTAATACTGTCTTTAACTTCTCTTGTTAGCCACGGTTGGACCATTTTTCCTGTGGGGTTTTTGTGCCTGAAAGGAATGTATATTTGTTGTAAATTATGTATTAATTCTTTAAATGCTAGCCATTGCTTTTCTACCATCATTCCTTTTAATGTAGTTTCCCAATCTACCTTAGCCAACTCGCCCCTCAAACCTGCGTAGTTTGCTTTGTTTGGATTTAAGACCCTAATTCCGAATTTACAAAAATCACTTTCAAACTCAATATAAAATTCTATCATATTATGGTCACTCTTCCCTAAAGGCCCCTTTACTACAATGTTATTAATTAACCCTTTCTCGTTGCACAATGCTAGATCTACAATAGAGGCCCATAATTTCTGATAGGAGGCGTCCTGCATGCGGAGGCCTCCTATCGGGAAAAAATCTACGCCCTTACCTGAGGGCTCCCGAGGTGCGGACTCTTCCGCTCCTGGGCCTCTCCTGGTGGGGGCGCGCAAAGGCCCAGGTATCCCAGGGGCGCAGGCGGTTCGCAAGCATCCCTGGGATCACGTGGGCCAGGCGAGCCAATGGGAGAAGGGAATCCCCCTTCATACTTTTGACAGGTAGACCTGCCAAAACTAAGAATGGAGAGCACTGAAAAAAGACACTACAATATTAAATATTTTGTTTTTAAATCATATTTTTAAAATGAGTTATAATTTCATGAAATTAAATATTTTAAACAAAAATTTAATTTGTTGAAAAAAATTATTAAAGTTTTTTACAGGGCTAAAAATAAACTTACCTTTTTAAAATTATTTTTAAATGAGTGAAAAATAATTATTTTTTTACTTTTTTAAACTCTTATGCTGGATAGTGCAGGAAAGGCTGTTCCCACTAGTTGATGGTACAAGGACTAGGGTACACAGATTTCAGATTTTGGGCAAGAGATACAGGGGGGTTGTGAGGAAAAACCTTTTTACACAGCGAGTGGTGAGGACCTGGAACTCGCTGCTGACGGAAGTGGTGGAAGCGGAGACACTCAGGGGGTGGAAATTCAGTTGGTTGCGCCTCCTGTTAGCACCTTAAGAGGGCGCTAATGGGGCGCAAAGCATCTAGCGCCCAGTCGCGGCAAAGTTTGCGCCGCTCGCGAAATTAACAACACATTTTGCGGCGGCGCTAAACAGTACCGCCACAATCTCCTGCGCCGGCAGATCATGACGTCAGTCGAGTGCGCAATGCCCCGGTATCGCCCCGGAGCGGATATTGAGTGGCGCCCCCTGCCTTACCACCTGACGCTAGCAACGACAGATTGAGGGGAGCGTTCTGCAGTCATGAAGGGACTGGGGGAGCGCTATTTAAAGGCAACCGCTTCCTGCCTTTTATTGTTGGTACCATTTTTTAACTACGCATTCTGAGAGAGAGAGAGAGAGAGAGACTTCTGGAGAGATTCAATGTTGTGTGAAGGAGTTTTGGGTACTGAGCAGCACTTTGCAGGTTCATTTTGATTTGCCATTCCTTGTATCGATTTAGAAGAGACTGTGGGCGCTGCACTCTGAGCTCTTTGCCTGGTACTCTCCATTGTTCTTACCAGCAGACTTGATGTGCAGGTCTCTCCAGGCCGAGATTCAAGGCTGCAATGAGCAGGATGTGGATGGAAAGCAAGATCAACCCTCCCCTTTAAGAACTGGCCCGTGCCATTGTGTGTGTTCCATTGCTGACTGACATTACATGAGCTTCGCCAGCGCTCTGAGGTAACGCCTCGCTCCTCGGCCTTTGCGCCTTAAGACAGGTGTGAAGCGCCTGATTTAGCACTCCAATCACCTCCAGGGGCGATAAAAGTCAAGTTTGCAGTCGGTGGCGATAATTAGCGCCAGGCGCTAATCTTTGTGCCCGACCGATAATTGCGTCCCAAATGGGGCGATACTGAATTTCTCCCCCTCAATGTTTTCAAGGGGAGACTGGATAGGCACTTGAGGGAAATAAACTTGCAGGGCTACGGGGATAGAGCGGGGGAATGGGACTGACTGGATGGCTCTACAGACAGCTGGCACGGACTCGATGTGCCGAATGGCCTCCTTCTGTGACATTATGACACCACGGGGGAAAAATTCAGTATCACCCCATTTGGGGCGCAATGATCGGCCGGGCGCAAAGATTAGCGCCTGGCGCTAATTATCGCCTCCGACTGCAAACTTGACTTTTATCGCCCCTGGAGGTGATTGGAGCGCTAAATCAGACGCTACACATCTGTCTTAAGGCGCAAAGGCCGAGGAGCGAGGCGCTACCTCAGAGCGCTGGCGAAGCTCATGTGATGTCAGTCAGCAATGGAACACAGACACAATGGCCCCGGCCAGTTCTTAAAGGGGAGGGTTGATCTTGCTTTCCATCCACATCCTGCTCATTGCAGCCTTGAATCTCGGCCTGGAGAGACCTGTACATCAAATCTGCTGGAAAGAACAATGGAGAGGCCCAGGAAAAGAGCTCAGAGTGCAGCCCCCACAGACTCTTCTAAAACGATACAAGGAAGGGCAAATCAAAATGAACCTGCAAAGTGCTGCTCAGTACCCAAAACTCCTTCACACAGCGTTGAATCTCTCTAGAAGTCTCTCTCTCTCTCTCTCTCAGAATGCGTGGTTTAGAAATGTTGCCAACAAAAAAAGGCAGGAAGCGGTCGCCTTTAAATAGCACTCCCCCAGTCCCTTCCTGACTGCAAAACGCTCCCCTCAACCTGTCGTTGCTAGCGGCAGGCGGTAAGGCAGGGGGCGCCACTCAATATCCGCTCCGGGGCGCTACCAGGGCGTTGCGCACTCGACTGATGTCACGATCTGCCGGCGCAGGAGATCGTGGCGGTAGTGTTTAGCGCCGCTGCAAAATGTCTAGTTAATTTCGCGAGCGGCGCAAACATCGCCGTGCCCGGGCGCTAGTTGCTTTGCGCCCCATTAGTGCCCTCTTAAGGCGCTAACGGGAGGCGCAACCAACTGAATTTCCCCCCCCACCATGACGCTAATCTTGTTATTAATAACTTGTAGTGCAGTAATATTCCAAGGCTCTCTTAATAGATACAGAAAGTATTTTATAAATGGACCCCCCGCAATGCATGTCAGATGTGGTTTTATTGATGTACAATATTTATAACAACTTCAATTTTCACTTCAAGAAATTCAGGTCCAACACAAAAAGATCCTTCGTGAAAAGAATGAGACTCTGAAGGTAAATGTTCTCGGTGAAAAAACGGTTGAATTCTCCCTGGAGGGTCGATACACCGAACAGGTAATCGTCGCTTCCAACCCTGACCAGAGTGTGTCCAGACATCTCCTAACTGCGAGAGGCAGAAAGCGTGAGGAAGATCAAAGGACGATAATCAAAGCGGGAAGTGAAACCATGAGAATCTCTCAGTTGTTCAGGAGCAGTTTTGGTAAAAGCAGCCTGTCCGGGACTGCGGTGGTCAGTGGTCCGGCAGGGATTGGGAAGTCCACCATGGTCCAGAAGATTGTCCATGACTGGGCCGCGGGGAAAATCTACCAACAGTTTCAGTTCGTGTTTCCATTGAAATTTCGAGACCTCAACGCCATCAAAGGCAGGACCAGCATCAAGAAACTGCTCCTGGATTCATATCCTCACTTTGGGAAAGAGATCGAGCGCCTCTGGGAGGAACCTCAGGGGCTGCTCTTTATATTGGACAGTTTAGAGGAGTTTAAGGAGAAGATTGATTTCACAGACTGCAAGAGGAACACACTCAATGAGAACCAGTGTTTCGACCCGGAATGCCAGTGTGAAGTGGCTGACATTGTGCGCTGTCTGATCCAGCAGAAAGTGCTGAGAGGCTGTTCGGTGCTGGTCACAACCCGCCCGACTGAACTGGAGTCACTGAGAAAGGCTGAGATCAATCTATGGGCAGAGATGGTGGGCTTCTTGAAGGAACAGCGCAGGGAGTACTTCAAGAAATACTTTGCCGACCAGCGCCTGGCGGAAGAAGCTTTCGCCTATGTGGAACAGCATGACATCCTGTACTCCATGTGTGACAATCCCTCCTACTGTCGGGTCATCTGTTACTCACTGGCCTCACGAATGCAGGGGAGACAGAATCGACTCCCGGAAACCATCACACAACTGTTTGCAAGTTACATAATGAACATTTTAAAAAACCATCAGTTCAACATTTATAAACACCAGGACCTCTCCTCTGAACAAACGCATGACCTGTTACTCAGAACTGGTGAAGTGGCCTATATGGGAATCAGCCAGAACATCTTGCAGTTCAACGAGAACCACTTACATTACTACAGACTGAAGCGATCAGAGGCTCTGCCGGGGTTTCTGACCGAACACCTGGACCCAGACACTGCCGAACCCCTCTTCTCGTTCCTTCACATCACCCTCCAGGAGTTTGTGGCGGCTCTGGCTAAATACCTGACTGCATGTCCACAGGGCCTGACAAAGCTCCTGGATTCTGCTGAGAACGAGGACCGATTCAGGACGTTCCTCCGATTTATTGTGGGTCTCACATCGTCGGGTGCAGCCTGGATACTTAAAGAGCTCCTGGGATCCCTTCCTCATCAGACAACCTGCAGGGTGATCGACTGGGTGAAGGAACGGACTGAAAGTAGCCTCAACAACACCCACAATCTACTGGGCAAAAGGAAGCTGTTGGAATCACTGTATTATCTGTTTGAGTCACAGAACAAGGGGTTAATGCGGCTGACGGTGGGATTGGGAGGGACACTGACACTCGGTGATGGCTTTCCCTACAATGCAATCCGACTGACGCCTGTGGACTGCACTGTGCTGGCGACTGTCATTGGTCACTGCGAGGGGCTCCAGGAACTCAACCTCAATAACTGCCGCCTGGAAACTGAAGGGATCCAGAGACTGGCACCTGTTCTACACGTATGCAAAGTGCTGAGGTATTTCTGTCGGGTTTACTTCTTCCTCTTAGAACATCAGAAACAGATGCAGTAGGGCCTACGGGCCCCTCGAGCCTGCTCCGCCATTCAATAAGATCAAGGCTGACCTTTTACCTCAACTCCACTTTCCCGCCCAATCCCCTGATCCCTTGATTCCCATCGTGTCCAGAAATCTATCGCTCTGCCTCTTGAACATACTCAGTGACTGAGCACCCACAGCCCCCTGGGGTAGAGGACTCCAAAGATTTACAACCATCTGAGTGAAGAAATTTCTCCTCACCGAAATGGTTGTGTCCTTATAAGATTAGCGGGTAACACAAAAGGGAACCCAAAAGTCTTTTACAAACATTTAAATAGTAAAAGGGCAGTCAAAGGAAGGGTGGGTCTGATTGGGGATCAAAAAAGGAAATTTTCTTGTGGGGGCGCAGGGCAGGGGTGAGGGACTAAATGAGTATGTTGCATCTGTCTTCATTAAAGAAGAGGATGCAGCCAATGTCACAGTAAAGGAGGAGGCAGTAGAAAAAATTGGATAGGATAAAAATAGATAAAGAGAAAGTAGAAAAGTCACCCGGTCTGGCTGGGCTGCATTCTAGGATGCTGAGGGAAGTAAGGGTGGAAATTGTGGAGGCTCTGGACACAAACTTCCAATCATCCTTAGATATGGAAGTCGAACAGAACCCAGAGCATACAACGAACTGATAGGTAAAAATAGAGAAATTCAATAATTTACAAACAGTGAGACTGATTCCCAGTTTACAGTTTGTGAGACTGATTCCCAGTTTACAGTTTGTGAGACTGATTCCAGTTTACAGTTTGTGAGACTGATTCCAGTTTACAGTTTGTGAGACTGATTCCAGTTTACAGTTTGTGAGATTAATTCCGAGTTTACAGTTTGTGAGACTGATTCCCAGTTTACAGTTTGTGAGACTGATTCCAGTTTACAGTTTGTGAGACTTATTCCAGATTACAGTTTGTGAGACTGATTCCAGTTTACTGTTTGTGAGACTGATTCCAGTTTACAGTTTGTGAGACTGATTCCCAGTTTACAGTTTGTGAGACTGATTCCAGTTTACATTTTGTGAGACTGATTCCAGTTTACTGTTTGTGAGACTAATTCCAGTTTACAGTTGGTGAGACTGATTCCAGTTTACAGTTTGTGAGACTGATTCCCAGTTTACAATTTGTGAGACTGATTCCAGTTTACAGCTTGTGAGACTGATTCCAGATTACAGTTTGTGAGACTTATTCCAGTTTACTGTTTGTGAGACTGATTCCCAGTTTACAGTTTGTGAGACTGATTCCAGTTTACAGTTTGTGAGACTGATTCCAGTTTCCAGTTTGTGAGACTGATTTCCAGTTTACAGTTTGTGAGACTGATTCCAGTTTACAGTTTGTGAGACTGATTCCCAGTTTACAGTTTGTGAGACTGATTCCAGTTTACAGTTTGTGAGAATGATTCCAGTTTACAGTTTGTGAGACTGATTCCCAGTTTACAGTTTGTGAGAATGATTCCAGTTTAGAGTTTGTGAGACTGATTCCCAGTTTACAGTTTGTGAGACTGATTCCAGTTTACAGTTTGTGAGACTGATTCCAGTTTACAGTTTGTGAGACTGATTCCAGTTTACAGTTTGTCTGACTGATTCCAGTTTACAGTTTGTGAGACTGATTCCAGTTTACAGATTGTGTGACTGATTTCCAGTTTACAGTTTGTGAGACTGATTCCAGTTTACAGTTCGTGAGACTGATTCCAGTTTACAGTTTGTGAGACAGATTCCAGTTTACATTTTGTGAGACTGATTCCCAGTTTACAGTTTGTGAGACTGATTCCCAAGTTACAGTTTGTGAGACTGATTCCAGTTTACAGTTTGTGAGACCTATTCCAGTTTACAGTTTGTGAGACTGATTCCAGTTTACAGTTTGTGAGACTGCTTCCAGTTTACATTTTGTGAGACTGATTTCAGTTTACTGTTTGTGAGACTGATTCCAGTTTACAGTTTTTGAGACTGATTCCAGTTTACATTTTGTGAGACTGATTTCCAGTTTACAGTTTGTGAGACTGATTCCAGTTTACAGTTTGTGAGACTGATTCCAGTTTACAGTTTGTGAGACTGATTCCAGTTTACAGTTTGTGAGACTGATTCCAGTTTACAGTTTGTGAGACTGATTCCAGTTTACATTTTGTGAGACTGATTCCCAGTTTACAGTTTGTGAGACTGATTCCAGTTTACAGATTGTGCAACTGATTCCCAAGTTACAGTTTTTGAGACTGATTGCAATTTACAGTTTGTGAGACTGATTCCAGTTTCCAGTTTGTGAGACTGATTTCAGTTTACAGTTTGTGAGACTGATTTCAGTTTACAGTTTGTGAGACTGATTCCCAGTTTACAGTTTGTGAGACTGATTCTAGTTTACAGTTTGTGAGACTGATTCCAGTTTACAGTTTGTGAGACAGATTCCAGTTTACAGTTTGTGAGACTGATTCCAGTTTACAGTTTGTGAGACTGTATCCAGTTTACAGTTTGTGAGACTGATTCCCAGTTTACAGTTTGTGAGACTTATTCCAGTTTACATTTTGTGAGACTGATTCCCAGTTTACAGTTTGTGAGACTGATTCCAGTTTACAGTTTGTGAGACTGATTCCCAGTTTACAGTTTGTGAGACTGATTGCTGTTTACAGTTTGTGAGACTGATTCCAGTTTACAGCTTGTGAGACTGATTCCAGTTTACAGTTTGTGAGACTGATTCCCAGTTTACAGTTTGTGAGACTGATTCCAGTTTACAGTTTGTGAGACTGATTCCAGTTTACATTTTGTGAGACTGATTCCCAGTTTACAGTTTGTGAGACTGATTCCAGTTTACAGTTTGTGAGACTGATTCCAGTTTACAGTTTGTGAGACTGATTCCCAAGTTACAGTTTGTGAGACTGATTCCAGTTTACAGTTTGTGAGACAGATTCCAGTTTACAGTTTGTGAGACTGATTCCAGTTTACAGTTTGTGAGACTGATTCCAGTTTACAGTTTGTGAGACAGATTCCAGTTTACAGTTTGTGAGACTGATTCCAGTTTACAGTTTGTGAGACAGATTCCAGTTTACAGTTTGTGAGACTGATTCCAGTTTAGAGTTTTTGAGACTGATTCCAGTTTACAGTTTGTGAGACTGATTCCAGTTTACAGTTTGTGAGAATGATTCCAGTTTACAGTTTGTGAGACTGATTCCAGTTTACAGTTTGTGAGAATGATTCCAGTTTACAGTTTGTGAGACAGTTTGCAGTTTACATATTGTGAGACTGATTCCAGTTTACAGTTTGTGAGACTGATTCCAGTTTACAGTTTGTGAGACTGATTTCAGTTTACTGTTTGTGAGACTGATTCCAGTTTACATTTTGTGAGACTGATTTCCAGTTTACAGTTTGTGAGACTGATTCCAGTTTCCAGTTTGTGAGACTGATTCCAGTTTACAGTTTGTGAGACTGATTCCAGTTTACAGTTTGTGAGACTGATTCTAGTTTACAGTTTGTGAGACTGATTCCCAGTTTACAGTTTGTGAGACTGATTCCCAGTTTACAGTTTGTGAGACTGATTCCAGTTTACAGTTTGTGAGACTGATTCCAGTTTACAGTTTGTGAGACTGATTCCAGTTTACAGTTTGTGAGACTGATTCCAGTTTACAGTTTGTGAGACTGATTCCAGTTTACAGTTTGTGAGACTGATTCCAATTTACAGTTTGTGAGACTGATTTCCAGTTTACAGTTTGTGAGACTGATTCCAGTTTACAGTTTGTGAGACTGATTTCCAGTTTACAGTTTGTGAGACTGATTCCAATTTACAGTTTGTGAGACTGATTCCAGTTTACAGTTTGTGAGACTGATTCCAGTTTACAGTTTGTGAGAATGATTCCAGTTTACAGTTTGTGAGAATGATTCCAGTTTACAGTTGGTGAGAATGATTCCAGTTTACAGTTTGTGAGACTGATTTCCAGTTTACAGTTTGTGAGAATGATTCCAGTTTACAGTTTGTGAGACTGATTCCAGTTTACAGTTTGTGAGGCTGATTCCAGTTTACAGTTTGTGAGGCTGATTCCAGTTTACAGTTTGTGAGACTGATTTCCAGTTTACAGCTTGTGAGACTGATTTCCAGTTTACAGTTTGAGAGAATGATTCCAGTTTACAGTTTGTGAGACTGATTCCAGTTTACAGTTTGTGAGACTGATTCCCAGTTTACAGTTTGTGAGACTGATTCCAGTTTACAGTTTGTGAGACTGATTCCAGTTTACAGTTTGTGAGACTGATTCCAGTTCAGATTTTGTGAGACTGATTCCCAGTTTACAGTTTGTGAGACTGATTTCCAGTTTACAGTTTGAGAGAATGATTCCAGTTTACAGTTTGTGAGACTGATTCCAGTTTACAGTTTGTGAGACTGATTCCCAGTTTACAGTTTGTGAGACTGATTCCAGTTTACAGTTTGTGAGACTGATTCCAGTTTACAGTTTGTGAGACTGATTCCAGTTCAGATTTTGTGAGACTGATTCCCAGTTTACAGTTTGTGAGACTGATTCCAGTTTACAGTTCGTGAGACTGATTCCCAGTTTACAGTTTGTGAGACTGATTCCAGTTTATAGTTTGTGAGACTGATTCCCAGTTTACAGTTTGTGAGACTGATTCCAGTTTACAGTTTGTGAGACTGATTCCTGTTTACAGTTTGTGAGACTGATTCCAGTTTACAGTTTGTGAGACTGATTCCAGTTTACAGTTTGTGAGACTGATTCCAGTTTACAGTTTGTGAGACTGATTCCCAGTTTACAGTTTGTGAGACTGATTCCCAGTTTACAGTTTGTGAGACTGATTCCAGTTTACAGTTTGTGAGACAGATTCCAGTTTACAGTTTGTGAGACTGATTTCAGTTTACAGTTTGTGAGACTGATTCCCAAGTTACAGTTTGTGAGACTGATTCCAGGTTATAGTTTGTGAGACTGATTCCAGTTTACAGTTTGTGAGACTGGTTCCCAGTTTACAGTTTGTGAGACTGATTGCAGTTTACATTTTGTGAGACTGATTCCAGTTTACATTTTGTGAGACTGATTCCAGTTTACAGTTTGTGAGACTGATTCCAGTTTACAGTTTGTGAGACTGATTTCAGTTTACAGTTTGTGAGACTGATTCCAGTTTACATTTTGTGCGACTGATTTCCAGTTTACAGTTTGTGAGACTGATTCCAGTTTCCAGTTTGTGAGACTGATTCCAGTTTACAGTTTGTGAGACTGATTCCAGTTTACAGTTTGTGATACTGATTCCAGTTTACAGTTTGTGAGACTGATTCCAGTTTACAGTTTGTGAGACTGATTCCAGTTTACAGATTGTGAGACTGATTCCCAAGTTACAGTTTGTTAGACAGTTTGCAGTTTACAGTTTGTGAGACTGATTCCAGTTTACAGTTTGTGAGACTGATTCCAGTTTACAGTTTGTGAGACAGATTCCAGTTTACAGTTTGTGAGACTGATTGCAGTTTACATTTTGTGAGACTGATTCCCAGTTTACAGTTTGTGAGACTGATTCCCAAGTTACAGTTTGTGAGACTGATTGCAGTTTACAGTTTGTGAGACCTATTCCAGTTTACAGTTTGTGAGACTGATTCCAGTTTACAGTTTGTGAGACTGATTCCCAGTTTACAGTTTGTGAGACAGATTCCAGTTTACAGTTTGTGAGACTGATTTCAGTTTACAGTTTGTGAGACTGATTCCCAAGTTACAGTTTGTGAGACTGATTCCAGGTTATAGTTTGTGAGACTGATTCCAGTTTACAGTTTGTGAGACTGGTTCCCAGTTTACAGTTTGTGAGACTGATTGCAGTTTACATTTTGTGAGACTGATTCCAGTTTACATTTTGTGAGACTGATTCCAGTTTACAGTTTGTGAGACTGATTCCAGTTTACAGTTTGTGAGACTGATTTCAGTTTACTGTTTGTGAGACTGATTCCAGTTTACATTTTGTGCGACTGATTTCCAGTTTACAGTTTGTGAGACTGATTCCAGTTTCCAGTTTGTGAGACTGATTCCAGTTTACAGTTTGTGAGACTGATTCCAGTTTACAGTTTGTGAGACTGATTCCAGTTTACAGTTTGTGAGACTGATTCCAGTTTACAGTTTGTGAGACTGATTCCAGTTTACAGATTGTGAGACTGATTCCCAAGTTACAGTTTGTGAGACAGTTTGCAGTTTACAGTTTGTGAGACTGATTCCAGTTTACAGTTTGTGAGACTGATTCCAGTTTACAGTTTGTGAGACAGATTCCAGTTTACAGTTTGTGAGACTGATTGCAGTTTACATTTTGTGAGACTGATTCCCAGTTTACAGTTTGTGAGACTGATTCCCAAGTTACAGTTTGTGAGACTGATTTCAGTTTACAGTTTGTGAGACTGATTCCCAAGTTACAGTTTGTGAGACTGATTCCAGGTTATAGTTTGTGAGACTGATTCCAGTTTACAGTTTGTGAGACTGGTTCCCAGTTTACAGTTTGTGAGACTGATTGCAGTTTACATTTTGTGAGACTGATTCCAGTTTACATTTTGTGAGACTGATTCCAGTTTACAGTTTGTGAGACTGATTCCAGTTTACAGTTTGTGAGACTGATTTCAGTTTACTGTTTGTGAGACTGATTCCAGTTTACATTTTGTGCGACTGATTTCCAGTTTACAGTTTGTGAGACTGATTCCAGTTTCCAGTTTGTGAGACTGATTCCAGTTTACAGTTTGTGAGACTGATTCCAGTTTACAGTTTGTGAGACTGATTCCAGTTTACAGTTTGTGAGACTGATTCCAGTTTACAGTTTGTGAGACTGATTCCAGTTTACAGATTGTGAGACTGATTCCCAAGTTACAGTTTGTGAGACAGTTTGCAGTTTACAGTTTGTGAGACTGATTCCAGTTTACAGTTTGTGAGACTGATTCCAGTTTACAGTTTGTGAGACAGATTCCAGTTTACAGTTTGTGAGACTGATTGCAGTTTACATTTTGTGAGACTGATTCCCAGTTTACAGTTTGTGAGACTGATTCCCAAGTTACAGTTTGTGAGACTGATTGCAGTTTACAGTTTGTGAGACCTATTCCAGTTTACAGTTTGTGAGACTGATTCCAGTTTACAGTTTGTGAGACTGCTTCCAGTTTACATTTTGTGAGACTGATTTCAGTTTACTGTTTGTGAGACTGATTCCAGTTTACAGTTTTTGAGACCGATTCCAGTTTACATTTTGTGAGACTGATTTCCAGTTTACAGTTTGTGAGACTGATTCCAGTTTACAGTTTGTGAGACTGATTCCAGTTTACAGTTTGTGAGACTGATTCCAGTTTACAGTTTGTGAGACTGATTCCAGTTTACAGTTTGTGAGACAGATTCCAGTTTACATTTTGTGAGACTGATTCCCAGTTTACAGTTTGTGAGACTGATTCCAGTTTACATTTTGTGAGACTGATTCCCAGTTTACAGTTTGTGAGACTGATTCCAGTTTACAGATTGTGCAACTGATTCCCAAGTTACAGTTTTTGAGACTGATTGCAGTTTACAGTTTGTGAGACTGATTCCAGTTTCCAGTTTGTGAGACTGATTTCAGTTTACAGTTTGTGAGACTGATTTCAGTTTACAGTTTGTGAGACTGATTCCAGTTTACAGTTTGTGAGACTGATTCCCAAGTTACAGTTTGTGAGACTGATTCCAGTTTACAGTTTGTGAGACTGATTCCAGTTTACAGTTTGTGAGACTGATTCCAGTTTACAGTTTGTGAGACAGATTCCAGTTTACAGTTTGTGAGACTGATTCCAGTTTACAGTTTGTGAGACAGATTCCAGTTTACAGTTTGTGAGACTGATTCCAGTTTACAGTTTGTGAGACAGATTCCAGTTTACAGTTTGTGAGACTGATTCCAGTTTACAGTTTGTGAGACAGATTCCAGTTTACAGTTTGTGAGACTGATTCCAGTTTACAGTTTGTGAGAATGATTCCAGTTTACAGTTTGTGAGACAGTTTGCAGTTTACATTTTGTGAGACTGATTCCAGTTTACAGTTTGTGAGACTGATTCCAGTTTACAGTTTGTGAGACTGATTTCAGTTTACTGTTTGTGAGACTGATTCCAGTTTACATTTTGTGAGACTGATTTCCAGTTTACAGTTTGTGAGACTGATTCCAGTTTACAGTTTGTGAGACTGATTCCAGTTTACAGTTTGTGAGACTGATTCCAGTTTACAGTTTGTGAGACTGATTCTAGTTTACAGTTTGTGAGACTGATTCCCAGTTTACAGTTTGTGAGACTGATTCCCAGTTTACAGTTTGTGAGACTGATTCCAGTTTACAGTTTGTGAGACTGATTCCAGTTTACAGTTTGTGAGACTGATTCCAGTTTACAGTTTGTGAGACTGATTCCAGTTTACAGTTTGTGAGACTGATTCCAGTTTACAGTTTGTGAGACTGATTCCAATTTACAGTTTGTGAGACTGATTTCCAGTTTACAGTTTGTGAGACTGATTCCAGTTTACAGTTTGTGAGACTGATTTCCAGTTTACAGTTTGTGAGACTGATTCCAATTTACAGTTTGTGAGACTGATTCCAGTTTACAGTTTGTGAGACTGATTCCAGTTTACAGTTTGTGAGAATGATTCCAGTTTACAGTTTGTGAGAATGATTCCAGTTTACAGTTGGTGAGAATGATTCCAGTTTACAGTTTGTGAGACTGATTCCCAGTTTACAGTTTGTGAGAATGATTCCAGTTTACAGTTTGTGAGACTGATTCCAGTTTACAGTTTGTGAGGCTGATTCCAGTTTACAGTTTGTGAGGCTGATTCCAGTTTACAGTTTGTGAGACTGATTTCCAGTTTACAGTTTGTGAGGCTGATTCCAGTTTACAGTTTGTGAGACTGATTTCCAGTTTACAGTTTGTGAGGCTGATTCCAGTTTACAGTTTGTGAGACTGATTTCCAGTTTACAGTTTGTGAGGCTGATTCCAGTTTCCAGTTTGTGAGACTGATTTCCAGTTTACAGTTTGTGAGAATGATTCCAGTTTACAGTTTGTGAGACTGATTCCAGTTTACAGTTTGTGAGGCTGATTCCAGTTTACTGTTTGTGAGGCTGATTCCAGTTTACAGTTTGTGAGACTGATTTCCAGTTTACAGTTTGTGAGGCTGATTCCAGTTTACAGTTTGTGAGACTGATTTCCAGTTTACAGTTTGAGAGAATGATTCCAGTTTACAGTTTGTGAGACTGATTCCAGTTTACAGTTTGTGAGACTGATTCCCAGTTTACAGTTTGTGAGACTGATTCCAGTTTACAGTTTGTGAGACTGATTCCAGTTTACAGTTTGTGAGACTGATTCCAGTTCAGATTTTGTGAGACTGATTCCCAGTTTACAGTTTGTGAGACTGATTCCAGTTTACAGTTCGTGAGACTGATTCCCAGTTTACAGTTTGAGAGAATGATTCCAGTTTACAGTTTGTGAGACTGATTCCAGTTTACAGTTTGTGAGACTGATTCCCAGTTTACAGTTTGTGAGACTGATTCCAGTTTACAGTTTGTGAGACTGATTCCAGTTTACAGTTTGTGAGACTGATTCCAGTTCAGATTTTGTGAGACTGATTCCCAGTTTACAGTTTGTGAGACTGATTCCAGTTTACAGTTCGTGAGACTGATTCCCAGTTTACAGTTTGAGAGAATGATTCCAGTTTACAGTTTGTGAGACTGATTCCAGTTTACAGTTTGTGAGACTGATTCCCAGTTTACAGTTTGTGAGACTGATTCCAGTTTACAGTTTGTGAGACTGATTCCTGTTTACAGTTTGTGAGACTGATTCCATTTCAGATTTTGTGAGACTGATTCCCAGTTTACAGTTTGTGAGACTGATTCCAGTTTACAGTTCGTGAGACTGATTCCCAGTTTACAGTTTGTGAGACTGATTCCAGTTTATAGTTTGTGAGACTGATTCCCACTTTACAGTTTGTGAGACTGATTCCAGTTTACAGTTTGTGAGACTGATTCATGTTTACTGTTTGTGAGACTGATTCCAGTTTACAGTTTGTGAGACTGATTCCAGTTTACAGTTTGTGAGACTGATTCCAGTTTACAGTTTGTGAGACTGATTCCCAGTTTACAGTTTGTGAGACTGATTCCAGTTTACAGTTTGTGAAACTGATTCCAGTTTACTGTTTGTGAGACTGATTCCAGTTTACAGTTTGTGAGACTGATTCCAGTTTACAGTTTGTGAGACTGATTCCAGTTTACAGTTTGTGAGACTGATTCCAAGTTTACAGTTTGTGAGACTGATTCCCAGTTTACAGTTTGTGAGACTGATTCCAGTTTACAGTTTGTGAGACTGATTCCAGTTTACAGTTTGTGAGACTGATTCCAGTTTACAGTTTGTGAGACTGATTCCAGTTTACAGTTTGTGAGACTGATTCCAGTTTACAGTTTGTGAGACTGATTCCAGTTGACAGTTTGTGAGACTGATTCCCAGTTTACAGTTTGTGAGACTGATTCCAGTTTACAGTTTGTGAGACTGATTCCAAGTTTACAGTTTGTGAGACTGATTCCAGTTTACAGTTTGTGAGACTGATTCCAGTTTACAGTTTGTGAGACTGATTCCAGTTTACAGTTTGTGAGACTGATTCCAGTTTACAGTTTGTGAGACGGATTCCCAGTTTACAGTTTGTGAGACTGATTCCAGTTTACAGTTTGTGAGACTGATTCCAGTTTACAGTTTGTGAGACTGATTTCAGTTTACAGTTTGTGAGCCTGATTCCAGTTTACAGTTTGTGAGACTGATTCCAGTTTACAGTTTCAGAGACTGATTCCCAAGTTACAGTTTTTCAGACTGATTGCAGTTTACAGTTTGTGAAATTGATTCCAGTTTACAGTTTGTGAGATTGATTCCCAGTTTACTGTTTGTGAGAATGATTCCAGTTTACAGTTTGTGCGACCGATTCCAGTTTACAGTTTGTGAGACTGATTGCAGTTTACAGTTTGTGAGATTGATTTGCAGTTTACAGTTTGTGAGACTGATTTCAGTTTACAGTTTGTGAGACTGATTCCCAGTTTACAGTTTGTGAGACTGATTCCAGTTTACATTTTGTGAGACTGATTCCCAGTTTACAGTTTGTGAGACTGATTCCAGTTTACAGATTGTGCAACTGATTCCCAAGTTACAGTTTTTGAGACTGATTGCAGTTTACAGTTTGTGAGACTGATTCCAGTTTCCAGTTTGTGAGACTGATTCCAGTTTACAGTTTGTGAGACTGATTCCCAGTTTACAGTTTGTGAGACTGATTCCAGTTTACAGTTTGTGAGACTGATTCCAGTTTACAGTTTGTGAGACTGTATCCAGTTTACAGTTTGTGAGACTGATTCCCAGTTTACAGTTTGTGAGACTTATTCCAGTTTACATTTTGTGAGACTGATTCCCAGTTTACAGTTTGTGAGACTGATTCCAGTTTACAGTTTGTGAGACTGATTCCCAGTTTACAGTTTGTGAGACTGATTGCTGTTTACAGTTTGTGAGACTGATTCCAGTTTACAGTTTGTGAGACTGATTCCAGTTTACAGTTTGTGAGACTGATTCCCAGTTTACAGTTTGTGAGACTGATTCCAGTTTACAGTTTGTGAGACTGATTCCAGTTTACAGTTTGTGAGACTGATTTCAGTTTACAGTTTGTGAGCCTGATTCTAGTTTACAGTTTGTGAGACTGATTCCAGTTTACAGTTTCAGAGACTGATTCCCAAGTTACAGTTTTTCAGACTGATTGCAGTTTACAGTTTGTGAGACTGATTCCAGTTTACAGTTTGTGAGACTGATTCCAGTTTAAAGTTTGTGAGACTGATTCCCAGTTTACAGTTTGTGAGACAGATTCCAGTTTACAGTTTGTGAGACTGATTCCAGTTTACAGTTTGTGAGACTGATTCCAGTTTACAGTTTGTGAGACTGATTCCCAGTTTACAGTTTGTGAGACTGATTGCTGTTTACAGTTTGTGAGACTGATTCCCAGTTTACAGTTTGTGAGACTGATTCCAGTTTACAGTTTGTGAGACTGATTCCAGTTTACATTTTGTGAGACTGATTCCCAGTTTACAGTTTGTGAGACTGATTCCAGTTTACAGTTTGTGAGACTGATTCCAGTTTACAGTTTGTGAGACTGATTCCCAAGTTACAGTTTGTGAGACTGATTCCAGTTTACAGTTTGTGAGACAGATTCCAGTTTACAGTTTGTGAGACTGATTCCAGTTTACAGTTTGTGAGACTGATTCCAGTTTACAGTTTGTGAGACAGATTCCAGTTTACAGTTTGTGAGACTGATTCCAGTTTACAGTTTGTGAGACAGATTCCAGTTTACAGTTTGTGAGACTGATTCCAGTTTACAGTTTGTGAGACAGATTCCAGTTTAAAGTTTGTGAGACTGATTCCAGTTTACAGTTTGTGAGACAGATTCCAGTTTACAGTTTGTGAGACTGATTCCAGTTTACAGTTTGTGAGAATGATTCCAGTTTACAGTTTGTGAGACAGTTTGCAGTTTACATTTTGTGAGACTGATTCCAGTTTACAGTTTGTGAGACTGATTCCAGTTTACAGTTTGTGAGACTGATTTCAGTTTACTGTTTGTGAGACTGATTCCAGTTTACATTTTGTGAGACTGATTTCCAGTTTACAGTTTGTGAGACTGATTCCAGTTTACAGTTTGTGAGACTGATTCCAGTTTACAGTTTGTGAGACTGATTCCAGTTTACAGTTTGTGAGACTGATTCTAGTTTACAGTTTGTGAGACTGATTCCAGTTTACAGTTTGTGAGACTGATTCCCAGTTTACAGTTTGTGAGACTGATTCCAGTTTACAGTTTGTGAGACTGATTCCAGTTTACAGTTTGTGAGACTGATTCCAGTTTACAGTTTGTGAGACTGATTCCAGTTTACAGTTTGTGAGACTGATTCCAGTTTACAGTTTGTGAGACTGATTCCAATTTACAGTTTGTGAGACTGATTTCCAGTTTACAGTTTGTGAGACTGATTCCAGTTTACAGTTTGTGAGACTGATTTCCAGTTTACAGTTTGTGAGACTGATTCCAATTTACAGTTTGTGAGACTGATTCCAGTTTACAGTTTGTGAGACTGATTCCAGTTTACAGTTTGTGAGAATGATTCCAGTTTACAGTTTGTGAGAATGATTCCATTTTACAGTTGGTGAGAATGATTCCAGTTTACAGTTTGTGAGACTGATTCCCAGTTTACAGTTTGTGAGAATGATTCCAGTTTACAGTTTGTGAGACTGATTCCAGTTTACAGTTTGTGAGGCTGATTCCAGTTTACAGTTTGTGAGGCTGATTCCAGTTTACAGTTTGTGAGACTGATTTCCAGTTTACAGTTTGTGAGGCTGATTCCAGTTTACAGTTTGTGAGACTGATTTCCAGTTTACAGTTTGTGAGGCTGATTCCAGTTTACAGTTTGTGAGACTGATTTCCAGTTTACAGTTTGTGAGGCTGATTCCAGTTTCCAGTTTGTGAGACTGATTTCCAGTTTACAGTTTGTGAGAATGATTCCAGTTTACAGTTTGTGAGACTGATTCCAGTTTACAGTTTGTGAGGCTGATTCCAGTTTACAGTTTGTGAGGCTGATTCCAGTTTACAGTTTGTGAGACTGATTTCCAGTTTACAGTTTGTGAGGCTGATTCCAGTTTACAGTTTGTGAGACTGATTTCCAGTTTACAGTTTGAGAGAATGATTCCAGTTTACAGTTTGTGAGACTGATTCCAGTTTACAGTTTGTAAGACTGATTCCCAGTTTACAGTTTGTGAGACTGATTCCAGTTTACAGTTTGTGAGACTGATTCCAGTTTACAGTTTGTGAGACTGATTCCAGTTCAGATTTTGTGAGACTGATTCCCAGTTTACAGTTTGTGAGACTGATTCCAGTTTACAGTTCGTGAGACTGATTCCCAGTTTACAGTTTGAGAGAATGATTCCAGTTTACAGTTTGTGAGACTGATTCCAGTTTACAGTTTGTGAGACTGATTCCCAGTTTACAGTTTGTGAGACTGATTCCAGTTTACAGTTTGTGAGACTGATTCCAGTTTACAGTTTGTGAGACTGATTCCAGTTCAGATTTTGTGAGACTGATTCCCAGTTTACAGTTCGTGAGACTGATTCCCAGTTTACAGTTTGAGATAATGATTCCAGTTTACAGTTTGTGAGACTGATTCCAGTTTACAGTTTGTGAGACTGATTCCCAGTTTACAGTTTGTGAGACTGATTCCAGTTTACAGTTTGTGAGACTGATTCCTGTTTACAGTTTGTGAGACTGATTCCAGTTCAGATTTTGTGAGACTGATTCCCAGTTTACAGTTTGTGAGACTGATTCCAGTTTACAGTTCGTGAGACTGATTCCCAGTTTACAGTTTGTGAGACTGATTCCAGTTTATAGTTTGTGAGACTGATTCCCACTTTACAGTTTGTGAGACTGATTCCAGTTTACAGTTTGTGAGACTGATTCATGTTTACAGTTTGTGAGACTGATTCCAGTTTACAGTTTGTGAGACTGATTCCAGTTTACAGTTTGTGAGACTGATTCCAGTTTACAGTTTGTGAGACTGATTCCCAGTTTACAGTTTGTGAGACTGATTCCAGTTTACAGTTTGTGAAACTGATTCCAGTTTACTGTTTGTGAGACTGATTCCAGTTTACAGTTTGTGAGACTGATTCCAGTTTACAGTTTGTGAGACTGATTCCAGTTTACAGTTTGTGAGACTGATTCCAAGTTTACAGTTTGTGAGACTGATTCCAGTTTACAGTTTGTGAGACTGATTCCAGTTTACAGTTTGTGAGACTGATTCCAGGTTACAGTTTGTGAGACTGATTCCAGTTTACAGTTTGTGAGACTGATTCCAGTTTACAGTTTGTGAGACTGATTCCATGTTTACAGTTTGTGAGACTGATTCCAGTTTACAGTTTGTGAGACTGATTCCAAGTTTACAGTTTGTGAGACTGATTCCAGTTTACAGTTTGTGAGACTGATTCCAAGTTTACAGTTTGTGAGACTGATTCCAGTTTACATTTTGTGAGACTGATTCCAGTTTACAGTTTGTGAGACTTATTCCAGTTTACAGTTTGTGAGACTGATTCCAGTTTACAGTTTGTGAGACTGATTCCCAGTTTACAGTTTGTGAGACTGATTCCAGTTTACAGTTTGTGAGACTGATTCCAGTTTACAGTTTGTGAGACTGATTTCAGTTTACAGTTTGTGAGCCTGATTCTAGTTTACAGTTTGTGAGACTGATTCCAGTTTACAGTTTCAGAGACTGATTCCCAAGTTACAGTTTTTCAGACTGATTGCAGTTTACAGTTTGTGAAATTGATTCCAGTTTACAGTTTGTGAGATTGATTCCCAGTTTACTGTTTGTGAGACTGATTCCAGTTTACAGTTTGTGCGACCGATTCCAGTTTACAGTTTGTGAGACTGATTGCAGTTTACAGTTTGTGAGATTGATTTGCAGTTTACAGTTTGTGAGACTGATTTCAGTTTACAGTTTGTGAGACTGATTCCCAAGTTACAGTATTTGAGACTGATTGCAGTTTACAGTTTGTGAGACTGATTCCAGTTTCCAGTTTGGGAGACTGATTTCAGTTTACAGTTTGTGAGACTGATTCCAGTTTACAGTTTGTGAGACTGATTCCAGTTTACAGTTTGTGAGACTGATTCCCAGTTTACAGTTTGTGAGACTGATTCCAGTTTACAGTTTGTGAGACTGATTCCAGTTTACAGTTTGTGAGACTGATTCCCAGTTTACAGTTTGTGAGACTGATTCCAGTTTACAGTTTGTGAGACTGATTCCAGTTTACAGTTTGTGAGACTGATTCCAGTTTATAGTTTGTGAGACTGATTCCCACTTTACAGTTTGTGAGACTGATTCCAGTTTACAGTTTGTGAGACTGATTCATGTTTACAGTTTGTGAGACTGATTCCAGTTTACAGTTTGTGAGACTGATTCCAGTTTACAGTTTGTGAGACTGATTCCAGTTTACAGTTTGTGAGACTGATTCCCAGTTTACAGTTTGTGAGACTGATTCCAGTTTACAGTTTGTGAAACTGATTCCAGTTTACTGTTTGTGAGACTGATTCCAGTTTACAGTTTGTGAGACTGATTCCAGTTTACAGTTTGTGAGACTGATTCCAGTTTACAGTTTGTGAGACTGATTCCAAGTTTACAGTTTGTGAGACTGATTCCAGTTTACAGTTTGTGAGACTGATTCCAGTTTACAGTTTGTGAGACTGATTCCAGGTTACAGTTTGTGAGACTGATTCCAGTTTACAGTTTGTGAGACTGATTCCAGTTTACAGTTTGTGAGACTGATTCCAGTTTACAGTTTGTGAGACTGATTCCAGTTTACAGTTTGTGAGACTGATTCCCAGTTTACAGTTTGTGAGACTGATTCCAGTTTACAGTTTGTGAGACTGATTCCAAGTTTACAGTTTGTGAGACTGATTCCAGTTTACAGTTTGTGAGACTGATTCCAGTTTACAGTTTGTGAGACTGATTCCAGTTTACAGTTTGTGAGACTGATTCCAGTTTACAGTTTGTGAGACTGATTCCCAGTTTACAGTTTGTGAGACTGATTCCAGTTTACAGTTTGTGAGACTGATTCCAGTTTACAGTTTGTGAGACTGATTTCAGTTTACAGTTTGTGAGCCTGATTCTAGTTTACAGTTTGTGAGACTGATTCCAGTTTACAGTTTCAGAGACTGATTCCCAAGTTACAGTTTTTCAGACTGATTGCAGTTTACAGTTTGTGAAATTGATTCCAGTTTACAGTTTGTGAGATTGATTCCCAGTTTACTGTTTGTGAGACTGATTCCAGTTTACAGTTTGTGAGACTGATTCCAGTTTACAGTTTGTGAGACTGATTCCCAGTTTACAGTTTGTGAGACTGATTCCCAGTTTACAGTTTGTGAGACTGATTCCAGTTTACAGTTTGTGAAACTGATTCCAGTTTACTGTTTGTGAGACTGATTCCAGTTTACAGTTTGTGAGACTGATTCCAGTTTACAGTTTGTGAGACTGATTCCAGTTTACAGTTTGTGAGACTGATTCCCAGTTTACAGTTTGTGAGACTGATTCCAGTTTACAGTTTGTGAGACTGATTCCTGTTTACAGTTTGTGAGACTGATTCCAGTTCAGATTTTGTGAGACTGATTCCCAGTTTACAGTTTGTGAGACTGATTCCAGTTTACAGTTCGTGAGACTGATTCCCAATTTACAGTTTGTGAGACTGATTCCAGTTTATAGTTTGTGAGACTGATTCCCACTTTACAGTTTGTGAGACTGATTCCAGTTTACAGTTTGTGAGACTGATTCATGTTTACAGTTTGTGAGACTGATTCCAGTTTACAGTTTGTGAGACTGATTCCAGTTTACAGTTTGTGAGACTGATTCCAGTTTACAGTTTGTGAGACTGATTCCCAGTTTACAGTTTGTGAGACTGATTCCAGTTTACAGTTTGTGAAACTGATTCCAGTTTACTGTTTGTGAGACTGATTCCAGTTTACAGTTTGTGAGACTGATTCCAGTTTACAGTTTGTGAGACTGATTCCAGTTTACAGTTTGTGAGACTGATTCCAAGTTTACAGTTTGTGAGACTGATTCCAGTTTACAGTTTGTGAGACTGATTCCAGTTTACAGTTTGTGAGACTGATTCCAGGTTACAGTTTGTGAGACTGATTCCAGTTTACAGTTTGTGAGACTGATTCCAGTTTACAGTTTGTGAGACTGATTCCCAGTTTACAGTTTGTGAGACAGATTCCAGTTTACAGTTTGTGAGACTGATTCCAGTTTACAGTTTGTGAGACTGATTCCAGTTTACAGTTTGTGAGACTGATTCCCAGTTTACAGTTTGTGAGACTGATTGCTGTTTACAGTTTGTGAGACTGATTCCAGTTTACAGTTTGTGAGACTGATTCCAGTTTACAGTTTGTGAGACTGATTCCCAGTTTACAGTTTGTGAGACTGATTCCAGTTTACAGTTTGTGAGACTGATTCCAGTTTACATTTTGTGAGACTGATTCCCAGTTTACAGTTTGTGAGACTGATTCCAGTTTACAGTTTGTGAGACTGATTCCAGTTTACAGTTTGTGAGACTGATTCCCAAGTTACAGTTTGTGAGACTGATTCCAGTTTACAGTTTGTGAGACAGATTCCAGTTTACAGTTTGTGAGACTGATTCCAGTTTACAGTTTGTGAGACTGATTCCAGTTTACAGTTTGTGAGACAGATTCCAGTTTACAGTTTGTGAGACTGATTCCAGTTTACAGTTTGTGAGACAGATTCCAGTTTACAGTTTGTGAGACTGATTCCAGTTTACAGTTTGTGAGACAGATTCCAGTTTAAAGTTTGTGAGACTGATTCCAGTTTACAGTTTGTGAGACAGATTCCAGTTTACAGTTTGTGAGACTGATTCCAGTTTACAGTTTGTGAGACTGATTCCAGTTCAGATTTTGTGAGACTGATTCCCAGTTTACAGTTTGTGAGACTGATTCCAGTTT
The DNA here is from genome assembly GCA_030390025.1 of Squalus acanthias. Taxonomy (NCBI): domain Eukaryota; kingdom Metazoa; phylum Chordata; class Chondrichthyes; order Squaliformes; family Squalidae; genus Squalus; species Squalus acanthias. The sequence goes on along the minus strand of JASTWF010000255.1, from coordinate 584,296 downwards.
ACAGTTCGTGAGACTGATTCCCAGTTTACAGTTTGAGAGAATGATTCCAGTTTACAGTTTGTGAGACAGTTTGCAGTTTACATTTTGTGAGACTGATTCCAGTTTACAGTTTGTGAGACTGATTCCAGTTTACAGTTTGTGAGACTGATTTCAGTTTACTGTTTGTGAGACTGATTCCAGTTTACATTTTGTGAGACTGATTTCCAGTTTACAGTTTCTGAGACTGATTCCAGTTTACAGTTTGTGAGACTGATTCCAGTTTACAGTTTGTGAGACTGATTCCAGTTTACAGTTTTTGAGACTGATTCTAGTTTACAGTTTGTGAGACTGATTCCCAGTTTACAGTTTGTGAGACTGATTCCCAGTTTACAGTTTGTGAGACTGATTCCAGTTTACAGTTTGTGAGACTGATTCCAGTTTACAGTTTGTGAGACTGATTCCAGTTTACAGTTTGTGAGACTGATTCCAGTTTACAGTTTGTGAGACTGATTCCAGTTTACAGTTTGTGAGACTGATTCCAATTTACAGTTTGTGAGACTGATTTCCAGTTTACAGTTTGTGAGACTGATTCCAGTTTACAGTTTGTGAGACTGATTTCCAGTTTACAGTTTGTGAGACTGATTCCAATTTACAGTTTGTGAGACTGATTCCAGTTTACAGTTTGTGAGACTGATTCCAGTTTACAGTTTGTGAGAATGATTCCAGTTTACAGTTTGTGAGAATGATTCCAGTTTACAGTTGGTGAGAATGATTCCAGTTTACAGTTTGTGAGACTGATTCCCAGTTTACAGTTTGTGAGAATGATTCCAGTTTACAGTTTGTGAGACTGATTCCAGTTTACAGTTTGTGAGGCTGATTCCAGTTTACAGTTTGTGAGGCTGATTCCAGTTTACAGTTTGTGAGACTGATTTCCAGTTTACAGTTTGTGAGGCTGATTCCAGTTTACAGTTTGTGAGACTGATTTCCAGTTTACAGTTTGTGAGGCTGATTCCAGTTTACAGTTTGTGAGACTGATTTCCAGTTTACAGTTTGTGAGGCTGATTCCAGTTTCCAGTTTGTGAGACTGATTTCCAGTTTACAGTTTGTGAGAATGATTCCAGTTTACAGTTTGTGAGACTGATTCCAGTTTACAGTTTGTGAGGCTGATTCCAGTATACAGTTTGTGAGGCTGATTCCAGTTTACAGTTTGTGAGACTGATTTCCAGTTTACAGTTTGTGAGGCTGATTCCAGTTTACAGTTTGTGAGACTGATTTCCAGTTTACAGTCTGAGAGAATGATTCCAGTTTACAGTTTGTGAGACTGATTCCAGTTTACAGTTTGTAAGACTGATTCCCAGTTTACAGTTTGTGAGACTGATTCCAGTTTACAGTTTGTGAGACTGATTCCAGTTTACAGTTTGTGAGACTGATTCCAGTTCAGATTTTGTGAGACTGATTCCCAGTTTACAGTTTGTGAGACTGATTCCAGTTTACAGTTCGTGAGACTGATTCCCAGTTTACAGTTTGAGAGAATGATTCCAGTTTACAGTTTGTGAGACTGATTCCAGTTTACAGTTTGTGAGACTGATTCCCAGTTTACAGTTTGTGAGACTGATTCCAGTTTACAGTTTGTGAGACTGATTCCAGTTTACAGTTTGTGAGACTGATTCCAGTTCAGATTTTGTGAGACTGATTCCCAGTTTACAGTTCGTGAGACTGATTCCCAGTTTACAGTTTGAGATAATGATTCCAGTTTACAGTTTGTGAGACTGATTCCAGTTTACAGTTTGTGAGACTGATTCCCAGTTTACAGTTTGTGAGACTGATTCCAGTTTACAGTTTGTGAGACTGATTCCTGTTTACAGTTTGTGAGACTGATTCCAGTTCAGATTTTGTGAGACTGATTCCCAGTTTACAGTTTGTGAGACTGATTCCAGTTTACAGTTCGTGAGACTGATTCCCAGTTTACAGTTTGTGAGACTGATTCCAGTTTATAGTTTGTGAGACTGATTCCCACTTTACAGTTTGTGAGACTGATTCCAGTTTACAGTTTGTGAGACTGATTCATGTTTACAGTTTGTGAGACTGATTCCAGTTTACAGTTTGTGAGACTGATTCCAGTTTACAGTTTGTGAGACTGATTCCAGTTTACAGTTTGTGAGACTGATTCCCAGTTTACAGTTTGTGAGACTGATTCCAGTTTACAGTTTGTGAAACTGATTCCAGTTTACTGTTTGTGAGACTGATTCCAGTTTACAGTTTGTGAGACTGATTCCAGTTTACAGTTTGTGAGACTGATTCCAGTTTACAGTTTGTGAGACTGATTCCAAGTTTACAGTTTGTGAGACTGATTCCAGTTTACAGTTTGTGAGACTGATTCCAGTTTACAGTTTGTGAGACTGATTCCAGGTTACAGTTTGTGAGACTGATTCCAGTTTACAGTTTGTGAGACTGATTCCAGTTTACAGTTTGTGAGACTGATTCCATGTTTACAGTTTGTGAGACTGATTCCAGTTTACAGTTTGTGAGACTGATTCCAAGTTTACAGTTTGTGAGACTGATTCCAGTTTACAGTTTGTGAGACTGATTCCAAGTTTACAGTTTGTGAGACTGATTCCAGTTTACATTTTGTGAGACTGATTCCAGTTTACAGTTTGTGAGACTGATTCCAGTTTACAGTTTGTGAGACTGATTCCAGTTTACAGTTTGTGAGACTGATTCCCAGTTTACAGTTTGTGAGACTGATTCCAGTTTACAGTTTGTGAGACTGATTCCAGTTTACAGTTTGTGAGACTGATTTCAGTTTACAGTTTGTGAGCCTGATTCTAGTTTACAGTTTGTGAGACTGATTCCAGTTTACAGTTTCAGAGACTGATTCCCAAGTTACAGTTTTTCAGACTGATTGCAGTTTACAGTTTGTGAAATTGATTCCAGTTTACAGTTTGTGAGATTGATTCCCAGTTTACTGTTTGTGAGACTGATTCCAGTTTACAGTTTGTGCGACCGATTCCAGTTTACAGTTTGTGAGACTGATTGCAGTTTACAGTTTGTGAGATTGATTTGCAGTTTACAGTTTGTGAGACTGATTTCAGTTTACAGTTTGTGAGACTGATTCCCAAGTTACAGTATTTGAGACTGATTGCAGTTTACAGTTTGTGAGACTGATTCCAGTTTCCAGTTTGGGAGACTGATTTCAGTTTACAGTTTGTGAGACTGATTCCAGTTTACAGTTTGTGAGACTGATTCCAGTTTACAGTTTGTGAGACTGATTCCCAGTTTACAGTTTGTGAGACTGATTCCAGTTTACAGTTTGTGAGACTGATTCCAGTTTACAGTTTGTGAGACTGATTCCCAGTTTACAGTTTGTGAGACTGATTCCAGTTTACAGTTTGTGAGACTGATTCCAGTTTACAGTTTGTGAGACTGATTCCAGTTTATAGTTTGTGAGACTGATTCCCACTTTACAGTTTGTGAGACTGATTCCAGTTTACAGTTTGTGAGACTGATTCATGTTTACAGTTTGTGAGACTGATTCCAGTTTACAGTTTGTGAGACTGATTCCAGTTTACAGTTTGTGAGACTGATTCCAGTTTACAGTTTGTGAGACTGATTCCCAGTTTACAGTTTGTGAGACTGATTCCAGTTTACAGTTTGTGAAACTGATTCCAGTTTACTGTTTGTGAGACTGATTCCAGTTTACAGTTTGTGAGACTGATTCCAGTTTACAGTTTGTGAGACTGATTCCAGTTTACAGTTTGTGAGACTGATTCCAAGTTTACAGTTTGTGAGACTGATTCCAGTTTACAGTTTTTGAGACTGATTCCAGTTTACAGTTTGTGAGACTGATTCCAGGTTACAGTTTGTGAGACTGATTCCAGTTTACAGTTTGTGAGACTGATTCCAGTTTACAGTTTGTGAGACTGATTCCAGTTTACAGTTTGTGAGACTGATTCCAGTTTACAGTTTGTGAGACTGATTCCCAGTTTACAGTTTGTGAGACTGATTCCAGTTTACAGTTTGTGAGACTGATTCCAAGTTTACAGTTTGTGAGACTGATTCCAGTTTACAGTTTGTGAGACTGATTCCAGTTTACAGTTTGTGAGACTGATTCCAGTTTACAGTTTGTGAGACTGATTCCCAGTTTACAGTTTGTGAGACTGATTCCAGTTTACAGTTTGTGAGACTGATTCCAGTTTACAGTTTGTGAGACTGATTTCAGTTTACAGTTTGTGAGCCTGATTCTAGTTTACAGTTTGTGAGACTGATTCCAGTTTACAGTTTCAGAGACTGATTCCCAATTTACAGTTTTTCAGACTGATTGCAGTTTACAGTTTGTGAAATTGATTCCAGTTTACAGTTTGTGAGATTGATTCCCAGTTTACTGTTTGTGAGACTGATTCCAGTTTACAGTTTGTGCGACCGATTCCAGTTTACAGTTTGTGAGACTGATTGCAGTTTACAGTTTGTGAGATTGATTTGCAGTTTACAGTTTGTGAGACTGATTTCAGTTTACAGTTTGTGAGACTGATTCCCAAGTTACAGTTTTTGAGACTGATTGCAGTTTACAGTTTGTGAGACTGATTCCAGTTTCCAGTTTGGGAGACTGATTTCAGTTTACAGTTTGTGAGACTGATTCCAGTTTACAGTTTGTGAGACTGATTCCAGTTTACAGTTTGTGAGACTGATTCCCAGTTTACAGTTTGTGAGACTGATTCCAGTTTACAGTTTGTGAGACTGATTCCAGTTTACAGTTTGTGAGACTGATTCCCAGTTTACAGTTTGTGAGACTGATTCCAGTTTACAGTTTGTGAGACTGATTCCAGTTTACAGTTTGTGAGACTGATTCCAGTTTACAGTTTGTGAGACTGATTCCAGTTTACATTTTGTGAGACTGATTCCAGTTTACATTTTGTGAGACTGATTCCAGTTTACATTTTGTGAGACTGATTCCCAGTTTACAGTTTGTGAGACTGATTCCAGTTTACAGTTTGTGAGACTGATTCCAGTTTACAGTTTGTGAGACTGATTCCAGTTTACAGTTTGTGAGACAGTTTGCAGTTTACAGTTTGTGAGACTGATTCCAGTTTACAGTTTGTGAGACTGATTCCAGTTTACAGTTTGTGAGACTGATTCCAGTTTACAGTTTGTGAGACTGATTCCAGTTTACAGTTTGTGAGACTGATTCCAGTTTACAGTTTGTGAGACTGATTCCCAGTTTACAGTTTGTGAGACTGATTCCAGTTTACAGTTTGTGAGACTGATTGCAGTTTACAGTTTGTGAGACTGATTCACAGTTTACTGTTTGTGAGACTGATTCCAGTTTACATTTTGTGAGACTGATTTCCAGTTTACAGTTTGTGAGACTGATTCCAGTTTCCAGTTTGTGAGACTGATTCCAGTTTACAGTTTGTGAGACTGATTCCAGTTTACAGTTTGTGAGACTGATTCCAGTTTACAGTTTGTGAGACTGATTCTAGTTTACAGTTTGTGAGACTGATTCCCAGTTTACAGTTTGTGAGACTGATTCCAGTTTACAGTTTGTGAGACAGATTCCAGTTTACAGTTTGTGAGACTGATTCCAGTTTACAGTTTGTGAGACAGATTCCAGTTTACAGTTTGTGAGACTGATTCCAATTTACAGTTTGTGAGACTGATTTCCAGTTTACAGTTTGTGAGACTGATTCCAGTTTACAGTTTGTGAGACTGATTTCCAGTTTACAGTTTGTGAGAATGATTCCAGTTTACAGTTTGTGAAATTGATTCCAGTTTACAGTTTGTGAGATTGATTCCCAGTTTACTGTTTGTGAGACTGATTCCAGTTTACAGTTTGTGCGACCGATTCCAGTTTACAGTTTGTGAGACTGATTGCAGTTTACAGTTTGTGAGATTGATTTGCAGTTTACAGTTTGTGAGACTGATTTCAGTTTACAGTTTGTGAGACTGATTCCCAAGTTACAGTTTTTGAGACTGATTGCAGTTTACAGTTTGTGAGACTGATTCCAGTTTCCAGTTTGGGAGACTGATTTCAGTTTACAGTTTGTGAGACTGATTCCAGTTTACAGTTTGTGAGACTGATTCCAGTTTACAGTTTGTGAGACTGATTCCCAGTTTACAGTTTGTGAGACTGATTCCAGTTTACAGTTTGTGAGACTGATTCCAGTTTACAGTTTGTGAGACTGATTCCCAGTTTACAGTTTGTGAGACTGATTCCAGTTTACAGTTTGTGAGACTGATTCCAGTTTACAGTTTGTGAGACTGATTCCAGTTTACAGTTTGTGAGACTGATTCCAGTTTACATTTTGTGAGACTGATTCCAGTTTACATTTTGTGAGACTGATTCCAGTTTACATTTTGTGAGACTGATTCCCAGTTTACAGTTTGTGAGACTGATTCCAGTTTACAGTTTGTGAGACTGATTCCAGTTTACAGTTTGTGAGACTGATTCCAGTTTACAGTTTGTGAGACAGTTTGCAGTTTACAGTTTGTGAGACTGATTCCCAGTTTACAGTTTGTGAGACTGATTCCAGTTTACAGTTTGTGAGACTGATTCCAGTTTACAGTTTGTGAGACTGATTCCAGTTTACAGTTTGTGAGACTGATTCCAGTTTACAGTTTGTGAGACTGATTCCCAGTTTACAGTTTGTGAGACTGATTCCAGTTTACAGTTTGTGAGACTGATTGCAGTTTACAGTTTGTGAGACTGATTCACAGTTTACTGTTTGTGAGACTGATTCCAGTTTACATTTTGTGAGACTGATTTCCAGTTTACAGTTTGTGAGACTGATTCCAGTTTCCAGTTTGTGAGACTGATTCCAGTTTACAGTTTGTGAGACTGATTCCAGTTTACAGTTTGTGAGACTGATTCCAGTTTACAGTTTGTGAGACTGATTCTAGTTTACAGTTTGTGAGACTGATTCCCAGTTTACAGTTTGTGAGACTGATTCCAGTTTACAGTTTGTGAGACAGATTCCAGTTTACAGTTTGTGAGACTGATTCCAGTTTACAGTTTGTGAGACAGATTCCAGTTTACAGTTTGTGAGACTGATTCCAATTTACAGTTTGTGAGACTGATTTCCAGTTTACAGTTTGTGAGACTGATTCCAGTTTACAGTTTGTGAGACTGATTTCCAGTTTACAGTTTGTGAGAATGATTCCAGTTTACAGTTTGTGAGACTGATTCCAGTTTACAGTTTGTGAGAATGATTCCAGTTTACAGTTTGTGAGACTGATTTCCAGTTTACAGTTTGAGAGAATGATTCCAGTTTACAGTTTGTGAGACTGATTCCAGTTTACAGTTTGTGAGACTGATTCCCAGTTTACAGTTTGTGAGACTGATTCCAGTTTACAGTTTGTGAGACTGATTCCAGTTTACAGTTTGTGAGACTGATTCCCAGTTTACAGTTTGTGAGACTGATTCCAGTTTACAGTTTGTGAGACTAATTCCAGTTTACAGTTTGTGAGACTGATTCCAGTTTAGATTTTGTGAGACTGATTCCCAGTTTACAGTTTGTGAGACTGATTCCAGTTTACAGTTTGTGAGACTGATTCCCAGTTTACAGTTTGTGAGACTGATTCCAGTTTACAGTTTGTGAGACTGATTCCCAGTTTACAGTTTGTGAGACTGATTCCAGTTTACAGTTTGTGAGACTGATTCCTGTTTACAGTTTGTGAGACTGATTCCAGTTTACAGTTTGTGAGACTGATTCCAGTTTACAGTTTGTGAGACTGATTCCAGTTTACAGTTTGTGAGACTGATTCCCAGTTTACAGTTTGTGAGACTGATTCCAGTTTACAGTTTGTGAAACTGATTCCAGTTTACTGTTTGTGAGACTGATTCAATTTACAGTTTGTGAGACTGATTCCAGTTTACAGTTTGTGAGACTGATTCCAAGTTTACAGTTTGTGAGAGTGATTCCAGTTTACAGTTTGTGAGACTGATTCCAGTTTACAGTTTGTGAGACTGATTCCCAGTTTACAGTTTGTGAGACTGATTCCTGTTTACAGTTTGTGAGACTGATTCCTGTTTACAGTTTGTGAGACTGATTCCAGTTTACAGTTTGTGAGACTGATTCCAGTTTACAGTTTGTGAGACTGATTTCAGTTTACAATTTGTGAGCTGATTCTAGTTTACAGTTTGTGAGACTGATTCCAGTTTACAGTTTCAGAGACTGATTCCCAAGTTACAGTTTTTGAGACTGATTGCAGTTTACAGTTTGTGAGATTGATTCCGAGTTTACAGTTTGTGAGACTGATTCCCAAGTTACAGTTTGTGAGACAAACTCCAGTTTACAGTTTGTGAGACTGATTCCAGTTTACTGTTTGTGAAATTGATTCCAGTTTACAGTTTGTGAAATTGATTCCAGTTTACAGTTTGTGAGATTGATTCCAGTTTACAGTTTGTGAGATTGATTCCCAGTTTACTGTTTGTGAGACTGATTCCCAAGTTACAGTTTGTGCGACCGATTCCAGTTTACAGTTTGTGAGATTGATTTGCAGTTTACAGTTTGTGAGACTGATTTCAGTTTACAGTTTGTGAGACTGATTCCAGTTTACAGTTTGTGAGACTGATTGCAGTTTACAGTTTGTGAGACTGATTGCAGTTTACAGTTTGTGAGACTGATTTCAGTTTACAGTTCGTTAGACTGATTCCAGTTTACAGATTGTGAGTCTGATTCCATTTTACAGTTTGTGAGACTGATTACAGTTTACAGTTTGTGAGACTGATTCCCAGTTTACAGTTTGTGAGACTGATTCCAGTTTACAGTTTGTGAGACTGATTCCAGTTTACAGTTTGTGAGACTGATTCCCTGTTTACAAGTTGTGGGATGGATTCCCAGTTTTGCCAATTGTGGAGGCTCTGGCCACAAGCTTCCAATCCTCCTTAGATATGGGAGTGGTGCTGGAGGACGGGGGGATTGCAAATGTTACACCCCTGTTCATAAAATGGGAGAGGGCTAAACCATCATGCCAAACGCTAAAGGTGCTTCTGGCTGGTAAATCTGCACAACTTTGCCCCCTAGACATTGAATCTTCTTTGATGTTGTACAGTTCATTTCTTTCACACTTGTCTTGTTACTCTCTCTGTGCCCGCACTAATGTACGTTTATAAATACAACTGAGTCATGAACAGATTTCACCTCATCATATCTTTTATATCTCAATATTTGTTGTTCAAATACAATAGAAATGAACTGTTGGTCTGTGGAGCTAAATCCCAACTATGCTGTGGTTTAAATGACACCACACAGTGCTGCTCTCTGAGTCTCTGTATGTTTGTATTTAGACTGAGGGGTTGTAATCTTACCGATGAAGGAGTGAAACTGCTGTCAGGTACATTGAGGAGGCCGGAATGCCGAATACAGACACTGGAGTAAGTGATACAGTGTGTATATTGTCTGTGTGTGTGCGCATGTGTGTCGAGAGGTGTATGTGTCCATATGAAGCCACTGTTCCAATTTTAACATACCCCCCACTTCACTCTGTTCTTTCCAGCTTGTGTTCCAGTGGTATCTTCCACACAGATGCCCAGCTTCTTGCGAACGGTCTCATAGGCAACTCGTCACTGTTACAGCTCTACCTGAATAAGACTAAACTGGGAGACACTGGAGTGAAAGACCTGTGTGTGGCCATGAGCAGTCCCCACTGTCAAATACAGACCCTGGAGTAAGTTAACGTGCCTTTGTATCCCTGTGTGCAGAGACATGTGCTGATACAGTGACTGTTGACGCTGGTCTTTTTCCTCACCAGACTCTCTGATAATCTGATTCGAGGTGCAGTCGTTGATCAACTCACTTCCATCCTCAGTCACAACCGGTCGTTGACATGCTTAAAGTTGAATAATAACAAGCTCGGAGGCCTGGGACTCAAACTGCTGACTGCTGCACTGAAACAGCAGGTCTGCCCAATCCAAACGCTGGAGTGAGTAACATTGTGTGTGAGTGGGAGATCTCAGACTGCAAGTGTGTCTCATTCTGATTCCACCTTGCTGACATTCTGTGCCGCCATCTGTCCAAGTTGCCTGTTTATACAGCTCGCTCGGCTGTTCTTGCCATGGAAGGAGTTCAGCGAAGATTCACCAGGCTGATACCTGGGATGTCAGGAATGACATCTGACGAGAGATTGGGTCGATTGGGCTTATACTCGCTGGAGTATAGAAGAATGAGAGGGGATCTCATCGAAACATATAAAATTGTGACAGGTCTGGACAAACTAGATGCAGGAAGATTGTTCCCCATGGTCAGAGAGTCCAGAACCAGGGGTCATAATCTAAGGATAAGGGGTAAGCCATTTAGGACAGAAATGAGGAAGAATTTCTTCACCCAGAGAGTGGTGAACCTGTGGAATTCTCTACCACAGGGGATAGTTGAGGCCAAGTCATTAAATATATTCAAGAATGAGTTAGATATATTTCTTAAGGCTAAAGGGATCAAGGGATATGGGGAGAAGGCAGGGACAGGGTACTGAGTTTGGTTGATCAGCCATGATCTCATCGAATGGCGGAGCAGGCTCGAGGGGCCGAATGGCCTACTCCTGCTCCTATCTTCTATGTTTCTATGTTATTTTACCTGGTTATTTCTGATCCATGCAGACTGGAGGGTAACGGGATCACAGACAGCTGCACAGAGGAACTCGCCATGACTCCCGTTACAAACAGGTCCCTGATGAAGCTGAGCCTGTCCAACAATTCGCTCACTGACCAGTCGGTTAAAGCTCTTGGGTACCTGATCCAGAGCCACAGTTGCCTCCAGGAGATCCGGTGAGTGTACCTGTGTTTAAAGGGTGACGGAATAGAATCATGGAATGGTTACAGCACAGAAGGAGGCCATTCGGCCTGTCGAGCCCGTGCCAGCTCTCTGCAAGAGCACTTCAGCTAGTCCCACTCACCCGCCCTTTCCCCGTAGCCCTGCAATTTTTTTCCCCTCAGGTACTTACCCAATTCCCTTTCGAAATCGACGATTGAGTCTGCCTCCACCACCCTTTCAGGAAGTGCTTTCCAGATCATAACCACTCGCTGCGTAAAAAAGTTTTCCCTCATGTCGCCTTTGGTTCTTCTGCCAATCACCTTAAACCTGTGTCCTCTGGTTCTCGACCCTTCCGCCAATGGGAACAGTTTCTCTCTATCTACTCTGTCTTGCAGGTGTGTTTAATGTATTCTTTCCTCTCCCTCCCCACTGACCAACTGACAGAAAGAACCCGCATTTTTACAGCCGCTGTTCTGATCTGTGAGAAACGCCTCGAAGCACACAGCAAAATCCCACAAACCGCAATGGGATAAATCACCTGTTTATCTTGTTGTGGTGGTGCTCGTTGAGGAAGGAGTTAGGTCCAGGCCATCAGGAGAACTTCCTGCTCTTCTTCTGATAGTGCCATAGGATCTTCAACATCCACCTGAACAGACAGATCAGGCAGTGCCTTAATACCCCATCCAAAGGTTGGCACCTCTGACAGTGCAGCACTCCTTCAGACCTGCACTGGAGTGTCAGCACAGGGTTTGTGCTCAAACCCCGGGGGGTGAGGCTTTGACCATGAACTTATGGCAATAAAAAAGACTTTAAGGATCAACGCGACTGTCCATTTTTGATAGATCTTAACCCATCCTGCCCACCGTCTCGCTATATCTACATCCCCTTTCTCTCTTTGCAAGAATCACTGGGCCAGATTTTCCTGTGGAAGTGAATTCAACGTTGTCTGCCATCAGTCAGACTTGCCCTTACACATTTAAAGTTTTTCATTTGTGGCTGAAAGTGCGAGTTGATAACAGCTCAGCGAGGGAAACAGGGCTTCCGTGACCCGCGTGAACAGGGCAAGCAGTTCAGAGACGATTCACTAGGTTAATTCCGGAGATGAAGGGGTTTACTTATGAGGAATGGTTGAGCAGGTTGGGCCTATACTCATTGGAATTTAGAAGAATGAGAGGTGATCTTATTGAAACATATAAGATACTGAGGGGGCTCGACAAGGTAGATGCAGAGAGGATGTTTCCCCTCGTGGGGAAATCTAGAACTCGGGGGCATAGTTTCAGAATAAAGGGTCGACCTTTTAGAATTGAGTTGTGGAGGAATTTCTTCTCTCCGAGGGTCGTAAATCTGTGGAATTCTCTGCCCCAGAGAGCCGTGGAGGCTGGGTCATTAAATACATTTAAGGTGGAGAGAGACAGATTTTTGCAAGATAAGGGAGTGAAGGGTTATGGGGAGCGGGCGGGGAAGTGGCTTTGAGCCCAAAATCAGCCCTGATCTTATTGAATGGTGGAGCAGACTCGAGGGGCCTAGTGGCCTATTCCTGCTCCTATTTCTTATGTTCTTATGTATAAGCAACTGTGCATCTCCTTAACCAATCAGATGGAAGGGTTGTGAAATTAACAGCCCAAGGACTGAGAAGGAAGTGTAAATTAGAGTGGGTAAATTCAATGTCAAATCAGGCACAGAACGAGAAATAAAGAGAGGGAAAGAAAGATTGGATTGATAGAGGAAAAATGAGATGGAAAAGAAAAGTAAAAAAAAAATCAATTTTACATTTAAAAAATCTCCAACGATTAATACCTGAAGTAATGAGACTCCGCGCCTGTAACAGTTAATGTTTTCAGTGCCGGAGAGGTTAATTGGCCGTAATTAACACTTCTGACATTGTTGAAAGAGTACTTAGACTCGAAACGAGAAGACTTCACTTTCTGTGGCGAATTGAGTCCGTATCCACCGCGCAACTGCAGCAACTTCACGCCATTCAATGTGTTTCAGTGGTGAGGCAGGCAGCGAGATGGCGTTTTCGTTAAGCTAATGGCGGAGCGCCGCAACTAGGACAGCAGCGTTTGGGCATCTGCGCTTAACCAGGCATCTGCCCCTCGCCTGAAGATGCTGCAACCATTTCTCTCCCCATTATTTTGACAGCAAAATCCGGCCCGTTGAATTCCCGTGCAGCCCCCTTTTAATCTCTTCACTTCAATGGCCCTACCTCCCATCAATCCAATACTTCCCCGTGGGTTTGAATGAATGCTTAAGCTGCACATTAAGACAAATACAATCCACTCGATCGCTGTTCCTGCCCGGTCATGTTAGCCTGTTGTCCATGTCTTTGGGGTAGATTTTCCTGTTCTGCGGTCTGGGCACAGGCCGGGAGCTCGTACTGGGACACTGGGCCGGATTTTCCGATCGGGAAAAATCTACGCACTTACCTGCTGGCTCCGTAGGTCCCGAGACTTCTGATCATAGGCCTCTCCTGGTCCGCGCGCGCAGAGGCCCAGGTATCCCAGGGGCGCAGGCGGTTCGCAAGCGTCCCCAGGATCAGGTGGGCCATGGGGAGCCAATCAAAGAAGGGAATCCGCCTTCACACCTTTGACAGGTCTCTACGCACAGAGCTGTCAGGGCCTTGGTGAGAAAACATCTTGAGTATTGTGTGCAGTTTTGGTCGCCTTATCTGAGGAAGGATGTTCTTGCCATGGAGGGTGTGCAGCGAAGATTCACAAGGCTGATACCTGGGATGGCAGGAATGACGTATGAGGAGAGATTGGGTCGATTGGGCTTATACTTGCTGGAGTTTAGAAGAATGAGAGGGGATCTCATTGAAACTTATACATTTTTAACAGGACTAGAAAGACTAGACGCAGGAAGGATGTTCCCGATGGCCGGGGAGTCCAGAACCAGGGGTCACAGTCTAAGGATAAGGGATAAGCCATTTAGGACTGAGATGAGGAGGAATTTCTTCACCCAGAGAGTGGTGAACCTGTGGAATTCTCTACCACAGAAGGCAGTAGAGGCCAATTCATTAAAAATATTCAAGAAGGAGTTAGATATATTTCTTAAAGCTAAAGTTATCAAGGGATATGGGGAGAAAGCAGGGACAGGGAACTGAATTTGGATGATCAGCCATGATCTCATTGACTGGCGGAGCAGGCTCGAGGGGCTGAATGGCCTGCTCCTGCTCCTATCTTCCATGATTCTATGTTTCTATGTCAAAAGTATGAATGGGGATCACTTAAGAAACAGTTAAACATTAAAAAAAAAATTTTAAATCACGTATTTAAAATTAGTTAATATTACATTTTAACAAAAGTTTAAACAAAAATGCAATTTTTTGAAAAAAGTAATATTTTTACGGGGCTAAAAATAAACTTACCTTTTTTAAAAGTAATTTAAAATTATAAACGAGTGAAAAAAAATATTTTTAAAACTCTTATGCTGATAAAAGCAGGCCTTACGCCTGCGTAAGATTTTTAAAGGTTTTCAGCGGGCGGAGCTTCTGCAGAAAGTGGAACTCTCCACCTGCGGAGGCCCTTCTCCAGGGCAGGCGGAGAATCTGTCAAGAGGGTTGAAACCGGCACTTGCGAGGCCCCTATGGGTTAGTACACACCTCGCACACGCCGGTTGGGGGTCGGAATATCCGGACCAAAGTGTCTCCACAGCCTCTGATTTACGGATCGTTGAAAGGAAAGAACTCTCCCCTACCTACAAAAGCAAAATACTGCGGATGACTTGACTGAATTTTCTGAGTAGGTAACGAGGAGGGTCGATGAGTGTAGTGCATTTAATGTACTCCACATCGATATTAGCAAGGCTTAGGTCCCAAATGACAGGTTGATCAAAAAAGTAAAAGCCCATAAGGGAAAGTGGCAAGTCGGAAGGCATATGGGATACTTTGCTTTATAAGCCGAGGCTTAGGGCTGGATTTTCATTGACCCGTGGAGGCGGGTTTGGAGGCGTGTGGGGGGTTAAAATTGCGAAAACTGGTGGGCGGGCACAAGTCCGCCTCCATTCCGCCTCCACGCAATTTTCATGAAATCGTGTCTGCTGGTCCCGACTCCGTCCCACCTTTAAGAGGCGGGATAGGCTGTTAAGGCCCTTAACAAGCACTAAATTGGCTCTATAATGCCATTTTGAAAGGCCTTTGTGATTTTAACCCTTGATCTACGTGAAGCACGCCTGTTCTGAACCACGATTCTGAAACCTGGCGGGAGCACATTTGGATAGCTGACTATCAGCTGCAGGTCCACTATTACAACGGAGATGTGATGAAGGTAATAGTAGTATTAGGTCTGAAAGTCGCCTCTGATGCTGCTGCATTGAATGTCTTCAGAGACTGCCTGGCCTTTGCTGTGAGAGGACCTGGATGCAGAATATCTCTCTCTCTCTCTCTCTCTCTCTCTCTCTCGCTCTCTCTCTCCTTAGAACTGCTGCTCATTTTGCATACAGGTCCTCTCAGAGCAAAGGCCAGGCAGTCTCTGACCTGCAATGCAGCAGCAATGATGACATCATCAGTGGCGACTTTCAGACTGAAACCACTAATTGGTTCATGGGTACCCACATGCTGGAACTCAATTGCCCAATTAGGTGAAAAGTGCATCAATCTCCCACATCCAATTGCAGTCGGGTGGATAACTCGAAAAGTGGATGACACGACCCCAACCCGCCCCAGTATCAGAATCCAGCCCTTAGTATCTATAAGCAGAGAGGTTATGCTGGAACTGTATAAAACACTAGTTAGGCCACAACTAGAGTACTGTGTACAGTTCTGTTCACCACATTACAGGAAGGATGTGATTGCACTATAGACGGTACAGAGGAGATTTACGAGGATGTTGCCTGTGCTGGGGAATTTTAGCTATGAGGAAAGATTGGATAGGCTGGGATTTTTACTTTGGAACAGAGGAGGCTGAGGGGATATTTAATTGAGGGGTATAAAATTATGAGGGGCCTAGATAGCGTGGATAAGAACACCTATTGCCCTTAGCAGAGAAAATAGCAAAATACTTTGGATGCTGGAATCAGAAATAAAAACATAAAATGCTGGAAATACTCAGCAGGTCAGGCAGCATCTGTGGAGAGAGAAACAAAGTTAACGTTTCAGGTCTATTACCCTTCATCAGAACTGGAAAAAGCTGGAGATGGAACAGGTTTTTAAGCAAGTGCAGGGGTAGGGAAAGGCGGGGGGGGAGGGGAGGAAAGAACAAAAGGGAAGGTCTGTGATAGGATGGAAGGCAGGAGAGATTAACAGAGATTAAGAGATGGTGCAAGGCAAAAGGAGATGGTAATGGGACAAGTTAAGAAACAAACCCTACCTACCTCTGTTGTGTGAATACCTTCTGTTGGGAAGATTAACCTGTGACGTAAATTAAAACCCCTGTGTTTCAGGCTGCAGAGAAATAAATTCAGTTGCGATGGAGCGGGCCATCTCCAGTCGCTGAGTAATCACAGAGCCGGACTGTGTGTGGAAGTGTACACAACAATGCTCAGTGAAGGATCTGGGACATCAGCCTGATTACAGACTGAGGATTAACATCAATCAACTCATGACCGAGAAAGGACCCGTCCGGACTACAATCGCTGCCTGCTTCATATTTTATATTAAACAATAAAATGCACCACAAAGCTGATTTTCTTCTCCATGGCACAGCTAGCGGTTATGCTTAAAAGCTTGAGGTGGGTCTTTAACTAACCAACATGTAAATATATACTGCAGAGAATGTGCCAAATTCAGCACAATGTTTTCAAATAAAGATAGATAAAATATATTGGTCCTTCATTCCATTTTGATTGTATGGGTGTTCCCTGATACCAGGCAACTCGTAGTTTGAACCATTTAATCCACATTTGCAGTAAAGGACTGGATTCTGGCCTGTTTGGGTCGAGACAGGAGGGCCACATCTCACTACAGAACACTGCCTCAGACACTGACCCTGGATGTGAATTCCACAGGCTCACAACTCTCTGTGTGAAAAGGCTTCTCTTGCTGCCTTGTTTTATGCCCCCCTCCCGCAGTTTATTTCACCCCTCCCCCGCAGTTTCTTCCCCACCCCACAGTTTATTCCCCCCGCTATTTATTCCCCCCACATTTAAACTCTCTGTATAATTGAACCCCAATTTTCTAAATCCACCCTGAACTGCCCCTTTTATTCACACCGCTTATTCCTCCAATCCGCTGCCTAACTCCCACACCCGTATATCTGCATCCCTGAATAATTACTGACACCCGTATACTACACACATGTGACACCACCCCGTATAATAACCCCGTATACTATACCGCAGTGAAACCCCCCTGTATAATACCCCGTATACTATAAACCTGTGAAACCCCCCTGTATAATACACAACGTATACTACAAACCTGTGAAAACCAACTGTATAATATCCTCCGTATACTATAAACCTGTGAAACCCCCTGTATAATACCCCCGTATACTACACCCCTGTGAAACCCCCCTGTATAATATCCTCCGTATACTATAAACCTGTGAACTCCCCCTGTATAATATCTTTGTATAATAAATACCTGTGAAACTCCACTGTATAATACCCCCGTATACTATAACCCTGTGAACCCGCCCCCCTGTATAATACACCCCGTTTACTACACAGCTGAGAAATCCCCCCTTTATAATACCCCCGTAGACCACACCCGTGAGAACCCCCCCTGTACAATACACCCATCTGTATACTGCACCACTGTGAAACCACCCCTGTATAATACACCCCATATACTACACCCCGGTGAAACCCCCCTCTAAAATACAACCCGTATATGACACCCCTGTGAAACCCCCCTGTATAATACCCCCATATACGATAACCCTGTGAAACACCCCCTGTATAATCCTCCATGCAGAGAACACCCCTGAGAACCTCCCCGTGTAATACCCCCCGTATACAACACCACTGTGAACTCCCCCTGTATAATAACCCCGTACAATACACCCCTGTGAAATGCCTCCTGTATAATATACGCCGTATACTACACCCCTGTGAAACCCCCTGTATAATACCCCCGTAAACTTCACACCTGTGAAACCCCCCCTGTATAATATACGCCGTATACTACACCCCTGTGAAATCCCCCCTGTATAATACCCCCGTATACTACATTACTGTGAAACCCCCCTATATAATATCCCCGTATACTGCACCTCTGTGAAACTCCCACTGTATAATACCCCCGTATACTATCCCCCTGTGAAACCCCCCTGTATACTACACCCCGTATACTACACCCCTGTGAAACCCCCCTGTATAATACCCCCCGTATACTACACCCCTGTGAAACCCCCCCTGTATAATACCCCCCGTATACTACACCCCTGTGAAACCCCCCTGTATAATTCCCCCGTATACTACACCCTGTGAATCTCCCCCTGTATAATACACCCCATATACTGCACCCCTGTGAGACCCCCTGTATAATACCCCCGTATACTACACCACTGTGAAACCCCCCTGTATAATACCCCCGTATACTGCACCCCTGTGAAACCCCCCTGTATAATACCCCCGTATACAGCACCCCTGTGAGACCCCCTGTATAATACCCCCGTATACTACACCACTGTGAAACCCCCCTGTATAATACCCACGTATACTGCACCCCTGTGAAACCCCCCTGTATAATACCCCCGTATACTGCACCCCTGTGTAACCCCCTGTATAATACCCCCGTATGCCAGATCCCTGTGAACCGCCCCCGTATAATACCCCCATATACTACATCCATGTGAAACCCCACCTGTATAATACCCCTTATATACTACACCCCTGCGTAACCACCCTGTATAATACACCCCTGTGAAACTCCCCTGTATAATACCCCCTGTATACTACTCCCCTGTGTAACCACGCTGTATAATAGCCCCATATACTACACCCCTGTGAAACTCCCCTGTATAATACCCCACGTATACTACACCCCTGTGGAACACCCTGTATAATAGCCCTGTATACTACACCCCTGTGAAAGATCCCCTGTATAATACCCCACGTGTACTACACTCCTGTGAAACCCCCCTGTATAATACTCCCGTATACTACACCACTGTGAAACCCCCCTGTATAATATCCTCCATATATTAATTACGGAGACATGGTTAGAACAGGGACAGGAATGGTTGTTGGAAGTTCCGGGGTATAGATGTTTCAGTAAGAGTAGGGAAGTTGGTAAGAAAGGTGGAGGAGTAGCATTGTTAATCAAGGATAGTTTAACAGCGGCAGAAAGGCAGTTCGAGGGGGATCTGTTGTCTGAGGTAATATGGGCTGAAGTTAGAAATAGGAAAGGAGCGGTCACGTTGTTAGGAGTTTTCTACAGGCCCCCAAATAGTAATAGAGATATGGAGGAAGAAATTGCAAAGCAGATTATAAATAGGTGTGGAGGTCACAGAGTAGTTGTCATGGGTGACTTCAACTTTCCAAATATTGATTGGAAACTTTATAGGTCAAACAGTTCGGATGGGATAGTTTTTGCACAGTGTGTGCAGGAGGGTTTCCTGACACAATATGTGGATAGGCCGACAAGAGGTGGGGCCACATTGGATTTGGTACTGGGTAATGAACCGGGCCAAGTGTTTGATTTGTATGTGGGAGAGCACTTCGGAGATAGTGACCACAATTCGGTGACTTTCACTATTGCAATGGAGAGGGATAGGGCCATACGGCAGGGCAGGGTTTATAATTGGGGGAGGGGTAATTATGATGCGATTAGGCAAGAATTAGGGAGCATAAGATGGGAACAGAAACTATCAGGGAAAGGCACCAACGAAAAGTGGAGCTTTTTCATGGAGCAATTACTGCGTGTCCTTGATAGTTATGTCCCTGTCAGGCAGGGAGGAAATGGCCGAGTGAGAGAACCATGGTTCACAAAAGAGGTTGAGTGTCTAGTCAAGAGGAAAAAGGAAGCGTATGTAAGGATGAGAAAACAAGGTTCAGTTGGGTCGATTGAGGGGTACAAGGTAGCAAGGAATGAGTTAAAAAAAAGAGCTTAGGAGAGCTAGGAGGGGGCATGAGAAGTCCTTGGCGGGTCGGATCAAGGAAAAACCCAAGGCTTTTTACTCTTATGTGAGAAATAAAAGAATGACCAGGGTGAGGGTAGGGCCGGTCAAGGACAGTAGTGGGAACTTGTGCATGGAGTCAGAAGAGATAGGAGAGGTGATGAATGAATACTTTTCGTCAGTGTTCACCGAGGAGAGGGGCCATGTTTTTGAGGATGAGAGTGTGATAAAGGTGGATAGGCTGGAGGAGGTAGATGTTCTGAGGGAAGATGTTTTAGCAATTTTGAAGAACCTGAGGGTCGATAAGTCCCCTGGGCCAGATGGGATATATCCTAGGATTCTTTGGGAGGCAAGGGAGGAGATTGCAGAGCCTTTGGCTTTGATCTTTGGGTCCTCACTGTCCACGGGGATGGTGTCAGAGGACTGGAGAGTGGCGAATGTTGTTCCTCTCTTCAAGAAGGAAATAGGAATGACCCTGGTAATTATAAGCCGGTTAGTCTTACTTCGGTGGTTGGTAAGATAATGGAAAAGGTCCTGAGGGATAGGATTTATGACCATTTGGAAAGATGCAACTTAATCCGGGATAGTCAACACGGATTCGTGAAGGGTAAGTCTTGCCTAACAAATTTGATTGAATTCTTTGAGGAGGTAACTAAGTGTCTAGATGAAGGTAGAGCAGTTGATTTCGTATACATGGATTTTAGTAAGGCGTTTGATAAGGTTCCCCATGGTCGGCTCATGAAGAAAGTAAGGAGTTGTGGGATAGAGGGAAATTTGGCCGATTGGATAAGTAACTGGCTATCTCATAGAAGGCAGAGGGTGGTGGTGGATGGAAAATGTTCGGACAGGAGACCAGTTACCAGCGGTGTGCCACAGGGGTCGGTGCTGGGTCCTCTGCTGTTTGTGATTTTTATCAATGACTTGGAGGAGGGGACTGAAGGGTGGATCAGTAAATTTGCTGATGACACCAAGATTGGTGGAGTAGTGGATGAGGTGGAGGGCTATTGTAGGCTGCAAAGAGACATTGATAGGATGCAGAGCGGGGCCGAAAAATGGCAGATGGAATTTAACCCTGATAAGTGCGAGGTGATTCATTTTGGTAGGGCAAATTTGAATAAGGATTACAGGGTCAACGGCAGGGTTCTGAGGAACGTGGAGGAACAGAGGGATCTGGGGGTTCATATCCACAGATCTCTGAAGGTTGCCACTCAAGTGGATAGAGCAGTAAAGAAGGCCTGTAGTGTGTTAGCGTTTATTAACAAGGGGTTTGAGTTTAAGAACCGTGAGGTTATGCTGCAACTGTACAGGACCTTGGTGAGACCAAATTTGGAATATTGTGTGCAGTTCTGGTCACCTCACTATAGGAAGGACGTGGAAGCATTGGAAAGAGTGCAAAGGAGATTTACCAGGATGCTGCCTGGTTTGGGGGGGAGGTCTTCTGAGGAAAGATTGAGGGAGCTAGGGCTTTTCTCTTTAGAGCGGAGGAGGATGAGAGGCGACTTAATAGAGGTTTATAAGATGATGAGGGGGATAGATAGAGTGGGTGTTCAGAGGCTATTTCCTCGGGTGGATGAAGCTGTTACAAGGGGGCATAACTATAAGGTGCATGGGGGGAGATATAGAAGGGATGTCCGAGGTAGATTCTTTACTCAGAGAGTGGTTGGGGTGTGGAATGGACTGCCTGCTGTGATAGGGGAGTCGGACACTTTAGGAACTTTCAAGCGGTTATTGGATAAGCACATGGAGCACACCAGAATGATAGGGAGTGGGATAGCTTGACTTTGGTTTCGGACAATGCTCGGCACAACATCGAGGGCCGAAGGGCCTGTACTGTTCTATGTTCTATGTTCTATGTACTATAAACCTGTGAAACCACCCTGTATAATACCCTCGTATACTACACCCGTGAACCCCCCCTGTATAATACCCCCATATACTGCACCCCTGTGAAACCCCCTGTTTAATACACCCCGTATACTATACCCCTGTGAAACCCCTTGGGTTTAAAAAAAAACCTGGAAAGACCGGCCATGATGTCAAGTCACGTTCTGTATCGTGACATGAACCCGATATCGCGATTGAGGCCATCCTCATGAGTGCAGAACTTGGCTATCAGTTTCTGCTCTATGATTTTGCGCTGTCGTGTATCCCGAAGGCCGCCTTGGAGAACGCTTACCCGCAGATCCGAGGCTGAATGCCCCTGACTGCTGAAGTGTTCCCCGACTGGGAGGCAACCCTCCTGCCTGGCGATTGTTGCGCGGTGTCCATTCATACGTTGTCTCAGTGTCTGCATGGTCTCGCCGATGTACCATGCTCTGGGGCATCCTTTACTGCAACGTATCAGGTAGACTACACCCCTGTGAAACCCCCCTGTATAATATCCTCCGTATACTATAAACCTGTGAACTCTCCCTGTATAATACCCTCGTATACTACACACCTGTGAAACTCCACTGTATAATACCCCCGTATACTATACCCCTATGAAAATTCCCCTGTATAATACACCCCGTATACAACACAGCTGAGAAATCCCCCCTGTTTAATACCCCCGTAGACTACACCCCTGTGAAACCCCCCCTGTACAATACACCCCCTGTATACTGCACCACTGTGAAACCACCCCTGTATAATACACCCCGTATACTACACCCCGGTGAAACCCCCCTCTAAAATACAACCCGCATACGACACCCCTGTGAAATCCCCCTGTATAATACCCCCGTATGCTACACCACTGTGAATTCCCCTGTATAATACCCCCGTATGCTACACCACTGTGAATTCCCCTGTATAATACCCCCGTATACTACTCCCCTATGAAACCCCCTGTATAATACCCCCGTATACTGCACCCCTGAGAAACACCCCTGTATAATACCCCCACATGTATAATGTCCCCCGTATACTGCACCCCTGAGAAACCACCCTGTATAATAATCCCCCGTATACTACTCCCCTGTGAAACCCCCCTGTATAATACCCCCGTATACTGCACCCCTGTAAAACCCCCTGTATAATACCCCCCGTAAACTTCACACCTGTGAAATCCCCCCCCTGTATAATACCCCCGTATACTACTCCCCTGTGAAACCCCCCTGTATAATACCCACGTATACTGCACCCCTGTAAAACCCCCTGTATAATACCCCCCGTAAACTTCACACCTGTGAAATCCCCCCCCCTGTATAATACCCCCTGTATACTACACCCCTGTGAAACCCCCCTGTATAATACCACCCGTATACTACCCCCCTGTGAAACCCCCCTGTATAATACACCCCGTATACTAAACCCCGGTGAAACCCCCCTCTAAAATACAACCCGTATACTACACCCCTGTGAAACCCCCCTCTAAAATACACCCCGTATACTAAACCCCGGTGAAAGCCCCCTCTAAAATACACCCCGTATACTAAACCCCGGTGAATACCCCTCTCTAAAATACACCCCGTATACTAAACCCCGGTGAAACCCCCCCTCTAAAATACACCCCGTATACTAAACCCCGGTGAAACCCCCCTCTAAAATACAACCCGTATACTAAACCCCTGTGAAACCCCCCTGTATAATACACCCCGTATACTAAACCCCGGTGAAACCCCCCTCTAAAATACAACCCGTATACTACCCCCCTGTGAAACCCCCCTGTATAATCCTCCCTGCAGAGAACACCCCTGAGAACCTCCCCGTATAATACCCCCCGTATACAACACCACTGTGAACTCCCCCTGTATAATACCCCCGTATACTACACCCCTGTGAAACGCAACCTGTATAATACCCCCGTATACTACTCCCCTATGAAACCCCCTGTATAATACCCCCCTGTATACTACACCCCTGTGAAACCCCCCTGTATAATACCCCCGTATACTACAGCACTGTGAAAGCCCCCCTGTATAATAATCCCCTTATACTACACCCCTGAGAACGCCACTGTATAATACAACACGTATACTACACCCCTGTGACATCCCCCCTGTATAATACCCCCATATACTACATCCATGTGAAACTCCACCTGTATAATACCCCCGTATACTACACCGCTGTGTAACTGCCCTGTATAATACCCCCGTATACTACACCCCTGGGAATCCCCCCTGTATAATACCCCCGTATATGCACCCCTGTGTGACCCCCTGTATAATACCCCCGTATACTACTCCCCTGTGTAACTCCCCCTGTATAATACCCTCATATACCACATCCCGGTGAACCCCCTCCCCCCCCGGATAATACCCCCATATACTACATCCATGTGAAACCCAACCAGTATAATACCCCCGCATAGTGCACCCCTGTGAATCCCCCCTGCATAATACCTCCTTATACTACAACACTGTGAAACCCCCCCTGCATAATACCCCCCGTATATTACACCCCTGTGGAACACCCTGTATAATACCCCAGGTGTACTACACTCCTGTGAAACTCCCCTGTATAATACCCCCCGTATACTACACCCCTGTGAAACCCCCCTGTATAATACCCCCGTATACTGCACCCCTGTGAAACCCCCCTGTATAATACCCCAGGTGTACTACACTCCTGTGAAACTCCCCTGTATAATACCCCAGGTGTACTACACTCCTGTGAAACCCCCCTGTATAATACCCCAGGTGTACTACACTCCTGTGAAACTCCCCTGTATAATACTCCCGTATACTACTCCACTGTGAAACCCCCCTGTATAATATCCCCCGTATTCTACACCCATGTGAACCCCCACTGTATAATACTCCCCATATACTACACCATTGTGATACCCCCCTGTATAATACCCCCGTATGCTGTACACCTGTGAAACACACCTGTATAATACCCCCGTATACTACACCCGTGTGAAACCCCTCCTGTATAATCCCCCCCGTATACTACAGCCCTGTTAAAAAAAGACCTGTATAATAACCCCCATATACAACACCCCTATGAAACACACCTGTATAATACCCCCGTATACTACACCCATGTGAAACCCCTCCTGTATAATATCCCCCGCATACAAACCCCTGTGAAACCTCATCTGTATAATACCACACGTATATTACACCCCTGTGAAACCCCCTGTATAATTCCCCCGTACATTACACCCCTGTGAAACCCTCTTGTATAATAACCCCTGTATATTACAACCCTGTAAAACACACCTTTGTATAATACCCCCCGTATACTACCCCTGTGAAACTCCCCTGTATAATACCCCCCATATACTACACCCTGTATAATACCCCCTCATATTACACCACAGTGAAAATACCCCATGCATAATATCCCCCGTATACTACACCCCTGTGAAACACCCTGTATAATACCTACCATATAATACACCCCTGTGAAACACCCCTGTATAATACACCCCGTATAATTCACCTCTTTGAAACACTGCTGTATAATCCCCCCCATACACGACACCCCTATGAAATCCCCCCTGTATAATACACACCGTATACAACAGCCCTGTGAAACCCCTCTGTATAATACCCCCCTATACTACACCCCAGTTAAACCCCCGTGTATAATACCCCCCTTAACTACACCCATGTGAAAAACCCCTGTATAATACCCTCCTTATCTACACCCATGTGAACACAACCGTATAATACTCCCCATATACTACAACCCTGCGAAATCCCCCCTGTATAATACCCCCCATATACTACACTCCTGTGAAAGATCCCCCTGTATAATACCTCCATGTACTACACCCCTGTGAAACCCCCCTGTGTAAAACACTCCTGTGAAACACCCTGTATAATACCCCCGTATATGCACCCCTGTGTGACCCCCTGTATAATACCCCCGTATACTACTCCCCTGTGTAACTCCCCCTGTATAATACCCTCATATACCACATCCCGGTGAACCCCCTCCCCCCCCGGATAATACCCCCATATACTACATCCATGTGAAACCCAACCAGTATAATACCCCCGCATAGTGCACCCCTGTGAATCCCCCCTGCATAATACCTCCTTATACTACAACACTGTGAAACCCCCCCTGCATAATACCCCCCGTATATTACACCCCTGTGGAACACCCTGTATAATACCCCAGGTGTACTACACTCCTGTGAAACTCCCCTGTATAATACCCCCCGTATACTACACCCCTGTGAAACCCCCCTGTATAATACCCCCGTATACTGCACCCCTGTGAAACCCCCCTGTATAATACCCCAGGTGTACTACACTCCTGTGAAACTCCCCTGTATAATACCCCAGGTGTACTACACTCCTGTGAAACCCCCCTGTATAATACCCCAGGTGTACTACACTCCTGTGAAACTCCCCTGTATAATACTCCCGTATACTACTCCACTGTGAAACCCCCCTGTATAATATCCCCCGTATTCTACACCCATGTGAACCCCCACTGTATAATACTCCCCATATACTACACCATTGTGATACCCCCCTGTATAATACCCCCGTATGCTGTACACCTGTGAAACACACCTGTATAATACCCCCGTATACTACACCCGTGTGAAACCCCTCCTGTATAATCCCCCCCGTATACTACAGCCCTGTTAAAAAAAGACCTGTATAATAACCCCCATATACAACACCCCTATGAAACACACCTGTATAATACCCCCGTATACTACACCCATGTGAAACCCCTCCTGTATAATATCCCCCGCATACAAACCCCTGTGAAACCTCATCTGTATAATACCACACGTATATTACACCCCTGTGAAACCCCCTGTATAATTCCCCCGTACATTACACCCCTGTGAAACCCTCTTGTATAATAACCCCTGTATATTACAACCCTGTAAAACACACCTTTGTATAATACCCCCCGTATACTACCCCTGTGAAACTCCCCTGTATAATACCCCCCATATACTACACCCTGTATAATACCCCCTCATATTACACCACAGTGAAAATACCCCATGCATAATATCCCCCGTATACTACACCCCTGTGAAACACCCTGTATAATACCTACCATATAATACACCCCTGTGAAACACCCCTGTATAATACACCCCGTATAATTCACCTCTTTGAAACACTGCTGTATAATCCCCCCCATACACGACACCCCTATGAAATCCCCCCTGTATAATACACACCGTATACAACAGCCCTGTGAAACCCCTCTGTATAATACCCCCCTATACTACACCCCAGTTAAACCCCCGTGTATAATACCCCCCTTAACTACACCCATGTGAAAAACCCCTGTATAATACCCTCCTTATCTACACCCATGTGAACACAACCGTATAATACTCCCCATATACTACAACCCTGCGAAATCCCCCCTGTATAATACCCCCCATATACTACACTCCTGTGAAAGATCCCCCTGTATAATACCTCCATGTACTACACCCCTGTGAAACCCCCCTGTGTAAAACACTCCTGTGAAACACCCTGAATAATACCCCCGTATACTACACCCCATTCAAACACCCTTTATAATAGCCCCATATACTGCACCCCTGTGAAACACCCACGTATACTACACCCCTGTGAACTCCCCCCTGTATAATAGCCCCCGTACACGGCACCACTGTGAAACCTCCCTGTATAATACACCCTGTATACTACACCCCTGAGAACCCCCCGTACAATGCCCCCTGTTTCATTCACCCCTGTGAAACCCCCCTTTATAATACAGCCCGTATACTGCACCCCTGTGAAAGCCCCCCTGTATAATACCCCCCGTAGACTACACCCCTGTGAAACGCCCCTTGCCAGCGATGTCCACATCCCATGAACGAAAAAAAAACTGTCCAGCATAATTTTGCGACTGCTTGTGGCAGGACTGCAGAGCATTGATCTGATCTGTTGGTTGTGGGGCCGCTTACCTCTGGAGGCTTGTGGTGGAGCTTAAACACTGGCATGGACCAGTTGGGCCAAATGGCTTGTTTCTGTGCTGTTAATACTTTCTAATTCTGGTTCACTGCACTCAGTCCTCAGAGAGAATATAGAGTCACAGAGTCATAGAGTTATACAGCACAGAAAGAGGCCCTTCGGCCCATCGTGTCCGCGCCGGCCATCAAGCCCTGTCTATTCTAATCCCATTTTCCAGCACTTGGTCCGTAGCCTTGTATGCCATGGCGTTTCAAGTGCTCATCTCAATCCTTCTTGAATGTTGTGAGGGTTCCTGCCTCTACCACCCTTTCAGGCAGTGAGTTCCAGATTCCAACCACCCTCTGGGTGAAAAAGTTTTTCCTCAAATCCCCTCTAAACCTCCTGCCCCTTACCTTGAAACTATGCCCCCTGGTTATTGACCCCTCTACTAAGGGGAAAAGTTCCTTTCTATCAACCCTATCTATGCCCCTCATAATTTTGTACACCTC
Organism: Squalus acanthias; assembly: GCA_030390025.1. Lineage (NCBI taxonomy): Eukaryota > Metazoa > Chordata > Chondrichthyes > Squaliformes > Squalidae > Squalus > Squalus acanthias. The sequence continues at coordinate 556,244 of JASTWF010000255.1, read as the reverse complement.
AATCAGGTCCCCCCCCTCAGCCTTCTCTGCTCTAAGGAAAACAACTCCAGGTAACATCCTGGTGAATCTCCTCTGCACCCTCTCCAATGCAATCACATCCATCCTATAGTGTGGCGACCAATATGTCTTGACTAAATAATTTCAAGAGATTTTCTTAGGAGGTTTAGATGCCCTAATGGAGCAGAGATAGTCCAGAGAGAAGGGGTCGGTGATGTGATTGAACGACAAACCCAAAAGCAAAATACTGCTGATTTTGGAAATCTGAAATAAAAACAGTAAATGCTGGAAATACTCAGCAGGTCAGGCAGCATCTGTGGAGAGAGAAACAGAGTTAACGTTTCAGGTCGATGACCCTTCGTCAGAACTGGAAAAAGTTGGAGATTGAACGGATTTTTAAGCAAGTGTAGGGGCAGGGAAATGGGGGAGGAGGGGAGGAAAGAACAAAAGTGAAGATCGGTGATAGGATGGAAGGCAGGAGAGGTTAAGAGACAAAAGGGATGATGGTGCAAGGCAAGAGGAGATGGTAATGGTACTAGTTCAGAAACAAAAGATGGCTCTAGATGGTAATGGTAGAATGATCGACAGCTGTCATGTGAGAGAGAGAAAAAAAGATTGGGGCAGAGGTTATGGTCTGAAATTGTTGAGTCCAGAGGGCTGTAAAGTGCCTAAGCCAAAGATGAGGTGCTGTTCCTCGAGCTTTAGTTGAGCTTCATTGGAACAGTGTAAGAGGCCGAGGGTGGAGAGGTCAGAGTGGGAGTGGAGTGGAGAATTAATGTGACAGGCGACCGGAAGCTCGGGGTCACCCTTACGGACTGAGCGGAGGTGTTCTGCAAAGCGGTCACCCAATCTGCGTTTGGTCTCCCCGATGTAGAGGAGACCGCATCGTGAGCAGCGAATACAGTATACTAAATTGCAAGAAGTACAAGTAGATGTGATTGCACTGTCGTGTTACAGGAAATCCAACAGCTGGCGAGGGGCGGGTGTAACCAGGATGCATCCAGACTTCTCCTGGACAGCGTGATGGAGAGGGGAGCTCAGGCAGGGAGAACGATGTGGGAAACCTTTGTAAAGATTGAGCTCACCAAACCGAAACTGAGAAAAATACTGCAAGAGATTGAAAGTAAAGGTACGGGGCGAGACTGAATGCACCCAGGTTTGTCGTGTTTGACAAACCTACTGGAGTTTTTTGAGGATGTAACTGGTAGAATAGATAAGGGAGAACCAGTGGATGGGGTGTATTTGGATTTTCAGAAGGCATTTTATAAAGTCCCATACAAGAGGTTAGTGTGCAAAATTAAAGCACTTGTGATTGGGGGTAATATACTGGCATGGATTGAAAATTGGTTAACAGACAGGAAACAGAGAGTAGGAATAAATGGGTCTTTTTCAGGGTGGCAGGCGGTGACTGGTGGGGTACCGCAGGGATCAGTGCTTGGGCCACAGCTATTCATAATATATCAATGATTTGGATGAGGGAACCAAATGTAATTTTTCCAAATTTGCTGACGACACGAAACTAGGTGGGATTGTGAGTTGTGAGGAGGATGCAAAGAGGCTTCAAGGCGATTTAGACAAGTTGAGTGAGTGGGCAAATGCATGGCAGATGCAGTATAATGTGGATAAATGTGAAGTTATCCACTTCGGTCGGAAAAACAGAAAGGCAGAGTATTATTTAAATGGTGATAGATTGTGAAATGTTGCTGTACAGAGGGACCTGGGTGTCCTTGTACACCAGTCACTGAACGCAAACATGCAGGTGCAGCAAGCAGTTAGGAAGGCAAATGGCATGTTGGCCTTCATTGCAAGGGGGTTTGAATACAGGAGCAAGGATGTCTTACTAGTTATACAGGGCCTTGGTGAGACCACACCTGGAGTACTGTGTGCAGTTTTGGTCTCCTTACCTAAGCAAGGATATACTTGCCATAGAGGGAGTGCAACGAAGGTTCACCAAACTGATTCCTGGGATGGGAGGACTGTCGTATGAGGAGAGATTGGGTCAAATAGGCCTGTATTCACTAGAGTTTAGAAGAATGAGAGGGGATCTAATTGAAACATATAACATTCTGACGGGGCTAGACAGACTGGGAAGATGTTTCCTCTGCCCGGGGGGTCTAGAACGAGGGGTCACAGTCTCAGGATACGGGGTAGGACATTTAGGACTGAGATGAGGAGAAATTTCTTCACTCAGAGGGTGGGGTGAACCTGTGGAATTCTCTACCACAGAAGGCTGTGGAGGCCTAGTCACTGAATATGTTTAAGAAGGAGACAGATAGATTTCTAGACACAAAGGCATCAAGGGGTATGGGGAGAGAGCGGGAATATGGTACTGAGATAGAGGATCAGCCATGATCATATTGAATGGCAGAGCAGGCTCGAATGGCCGAATGGCCTACTCCTGCTCTTATTATTTTTATGTTTCTATGTTTCTAAAATAAGAACACTCACTGTCCTCTTTGTACACAGGAATATTGTGAACGATAACTGTTGAAAATTATTTTACTCGGAGCCAATCTACCATTGGAAGCGATCCAGAGTCTAGCAGAACCCAGAGGGGTAGAAATTAGGTCGCGCCCCATTTGGGGCGCAAATATCGTCTGGACGCAAATATTAGCGCCTGGCGCTAATTATCGGCACTGACTGGAAACTTCACTTTTACCGCCCCGGGAGGTGAGTGGAGCGCTAAAGCAGGCGCTGCACACCTGTCTTAAGGAGCAAAGGCCAAGGAGTGAGGCGCTAACTCAGAGCGCTGGCGAAGCTCATGTAATGTCAGTCAGCAATGGAACACACACACAATGGCACGGGCCAGTTCTTAAAGGGGATGGTTAATCTTGCTTTCCATCCACATCCTGTTCATTGCAGCCTTGAATCTCGGCCTGGAGAGACTTGCACATCAAATGTGCTGGAAAGAACAATGGAGAGTACCAGGCAAAGAGCTCAGAGTGCAGCTCCCACAGTCTCTGCTAAATCGATACAAGGAATGGCAAATCAAAATGAACCTGCAAAGTGCTGCTCAGTAACCAAAACTCCTTCACAAAACGTTGAATCTCTCCAGAAGTCTCTCCCTCTCTCTCTCAGAATGCGTAGTTCAAAAATGCCACCAATAATAAAAGACACGAAGAGGCCCCCTTTAAATAGCGCCCCCCCCAGCCCCACAGCGATTGATAGCGTACCAGTCTTCTGGTCGTTGGATGCGCCAGGCGGTAAGGCAGGGGGCGCCACTCAATTTCCACTCCGGGGCGCCCCAAGGGCGTTGCACCATGGAATGACGTCATAATCTGCGCGCGCAGGTGGTCGCAGCGGTAAGTTTTAGCGCCGCCGCACAATCTCAAGTTAAGTTCTCGAGCGGCGCAAACATCGCTGCGCCCGGGCGTTAGCGCCTTTGCGCCCCATTAGTGCCCTCTTAAGGCGCTAACGGGAGGCGCAACCAAGTGAATTTTTACCCCAGAGTGTCCAACCATCTAACAGGTAAAAGATACAGAAATTCAACCGTGAGATTGATTCCCAGTTGACAGCTTGTGAGACTGATTCAAGTTTACAAAGCTGTGAGACTGATTCCCCAGCTTGCCAGTTGGGGACTGGTTCCCAGTTTTCCAACTTGGGAACAATTATCCGTGTGCAACAAAATCAAAAACTGGTTTATCAGTAACTGGGTCAGAATTTCATTCCACCCAGCACACAAGGGAGACCTCCCCCAACGCTGTCGAACGTTGCTGCAGGGTTTCATGATAATATCTGAACATTACTTAATCTTGTTATTAATAACAAGGATGTCTTGCTGCAGTTGTAAAGGGCCTTGGTGAGACCACATCTTGAGTATTGCGTGCAGTTTTGGTCGCCTTATCTGAGGAAGGATGTTCTTGCCATGGAGGGAGTTCAGCGAAGATTCACCAGGCTGATACCTGGGATGGCAGGAATGACGTATGAAGAGAGATTGGGTCGATTGGGCTTATACTCGCTGGAGTATAGAAGAATGAGAGGGGATCTCATTGAAACGTATAAAATTCTGACAGGACTAGACAGACTAGATGCAGGAAGGATGTTCCGATGGCCGGGGAGTCCAGAACCAGGGGTCACAGTCTAAGGATAAGGGGTAAGCCATTTAGGACTGAGATGAGGAGGAATTTCTTCACCCAGAGAGTGGTGAACCTGTGGAATTCTCTACCACAGAAGGCAGTAGAGGCCAATTCATTAAAAATATTCAAGAAGGAGTAAAATATATTTCTTAAGGCTAAAGGTATCAAGGGATATGGGGAGAAGGCAGGGACAGGGTACTGAGTTTGGATGATCAGCCATGATCTCATTGAATGGCGGAGCAGGCTCGAGAGGCTGAATGGCCTACTCTTGCTCCTATCTTCTATGTTTCTATGTTTCTATGTGCAGTAATATTCCCATGCTCTCTTAATGGATACAGGTAATATTTTCTGAAATATGTATTTACCCCTTTAAATATGGACCCCCCACAATGCGTTTCAGATGTGGTTTTATTGTTGTACATTATTTATAACAACTTCAATTTTCACTTGAAGAAATTCAGGCAGGATACTGAGAGACCTTGGAGTGCATGTCCACAGATCCCTGAAGGTAGCAGGACAGGTGGTTAAGAAGGCGTAAGAAATAGGAGCAGGAGTAGGCCATTCGACCCCTCGAGCCTGCTCCGCCATTCAATTAGATCATGGTTGATCTTCTACCTCATCTCCACTTTCCTGCACTATCCCCATATCCCTTGATTCCCTTAATATTCAAAAATCTATCGATCTCTGTCTTGAATGTACTCAACGACTGAGCCTCCACAGCCCTCTGGGGTAGAGAATTCCAAAGATTCACCACCCTCTGAGTGAAGAAATTTCTCCTCATCTCAGTTTAAATGGCTGATCCCTTATTCTGAGACTGTGACCCCTGGTTCTAGACTCCCCAGCCAGGGGAAACATCCCCCCTGCATTTACCCTGTCAAGCCCTGTAAGAATTCTGTATGTTTCAATGAGATCACCTCTCATTCTTCTAAACTCCAGAGAATATAGGCCTAGTCTACTCAATCTCTCCTCATAGGACAATCCCCCCATCCTAGGAATCAGTCTGGTGAACCTTCGTTGCACTCCCTCTATGGGAAGTAGATGCTTCCTTAGGTAAGGAGACCAAAACTGTACACAATACTCCAGGTGTGGTCTCACCAGGGTCCTATATAATTGCAGTAAGACATCTTTACTCTTATACTCAAATCCTCTTGTAATAAAGGCCAACATACCATTTGCTTTCCTAATTGCTTGCTGTACCTGCATGTTAACTTTTAGTGATTCGTGTACAAGGACACCCAGGTCCCTCTGAGCACCAACATTTCCCAATCTCTCACCATTTAAAAAATACTCTGCGTTCTATTTTTCCTACCAAAGTAGATAACTTCACATTTCTCCACATTATATTCCATTTGCCTTGTTCTTGTTCACTCACTTAGCCTGTCTATATCCCCTTGAAGCCTCCTTGCATCCTCCTCACATCTTACATCCCCACCCAGCTTTGTATCATCAGCAAACTTGGATATATTACATTTGGTCCCCTCATCCAAATCATTGATGTAGATTGTGAATAGCAGAGGCCCAAGCACTGATCCTTGTGGTACCCCACTAGTTACAGCCTGCCAACCTGAAAATGACCCGTTTATTCCTACTCTATGTTTTCTGTCTGTTAACCAATCCTCAATTCATGCTAGTATATTACCCCCAATCCCATGAGCCCTAATTTTGTATAATAGCCTCTTGTGTGGCACCTTATCGAATGCCTTCTGAAAAACCAAATACACCACATCCACTGGTTCCCCCTTATTTATTCTGCTAGTTACAACCTCAAAAAACGAACAGATTTGTCAAACACGATTTCCCTTTCATAAATCCGTGTTGACTCTGCCCAATCCTATTATTATTTTTTAAGTGCCCTGTTACCACATCCTTAATAATAGATTCTATCATGTTCCCTATTCCTGATGTCAGGCTACCTGGTCTGTAGTTTCCAGTTTTCTCTCTCCTTCTTTCTTAAATAGTGGGGTTACATTTTCTACCTTCCAATCCGCGGGAACAATTATAGAATCTATGGAATTTTGGAAAATGACAACCAATGCATCCAATATCTTTATAGCCACCTCTTTCAAAATCTTAGGATGTAGGCCATCAGGTCCAGGGGACTTATCGGCGTTCAGTCCCATTAATTTCTCCAGTACTATTTTTTTACTAATAGTAGCGTCTTTCAGTTCCTCATTCTCACTGGACCCTTGGTTCTCCATTATTTCCAGGAAGTTTTTTGCATCTTCTTCAAAGAAGACAGACATGAAGCATTTGTTTAATTTCTCTGCAATTTCCTTATTCCCCATTATAATTTCTCCTGTCTCAGCCTATAAGGGACCCACATTTACTTTCGTGAATCTTTTCCTTTTTACATATCTATAGAAGCTTTTACAGTCTGTTTTTATGCCTCTTCCTAGTTTACTCTCATATTCTATTTTCCCTTTTTTTTTTATCAATTTCTTGCTCGTCCTTTGCTGAATTCTAAAATCCTCCCAATCCTCAGGCTTACTACTCTTTTTCACAACATTATAAGCCTCTTCCTTTCATCTAATACTGTCTTTAACTTCTCTTGTTAGCCACGGTTGGACCATTTGTCCTGTGGGGTTTTTGTGCCTGAAAGGAATGTATATTTGTTGTAAATTATGTATTAATTCTTTAAATGCTAGCCATTGCTTTTCTACCGTCATTCCTTTTAATGTAGTTTCCCAATCTACCTTAGCCAACTCGCCCCTCACACCTGCTTAGTTTGCTTTGTTTAGATTTAAGACCCTAATTCCGAATTTACAAAAATCACTTTCAAACTCAATATAAAATTCTATCATATTATGGTCACTCTTCCCTAAAGGCCCCTTTACTACAATGTTATTAATTAACCCTTTCTCGTTGCACAATGCTAGATCTACAATAGAGGCCCATAATTTCTGATAGGAGGCGTCCTGCATGCGGAGGCCTCCTATCGGGAAAAAATCTACGCCCTTACCTGAGGGCTCCCGAGGTGCAGACTCTTCCACTCCTGGGCCTCTCCTGGTGGGGGCGCGCAAAGGCCCAGGTATCCCAGGGGCGCAGGCGGTTCGCAAGCATCCCTGGGATCACGTGGGCCAGGCGAGCCAATGGGAGAAGGGAATCCCCCTTCATACTTTTGACAGGTAGACCTGCCAAAACTAAGAATGGAGAGCACTGAAAAAAGACACTACAATATTAAATATTTTGTTTTTAAATCATATTTTTAAAATGAGTTATAATTTCATTAAATTAAATATTTTAAACAAAAATTTAATTTGTTGAAAAAAATAATTAAAGTTTTTTACAGGGCTAAAAATAAACTTACCTTTTTAAAATTATTTTTAAATGAGTGAAAAAGAATTATTTTTTTAATTTTTTAAACTCTTATGCTGGAAAGTGCAGGAAAGGCTGTTCCCACTAGTTGATGGTACAAGGACTAGGGTACACAGATTTCAGATTTTGGGCAAGAGATACAGGGGGGTTGTGAGGAAAAACCTTTTTACACAGCGAGTGGTGAGGACCTGGAACTCGCTGCTGACGGAAGTGGTGGAAGCGGAGACACTCAGGGGGGGGGGGAATTCAGTTGGTTGCGCCTCCCGTTAGCACCTTAAGAGGGCGCTAATGGGGCGCAAAGTATCAAGCGCCCAGGCGCGGCGAAGTTTGCGCCGCTCGCCAAATTAACTAGACATTTTGCGGCGGCGCTAAACACTACCGCCACGATCTCCTGCGCCGGCAGATCGTGACGTCAGTCAAGTGCGCAATGCCCCGGTATCGCCCCGGAGCGGATATTGAGTTGCGCCCCCTGACTTACCGCCTGACGCTAGCAACGACAGGTTGAGGGGAGCGTTCTGCAGTCATGAAGGGACTGGGGGAGCGCTATTTAAAGGCAACCGCTTCCTGCCTTTTATTGTTGGTACCATTTTTTAACTACGCATTCTGAGAGAGAGAGAGAGAGACTTCTGGAGAGATTCAACGTTGTGTGAAGGAGTTTTGGGTACTGAGCAGCACTTTGCAGGTTCATTTTGATTTGCCATTCCTTGTATCGATTTAGAAGAGACTGTGGGGGCTGCACTCTGAGCTCTTTGCCTGGTACTCTCCATTGTTCTTACCAGCAGATTTGATGTGCAGGTCTCTCCAGGCCGAGATTCAAGGCTGCAATGAGCAGGATGTGAATGGAGAGCACGATCAACCATCCCCTTTAAGAACTGGCCCGTGCCATTGTCTGTGTTCCATTGCTGACTGACATCACATGAGCTTCGCCAGCGCTCTGAGTTAGCGCCTCGCTCCTCGGCCTTTGCGCCTTAAGACAGGTGTAAAGCGCCTGATTTAGCACTCTAATCACCTCCAGGGGCGATAAAAGTCAAGTTTGCAGTCAGTGGCGATAATTAGCACCAGGCGCTAATCTTTGTGCCCGACCGATAATTGCGTCCCAAATGGGGCGATACTGAATTTCTCCCCCTCAATGTTTTCAAGGGGAGACTGGATAGGCACTTGAGGGAAATAAACTTGCAGGGCTACGGGGATAGAGCGGGGGAATGGGACTGACTGGATGGCTCTACAGACAGCTGGCACGGACTCGATGTCCGAATGGCCTCCTTCTGTGACATTATGACACCACAGGGGAAAAATTCAGTATCGTCCCATTTGGGGCGCAATTATCAGCCGGGCGCAAAGATTAGCGCCTGGTGCTAATTATCGCCTCCGACTGCAAACTTGACTTTTATCGCCACTGGAGGTGATTGGAACGCTAAATCAGGCGCTACACATTTGTCTTAAGGCGCAAAGGCCAAGGAGCGAGGCGCTAACTCAGAGCGCTGGCGAAGCTCATGTGATGTCAGTCAGCAATGGAACACAGACACAATGGCCCCGGCCAGTTCTTAAAGGGAAGGGTTGATCTTGCTTTCCATCCACATCCTGCTCATTGCAGCCTTGAATCTCGGCCTGGAGAGACCTGTACATCAAATCTGCTGGAAAGAACAATGGAGAGGCCCAGGAAAAGAGCTCAGAGTGCAGCCCCCACAGTCTCTTCTAAAACGATACAAGGAAGGGCAAATCAAAATGAACCTGCAAAGTGCTGCTCAGTACCCAAAACTCCTTCACACAGCGTTGAATCTCTCCAGAAGTCTCTCTCTCTCTCTCTCAGAATGTGTGGTTCAAAAATGTCGCCAACAAAAAAAGGCAGGAAGCGGTCGCCTTTAAATAGCACTCCCCCAGTCCCTTCCTGACTGCAAAACGCTCCCCTCAACCTGTCGTTGCTAGCAGCAGGCGGTAAGGCAGGGGGCGCCACTCAATATCCGCGCCGGGGCACTACCGGGGCATTGCGCGCTCGACTGACGTCACGATCTGCCGGCACAGGAGATCGTGGCGGTAGTGTTTAGCGCAGCTGCAAAATGTGTTGTTAATTACGCGAGCGGTGCAAACATCGCCGCGCCCGGGCGCTAGTTGCTTTGCGCCCCATTAGCGCCCTCTTAAGGTGCTAACGGGAGGTGCAACCAACTGAATTTCCCCCCCCACCATGACGCTAATCTTGTTAATAATAACTTGTAGTGCAGTAATATTCCAAGGCTCTCTTAATAGATACAGAACGTATTTTATATATAGACCCCCCGCAATGCATGTCAGATGTGGTTTTATTGATGTACAATATTTATAACAACTTCAATTATCACTTCAAGAAATTCAGGTCCAACACAAAAAGATCCTGCGTGAAAAGAATGAGACTCTGAAGGTAAGTGTTCTCGGTGAAAAAACGGTTGAATTCTCCCTGGAGGATCGATACACCGAACAGGTAATCGTCGCTTCCAACTCTGACCAGAGTGTGTCCAGACATCTCCTAACTGCGAGAGGCAGAAAGCGTGAGGAAGATCAAAGGACGATAATCAAAGCGGGAAGTGAAACCATGAGAATCTCTCAGTTGTTCAGGAGCAGTTTTGGTAAAAGCAGCCTGTCCGGGACTGCGGTGGTCAGTGGTCCGGCAGGGATTGGGAAGTCCACCATGGTCCAGAAGATTGTCCATGACTGGGCCGCGGGGAAAATCTACCAACAGTTTCAGTTCGTGTTTCCATTGAAGTTTCGAGACCTCAACGCCATCAAAGGCAGGACCAGCATCAAGAAACTGCTCCTGGATTCATATCCTCACTTTGGGATTGGGATCGAGCGCCTCTGGGAGGAACCTCAGGGGCTGCTCTTTATATTGGACAGTTTAGAGGAGTTTAAGGAGAAGATTGATTTCACAGACTGCAAGAGGAACACACTCAATGAGAACCGGTGTTTCGACCCGGAATGCCAGTGTGAAGTGGCTGACATTGTGCGCTGTCTGATCCAGCAGAAAGTGCTGAGAGGCTGTTCGGTGCTGGTCACAACCCGCCCGACTGAACTGGAGTCACTGAGAAAGACTGAGATCAATCTGTGGGCAGAGATGGTGGGCTTCTTGAAGGAACAGCGCAGGGAATACTTCAAGAAATACTTTGCCGACCAGCGCCTGGCGGAAGAAGCGTTCGCCTATGTGGAACAGCATGACATCCTGTACTCCATGTGTGACAATCCCTCCTACTGCAGGGTCATCTGTTACTCACGAATGCATTGGAGACAGAATCGACTCCCGGAAACCATCACACAACTGTTTGCAAGTTACATAATGAACATTTTAAAAATCCATCCGTTCAACATTTATAAACACCAGGACCTCTCCCCTGAACAAACGCGTGACCTGTTACTCAGAACTGGTGAAATGGCCTATTTTGGAATCGGCCAGAACATCTTGCAGTTCAACGAGAACCACTTACATTACTACAGACTGGAGCGATCAGAGGCTCTGCCGGGGTTTCTGACCGAACACCTGGACCCAGACACTGCCGAACCCCTCTTCTCGTTCCTTCACATCACCCTCCAGGAGTTTGTGGCGGCTCTGGCTAAATACCTGACTGCATGTCCACAGGGGCTGACAAAGCTCTTGGATTCTCTCCAAAGCGACGACCGATTCAGGACGTTCCTCCGATTTATTGTGGGTCTCACCTCGTCGGGTGCAGCCCGGATACTCAAAGAGCTCCTGGGATCCCTTCCTCATCAGATAACCTGCAGGGTGATCGACTGGGTGAAGGAACGGACTGAAAGTAGCCTCAACAACACCCACAATAATCGACTGGGCAAAAGGAAGCTGTTGGAATCACTGTATTATCTGTTTGAGTCACAGAACAAGGGGTTAATGAGGCTGACGGTGGGATTGGGAGGGACACTGACACTCGGTGATGGCTTTCCCTACAATGCAATCCGACTGACGCCTGTGGACTGCACTGTGCTGGTGACTGTCATTGGTCATTGTGAGGGGCTCCAGGAACTCAACCTCGATAACTGCCGCCTGGGAACAGAAGGGATCCAGAACTGGCACCTGTTCTACACGTATGCAAAGTGCTCAGGTATTTCTGTCGGGTTTACTTCTTCCTCTTAGAACATCAGAAACAGATGCAGTAGGGCCTACGGGCCCCTCGAGCCTGCTCCGCCATTCATAAGATCAAGGCTGACCTTCTACCTCAACTCCACTTTCCCGCCCAATCCCCTGATCCCTTGATTCCCTTCGTGTCCAGAAATCTATCGCTCTGCCTCTTGAACATACTCAGTGCCTGAGCACCCACAGCCCCCTGGGGTAGAGGATTCCAAAGATTTACAACCATCTGAGTGAAGAAATTTCTCCTCACCGAAATGGTCGTGTCCTTATAAGATTAGCGGGTAACACAAAAGGGAACCCAAAAGTCTTTTATAAACATTTAAATAGTAAAAGGGCAGTCAAAGGAAGGGTGGGTCTGATTGGGGATCAAAAAAGGAAATTTTCTTGTGGGGGCGCAGGGCAGGGGTGAGGGACTAAATGAGTACGTTGCATCTGTCTTCATTAAAGAAGAGGATGCAGCCAATGTCACAGTAAAGGAGGAGGCAGTAGAAAAAATTGGATAGGATAAAAATAGATAAAGAGAAAGTAGAAAAGTCACCCGGTCTGGCTGGGCTGCATTCTAGGATGCTGAGGGAAGTAAGGGTGGAAATTGTGGAGGCTCTGGACACAAACTTCCAATCATCCTTAGATATGGGAGTCGAACAGAACCCAGAGTATACAACGAACTGATAGGTAAAAATAGAGAAATTCAATAATTTACAAACAGTGAGACTGATTCCCAGTTTACAGTTTGTGAGACTGATTCCCAGTTTCCAGTTTGTGAGACTGATTCCAGTTTACAGTTTGTGAGACTGATTCCAGTTTACAGTTTGTGAGACTGAATCCAGTTTACAGTTTGTGAGACTGATTCCAGTTTACAGTTTGTGAGACTGATTCCAGTTTACAGTTTGTGAGATTAATTCCGAGTTTACAGTTTGTGAGACTGATTCCCAGTTTACAGTTTGTGAGACTGATTCCAGTTTACAGTTTGTGAGACTGATTTGAGTTTACAGTTTGTGAGACTGATTCCAGTTTACAGTTTGTGAGATTAATTCCGAGTTTACAGTTTGTGAGACTGATTTCCAGTTTACAGTTTGTGAGACTGACTCCAGTTTACAGTTTGTGAGACTGATTCCAGTTTACAGTTTGTGAGACTGATTCCAGTTTACAGTTTGTGAGACTGATTCCAGTTTACAGTTTGTGAGACTGATTCCAGATTACAGCTTGTGAGACTTATTCCAGTTTACTGTTTGTGAGACTGATTCCAGATTACAGTTTGTGAGATTAATTCCGAGTTTACAGTTTGTGAGACTGATTCCCAGTTTACAGTTTGTGAGACTGATTCCAGTTTACAGTTTGTGAGACTGATTCCAGTTTACAGTTTGTGAGACTGATTCCAGATTACAGTTTGTGAGACTTATTCCAGTTTACTGTTTGTGAGACTGATTCCAGATTACAGTTTGTGAGATTAATTCCGAGTTTACAGTTTGTGAGACTGATTCCCAGTTTACAGTTTGTGAGACTGATTCCAGTTTACAGTTTGTGAGACTGATTCCAGTTTACAGTTTGTGAGATTAATTCCGAGTTTACAGTTTGTGAGACTGATTCCAGTTTACAGTTTGTGAGACTGATTCCAGTTTACAGTTTGTGAGACTGATTCCAGTTTACAGTTTGTGAGACTGATTCCAGTTTACAGTTTGTGAGACTGATTCCAGTTTACAGTTTGTGAGACTGATTCCAGTTTACAGTTTGTGAGACTGATTTGAGTTTACAGTTTGTGAGACTGATTCCAGTTTACAGTTTGTGAGATTAATTCCGAGTTTACAGTTTGTGAGACTGATTTCCAGTTTACAGTTTGTGAGACTGATTCCAGTTTACAGTTTGTGAGACTGATTCCAGTTTACAGTTTGTGAGACTGATTCCAGTTTACAGTTTGTGAGACTGATTCCCAGTTTACAATTTGTGAGACTGATTCCAGTTTACAGCTTGTGAGACTGATTCCAGATTACAGTTTGTGAGACTTATTCCAGTTTACTGTTTGTGAGACTGATTCCCAGTTTACAGTTTGTGAGACTGATTCCAGTTTACAGTTTGTGAGACTGATTCTAGTTTACAGTTTGTGAGACTGATTCCCAGTTTACAGTTTGTGAGACTGATTCCCAGTTTACAGTTTGTGAGACTGATTCCAGTTTACAGTTTGTGAGACTGATTCCAGTTTACAGTTTGTGAGACTGAATCCAGTTTACAGTTTGTGAGACTGATTCCAGTTTACAGTTTGTGAGACTGATTCCAGTTTACAGTTTGTGAGATTAATTCCGAGTTTACAGTTTGTGAGACTGAATCCAGTTTACAGTTTGTGAGACTGATTTCCAGTTTACAGTTTGTGAGACTGATTCCAGTTTACAGTTTGTGAGACTGATTCCAGTTTACAGTTTGTGAGACTGATTCCAGTTTACAGTTTGTGAGACTGATTCCCAGTTTACAATTTGTGAGACTGATTCCAGTTTACAGCTTGTGAGACTGATTCCAGATTACAGTTTGTGAGACTTATTCCAGTTTACTGTTTGTGAGTCTGATTCCAGATTACAGTTTGTGAGATTAGTTCCGAGTTTACAGTTTGTGAGACTGATTCCCAGTTTACAGTTTGTGAGACTGATTCCAGTTTACAGTTTGTGAGACTGATTCCAGTTTACAGTTTGTGAGACTGATTCCAGTTTACAGTTTGTGAGATTAATTCCGAGTTTACAGTTTGTGAGACTGATTTCCAGTTTACAGTTTGTGAGCCTGATTCCAGTTTACAGTTTGTGAGACTGATTCCAGTTTACAGTTTGTGAGACTGATTCCAGTTTACAGTTTGTGAGACTGATTCCCAGTTTACAATTTGTGAGACTGATTCCAGTTTACAGCTTGTGAGACTGATTCCAGATTACAGTTTGTGAGACTTATTCCAGTTTACAGTTTGTGAGACTGATTCTAGTTTACAGTTTGTGAGACTGATTCCCAGTTTACAGTTTGTGAGACTGATTCCCAGTTTCCAGTTTGTGAGACTGATTCCAGTTTACAGTTTGTGAGACTGATTCCAGTTTACAGTTTGTGAGGCTGATTCCAGTTTACAGTTTGTGAGACTGATTCCAGTTTACAGTTTGTGGGACTGATTCCAGTTTACAGTTTGTGAGACTGATTCCAGTTTACAGTTTGTGAGACTGATTCCCAGTTTACAGTTTGTGAGACTGATTCCAGTTTACAGTTTGTGAGACTGACTCCCAGTTTACAGTGTGTGAGGCTGCTTCCAGTTTACAGTTTGAGAGACTGATTCCAGTTTACAGTTTGTGAGACTGATTCCAGTTTACAGATTGTGTGACTGATTTCCAGTTTACAGTTTGTGAGACTGATTCTCAGTTTACAGTTTGTGAGACTGATTGCAGTTTACAGTTTGTGAGACTGATTCCCAGTTTACAGTTTGTGAGACTGATTCCAGTTTACAGTTTGTGAGACTGACTCCCAGTTTACAGTGTGTGAGGCTGCTTCCAGTTTACAGTTTGAGAGACTGATTCCAGTTTACAGTTTGTGAGACTGATTCCAGTTTACAGATTGTGTGACTGATTTCCAGTTTACAGTTTGTGAGACTGATTCTCAGTTTACAGTTTGTGAGACTGATTGCAGTTTACAGTTTGTGAGACTGATTCCAGTTTACAGTTTGTGAGATTGATTCCAGTTTAGAGTTTGTGAGACTGATTCCAGTTTACAGTTCGTGAGACTGATTCCAGTTTACAGTTTGTGAGACTGATTCCCAAGTTACAGTTTGTGAGACAGTTTGCAGTTTACAGTTTGTGAGACTGATTCCAGTTTACAGTTTGTGAGACTGATTCCAGTTTACAGTTTGTGAGACTGATTCCAGTTTACAGTTTGTGAGACTGATTCCAGTTTACAGTTTGTGAGGCTGATTCCAGTTTACAGTTTGTGAGACTGATTCCAGTTTACATTTTGTGAGACTGATTCCCAGTTTACAGTTTGTGAGACTGATTCCCAAGTTACAGTTTGTGAGACTGATTGCAGTTTACAGTTTGTGAGACTGATTCCAGTTTAGAGTTTGTGAGACTGATTCCAGTTTACAGTTCGTGAGACTGATTCCAGTTTACAGTTTGTGAGACTGATTCCCAAGTTACAGTTTGTGAGACAGTTTGCAGTTTACAGTTTGTGAGACTGATTCCAGTTTACAGTTTGTGAGACTGATTCCAGTTTACAGTTTGTGAGACTGATTCCAGTTTACAGTTTGTGAGACTGATTCCAGTTTACAGTTTGTGAGACTGATTGCAGTTTACAGTTTGTGAGACCTATTCCAGTTTACAGTTTGTGAGACTGATTCCAGTTTACAGTTTGTGAGACTGATTCCAGTTTACAGTTTGTGAGACTGATTCCAGTTTACAGTTTGTGAGACTGATTCCAGTTTACAGTTTGTGAGACTGATTCCAGTTTACAGTTTGTGAGACTGATTCCAGTTTACAGTTTGTGAGACTGATTCCAGTTTACAGTTTGTGAGACTGATTTCCAGTTACAGTTTGTGAGACTGATTCCAGTTTACATTTTGTGAGACTGATTCCAGTTTACAGTTTGTGAGACTGATTCCAGTTTAGAGTTTGTGAGACTGATTCCAGTTTACAGTTTGTGAGACTGATTCCAGTTTACAGTTTGTGAGACTGATTCCCAGTTTACAGTTTGTGAGACTGATTCCAGTTTACAGTTTGTGAGACTGATTCCAGTTTACAGTTTGTGAGACTGATTCCCAGTTTACAGTTTGTGAGACAGATTCCAGTTTACAGTTTGTGAGACTGATTCCAGTTTACAGTTTGTGATACTGATCCCAGTTTACAGTTTGTGAGACTGATCCCAGTTTACAGTTTGTGAGACTGATTCCAGCTTACAGTTTGTGAGACTGATTCCAGTTTACAGTTTGTGAGACTGATTCCAGTTTACAGTTTGTGAGACTGATTCCTGTTTACAGTTTGTGAGACTGATCCCAGTTTACAGTTTGTGAGACTGATTCCAGTTTACAGTTTGTGAGACTGATTCCTGTTTACAGTTTGTGAGACTGATTCCAGTTTACAGTTTGTGAGACTGATTCCAGTTTAGAGTTTGTGAGACTGATTCCAGTTTACAGTTTGTGAGACTGATTCCAGTTTACAGTTTGTGAGACTGATTCCCAGTTTACAGTTTGTGAGACAGATTCCAGTTTACAGTTTGTGAGACTGATTCCAGTTTACAGTTTGTGAGACTGATCCCCAGTTTCCAGTTTGTGAGACTGATTCCAGTTTACAGTTTGTGAGACTGATTCCAGTTTACAGTTTGTGAGACTGATTCCAGTTTACAGTTTGTGAGACTGATTCCAGTTTACAGTTTGTGAGACTGATTCCAGTTTACAGTTTGTGAGATTGATTCCCAGTTTACAGTTTGTGAGACTGATTTCAGTTTACAGTTTGTGAGCCTGATTCCAGTTTACAGTTTCAGAGACTGATTCCCAAGTTACAGTTTTTGAGACTGATTCCAGTTTACAGTTTGTGAGATTGATTCCAGTTTAGAGTTTGTGAGACTGATTCCAGTTTACAGTTCGTGAGACTGATTCCAGTTTACAGTTTGTGAGACTGATTCCCAAGTTACAGTTTGTGAGACAGTTTGCAGTTTACAGTTTGTGAGACTGATTCCAGTTTACAGTTTGTGAGACTGATTCCAGTTTACAGTTTGTGAGACTGATTCCAGTTTACAGTTTGTGAGACTGATTCCAGTTTACAGTTTGTGAGGCTGATTCCAGTTTACAGTTTGTGAGACTGATTCCAGTTTACATTTTGTGAGACTGATTCCCAGTTTACAGTTTGTGAGACTGATTCCCAAGTTACAGTTTGTGAGACTGATTGCAGTTTACAGTTTGTGAGACTGATTCCAGTTTAGAGTTTGTGAGACTGATTCCAGTTTACAGTTCGTGAGACTGATTCCAGTTTACAGTTTGTGAGACTGATTCCCAAGTTACAGTTTGTGAGACAGTTTGCAGTTTACAGTTTGTGAGACTGATTCCAGTTTACAGTTTGTGAGACTGATTCCAGTTTACAGTTTGTGAGACTGATTCCAGTTTACAGTTTGTGAGACTGATTCCAGTTTACAGTTTGTGAGACTGATTGCAGTTTACAGTTTGTGAGACCTATTCCAGTTTACAGTTTGTGAGACTGATTCCAGTTTACAGTTTGTGAGACTGATTCCAGTTTACAGTTTGTGAGACTGATTCCAGTTTACAGTTTGTGAGACTGATTCCAGTTTACAGTTTGTGAGACTGATTCCAGTTTACAGTTTGTGAGACTGATTCCAGTTTACAGTTTGTGAGACTGATTCCAGTTTACATTTTGTGAGACTGATTTCCAAGTTGCAGTTTGTGAGAATGATTCCAGTTTACATTTTGTGAGACTGATTCCAGTTTACAGTTTGTGAGACTGATTCCAGTTTAGAGTTTGTGAGACTGATTCCAGTTTACAGTTTGTGAGACTGATTCCAGTTTACAGTTTGTGAGACTGATTCCCAGTTTACAGTTTGTGAGACAGATTCCAGTTTACAGTTTGTGAGACTGATTCCAGTTTACAGTTTGTGAGACTGATCCCCAGTTTACAGTTTGTGAGACAGATTCCAGTTTACAGTTTGTGAGACTGATTCCAGTTTACAGTTTGTGATACTGATCCCCAGTTTACAGTTTGTGAGACTGATCCCCAGTTTACAGTTTGTGAGACTGATTCCAGCTTACAGTTTGTGAGACTGATTCCAGTTTACAGTTTGTGAGACTGATTCCAGTTTACAGTTTGTGAGACTGATTCCTGTTTACAGTTTGTGAGACTGATCCCCAGTTTACAGTTTGTGAGACTGATTCCAGTTTACAGTTTGTGAGACTGATTCCTGTTTACAGTTTGTGAGACTGATTCCAGTTTACAGTTTGTGAGACTGATTCCAGTTTAGAGTTTGTGAGACTGATTCCAGTTTACAGTTTGTGAGACTGATTCCAGTTTACAGTTTGTGAGACTGATTCCCAGTTTACAGTTTGTGAGACAGATTCCAGTTTACAGTTTGTGAGACTGATTCCAGTTTACAGTTTGTGAGACTGATCCCCAGTTTCCAGTTTGTGAGACTGATTCCAGTTTACAGTTTGTGAGACTGATTCCAGTTTACAGTTTGTGAGACTGATTCCAGTTTACAGTTTGTGAGACTGATTCCAGTTTACAGTTTGTGAGACTGATTCCAGTTTACAGTTTGTGAGATTGATTCCAGTTTACAGTTTGTGAGACTGATTCCAGTTTACAGTTTGTGAGCCTGATTCCAGTTTACAGTTTCAGGGACTGATTCCCAAGTTACAGTTTTTGAGACTGATTGCAGTTTACAGTTTGTGAGATTGATTCCGAGTTTACAGTTTGTGAGACTGATTCCCAAGTTACAGTTTGTGAGACAAACTCCAGTTTACAGTTTGTGAGACTGATTCCAGTTTATTGTTTGTGAGACTGATTCCCAAGTTACAGTTTGTGAGACCGATTCCAGTTTACAGTTTGTGAGATTGATTTGCAGTTTACAGTTCGTTAGACTGATTCCAGTTTACAGATTGTGAGTCTGATTCCATTTTACAGTTTGTGAGACTGATTACAGTTTACAGTTTGTGAGACTGATTCCCAGTTTACAGTTTGTGAGGCTGATTCCAGTTTACAGTTTGTGAGACTGATTCCAGTTTACAGTTTGTGAGACTGATTCCCTGTTTACAAGTTGTGGGATGGATTCCCAGTTTTGCCAATTGTGGAGGCTCTGGCCACAAGCTTCCAATCCTCCTTAGATATGGGAGTGGTGCTGGAGGACTGCAAATGTTACACCCCTGTTCATAAAATGGGAGAGGGCTAAACCATCATGCCAAACGCTAAAGGTGCTTCTGGCTGGTAAATCTGCACAACTTTGCCCCCTAGACTTTGAATCTTCTTTGATGTTGTACAGTTAATTTCTTTCACACTTGTCTTGTTACTCTCTCTGTGCCCGCACTAATGTACGTTTGTAAATACAACTGAGTCATGAACAGATTTCACCTCATCATATCTTTTATATCTCAATATTTGTTGTTCAAATACAATAGAAATGAACTGTTGGTCTGTGGAGCTAAATCCCAACTATGCTGTGGTTTAAATGACACCACACAGTGCTGCTCTCTGAGTCTCTGTATGTTTGTATTTAGACTGAGGGGTTGTAATCTTACCGATGAAGGAGTGAAACTGCTGTCAGGTACATTGAGGAGGCCGGAATGCCGAATACAGACACTGGAGTAAGTGATACAGTATGTATATTGTCTGTGTGTGTGCGCATGTGTGTCGAGAGGTGTATGTGTCCATATGAAGCCACTGTTCCAATTTTAACATACCCCCCACTTCACTCTGTTCTTTCCAGCCTGTGTTCCAGTGGTATCTTCCACACAGATGCCCAGCTTCTTGCGAACGGTCTCATAGGCAACTCGTCACTGTTACAGCTCTACCTGAATAAGACTAAACTGGGAGACACTGGAGTGAAAGACCTGTGTGTGGCCGTGAGCAGTCCCCACTGTCAAATACAGACCCTGGAGTAAGTTAACGTGCCTTTGTATCCCTGTGTGCAGAGACATGTGCTGATACAGTGACTGTTAACGCTGGTCTTTTTCCTCACTAGACTCTCTGATAATCTGATTCGAGGTGCAGTCGTTGATCAACTCACTTCCATCCTCAGTCACAACCGGTCGTTGACATGCTTAAAGCTGAATAATAACAAGCTCGGAGACCTGGGACTCAAACTGCTGACTGCTGCACTGAAACAGCAGGTCTGCCCAATCCAAACGCTGGAGTGAGTAACATTGTGTGTGAGTGGGAGATCTCAGACTGCAAGTGTGTCTCATTCTGATTCCACCTTGCTGACATTCTGTGCCGCCATCTGTCCAAGTTGCCTGTTTATACAGCTCGCTCGGCTGTTCTTGCCATGGAAGGAGTTCAGCGAAGATTCACCAGGCTGATACCTGGGATGTCAGGAATGACATCTGACGAGAGATTGGGTCGATTGGGCTTATACTCGCTGGAGTATAGAAGAATGAGAGGGGATCTCATCGAAACATATAAAATTGTGACAGGTCTGGACAAACTAGATGCAGGAAGAATGTTCCCGATGGTCAGAGAGTCCAGAACCAGGGGTCATAATCTAAGGATAAGGGGTAAGCCATTTAGGACAGAAATGAGGAAGAATTTCTTCACCCAGAGAGTGGTGAACTTGTGGAATTCTCTACCACAGGGAATAGTTGAGGCCAAGTCATTAAATATATTCAAGAATGAGTTAGATATATTTCTTAAGGCTAAAGGTATCAAGGGATATGGGGAGAAGGCAGGGACAGGGTACTGAGTTTGGTTGATCAGCCATGATCTCATCGAATGGTGGAGCAGGCTCGAGGGGCCGAATGGCCTACTCCTGCTCCTATCTTCTATGTTTCTATGTTATTTTACCTGGTTATTTCTGATCCATGCAGACTGGAGGGTAACGGGATCACAGACAGCTGCACAGAGGAACTCGCCGTGACTCCCGTTACAAACAGGTCCCTGATGAAGCTGAGCCTGTCCAACAATTCGCTCACAGACCAGTCGGTTAAAGCTCTTGGGTACCTGATCCAGAGCCACAGTTGCCTCCAGGAGATCCGGTGAGTGTACCTGTGTTTTAAGGGTGACGGAATAGAATCATAGAATGGTTACAGCACAGAAGGAGGCCATTCGGCCTGTCGAGCCCGTGCCAGCTCTCTGCAAGAGCACTTCAGCTAGTCCCACTCACCCGCCCTTTCCCCGTAGCCCTGCAAATTTTTTCCCCTCAGGTACTTACCCAATTCCCTTTCGAAATCGACGATTGAGTCTGCCTCCACCACCCTTTCAGGAAGTGCTTTCCAGATCATAACCACTCGCTGCGTAAAAAAGTTTTCCCTCATGTCGCCTTTGGTTCTTCTGCCAATCACCTTAAACCTGTGTCCTCTGGTTCTCGACCCTTCCGCCAATGGGAACAGTTTCTCTCTATCTACTCTGCCTTGCACGTCTGTTTAATGTATTCTTTCCTCTCCCTCCCCACTGACCAACTGACAGAAAGAACCCACATTTTTACAGCCGCTGTTCTGATCTGTGAGAAACGCCTCGAAGCACACAGCAAAATCCCACAAACCGCAATGGGATAAATCACCTGTTTATCTTGTTTTGGTGGTGCTCGTTGAGGAAGGAGTTAGGTCCAGGCCATCAGGAGAACTTCCTGCTCTTCTTCCGATAGTGCCATAGGATCTTCAACATCCACCTGAACAGGCAGATCAGGCAGTGCCTTAATACCCCATCCAAAGGTTGGCACCTCTGACAGTGCAGCACTCCTTCAGACCTGCACTGGAGTATTAGCACAGGGTATGTGTTCAAACCCCGGGGGGTGAGGCTTTGACCATGAACTTATGGCAATAAAAAAGACTTTAAGGATCAACGCGACTGTCCATTTTTGATAGATCTTAACCCATCCTGCCCACCGTCTCGCTATATCTACATCCCCTTTCTCTCTTTGCAAGAATCACTGGGCCAGATTTTCCTGTGGAAGTGAATTCAACGTTGTCTGCCATCAGTCAGACTTGCCCTTACACATTTAAAGTTTTTCATTTGTGGCTGAAAGTGCGAGTTGATAACAGCTCAGCGAGGGAAACAGGGCTTCCGTGACCCGCGCGAACAGGGCAAGCAGTTCAGAGACGATTCACTAGGTTAATTCCGGAGATGAAGGGGTTTACTTATGAGGAATGGTTGAGCAGGTTGGGCCTATACTCATTGGAATTTAGAAGAATGAGAGGTGATCTTATTGAAACATATAAGATACTGAGGGGGCTCGACAAGGTAGATGCAGAGAGGATGTTTCCCCTCGTGGGGAAATCTAGAACTCGGGGGCATAGTTTCAGAATAAAGGGTCGACCTTTTAGAACTGAGTTGTGGAGGAATTTCTTCTCTCAGAGGGTCGTAAATCTGTGGAATTCTCTGCCCCAGAGAGCCGTGGAGGCTGGGTCATTAAATACATTTAAGGTGGAGAGAGACAGATTTTTGCAAGATAAGGGAGTGAAGGGTTATGGGGAGCGGGCGGGGAAGTGGCTTTGAGCCCAAAATCAGCCCTGATCTTATTGAATGGTGGAGCAGACTCGAGGGGCCAAGTGGCCTATTCCTGCTCCTATTTCTTATGTTCTTATGTATAAGCAACTGTGCATCTCCTTAACCAATCAGATGGAAGGGTTGTGAAATTAACAGCCCAAGGACTGAGAAGGAAGTGTAAATTAGAGTGGGTAAATTCAATGTCAAATCAGACACAGAACGAGAAATAAAGAGAGGGAAAGAAAGATTGGATTGATAGAGGAAAAATGAGATGGAAAAGAAAAGTAAAAAAAAAATCAATTTTACATTTTAAAAATCTCCAACGATTAATACCTGAAGTAATGAGTCTCCACGCCTGTAACAGTTAATGTTTTCAGTGCCGGAGAGGTTAATTGGCCGTAATTAACACTTCTCACATTGTTGAAAGAGTACTTAGACTCGAAACGAGAAGACTTCACTTTGTGTGGCGAATTGAGTCCGTATCCACCGCGCAACTGCAGTAACTTCACGCCATTCAATGCGTTTCAGTGGTGAGGCAGACAGCGAGATGGCCTTTTCGTTAAGCTACCTGCGGAGTGCCGCAACTTGGACAGCAGCTTTTGGGCATCTGCGCTTAACCAGGCATCTGCCCCTCGCCTGAAGATGCTGCAACCATTTCTCTCCCCATTATTTTGACAGCAAAATCCGGCCCGTTGAATTCCCGTGCAGCCCACTTTTAATCTCTTCACTTCAATGGCCCTCCCTCCCATCAATCCAATACTTCCCCGTGGGTTTGAATGAATGTTTAAGCTGCACATTAAGACAAATACAATCCACTCGATCGCTGTGCCCGCCCGGTTATGTTAGCCTGTTGTCCATGTCTTTGGGGTAGATTTTCCTGTTCTGTGGTCTGGGCACAGGCCGGGAGCCCGTACTGGGACACTGGGCCGGATTTTCCGATCGGGAAAAATCTACGCACTTACCTGTTGGCTCTGTAGGTCCCGAGACTTCCGATCATAGGCCTCTCCTGGTCCGCGCGCGCAGAGGCCCAAGTATCCCAGGGGCGCAGGCGGTTCGCAAGTGTCCCCGGGATCAGGTGGGCCATGGGGAGCCAATCAAAGAAGGGAATCCGCCTTCACACCTTTGACAGGTCTCTACGCACAGAACTGTCAGGGCCTTGGTAAGACCACATCTTGAGTATTGTGTGCAGTTTTGGTCGCCTTATCTGAGGAAGGATGTTCTTGCCATGGAGGGTGTGCAGCGAAGATTCACCAGACTGATACCTGGGATGGCAGGAATGACGTCTGAGGAGAGATTGGGTCGATTGGTCTTATACTCGCTGGAGTTTAGAAGAATGAGAGGGGATCTCATTGAAACTTATAAAATTCTAACAGGACTAGACAGACTAGATACAGGAAGGATGTTCCCGATGGCCGGGGAGTCCAGAACCAGGGGTCACAGTCTAAGGATAAGGGGTAAGTCATTTAGGACTGAGATGAGGAGGAATTTCTTCACCCAGAGAGTGGTGAACCTGTGGAATTCTCCACCACAGAAGGCAGTAGAGGCCAATTCATTAAATATATTCAAGAAGGAGTTAGATATATTTCTTAAAGCTAAAGGGATAAAGGGATATAGGGAGAAAGCAGGGATCGGGTACTGAATTTGGATGATCAGCCATGATCTCATTGAATGGTGGAGTAGGCTAGAGGGGCTGAATGGCCTACTCCTGCTCCTATCTTCTATGTTTCTATGTCAAAAGTATGAATGGGGATCACTTAAAAAACAGTTAAACATTAAATATATATTTTTTAAATCACATATTTAAAATTAGTTAAACTTACATTTTAACAAAAGTTTAAACAAAAAAGTAATTTTTTTACGGGGCTAAAAATAAACTTGCCTTTTTTAAAAGTAATTTAAAATTATAAATGAGTGAAAAAAAAATATTTTTTAAACTCTTATGCTGGTAAAAGCAGGACTTACGCTTGCTTTTACCAGGCATAAGGGCCCAAAGATTAGTGAGTGAGCCTTCGTGCGAGGGTAAGGCCTCCCCGCGATCTCTCACTGCGCGCTGGCTTTTTCAGTCCGAGCTCGCACGAACTTGATGTTCTGGACAGCAGCTGTGCAGGGCTTTCGTATCCCACAGGCATCGTTAATTCGTGAGAGCTGTGGGATCACGTGACTCAGTTAGAGCCAATGGCAGCACACCATTTTCCATTCACAGCTTTCACTACATGGCTGTGAAAGCTATGAATACTATACCCCCCGAAAAGAACAGCTAAACCTCAATTAAATTTTTAAAAAAACCATCACATTAATAAAATAAGTATAGTTAAATAAATTAACCATTTAAAAAAAAATAATTAAAAAGTTATAAAAATAAACTTACCTGTCTTTAAAGTACTTACCTTGTTAAAAGAGGGTCTTACACCTCCTTTCTTTATGTGTAAAATCTTCCATGCTTACCTGCGCGTCCAAAGCACTAAGTGCACTGCGTGCGCGCAGCCTGTAGCGCGCACGCGGTTCACCTAGGAACCGCCCCCTTTTGAATTCACCACAGTGCGTACTCTCGCGTAGCGGCACTAATTTTTTGGCCAAGATTTTTAAAGGTTTTCAGCGGGTGGAGCTTCTGCAGAAAGTGAAAATCTCCCCCCCGCAGAGGCCCTTCTCCAGGGCAGGCGGATAATCTGTAAAGAGGGTTCTTGACAGATCGCAAGTGCCGGGTTTTAGTGCATGTGCTTAGCATGCCTGAAACCGGCACTTGCGAGGCCCCTATGGGTGAGTACCTTAAGTTGGGAAGATTAACCTGTGATGTAATTTAAAACCCCTGTGTTTCAGGCTGCAGAGAAATAAGTTCAGTCACGCTGGAGCGGACTATCTCCAGTCGCTGAGTAATCACAGAGCCGGACTGTGTGTGGAAGTGTACACAACAATGCTCAGTGAAGGATCTGGGACATCAGCCTGATTACAGACTGAGGATTAACATCAATCAACTCATCACCGAGAAAGGTCCCGGCAGGACTACAATCGCTGCCTGCTTCATATTTTATTTTAAACTATAAAATGCACCACAAAGCTGATTTTTTTCGCCATGGCACAGCTGGTGGTTATGCTTAAAAGCTTGAGGTGGGTCTTTAACTTAGCCGCATGTAAATATATACATAGACATAGAAACATAGAAAATAGGTACAGGAGTAGACCATTCGGTCCTTCGAGCCTGCACCGCCATTCAATGCGTTCATGGCTGAACATGCTACCTCAGTACCCCATTCCTGCTTTCTCGCCATACCCCTTGATCCCCCTAGTTGTGAGTATTCTATCTAACTCCCTTTTGAATATATTTAGCGAACTGGCCTCAACAACCTTCTGTGGAAGAGAATTCCACAGATTCACCACTCTCTGGGTGAAGAAGTTCCTCCTCAGCTCAGTCTTAAATGGCTTCCCCTTAATCCTTAGACTGTGACCCCTGGTTCTAGTTTTCCCTAACATTGGGAACATTCTGCCCGCATCTAATTTGTCTAAACCAGTCAGGATTTTAAATGTCTCTATAAGATCCCCCCTCATTCTTCTGAACTCCAGAGGATACAAGTTCAGTTGACCCAATCTTTCTTGATATGTCAGTCCGGCCATCCCAGGAATCAATCTAGTGAACCTTCGCTGCACTCCCTCAATAGCAAGAATGTCCTTCCTTAAGTTAGGAGACCAAAACTGCGCACAATACTCCAGGTGTGGCCTCACCAAGGCCCTGTACAACTGCAGCATCACCTCCCTACTCCTGTACTCAAATCCCCTTGCTATGAAGGCCATCATTCCGTTTGCTTTCTTGACTGCCTGCTGCACTTGCATTCCCACCTTCAGTGACTGATGTACCATGACGCCCAGGTCTCGTTGCACCTCCCCTTTCCCTAATCTGCCACCATTCAGGTAATAGTCCGCCTCTCTATTTTTACCACCAAAGTGGATAACCTCACATTTATCCACATTGTACTTCATCTGCCATACATTTGCCCATTCACCCAACCTGTCCAAGTCACTCTGTAGCCTCCTAGCATCCTCCTCATTGTTCACACTGCCTCCCAATTTAGTGTCATCCGCAAATTTTGAGATATTACAATTAATCCCTTCGTTCAAATCATTAATATATAATGTAAACAGCTGGGGTCCCAGCACCGAACCTTGCGGTACCCCGCTGGTCACTGCCTGCCATTCTGAAAAGTACCCATTTACTCCAACTCTTTGTTTCCTGTGTGCCAACCAGTTCTCCATCCACGTCAACACATTACCCCCAATCCCATGTGCTTTAACTTTGCTCACCAATCTCTTGTGTGGGACCTTGTCGAAGGCCTTCTGAAAGTCCAAATACACCACATCTACTGGTTCCCCCCTGTCCACCCTATTGGAAACATCCTCAAAAAATTCCAGAAGATTTGTCAAGCATGATTTCCCTTTCACAAATCCATGCTGACTTGGACCTATCATGTCGCCACTTTCCAAATGATCTGTTATGACATCTTTAATAATTGCTTCCATTATTTTACCCACGACCGATGTCAGGCTGACCGGTCTATAATTCCCTGCTTTCTCCCTCCCTCCTTTTTTAAAAAGAGGGGTTACCTTGGCCACCCTCCACTCCATCGGAACTGATCCAGAGTCTAAGGAATGTTGGAAAATGATCGTCAATGCATCCATTATTTCCAAGGCCACCTCCTTAAGTACTCTGGGATGCAGACCATCAGGCCCCGGGGATTTGTCAGCCTTCAGTCCCATCAATTTCCCCAATACCTTTTCCCGACTAATAAGGATTTCCCTCAGCTCCTCCCTCTTACCAGATCCTCTGACCCCTTTTATTACCGGCAGTTTGTGTGTGTCCTCCACAGTAAACACCGAACCAAAGTACTTGTTCAATTGATCTGCCATTTCCTTGTTCCCCATTACGACTTCCCCTGTTTCCGACTGCAGGGGACCTACGTTTGTTTTTACTAACCTCTTTCTTTTTACATATTTATAGAAGCTTTTGCAGTCCATTTTAATGTTCTCCGCAAGCTTCCTTTCATATTTTATTTTCCCTGCCCTAATCAAACCCTTCGTCCTCCTCTGCTGAGTTTTGAATTTCTCCCAGTCCCGGGGTTTGCTGCTACTTCTGGCCAATTTGTATGCAACTTCCTTGGTTTTAATACTATCCCTGATTTCCCTTGCTAGCCATGGTTGAGCCACCTTCCCTTTTTTATTTTTACACCAGACCGGGATGTACAATTGCTGTAGTTCATCCATGCGATCTCTAAATGTCTGCCATTGCCCTTCCACTGATAACCCCTTAAATATCGCTTGCCAATCTAACCTCGCCAATTCACGCCTCATACCCTCAAAGTTGCCCTTATTTAAGTTCTGGACCATGGTCTCTGACTTAACTGTTTCCTTCTCCATCCTAATGTAGAACTCCACCATACTATGGTCACTCTTCCCCAGGGGGCCTCGTACCACAAGATTGCTGATTAGTCCTTCCTCATTACACAACACCCAGTCCAGGATGGCCTCCCCTCGAGTTGGTTCCTCAACATATTGGTTTAGGAAACCATCCCTTAAACACTCCAGGAAATCCTCCTCCATCGTATTGCTTCCAGTTTGAGTAGCCCAATCTATATGCATATTAAAGTCACCCATGATAACTGCCGTGCCTTTTTTGCACGCACCTCTGATTTCCTGTTTCATACCCTCCCCCACCTCACTACTGCTGTTTGGAGGTCTGTTCACAACTCCCACTAACGTTTTCTGCCCTTTGGTGTTCTGCAGCTCAACCCATATTGATTCCACATCCTCCAAGCTGATGTCCTTCCTAGCTATTGCATTAATCTCCTCTTTAACCAGCAATGCTACCCCACCCCCTTTTCCTTTTATTCTATCCTTTCTGAATGTTGAATACCCCTGGATGTTCAGTTCCCAGCCTTGATTGTTCTGGAGCCACGTCTCTGTAATCCCAATCACATCGTATCCGTTAACATCTATTTGCACAGTCAATTCATCCACCTTATTACGGATACTCCTTGCATTAAGACACAGAGGGGTAAAAATTAGGTCGCGCCCCATTTGGGGCGCAAATATCGTCTGGACGCAAATATTAGTGCCTGGCGCTAATTATCGGCACTGACTGGAAACTTCACTTTTACTGCCCCGGGAGGTGAGTGGAGCGCTAAATCAGGTGCTGCACACCTGTCTTAAGGCGCAAAGGCCATGGAGTGAGGCGCTAACTCAGAGCGCTGGCGAAGCTCATGTAATGTCAGTCAGCAATGGAACACACACACAATGGCACGGGCCAGTTCTTAAAGGGGATGGTTAATCTTGCTTTCCATCCACATCCTGTTCATTGCAGCCTTGAATCTCGGCCTGGAGAGACTTGCACATCAAATGTGCTGGAAAGAACAATGGAGAGTACCAGGCAAAGAGCTCAGAGTGCAGCTCCCACAGTCTCTGCTAAATCGATACAAGGAATGGCAAATCAAAATGAACCTGCAAAGTGCTGCTCAGTACCCAAAACTCCTTCACACAACGTTGAATCTCTCCAGAAGTCTCTCCCTCTCTCTCTCAGAATGCGTAGTTCAAAAATGCCACCAACAATAAAAGACAGGAAGAGGCCCCCTTTAAATAGCGACCCCCCCAGCCCCACAGCGATTGATAGCGTTCCAGTCTTCTGGTCGTTGGATGCGCCAGGCGGTAAGGCAGGGGGCGCCACTCAATTTCCGCTCCGGGGCACCACAAGGGCGTTGCACCATGGAATGACGTCACAATCTGCGCGCGCAGGTGGTCGCAGCGGTAAAGTTTAGCGCCGCCGCACAATGTCAAGTTAAGTTCCCGAGCGGCGCAAACATCGCTGCGCCCGGGCGTTAGCGGCTTTGCGCCCCATTAGCGCCCTCTTAAGGCACTAACGGGAGGCGCAACCAACTGAATTTTTACCCCAGAGCCTTTAGGCTTATTTTATTAACATCCTTTGTCCTTTTAGACTTATGATTTAGTATGGCCCTTTGTGTTTCTTGCCTTTGTTTACTCGGCCTTCCCCTATTGTTTCTCACCCTTCTAACATTTGTTTCTGACTGCATATTACTTCCCCCTGTTTTGCTACATCGGTTCCCATTCCCCTGCCATATTAGTTTAAATCCTCCCGAACTGCTTTAGCAAATATTACCCTGAGGACATCGGTTCCAGTCCTGCCCAAGTGCAGACCGTCCGTTTTGGACAGGTCCCACTTCCCCCAGAACTGGTTCCAATGCCTCAGGAATTTGAATCCCTCCCTCCTGCATCACTGCTCAAGCCACGTATTCAATCTCACTATCCTGTTCTCTCTATTCTGATTAGCACGTGCTTCAGAGAATGTGCCAAATTCAGCAAAGGTTATCCAAATTGCAATACAATATTGGAAAATGTGAGGTTGCAATACAATATTGGAAAATGTGAGGTTATGCACTTTGGCAGGAAAAATCAGAGAGCAAGTTATTATCTTAATGGCGAGAAACTGGAAAGTACTGCAGTAAAAAGGGATCTGGGGGTCCTAGTGCAATACAATCAAAAAGTTAGTATGCAGGTGCAGCAGGTGATCAAGAAGGCCAATGGAATGTTGGCTTTTATTGCTAGGGGGATAGATTGTAAAAACAGTTCGCTAAATATATTCAAAAGGGAGTTAGATATAATACTCACAACTAGGGGGATCAAGGGGTATGGCGAGAAAGCAGGAATGGGGTACTGAGGTAGCATGTTCAGCCATGAACGCATTGAATGGCGGTGCAGGCTCGAAGGACCGAATGGTCTACTCCTGCACCTATTTTCTATGTTTCTATGTTTCTATTGCTGCAGTTATATAAGGTATTGGTGAGACCGCACCTGGAATACTGCATACAGTTTTGGTGTCCATACTTAAGAAAAGACATACTTGCTCTCGAGGCAGTACAAAGAAGGTTCACTAGGTTAATCCCGGGGATGAGGGGGTGGACATATGAGGAGAGATTGGGACTCTACTCATTGGAGTTCAGAAGAATGAGAGGCGATCTTATTGAAACATATAAGATTGTGAAGGGTCTTGATCGGGTGGATGCAGTAATGATGTTCCCAAGGATGGGTGAAACTAGAACTAGGGGGCATAATCTTAGAATAAGGGGCTGCTCTTTCAAAACTGAGATGAGGAGAAACTTCTTCACTCAGAGGGTAGTAGGTCTGTGGAATTTGCTGCCCCAGGAAGCTGTGGAAGCTACATCATTAAATAAATTTAAAACAGAAATAGACAGTTTCCTAGAAGTAAAGGGAATTAGGGGTTACGGGGAACGGGCAGGTAATTGGACATGAGGCTGAGTTCGGATCGGTCAAGGCCCTGTGGGTGGCGGAGCAGGCTCGAGGGGCCGATTGGCCTACTCCTGCTCCTATTTCTTCTGTACTTATGTGAATAAAGTTGGATAAAATATATTGGTCCTTCATTCCATTTTGATTGTATGGATGCTCCCTGATACCAGGCACCTCGTAGTTTGAACCATTTAATCCACATTTGCAGTAAAGGACTGGACTCCGGCCTGTTTGGGGTCGAGACAGGAGGGCCATATCTCACTACAGAACACTGCCTCAGACACTGACCCTGGATGTGAATTCCACAGGCTCACAACCTCTGTGTGAAAAGGCTTCTCTTGCTGCCTTGGTTTATTCGCCCCTCCCGCAGTTGAATTCACCCCTCCCCCGCAGTTTCTTCCCCCCCCCCACAGTTTATTCCCCCCGCTTTTTATTCCCCACATTTAAACTCTCTGTATAATTGAACCCCAATTTCTAAATCCACCCGCGAACTGCCCCTTTTATTCGCACCGCTGATTCCCCCACTCCGCTGCCTAACTCCCACACCCGTATATCTGCATCCTTGTATAATTACTGACCCCTGTATACTACACACCTGTGAAACCCCCCTGTATAATACCCCCGTATACGACACCCTGTGAACTCCCACTGTATATTACCCCCATATACTACACCCCTGTGAAACCCCCCTGTATAATACCCCCGTATACTACACAGCTAAGAAATCCCCCCTGTATAATACCCCCGTAGACCACACCCCTGTGAAAACCCCCCTGTACAATACACCACCTGTATACTGCAACACTGTGAAACCCCCCCCTGTATAATACCCCGCCTATACTGCACCACTGTGAAAACCCCTGTATAATACCACCGTATATGACAACCCTGTGAAACCCCCCCCTGTATAATACACCCCCCGTATACTAAACCATTGTGAAACCCCCCTGTATAATACGCCCCGGTGAAACACCCCCTGTATAATACTCCCCGTATAATACACCACTGTAAAACACCCCCTGTATAATACCCCCGTATACGATAATCCTGTGAAACCCCCCTGTATCATACCACCGTATGCTACACCCCTGAGAACCTCCCCGTATAATACCCCCGTATACTACACCCCTGTGAACACCTCTGTATAATACCCCCCGTATACTACACCCTGTGAAACTCCCCTGTATAATCCTCCCCGTAGAGTACACCCCTGGGAACCTCCTCGTATAATACCCCACGTATACTAAACCACTGTGAACTACCCCTGTAGAATACCCCTGTATAATACACCCCTGTGAAACCCCCCCTGTATAACACCCCCGTATACTACACCCTTGTGAAATGACACCTGTATAATACCCCCGGATAATACACCCCTGGGAAACCCCCATGTATAATACCCCCGTATACTACATCCCTCTGAAACACCCCCTGTATAATACCCCCGTACACTACACCCCTGGGAAACCCCCTGTATAATAACCCCCGTATACTACACCCCTGTGAAACCCCCTGTATAATACCCCCATATATTACACCCCTGTGAAACCCCCTGTATAATACCCCCCGTATACTGCACCCCTGTGAAAGCCCCCTGTATAATACCTCCTGTATACTACACCACTGTGAAACCCCCCTATATAATACCGCCCATACACTACACCCCTGTGACATCCCCCCTGTATAATACCCCCCGTATACTATACCCCTGTGACCCCCACTGTATAATACTTCCGTATACTACACCACTGTGGAACTCCCCCGTATAATACACACCGTATACTACACAGCTGTGACATCCACCCTGTATAATACCCCTCGTATACTACACCCCTGTGAAACACCCCTGGATAATACCCCACGTATAGTAAACCCTGTGAAACCCCCCTGTATAATCCTCCCCGTAGAGTACACCCCTGAGAACCTCCCCGTATAATACCCCGTGTATACTAAACCCCTGTGAACTACCCCTGTAGAATACCACTGTATAATACACCCCTGTGAAATGCCCTCTGTATAACACCCCTGTATACTACACCCCTGTGAAACGCCACCTGTATAATACCCCCGAATAATACACCCCTGGGAAACCCCCCATGTATAATAGCCCCGTATACTACACCCCTGGGGAACACACCATGTATAATGCCCCCCGTATACTACACCCCTGTGAAACGCCACCTGCATAATACCCCCGTATACTACACCACTGTGAAACCCCCATGTATAATCCCCCATATACTACACCACTGTGAAGCCCCCCTGTATAATACCGGCCATACACTACACCCCTGTGACATCCCCCCTGTATAATACCCCCCGTATACTGCACCCCTGTGACCCCCACTGTATAATACTCCCGTATACTACACCCCTGTGGAACCCCCCCTTATAATACACCCCGTATACTACACAGCTGTGACATCCACCCTGTATAATATCCCCGTATACTACACCACTGTGAAACCCCCTGGATAATACCCCGTATACTACACCCCTGTGAACTCCCCCTGTATATTACCCCAGTATACTACATTCCTGTGAAACCCCCCTGTATAATACCCCCCGTATACTACACCCCTGTGAAACCCCCCCTTTATAATACACCCCGTATAATACACAGCTAAGAAATCCCCCCTGTATAATGCCCCCGTAGACCACACCCCTGTGACACCCCCTTTAAAATACACCCCCTGTATACTGCACCACTGTGAAATCCCCTGTATAATACCCCCGTAGACCACACACCTGTGAAATCCCCACTGTACAATACACCAACTGTATACTGCAACCCTGTGATACCCCCCCTGTATAATACCCTGCCTATACTGCACCACTGTGAAACCCCCTGTATAATACCACCGTATGTTACAACCCTGTGAAACCACCCCTGTAGAATACACCCCCGTATACTAAACCATTGTGAAACCCCCCTGTATAATACGCCATGGTGAAACACCCCCGGTATAATACCCCCCGTATACTGCACCCCTGGGAAACACCCACTGCATAATACTCCCCGTAATCTACACCCTTTTGAAACCCCCACTGTATAATAATCCCCATATTCTACACCCCTATGAAACACCCCCTGTATAATACACCCATATACGATAACCCTGTGAATCCCCCCTGTATAATACACATCGTATGCTACACCCCTGAGAACCTCCCCGTATAAAACCCTCCATATACTACACCCCTGTGAAGTCCCCCTGTATAATACTCCCCGTAGAAAACACCACTGAGAACCTCCCCGTATAATACCACGCGTATACTAAACCCCTGTGAACTACCCCTGTATAATACTCCCCATAGAGTACACCACTGAGAACCTCCCCGTATAATACCACGCGTTTACTAAACCCCTGTGAACTACCCCTGTGTAATACCCCCGTATAATACACCCCTGTGAAATACCCCCTGTATAATAGGCGCCGAATACTACACCCCTGTGAAATCCCCCTGTATGACACCCCCGTATACTATACCCCTGTGAAACTCCCCCTGTATAATACCCCCGTATACTGCAACCCTGTGAAACCCCCTGTATAATACCCCCGTATACTACACCCCTGTGAAATCCCCCTGTATAATACCCCCGTATACTACACCCCTGTGAAACCCCCTGTATAATACCCCCGTATACTGCAACCCTGTGAAACCCTCCTGTATAATACCCCCCTGTATACTACACCCCTGAGAAACCCCACTGTATAATACACCCCCTGTATACTACACCCTTGTGAATCCCACCTGTATAATAACCCCGTATACTAAACCCCTGTGAAACCCCCTGTATAATACCCCCATATACTACACCCCTGTGAAACCCCCTGTATAATACACCCCGTATACTACACCCATGTGAAACCCCCCTGTATAATACACCCCGAATTATACACCTCTGTGAAACCCTCCTGTATAATACACCCCGTATACTACACCTCTGTTAAACCCCCCTGTATAATACCCCCGTATACTACACCCCTGTCAAACCCCCCTGTATAATACACCCCGTATACTACACCCCTGTGAACCCCCCGATATAATACCCACCGTATACTACACCCCTGGGAAACTCCCCCGAATAATACACCCTCCGTGTAATACACAGCTGTGTGATCCCCCCTGTATAATACCCCCGTATACTACACCCCTGTGAAACACCCCCCGTATAATACGACCCCCGTATACTGCACCCCTGTGAAACCCCCTGTATAATACCCCCGTATACTACACCCCTGTGAAACCACCCCGTATAATATGCACCACCCCATATAGTACACCGCTGTGAAAACCCCCCCGTATAATACGACCCCCGTATACTGCACCCCTGTGAAACCCCCTGTATAATACCCCCGTATACTACACCCCTGTGAAACCACCCCGTATAATATGCACCACCCCGTATACTACACCACTGTGAAAACCCCCCCGTATAATACGCCCCCCGTATACTACACCCCTGTGGAACCCCCTTGTATAATACCCCCGTATACTACACCCCTGAGAAACCCCCCCTGTATAATATCCGCCCGTACACTGCACCACTGAGAAACCCCCTGAATAATACCCCCATATAATACACCCCTGTGAAATGACCCCTGTATAATACACACCGTATACTACACCACTGAGAACCTCCCCGTATAATACCCCCCATATACTACACCCCTGTGAAGTCCCCCTGTATAATACTCCCCGTAGAAAACACCACTGAGAACCTCCCCGTATAATACCACACGTATACTAAACACCTGTGAACTACCCCTGTATAATACTCCCCATAGAGTACACCGCTGAGAACCTCCCCGTATAATACCACGCGTTTACTAAACCCCTGTGAACTACCCCTGTGTAATGCCCGCGTATAATACACCCCTGAGAAACGCCCCTATATAATACACCCCGTATACTACACCCCTGTGAAACTCCATTGTATAATACCCCCCGTATACTACACCCCTGTGAAACCCCATTGTATAATACCCCCCGTATACTACACCCCTGTGAAACCCCATTGTATAATACCCCCCGTATACTACACCCCTGTGAAACCCCATTGTATAATACCCCCCGTATACTACACCCCTGTGGAACCCCCTGTATAATATACCCCCCCGTATACTGCACCCCTGTGAAACCCCCCGTATAATACCCCCCCGTATACTACACCCCTGTGAAACACCCCTGTATAATAACCCCCGTATACTACACCCCTGTGTAACTCCCCCGTATAATACCCCCCGTATACTACACCTCTGTTAAACCCCACTGTATAATAGCCCCCGTATACTACACACCTGTGAAACCCCCCTGTATAATACACCCCATATACTACACCCCTGTCAAACCCCCCTGTATAATACACCCCGTATACTACACCTCTGTCAAACCCCCCTGTATAATACACCCCGTATACTAATCCCCTGCGAAATGCACCTGTATAATATCCACGTATACTACACCCCTGTGGAACCCCTGTATAATACCCACCATATACTACACCCCTGGGAAACTCCCACGTATATACACCCTCCGTACACTACACAGCTTTGAGATCCCCCCTGTATAATACCCCCGTATACTACACCCCTGTGGAACCCCCTTGTATAATAATCCCCGTATACTAAACCCCTGTGAATCCCCCCTGTATAAAACCCCCGTATACTGCACCCATGAGAAACCCGCCCTGTATAATATCCCCCCAACCACTGCACCACTGAGAAAACCCCCTGTTTAATACCCCCGTATAATACACCCCTGCGAAATGCCCCCTCTATAATACACACCATATACTACACCCCTGTGAAACGCCACCTGTATAATACCCCCCGCATACTACACCCATGTGAAACGCCACCTGTATAATACCCCCGCATACTACACCCCTGTGAAACGCCCCTGTATAGTACCCCCCGTATACTAAACCCCTGTGAAACCCCCCTGTATAATACCCCCGTATACTACACCCCTGAGAAACCCCCCTGTATAATACCCCCCGCATACTACACCCCTGTGAAACCCCCCTGTATAGTACCCCCATATACTGCACCCCTGAGAAACCCCCCTATATAATACCCCCCGTATATTACACCCCTGTGAAACCCCCTGTATAATACAACCCGTACACTCAACCCCTGTGAAACACCCCATGTATTATACCCCCCCTATATTACACCCCTGTGAAACCCCCTGTATAATACACCCGTATATTACACCCCTGTGAAACCCACCATGTATTATACCCCCCGTATACTGCACCCCTGTGACCCCCATTGTATAATACTCCCGTATACTACACCCCTGTGGAACTCCCCCGTATAATACACCCCGTATACTGCACAGCTGTGACATCCACCCTGTATAATACCCCTGTATACTACACCCCTGTGAAACCCCCCTCTATAATAACCCGTATACTACACCCCTGTGAAACACCCCCTGTGTAATAGCCCCGTATACTGCAACCCTGTGAAACCCCCCTGTATAATACACCCCCTATACTACAACCTGTGACACCCCCCCGTATAATATAGCCCCCGTATACTACACACCTGTGAATTCCGCCTGTATAATACCCCCGTATACTACAACCTGTGAAACCCCCCTGTATAATAACCCCTGTATATTGCACCCCTGTGAAACCCCCCTGTATAATACCCCCGTATACTACATCCCTGTGAAACCCCCCTGTATAATACCCCCCGTATACTACACCCCTGTGAAACACCCTGTATAATACACCCCCTATACAACAACCTGTGAAACCCCCCTGTATAATACCACCCGTATATTGCACCCCTGTGAAACCCCCCTGTATAATACACCCTTTATACTACACCCCTGTGAAAACCCCCTGTGTAATACCCCCCGTATACTACACCCTGTGAAACCTCCCTGTATAATATCCCCCGTATACTACACCCTGTGAAACCTCCCTGTATAATATCCCCCGTATACTACACCCCTGTGAAACCTCCCTGTATAATATCCCCCGTATACTACACCCCTGTGAAACACCCTGTGTAATACCCCCCGTATACTACACCCTGTGAAACCTCCCTGTATAATATCCCCCGTATACTACACCCTGTGAAACCTCCCTGTATAATATCCCCCGTATACTACACCCCTGTGAAAGCTCCCCATATAATACAACCCGTATACTCAACCCCTGTGAAACACCATGTATAATACACACCGTATACTACACCCTGTGAAACCTCCCTGTATAATATCCCCCGTATACTACACCCTGTGAAACCTCCCTGTATAATACCCCCCATATACTACACCCCTGTGAAACCCCCATGTATATTACCCCCGTAAACTACACCCCTATGTAACCACCCCTGTATAATACACCCGGTATACTACCCATTGGGAAACCCCCCTGTATAATATGCCCCGGTGAATCCCCCCTGTATAATACCCCCCGTATACTGCACCCCTGTGAAACCCCCAATGTATAATACTCCCTGTACTCTACACCCCTGTGATACACCCTCTGTATAATACCCCCATGTACGGTAACCCTGTGAAACCCCCCTGTATAATACTCCCCATAGAGTACACCCGTGAGAACCTCCGCGTATAATACCCCTGTATTCTACACCCCTGTGAAATAAACCTGTTTAATAACCCCTGTAAACTCCACACCTGTGAAATCCCCCCTGTATAATATTCCCGTGTACTACACCCATCTGAAACCCCCCATGTATAATACCCCCCGTATAATACACCCCTGTGAAACACCGCTGTATATTACCCCCGTATACTGCACCCCTGTGAAACACCCCTGTATAATACCCCCCGTATACTACACCCCTGTGAAACCCCTCCTGTATAATACCCCCCGTATACTACACCCCTGTGAAACCCCTCCTGTATAATACCCCCCGTATACTACACCGCTGTGAAACCCCTCCTGTATAATACCCCCCGTATACTACACCCCTGTGAAACCCCCCCTGTATAATACCCCCCGTATACTAAACCCCTGTGAAACCCCTCCTGTATAATACCCCCGTATACTAAACCCCTGCGAATCCCCCCTGTATAATACCCCCGTATACTACACCCCTGTGAAACCCCTCCTGTATAATACACCCCGTATACTACACCCCTGTGAAACCCCTCCTGTATAATACCCCCCGTATACTAAACCCCTGTGAATCCCCCCTGTATAATACCCCCGTATACTACACCCCTGTGAAACACCCCCTGTATAATAACCCCCGTATAATCCACCACTGTGAAACCCCCTGTATAATACCCCCCGTATAATACACCACTGTGAAACCCCCACTGTATAATACCCCCGTATACTGCACCCCTGTGAAAGCCCCCTGTATAATACCGCCCATACTCTACACCCCTGTGACCCCCACTGTATAATACTCCCGTATACTACACCCCTGTGAAACTCCCCCATATAATACAACCCATATACTACACAGCTGTGACATCCCCCTGGATAATATGCCCGTATACTACACCCCTGTGAACCCCCCCTTTATAATACCCCCATATACGGCAACCCTCTGAAACACCCCTGTATAATACACCCTTATACTACACCACTGTGAAACCCCCCCGTATAATACCCTCGTATACTACACCCCTGTGACATCCGCCCTGTGTAATACCCCCGTATACTACACCCCCGTGAAACCCCCCTGTATAATACACCCCGTATACTACACACCTGTGAAACCCCCCTGTATAATACACCCCGTATACTAAACCCCTGTGAAACCCCTCCTGTATAATACCCCCCGTATACTAAACCCCTGTGAATCCCCCCTGTATAATACCCCCGTATACTACACCCCTGTGAAACCCCTCCTGTATAATACCCCCCGTATACTAAACCCCTGTGAATCCCCCCTGTATAATACCCCCGTATACTACACCCCTGTGAAACACCCCCTGTATAATAACCCCCGTATAATACACCATTGTGAAACCCCCTGTATAATACCCCCCGTATAATACACCACTGTGAAACCCCCATTGTATAATACCCCCCGTATACTAAACCCCTGTGAAACCCCTCCTGTATAATACCCCCCGTATACTAAACCCCTGTGAATCCCCCCTGTATAATACCCCCGTATACTACACCCCTGTGAAACCCCTCCTGTATAATACACCCCGTATACTACACCCCTGTGAAACCCCTCCTGTATAATACCCCCCGTATACTAAACCCCTGTGAATCCCCCCTGTATAATACCCCCGTATATTACACCCCTGTGATACACCCCCTGTATAATAACCCCCGTATAATACACCACTGTGAGAACCCCCTGTATAATACCCCCCGTATAATACACCACTGTGAAACCCCCACTGTATAATACCCCATATACTGCACCCCTGTGAAAGCCCCCTGTATAATACCGCCCATACACTACACCCCTGTGACCCCCACTGTATAATACTCCCGTATACTACACCCCTGTGAAACTCCCCCATATAATACAACCCATATACTACACAGCTGTGACATCCCCCTGGATAACATGCCCGTATACTACACCCCTGTGAACCCCCCCTTTATAATACCCCCGTATACGGCAACCCTCTGAAACACCCCTGTATAATACACCCTTATACTACACCACTGTGAAACCCCCCCGTATAATACCCTCGTATACTACACCCCTGTGACATCCGCCCTGTGTAATACCCCCGTATACTACACCCCCGTGAAACCCCCCTGTATAATACACCCCGTATACTACACACCTGTGAAACCCCCCTGTATAATACACCCCGTACACTACACCCCTGTGAAACACCCCCTGCTTAATACACCCCGTATACTACACCTCTGTGAAACCCCACTTTATAATACCCCCCGTATACTACACCCGTGTGAAACGCACCTGTATAATACACCCCGTATACTACACCCGTGTGAAACGCACCTGTATAATACACCCCGTATAATACACCCCTGTGATCCCCCTGTTTAATACACCCCCGTATACTACACCCCGTGAAACTCCCCCGTATAATACAGCCCCCGTATACTACACAGCTGTGAGATACCCCCAGTATAATACCCCCCCGTATACTACACCCCTGCAAAACACTCCACGTATAATACGCCCCCCGTATACTACACCCCTGTGAATCCCCCCTGTATAATACCCCCATATACTATACCCCTGTGAAACCACCCCTGTATAATAGCCCCCCGTACACTGCACCACTGAGAAATCCCCTGTATAATACCCCCATACACTACACCCCTGTGAATCCCCCCTGTATAATACCCCCGTATACTATACCCCTGTGAAACCACCCCTGTATAATACCCCCCCGTACACTGCACCACTGAGAAACCCCCTGTATAATACCCCCATATACTACACCCATGTGAATCCCCCTGCATAATACACCCGTATGCTATACCCCTGTGAAACCACCCCTGTATAATACCCACCCGTACACTGCACCACTGAGAAAACCCCTGTATAATACCCCCTATAGTACACCCCTGTGAATCCCCCCTGTATAATACACCCCGTATACGAAACCATTGTGAAAACCCCCTGCATAATACACCCCGTATACTACACAGCTGTGACATCCCCCGAATCATATTCCCGTATAATAAACCCCTGTGTAACCCCACCTGTATAATACTCCCCGTATACTACACCGCTGTGAAATCCCTCTGTATAATATCCCCCATATACTACACACTTGTGAAACCCCCCCTGTATAATATGCCCCGTATAATACACCATTGTGAACACCCCCTGTATAATATCCCCAGTATAATATACCCCTGTGAAACCCCCTCTGTATAAATCACCCGTACACTACACTCCTGTGAAACCCCTCTGAATAATAAACCCTGTATACTACACCCAGTTGAATCCCCCATGTATAATACCCACCATATACTACACCCTGTGAAACCGCCCTGTACAACACCCCCCTTATACTACACCCTGTGAAACCCCCTGTATAATAACCCCCGTATACTACACCCAGTTGAATCCCCCATGCATAATAACCCCCATATACTACACCCTGTGGAACACCCCTGTATAATAACCCCCGTATAATACACCCCTGTGAATCCCCCTGTATAACACCACCCATATATTACACCCCTGTGAAACACCCTGCATAATACCCCCGTATACTACACCCCTGTGAAACGCCCCTGTATAATACCCCCGTTTACTACACCCCTGTGAAAGCCCCCTGTATAATACCCCCGTTTACTACACCCCTGTGAAACCCCCCTGTATAATACACCCCCCTTATACTGCACCCCTGTGAAACACCCTCTAAAATACCCCCATATACTACACCTCTGTGAAACCCACCTGTATAATACCCCCCATATACGGCATGCCTGTGAAACACTCTGTATAATACTCCCCGTATACTACACCCCTGTGAAACACACCCTGTATAATACCCCTGTATGCTGCACACCTGTGAAACACCACTGTATAATACCCCTGTAAACTGCACCCCTGTGAAACTCCCCTGTATAATACTCACATATACTACACCTTTGTGAAACCCCCTTGTATAATCCCACCTGCATAATACAACCTTTTGAAACACCCTGTCAAAAATCTTGGATACTACACCCTCATGAAACACCCTGTATAATAGCCCCCGTATACTACACCCTTGTGAAACACCCTGTATAATACCCCCGTATATTACACCACAGTGAAACACCCTGTATAACACCCCTGTATACTACACGCCTGTGAAACATCCTGTATAATACCCCCCATATATTACACCCCTGTGAAACACCCCTCTGTTTAGGAACCCCCGTATACTACACCCCTGTGAAACTCCCCTGTATGATACTCCCGTATACTACACCCCTGTGAAACCCACTGTATAATATCCTCCGTATACTGCACCCCTGTGAAACCCACTGTATAATAGCCCCGTATAATACACCCCTGTAAAAAACACTGTATAATACCCCCCATAAAATACAACCATTGTGAAACACCCTGTATAATACCCCTGTATAATACACCCCTGTATTATACATCAGTCATTGAAGGTGGGAATGCAAGTGCAGCAGGCAGTCAAGAAAGCAAACGGAATGATGGCCTTCATAGTAAGGGGATTTGAGTACAGGAGTAGGGAGGTGATGCTGCAGTTGTACAGGGCCTTGGTGAGGCCACACCTGGAGTATTGTGCGCAGTTTTGGTCTCCTAACTTAAGGAAGGACATTCTTGCTATTGAGGGAGTGCAGCGAAGGTTCACTAGATTGATTCCTGGGATGGCCGGACTGACATATCAAGAAAGATTGGGTCAACTGAACTTGTATCCTCTGGAGTTCAGAAGAATGAGGGGGGATCTTATAGAGACATTTAAAATCCTGACTGGTTTAGACAAATTAGATGCGGGCAGAATGTTCCCAATGGTAGGGAAAACTAGAACCAGGGGTCACAGTCTAAGGATTAAGGGGAAGCCATTTAGGACTGAGCTGAGGAGGAACTTCTTCACCCAGAGAGTGGTGAATCTATGGAATTCTCTTCCACAGAAGGTTGTTGAGGCCAGTTCGCTAAATATATTCAAAAGGGAGTTAGATGTAACACTCACAACTAGGGGGATCAAGGGGTATGGCGAGAAAGCAGGAATGGGGTACTGAGGTAGCATGTTCAGCCATGAACGCATTGAATGGCGGTGCAGGCTCGAAGGACCGAATGGTCTACTCCTGTACCTATTTTCTATGTTTCTATGTGAAACACACCTGTATAATACCCCCGTATACTACACCCATGTGAAACACCCTGTATAATACCCCCGTATACTACACCCCCGTGAAACCCCACTGTATAATACCCCCCGTATAATACACCCCTGTGAAACACCCTGTATAACACCCCCGTATACTACACCAGTGTGAAGCCCCCCTGTATAATACCCCCGTATACTACACCCCTGTGATTCCCCCTTGTATAATAACACTTATATTACACCCCTGTGAAATCCCCATGTAAAATACTCCACCATATACAACACTCCTGTGAAACCCCAGTTGTATAATACCTCACATACACTACACCCCTGTGAAACCCCCTGTATAACGCACCCCGTGTACTACACCCCTGTGAAACACCCCTGTATAATACACCCCGTATAATACACCCCTGTGAATCCCCCCTATATAACACCCCCGTACATTACACCCCTGTGAAACCCCCCTGTATAATACCCTCGTATACTACACCCCTGTGAAACTCCCCCGTATAATACAACCCCCATTTACTACACAGCTGTGAGATACCCCCTGTATAATACCCCCGTATACTACACCCCTGTGAAACACCCCACGCATAATACGCCCCCCATATACTACACCCCTGGGAAACCCCCTTGTATACTACGCCCGTATACTACACCCCTGTGAATTGCCCTTGTATAATACCCCCGTATACTATACCCCTGTGAAACCACCCCTGTATAATACGCCCCCGTACACTGCACCACTGAGAAACCCCCTGTATAATACCCCCGTTGACTGCACCCCTGTGAATCCCCCCTGTCTAATACCCCCGTATACTACACCCCTGTGAATCCCCCCTAAATAATACCCCCCGTATATTACACCCCTGTGAAACCCCCCTGTATAATAGACCCCCCGTATACTGCACCCCTGTGAAACCCCCTGTAAAATACCCCCGTATACTACACCTCTGTGAAACGCACCTGTATAATACCCCCCGTATACTATACCCCTGTGAATCCCCCCTAAATAATACCCCCCGTATATTAC
Source organism: Squalus acanthias (assembly GCA_030390025.1). Classification (NCBI taxonomy): domain Eukaryota; kingdom Metazoa; phylum Chordata; class Chondrichthyes; order Squaliformes; family Squalidae; genus Squalus; species Squalus acanthias. The sequence goes on along the minus strand of JASTWF010000255.1, from coordinate 511,511 downwards.
ACCCCTGTGAAACCCCCCTGTATAATACACCCCCCGTATACTGCACCCCTGTGAAACACCCTCTAAAATACCCCCGTATACTACACCTCTGTGAAACCAACCTGTATAATACCCCCCATATACGGCACGCCTGTGAAACACCCTGTATAATACTCCCCGTATACTACACCCCTGTGAAACACACCCTGTATAATACCCCTGAATGCTGCACACCTGTGAAACACCACTGTATAATACCCCTGTATGCTGCACACCTGTGAAACTCCCCTGTATAATACTCCCATATACTACACCTTTGTGAAACCCCCTTGTATAATCCCACCTGCATAATACAACCTTTTGAAACACCCTGTCAAAAACCTCGGATACTACACCCTCATGAAACACCCTGTATAATAGCCCCCGTATACTACACCCTTGTGAAACACCCTGTATAATACCCCCGTATATTACACCACAGTGAAACACCCTGTATAACACCCCTGTATACTACATGCCTGTGAAACAACCTGTATAATACCCCCCATATATTACACCCCTGTGAAACACCCCTCTGTTTAGGAACCCCCGTATACTACACCCCTGTGAAACTCCCCTGTATGATACTCCCGTATACTACACTCCTGTGAAACACCCCACGCATAATACGCCCCCCCGTATACTACACCCCTGGGAAACCCACTGTATAATATCCTCCGTATACTGCACCCCTGTGAAACCCACTGTATAATAGCCCCGTATAATACACCCCTGTAAAAAGCACTGTATAATACCCCCCATAAAATACAACCATTGTGAAACACCCTGTATAATACCCCTGTATAATACACCCCTGTGAAACACACCTGTGTAACACCCCCGTATACGACACCCCTGTGAAACCCCACTGTATAATACCCCCCGTATAATACACCCCTGTGAAACACCCTGTATAATACCCCCGTATACTACACCCCTGTGAAACCCCACTGTATAATACCCCCCGTATACTACACCCGTGTGAAACCCCCCTGTATAATACCCCCGTATACTACACCCCTGTGATTCCCCCTTGTATAATAACCCTTATATTACACCCCTGTGAAATCCCCATGTAAAATACTCCACCATATACAACACTCCTGTGAAACCCCAGTTGTATAATACCTCACATATATTACAACCCTGTGAAACCCCCAGTATAATACTCACGCACACTACACCCCTGTGAAACCCCCTGTATAATACACCCCGTATAATACACCCCTGTGAATCCCCCCTATATAACACCCCCCGTACATTACACACCTGTGAAACACCCCTGTATTATACCCTCGTATACTACACCCCTGTGAAACTCCCCCGTATAATACAATCCCCGTTTACTACACAGCTGTGAGATCCCCCCTGTATAATACCCCCGTATACTACACCCCTGCAAAACACCCCACGCATAATACGACCCCCGTAAACTACACCCCTGGGAATCCCCCTTGTACACTACGCCCGTATACTACACCCCTGTGAAATCCCCCTCTATAATACCCCCGTATACTATACCCCTGTGAAACCACCCCTGTATAATACGCCCCCGTACACTGCACCACTGAGAAACCCCCTGTATAATACCCCCGTTGACTGCACCCCTGTGAATCCCCCCTGTATAATACCCCCGTATGCTACACCCCTGTGAATCCCCCCTAAATAATACCCCCCGTATATTACACCCCTGTGAAACCCCCCTGTATAATACACCCCCCGTATACTGCACCCCTGTGAAACACCCTGTAAAATACCCCCGTATACTACACCTCTGTGAAACCCAACTGTATAATACCCCCGTATACTACACCCTTGTGAAACCACCCCTGTATAATACGCCCCCGTACACTGCAACACTGAGAAACCCCATGTATAATACCCCCGTTGACTACACCCCTGTGAATCCCACCTGTATAATACCCCCGTATACTATACCCTTGTGAACCCACCCCTGTATAATACCCCCCGTACACTGCACCACTGAGAAACCCCCTGTATAATACCCCCGTATACTACACCCCTGTGAAAGCACGCCTGTATAATACACCCCGTATACGAAACCATTGTGGAAACCCACTGCATAATACACCCCGAATACTACACAGCTGTGACATCCCCCTGAATCATATTCCCATATAATACACCCCTGTGTAACCCCACCTGTATAATACTCCCCGTAGACTACACCCCTGTGAACCCCCCCTGTATAATACCCCCCGTATAATACACCCCTGTGAACCCCCCCTGTATAATACTCCCCGTAGACTACACACCTGTGAACCCCCCCTGTATAATAAAACCTGTATACTACACCCCTGCGAAACCCACATGCATAATACCTCCCGTACACTACACACCTGTGTAACCGCCCTGTACAATACCCCCCTTATACTACACCCTGTGAAACCCCCTGTATAATAACCCCCGTGTACTACACCCAGTTGAATCCACCATGTATAATACCCCCCATATACTACACCCTGTGAAACACCCCTGTATAATACCCCCCATATAATACACCCCTGTGAATCCCCCCTGTATAACACCACCCGTACATTACACCCCTGTGAAACCCGCCTGTATAATACCCCTGTATACTACACCCCTGTGAAAGCCCCCTGTATAATACCCCCGTATACTACACCCCTGTGAATCCCCCCTAAATAATACCCCACGTATACTACACCCCTGTGAAACCCCCTGTATAATACACCCCCCATATACTGCACCCCTGTGAAACACCGTGTAAAATACCTCCGTATACTACACCCCTGAGAAACCCACCGTTATAATACCCCCCGTATACTACACACCTGTGAAACACCCTGTATAATACCACCCGCATAATACACCCCTGTGAAACACCCTGTATAATACCCCCCGGATATTACACCCTTGTGAAACCCCCTGTATAATACCCTCGTATAGTACACCCCTGTGATACCCCGCTGTATAACACACCCCGTATACGACATCCCTGTGAAACCCCCCCCTGTATAATACCCCCGTATGCTGCACACCTGTGAAACACCCCTGTATAATAACCCCCGTATACAACATTCCTGTGAAACCCTCCTGTATAATACCCCCGTATACTACACACTTGTGAACCCCCGTGTATAATACCCCCGTATACTAAATCCCTGTGAAACACCCTGTATAATACCCCCGTATAATACAGCCCTGTGAAAGACTCCCCTGTATAATACCCTCGGACACTAGACCCCTGTTATTCCCCCTAGTATAATAACCCTTATATTACACCCCTGTGAAATCCCCATGTAAAATACTCCACCGTATACAACACTCCTGTGAAACCCCAGCTGTATAATACCTCACATATATTACAACCCTGTGAAACCCCCCGGTATAATACCCACGTACACTACACCCTTGTGAAACCCCCCTGTTTAACGCACCCCATATACTACACCCCTGTGAAACACCCCTGTATAATCCCACCCCGTAAATTATACCCCTGTGAAACCCCCTTGAATAACACGTCCCATATACTGCACCCCTGTAAAACACACCTGCATAATACCCCCCGTATACTACACCACTGTGAAACACCCGGTATAATACCCCCCGTATACTACACCCCTGTGAAACTCCCCTGTATAATAACTCCCGTATACTACACTCCTGTGAATCCCCCTGTATAAAACACCCCGTATACTACACCCCTGTGAAACTCCCCTGTATAATACCCCACGTATACTACAGCACTGTGAAACACCCCTGTATTATACCCCTGTATACTTCACACCTGATAAACACCCTGTATAATACCACCGTATATTACACCCTTGTGAAACACTCCCCTGTATAATACGCACCGTATGCTACCCTCCTGTGAAACCCCCCTGGAAAACACACTCCGCATACTACACCACTGTGAAAGCCCACTGTATAAAACCCCCGTATTCTACACCCCTGTAAAACCCACCTGCATAATACACCCCGTTTGCTACACCACTGTGAAACACCCTGTATAATACACCCATATACTACACCCTTGTGAAAGACCCCCCTGTATAATACCAAAGTATATTACACCCCTGTGAAACCACGCCTGTATAATACACCCCGTATCCAAAACCATTTTGAAAACCCCCTGTATAATACGCCCTGTATACTACTCCCCAGATAATCCCCCGTATAATACACCCCGTATTCTACACCCCTGTCAAACCCCCCATATAATATCCCCATATACTACACCCCTGAGAACCCCCCCGTGAAGTACCCCCCGTATACTACACCCCTGTGAACCGCCCAGTATAATACAGCCGGTATACTACACCCCTGTGAAACACCCTGTATAAAACCACCCTTATCTACACCCATGTGAACCCTCCCGTATAATACAACTTATATAGTACACCCCTGTGAAATCCCCCCTGCATAATAACCCCCGTATACTACACCCCTGTGAAATCCCCCCTGTATAATAACCTCCGTATACTACACCCCTGTGAAATCCCCCCTGTATAATAACCCCCGTATACTACACCCCTGTGAAATCCCCCCTGTATAATAACCCCCGTATACTACACCCCTGTGAATCTCCCCTGTATAATAACCCCCGTATACTACACCCCTGTGAAATCCCCCCTGTATAATACCCCCCGTATACTACACCCCTGTGAAACCCCCCTGTATAATACCCCCCGTATATGACACCTCTGGAAAAACCTCTGTATAATACCCCCCCTATACTACAACCCTGTGAACTCCCCCCGTATAATACCCCCCGTATACTACACCCCTATGAACCCGCCCTGTATAATAACTCCCGTATACTACACCCCAGTGAAACCCAGCTGTATAATACCCCCCGTATGCTACACCCCTGTGAACCCCCCTGTATAATACCCCCCGTATACTACACCCCTGTGAAACTCCCCTGCATAATACCCCACGTATACTACAGCCCTTTGAAACACCCCTGTATTATACACCCCTATACATCACCCCTGAGAAACACCCTGTATAATACCCCCGTATACTACACCCCTGTGAAACCCCCCTGGAAAACACACCCCGTATACTACACCACTGTGAAACCCCACTGTATAAAACCCCCGTATACTACACCCCTATGAAACAAACCCTGTATAATACACCCCTTATCTACACCCATGTGAACCCACCCCGTATAATACACCCCGTATACTACAAAACTGTGAAACACCACTGTATAATACCCCACGTATACTACACCCCTGTGAAAGACCCCCCTGTATAATACCTCCGTGTACTACACCCCTGGGAAACTCCCCTGTATAATACCCCCTGTATACTACACCCTTGTGAAACCCAGCTGTATAATACCCCCACCCGCATACTACATCCCCTGTGAAACCCCCATGTATAATACCCGCCGTATACTACACCCCTATGAAACACCTCTGTATAATGCCCCCTGTATACTGCACCACTGTGAAAATCCCCTGTATAAAACCCCCGTATACTACACCTTTGTGAAACCACCCTGTATAATAACCCCCGCATAATAGACCCTTTTGAAACACCCTGCAAAAAACCCTGAATACCACACACCTGTGAAACACCCTGTATAATAGCCCCGTATACTACACCCCTGTGAAACTCCCCTGTATAATACCCCCGTATACTTCACCCCTGTGAAACACCCTGTATAATACCCCCGTATACTTCACCCCTGTGAAACCCCCCTGTATAATACCCCCGTATACTTCACCCCTGTGAAACCCCCCTGTATAATACCCCCGTATACTTCACCCCTGTGAAACACCCTGTATAATAACCCCGTATATTACACCCTTGTGAAACACCCCGCTGTATAATCTCACCCGCATAATAGACCCTTTTGAAACACCCTGTAAAAAAAACCAAAACTACACCCCTGTGAAACCCGCTGTATAATACACCCCGTATATTGCACCCCTGTGAAACTCCCTTATAACACCCCCCGTATACTACACTGCTGTAAAACAGCCTTTATAAAACCCACCGTATACTACACCCCTGTGAAACCCCCTGTATAATACCACCCGTATAATACACCCCTATGAAACACTGCTGTATACTCCCCCCCGTACACGACACCCCTATGAAACCCCCCTGTATAATACACCCTGTATACGACACCACTGTGAAACCCCCCTGTATAATACCCCCTATACTACACCTCTGTGAACCCCCCGTATAATACCCCCCGTATACTACAGCCCTGTGAAACACCCTGTTTAATACCCCCGTATAATACAGCCCTGTGAAAGACCCCCCTGTATAATACCCCCGTACACTACACCCCCATGAAACCCCCCCTGTATAATACACCACTTATCTACACCCATGTGAACCCACCCCGTATAATACACCCCGTATACTACACCCCTGTGAAACTCCCCCTGTATAATATCCCCTGTATACTACACCCCTGTGAAACCCAGCTCTATAATACCCCCGTATACTACACTCCTACGAAACCCCCTGTATAATACCCCCCCGTATACAACACCCCTGTGAAACCCAGCTGTCTAATACCCCCCGTATACTACCCCCTTGTGAAACCCCCTGTATAATACCCCCGTATACTTCACCCCTGTGAAACACCCTGTATAATACCCCCATATATTACACCCTTGTGAAACAACCCCCTGTATAATACGCACTGTATACTACACCCCGTGAAACCCACCTGGAAAACACGCCCCGTATACTACAACTCTGTGTAACACCGCTGTATAATACCTCCCGTTTAATACACCCCTGTGAAACCCCCTGTATAATACAGCACGTATTCTACACCCCTATGAAACCCCCCCTGTATAATACCCCCGTAAAGTACACCGCTGTGAAACCCCCCTTGTATAATACAGCCCGTATACTATACCCCTATGAAACCCCCCCTGTATAATACCCCCCGTAAATTACACCGCTGTGAAACCCCCCTGTATAATACAGCCCGTATACTACACCCCTGTGAAACCCTCCTGTATAATACCCCCGTATACTGCACCCCTGTGAAACACCCCCTGTATAATACCCCCGTATACTACTCCCCTATGAACCCCCCCCTGTATAATACCCCCCTTAACTACACCAATGTGAACCACCCCCCCCCCCCCGTATAATACCCCCGGAAACTACACCCCTGTGAAACACCCTGTATAATATCCCCGTATACTACACCCCTGTGAAACACCCTGTATAATATCCCCGTATACTACACCCCTGTGAAACACCCTGTATAATATCCCCGTATACTACACAGCTGTGACATCCACCCTGTATAATATCCCCGTATACTACACCACTGTGAAACCCTCTTGTATAATATCCCCGTATACTACACCCCTGTGAAAGACCCCCCTGTATAATACCCCTCTTATCTACACCCATGTGAACCCCCCACATATAATACAGCCCGTATACTACACCCCTGTAAAACACCGCTGTATAATATTTCCCGTATATTACACCACTGTGAAATCTCCCTGTATAATACCCCCCCATACTACACCCCTGTGAACCCACCCCCGTATAATACAACCGTATACTACACCCCTGTGAAATACTATGTATAACACCCCCGTATACTACACCCATATGAAACCTCCCTGTATAATACACCCCGTATACTACAGCCCTGTGAAACCCCCTGTATAATACCCCCCGTATACTACAGCCCTTTGAAACCCCCTGTATAATACCCCCCGTATACTTCACCCCTGTGAAACACCCCCTGTATAATACCCCGTGTATACTGCACCCCTGTGAAACCCCCTGTATAATACACCCCGTATACTACACCACTGTGAAACACCCCCTGTATAATACCCCGCGTATACTGCACCCCTGTGAAAACCCCCTGAATAATAACCCCCGTATACTACACCCCGTGAAACACACCAGTATAATTCCCCCCCATATACTACACTCCTGTGAAACTCCCCTGTATAATAACCCCCGTATACTACACCCCTGTGAACCCACCCCCGGAAAATACACCCGTATACTACAGCCCTGTGAAAGACCACAATGTATAACACCCCTCGTACACTACACACATATGAAACCTCCCTGTATAATACCCCCCGCATACTACAGCCCTGTGAAATACCCTGTATAATACCCCCCGTATATTACAGCCCTGTGAAACACCCCCTGTATAAAACGCACCGTATACGACACCCCTGTGAAACCCCCATGGAAAACACACCCCATATACTACTCCCCTGTGAAACACCCTGTATAATACCCCCCGTATACTACCCCCCTGTGAAATACCCTGAATAATACCCCCCATATACTACCCCCCTGTGAAATACCCTGTATAATATCCCCGTATACTACACCCCTGTGAAATACCCTGTATAATACACCCGAAAATTACAGCCCTGAGTAACACCCCTGTATAATTCCCCCGTGTACTACACCCCTGTGAAACTCCCCTGTATAATTCCCCCGTATACTACACCCCTGTGAAACTCCCCTGTATAATACCCCCGTATACTACACCACTGTGAAACCCCGCTGTCTAATACCCCCCGTATACTGCACCCTGTGGATCCCCCCTGTATAATACCCACGTATACTACACCCAAATAACCCCCCCTGCACAATACCCCCGTAAACTACACCCATGTGAACACCCACACATATAATACACCCCGTATAGTACACCCCTGTGAAACACCCTGTATAATACACCCCGTATACTATACCCCTGTGAAACCCCCCTGTATATTACCCCACGTGTACTACACCCCCGTGAAACCCCCTGTATAATACCCTCCGTATACTATACCCCTGTGAAACACCCCTGTATAATACGCCCCAAAAATTACACCCCTGTGAAACACCCCTCTGTATAATAATCCCTGTATGCTGTGAAACACACCTGTATAGTACCTCCTGTACACTACACACCTGTGAAACCCCCCGCTATATAATTCGCCCTGTATACTACACCCCTGTGAAACACCCCCGTATAATACTCCCATATACTGCACCCCTGTGATACACCCGTGTATAATACCCCCGTATACTACATCCCCTGATAAACACCCCTGTATATTACCCCACGTATACTGCACCCCTGTGAAACTACCCCTGTATAAACCCCCCCGTATACTACACCCTGTGAATCCCCCCCCTGTATAATACCCCCGCATATTACACCCCAGTGAAACTCCCCTGTATAATACCCCCCACATATTACACCCCGGTGAAACACCACGCTGTATAATAACCCCCGTATACTACACCCCTGTGAAACCCCCCCGTATAAGACCCCCCGTATACTATACCCCTGTGAAACCCCCCTATATAGTACCCCCGTATACTACACCCTTGTGAAACACCCTGTATAATACACCCGTATAATAAACCCCTGTGAAACATCCCGTATAATACGCCCCCATATACAACACCCCAGTGAAACCCCCCTGTATAATTCCACCCGTATTCTACACCCATGTGAACCCCCCTGTATAATAGCACCCGTATACTACACCCCTGTGAACCCCCCCTGTATAATACACCCCGTATACAACACCCCTGTGAACCCCCCCTGTATAATACACCCCGTATACAACACCCCTGTGAATCCCCCCTGTATTATACCCCCCGAAAACTACACACCTGAGAAATCACCTGTATAATACCCCAGTTTATTACACCCCTGTGAAACACACCTCTGTATAATACCCCCCATATACTACAGCACTGTGAAACACCCCCTGTATAATATGCCCCGTATACAACACCTCTGTGAAACACACCTGTATAATACCCAACGTGCACTACACCCCTGTGAACCCCCCCTGTATAATACCCCCGTATACTACACAACTATAAAACTCTCGCTGTATAACTCACCCCGTATACTACACCCATGTGAAAGCTGCTGCATAATACCAATGTATATTACACCCCTGTGAAACCACGCCTGTATAATACACCCCGTATACTACACCCCTGTGAACCCCACATGTATACTACCAACGTATACTACACCCCTGTGAACCCCCCATGTATGCTACCCCCGTATACTACACCCCTGTGAACCCCCCATGTATAATACCCCCGTCTACTACACCCCTGTGAAACACCCTGTATAATACCCCCCGTATGCTGCACCACTGTGAAACCCCCCTGTATAATATCCCCCATAGACTACACCCCTGTGATACACCCTGTATAATACCCCCGTATACTACAGCCTTGTGATACACCCTGTATAATACCCCCGTATACTACAGCCTTGTGATACACCCTGTATAATACCCCCCGCAAATCCCACACCCCTCACTGTAACAGTCTGATAGACACCACACCCCTCACAGTAAAACTCTGATATACCCCACACGCCTTACTGTAACATTCTGATATACCCCACACCCTCACTGTAGCACTATGATGTATCCCACATCTTTCACAGTGACACTTTGATATACCCCATACCTCCGTAACATTTTCTTATTGTCCACACCTCTCACTGTAACACTATGATATACCCAATACCGCTCACTGTAACACTCTGATATAGCCCACACCTCCATATCAATCTGATATAACGCACACTCCTAACTGTAACACATTTATATTCTCCACAACCCTCACTGTAAAACTCTGATATGCCCCACACTCCTCACTGTAACACTATATGATATGCCCCACACACCTCACTGTAACACACTGATATACCTCACACTTTCATGTAACACTCTGATATACCCCACAACCCTCACAGTAACACTCTGAAATACTCCACACCCATCGCTCTAATACGCTGATATACCCCACACCCCTCACTGTAACATACACTGATATACTTCACACTTCCCACTGTAGCACTCTGATATACTCCACACCCCTCAATGTAACACGCTGCTATACCCCAAACCATTCACTGTAACATTCTGATATACGCCATATCCCTCACTGTATTACTCTGATATACCCCACACCACTCACTCTAACCCTCTTATATACGCTACACACCTCATGGTAACCCTAACCCTAACCCTAACCCTAACCCCACTCTGATATACCCCACACCTCTCAGTGTAACACTCTGATATACCCCACACCCCTCACTGTAACACTCCCTGATATACCCACACCCTCACTCTAACACACTCTGATATACATCACACCCCTAACTGTAACACTCTGATATACACCACACCCCTCACTGTAACACTCTGATATACCCACACTCCTCACTGTAACACTCTGATATATTCCACATCTCTCACAGTAACACTCGAATATATCCATATCTCTGATACACTTAGACATACCGCACACCCCTCACTTTAACGCACTGATATACCCCACACACCTCACTGCAACACTCTGATAAACCCCATAGCCCTCACTGTACCACTAGCTGATATACTCCACAGCTCTGACTCTAACTCTCTTATATACTGCACACCCCTCACTGTATTATACTCTGATATATTTCACACCCCTCGCTGGAACACTCTGATATACCCCACACAACTCACTATAACACTGACTAAGCCCACACCCCTCACAGTAAGCCTCTGATATACCCCACACCTATCACTCTAACTCTGTGATATTACCCACACCCCTAACTGTAACACTCTGATATACCCCACATCCCTCGCTGTAACACTCTGATGTACCCACGCCTCTCACTCTTACACTGATATACCCCACACCCCTCACTGGAACACACTGATATACCCCACAACCCTCACTGCAACACACTGATATACCCCACAACTATCACTCTAAATCTCTGATATACCCCACACCTCTCACTGTAACACTCTGATATACCCCACATTCCTCGCTGTATCACTCTGGTATACCCAACACCCCTCACTGTAACACTCTGATATACCCTACACCTCTCACTCTAAATCTCTGATATAACCCACACCCCTCACTGTAACACTGATATATCCCACACCCCTCACTGTAAAACTCTGATATATCCAACACCCCTCACTGTAAAACTCTGATATACCCCACACCACTCACTGTAACAGTCTGATATACCCTGCACCGCTCACTGTAACACTCTGATATACTCCACACCCCTCACTGTAACACTCTGATATACCCCACATCATTCACTATAAACCTCTGATATACCCCACACCCCTCACTGTAACACTCTGATATACCCCCACCCCTCACTGTAACACTCTGATATACCCCACACCATTCAATATAAACCTCTGATATACCCCACACCCCTCACTGTAACACTAAGATATACCCCACATCCCTCGCTGTAACACTCTGATGTACCCCACACCCCTCACTCTTACACTGATATACCCCACACCCCTCACTCTTACACTGATATACCCCACACACCTCACTGGAACACACTGATATACACCACAACCCTCACTGTAACACTCTGATATACCCCACACCCCTCACTGTAACACTCTGATATACCCCACACCCCTCGCTGTAACACTCTGATATACCCAACACCCCTCACTGTAAACCTCTGATATACCCCACACCTCTCACTCTAAATATCTGATATACCCCACACCACTCACTGTAAACCTCTGATATACCCCACACCACTCACTGTAACACACTGATATACCCCACACCCTCACTGTGAACCTGATATACCCCACACCCCTCAATGTAACACACTGATATACCCCACACCATTCACTGTAACACTCTGATATACCCCACACCACTCACTGTAACACTCTGATATACCCCACACCATTCACTGTAACACTCTGATATACCCCACACCATTTCACTCTAACACTCTGATATACCCCACACCCCTCACTGTAAACCTCTGATATACCCCACACCCCTCACTGTAACACACTTATACATGCTGCACTCTTAAATATTACTCCGCACACCCCGTACAGTAATATTAATATACCTCGCACCACTCACCGTTGCCATGGCCACTTTATTCCCATGGGCTTCAATGTGTGGAACTTTATCAAGCACGTTTTGAAAGGAGAGGGAAATTGGGAAAGTGTGAGTAGTATCAATCATAAAACCAAAGAATTGGTGAGCCAAGTTGTTTTGACAATTTGTCTAGCGGGGCATGACACCACGCTCTGATCACTGACCTCGACTGGTTTCAATCAATGAATTGCAAAATCCTTGCTTTTAATCCTAATTAATTATTTATATTTATTTGTTCACAGGATATGGGTGACGCTCTCAAGGCCAGTATTACTTGGCCATCCCAGGTAACCCATGATAAAATGGTGGGCCTTCATCGTGAACCGCTGCATTCTGAGTGGTGAAGGTGCTCCCACAATACTGTTACGGCAGGAATTTCAGGCTTTTAACCCAGTGACGATGAAGGAACGGTGCTATATTTGAAGGATACGGTAGCATAGTGGTTCTGTTGGTGGACTAGTATTCCTAGATGCCTGGATGAATGATCTAAGTAGTTCAAATCCCACCAGGTGGGGAATTTAAATCCAATTAATTAAACACATTTGGAATAAAAAGCTACTGTCAGTAATGGTGACCATAAAACTACCGAATTGCCATAAAAGACACATCTGGTTCACTAATATCCTTTAGGGAAAGGAATCTGCCATCCTTAACCAGTCTGGCTGAAATGTAACTACAGACCGACAGCAATGTGGTTGACTCTTAATTGCCCTCTTAAATGGCGCAGCAAGCCACTCAGTTGTAAAAGGCGGTTCACCACCAAATTCTTCAGGGCAATTAGCGTTGGCCAATAAATTCTGGCCTTGCCAGCGACGCCCACAACCCAAGAATGAATAAAAATATGATTTAATAATTCATAAATGGTTAATATGTTAAATTAATGGTCATGATTTATAAAGGTCAGAATGATTTATAAAATGTTATAATCTTTTATTAATGGTCAGAATGATTTATAATGTGTTATAACCTTTTATTAATGGTCAGAATGATTTATAAAGATTTGTAAAGTGTTATAATGTTTGAGAAAGTCCTGGTGCCGGTCCTCCTCCTGCCTGGGCCGGATGCTCCCCCTCGCTTCTTGCTCCCAGGATAACCGGGCTTCCCGCTGCTGCCGCCCTCCGGATGCTCGCTTCCCGCCGCTACTCCCCGTCCTCGCTTCTGTGAAAGGGTAACCCTCAATGGCGGCATCCCGCCCGCGGCGAAAGGCCCTGCGTGAGAGAGAGAGCCGCCATTTTTGTGCTGGCCGCCGGAGCCACCATCTTTGTGCGGGGCGCCAGAGCCGCCATCTTTGTGCGGGGCGCCAGAGCCACCATCTTTGCGCGGGGCGCCAGAGCCGCCATCTTTGTGCGGGCCGCCGGAGCCACCATCTTTGTGCAGGGCGCCAGAGCCGCCATCTTTGTGCGGGGTGTGGGAGCCGCCATTTTTGTGCGGAGTGCGGGTGCCACCATTTTTGTGAGGGGCGCGTGTCCCGCCATCTTAACTGCGGGCGGGAGTTGCGCTGCTTCAGGTGGCGCGTTAGGGGCGGCCATCTTTGTCTAGGGCACTGGTGCCTTTCCAGAGGGGCCTGACAGATGGCCGCGCCCCTCACAGGGAGCCCAGTGTAGAAAGTATGTGAGTGAGCATGTTAATGTCCCCAGATCACTGGCGGCTCGCTCAAAATATCAGGTCCAGGGAACTCTCAGGCTGCAAAGTCTCCACTTTTTCTCATCCTTTAATGAATTTTACAATGAGAGTAAATGGATATTTCCCCATATTCTTCAACTGCTCTCTGAATTTAGTCTGGGTCACGGCATAAATCCCAGTGTTTGTGCAGCAACTCAGCAGCTGAAGCATCAATCCTATTTCCTGTACATAAATAGGTACCAATACAGACACATATCCCGACCCCAAATACCACATCCGGGCCCATATATAATACACCATAAACACTGCCCATAACAGGATGAAATTGCCGGAGATAACAAGCAGTAAAATGATGGATTTCCTGCGGCTCTCCATCTCTGGGTCTCTTGGACTCGCCCCACTGCTGGGACCCCGGAGTCTCCTGCGGGCTCTGCTGGCCACTAAAATGTGTCTGACTGTGACAGCATTGAGCAGCAGAATCACCACAAATGGGAGCCCCGGGGTGAGAAGATAATGAATGAGCTCGATTGCTCCCCAGAACTGTGACAACAGAACAAGGATTGTTAGATCACAAAACCAGGGGCTGTTCTGAAGCGAATACTGATCTGTGAACATAAAATACCAGAAAATGTTCTTTAAACTGCTCAGCACAGTCACTGTTCCCAGAACCACAGCCGCCGTTTTCTCGGTGCAATATATAGTTTTCAGCTTCTGGCGACAAATGGCCACAAATCGATCAAAGGTGTAAGTGACGGTGAACCAGACAGAACAGTCTGTGGCTGTATAAAGCAGGACGGCGTGGATATTACACACGGGCATGGAATACACAAAATCAAACTGTTCCCTAAATACAATCGGAATCTGCCTCAATATCAGGTCGAGGATAACGACCAGTAGATCCGCCGCTGCCATGGCCACCAGGTAACGAGTGACACATTTGGAGAGACCGCACTTTTCCCGAGACAGGATCACAATCGTCACTAAGTTCACTGTGAGGAAGGGAAATAAACAGGGAAATTATACATCAGGCTACGAGCAAAAGCAGCAGTTTGATGGAAATCGGGGTGAAATCTGCAAATCAATAGCGACATTCAATGATATAATCTAATTCTGTTACCTGTGGAGCTGAATACAGGGTTTATTGTATGAATAATCGGGAATACATTGTTGAATCAATAAATGAAACGGGGATAAATACAACATGAAAGTAACAGATGTTTGATCAATGAGAGATTAAATGATAGATCTGCCTTTAGCCCAGCAGACAGAAGCACCGCCCGAGATACCAGGGACTCAAAGGACGCTTGGATTCCTGCTCCTGGTTAGAATATCTATTAGATTTAGGACTGAAAATGAATGCAACGGCAAAATATAAAAACTGCAATCTTGGCGTGCAATAATGGCCCAGAAATTAAACACTGAGTGTTCACGTGGGGGTAAGGCTTCCCCGCGATATCTCACTCCGCGCCTACCTTTTTCCTTCGGGCCCACACGAACTTTAGTTTCAAGGCTGCAGCTGTGCAGTGCTTGCGTGACCCAGAGACGCAATTAGTTCGTGCGAGCTCTGGGATCACGTGATTCAGTTAGAGCCAATGGCAGCACACCATCTTTCATTCATAGTTTTGACAGGAAGACCTGTCAAAGCTATGAATACTATACCCCCCAAAAGAACAGCTAAACCTCAATTAAATTTAAAAAAGCCATCACATTAATAAAATAAGTATAGTTAAATAAATTAACCACTTTAAAGAAGAAATTAAATTTTTGAAAAAATTTAAAATCTTTTTAAAAGTTATAAAAATAAACTTACCTTTCTTTAAAGTCTCTAAAAAAGATAAACCTGTTGAAATTTTTTTTAAATAATACTTAATTAACTACTTACCTTGTTAAAAGAGGGTCTTACGCCTCCTTTCTTTATTGGTAAAATCTTCCATGCTTACCTGCGCGTTCAAAGCACTAAGTGCACTGCGTGCGCGCAGCCTGTAGCGCGCACGCGGTTCACTTAGGAACCGCCCCCTTTTGAATTCACGAAGTGCCGGTTTCCCGCGCATGCGCAGTGCATGCTGGAAACCGGCAATTGGAGACCTAAAACGCGAGAGTACACAGTGCGTACTCTCGCGTATTAGGTCTAATTTTCGGGCCAATTACAGGTAATTGTATTTAAAATGTACGGCTGTAATATGCAAGTGCTAAGATAATTAATACAAGTGCACTGCAGTTATAAAGATTACTGGGCTGTAAGAAGTGTTTTGAAGATTGAGTTTCCTACAGTTTTTTTGAAACATACAAATTGTGGCTCATTAAAAGGAAGATTTTCCAAATAACATTGCAGAGAATGGACCTACATTGAAATAAATAGTTATCATTGACCAGGTAATATCCCAGTAAATGCATTTATTAGCATCATAATCAGGCGACTAATCCAACAGGCAAAGTGCCGCCGATTGTGTTTGTAAAGTATCTGAACACAAATGGAAGAGATTTATCCTTGTACTTTTTCACCTGTTGGTTTCCAACTTGTGCAGAGAATATTAGACGAGAAAATATGAAAGGATTTTCTTATCCTCAGTTTTTCAGTTACAATCAGCTGGGATTGTTTATCGTGCAGTACAGCAGGGGGCGATAGAGAATCACTCTGGGTCTCACTGAGAGATCCACTGAACTGTGACAGGTGGGCATGGGATCCAATTGTAAATTCAAAACAAAGATTGGAAATAAACGCATTGAACTATGACAGACTGAACTAAATTATCCTTGTAATCCTATTCTAACCATCAGAAGCAGTGCCACTAATGCAGAGCTGGAGATGGTGGGAAAGGAGACACTGACTGGATAGAATGATTCGCGGATATTTCAGACATTTAAAGATGTGGATGTGATCTGCCAGGATTTGTTCCTGTGACTCTGTGTCAGTAACCACAACGAGCATTAGGTGAAAATAAAAGTAAATTATTGCGGATGCTGGAAATCTGAAATAAGAACAGAAAATGTTTTCAATACTCAGCAAGTCAGGCAGCATCTGTAGAGAGAGAGATTTAACGTTTCAGGTCGATGATCTTTCGCCATTAGGTGAAAAGTCCCATCAACCAAGACATTCTTCTGATCTGTTACAAATGTTTAGTGTAGATAGCAGAACGAAATTCGTTAAGTAAAGAGTCTCGTCCAATATCTTTTCTTGAGTTCAATATAGAACAATTGAATCTTGGTAACAAAATATCACCTTCACTATCAACAGCCAACAGGAGCACGGATGGGACGGAGAATGACAAGGAGAGAAATACTAGTATAAAATTAATAGCTGGATACAGAGACTTGCAGGGATACCAACAGTCGCGAGGGGGTGTGGGGAGGGAGTAAATGACAAGAACAGTAATACAGTTAAACATGATTTATATAATTAATAGCTGGATACAGAGACTTAACAGGAATACCTACAGCAGCGAGGATGTGCCAGTCTTTTTAAACAACAACTCTTGCATCAACAAAGTTGCAACAACTTGAAACACAGAATACCATTAATAACTGAGTATGCCACGGTAAATAGCAGGAATAATATTACAGTGTAACATGGCTTATAGAATTAATAACTGGACTTAGACACTTACTAGGAACACTAACAGAAGCGAGAAGCGGATTGTGAATCTTTTGTATATCCTCCTCGCCCTTCCAGCGTTCCGAAGGGACCTCTCTCTCCGCAACACCCTGGTCCACTCCTCAGTCACAGCCAACAGACCCTCCCCTCCCCACTCGGTACCTCCCGTGCAAGCGCAGGAGATGCAACCCTTATCTCCTCCCTTCCCACTGTCCAGGGACCCAAACACTCCTTCCAGGTGAAACAGCGATTTACCTGTACTTCTTGCAATTTAGTATACAGTATTCGTTGCTGACGATGCGGTCTCCTCTACATCGGGGAGATCAAACGCAGATTGGGTGACCGCTTTGCGGAACACCTCCGTTCAGTCCGATAGGGTGACCCCGAGCTCCCGGCCGCCTGTCGCTTTAATTCTCCGCTCCACTCCCACTCTGACCTCTCTGTCCTCGGCCTCTTACACTGTTCCGATGAAGCTCAACGTAAGCTCGAGGAACAGCACTTCATCTTTCGATGAGTTTACTTTACAGCCTTCTGGACTCAGCATTGAGTTTCACAATGTCAGACTATAACCCCGGGCCCTACTTTTTTCAGGCGGCAGCTGTTGATGATTCTGCCATTCCCATTTGCAACATTTAACCACTCCTGCCTTCCACCCTATTACAGATCATCCCTTTTGTTCTTTCCTCCTATCCCCATTTCCTTGCCGCCCCTTCTTAAAATCTGTTGCATCTCTAACCTTTTTCAATTCTGACGAAGGGTCACAGACCTGAAACGTTAACTCTGTTTCTCTCTCCACGGATGCTGCCTGACCTGCTGAATGTTTTCAGCATTTTCTGTTGTTATTCCAAAGTTTTCTTGTTAACTGCCACTGCTTAAGAATACTTTCCATAGAGATCAACGAACCCACATCATCCATTCTGTGAGAGGCTGGTGGTCTTTGTGCTGGAGGGAGCGCGCTGACTGTGTGAGGTCACAGAGAGAAGGGATCTCCTTATTTAGAGCAGAGGGAAATCCCCGAGTGACATCATAAGGCCTCACTGTAACTGGCATTAATTACATTCATTAAACAAACAGACTCATTGATCCATTGTCACCACAACACATCACTGCAACACAATCTAGCTCACATTATTGTACACAGCTTGAAATTAAAAGTGAGATATACACAGTATTTCATCCTCCCGTAAAATACCGAGGACAGAACAGAGAAATCAGAGTTTCCCTCCTGTACTGATCTCAAACTGAGAACAAAAGACGAGAAAGTGACAGAGTGGATGATCCATATCGGCCTACTCCTGAGGCCCCCGCCACCACAGAAACCAGTCTTCAGCTAATTCGATTCAATCCACGTGAGCGCACTGGATACAGCAAAGACGATGGGCCCCGACAACAGCCCGGCTATCGTGCTGAAGACTTGTGCTCCAGAACTAGCCGCGCCTCTAGCCAAGCTGTTCCAGTGCAGCTACAACACTGGCATCTATCCGACAATGTGCAAAACTGCCAAAGTATGTCCTGTCACAAAGAGCAGGGCAAATCCAATCCGGCCAATTACCGCCCCATCAGTCTACTCTCAATCATCAGCAAAGCGATGGAAGGGGTCATCGACAGTGCTATCAAGTGGCACTATCTCACCAATAACCTGCTCACTGATGCCCAGTTTGGGTTCCGCCAAGACCACTCGGCTCCCGATCTCATTACAGCCTTTTTCCAAACATGGATAAAGGAGCTGAATTCCAGAGGTGAGATGAGAGTGACTGCCCTTGTCATCAAGGCAGCATTTGACCGAGTGTGACATCAAGGAGCCCAAGTAAAACTGAAGTCAATGGAAATCGGGGGTGAACGCGCCACTGGCTGGAGTCATACCTAGCACAAATGAAGATGGTTGTGGTGGTTGAAGATCAATCATCACAGCCCCAGGATATCGCTGCAGGAGTTCCTCAGGGCAGTGTCCTAGGCCCAACCATCTTCAGCTGCTTTATCAATGACCTTCCCTCCAACATAAGGTCAGACATGGGGAAATTCGCTGATCACTGCACAGTGTTCAGAGCCATTTACAGCTCCTCAGATAATGAAGCAGTCCATGCCCGCATGCAACAAGACCTGGACGACGTTCAGGTTTGGGCTGATAAGTGGCATAACATTCGCGCCACAGAAGTGCCCGGCAATGACAATCTCCAACAAGCGAGAGTCTAACCACCACCTCTTGATATTCAACGGCATTACCATCGCCGAATCCCTTACCATCAACATCCTGGGGGTCACCATTGACCAGAAACTTAACTGGACCAGCCACATGAATACTGTGGCAACAAGAGCAGGTAAGCGGCTAGGTATTCTGCGACGAGTGCCTCACCTCCTGACTCCCCAAAGCCTTTCCACCATCTACAAGGCACGGGTAAGGAGTGTGATGGAATACTCTCCACTTGCCTGGATGAGTGCAGCTCCAACAACACTCAAAAAGCTCGACACCATCCAGGACAAAGCAGCCCGCTTGATTGGCTCCCCATCCAACATCTTAAACATTCACTCCCTCCACCACCAGCGTACCGTGGCTGCAGTGTGGACCATCTACAAGATGCACTGCAGCAACTCGCCAAGGCTTCTTCAGCAACACCTCCCAAACCCGCGACCTCCTCCACCTAGAAGGACAAGGTCAGCAGGTGCATGGGAACACCACCACCTCCAAGTTCCCCTCCAAGTCACACACCATCCTGACATGGAAGTATATCGCCCGTCCTTCATTTTCGCTGGGTCAAAATCCTGGAAATCCCTACGTAACATCACTGTGAGAGTACCTTCACCACACGGACTGCAGCGGTTCAAGAAGGCGGCTCACCACCACCTTCACAAAGGAAATTAGGGATTTGCAATAAATGCTGGCCTTGCCAGCGATGTCCACATCCCATAAACAAATTTAAAAAAAAGGAAGGAATAAGACATGAGAAGGAAGGATTGCCCCAATCTGACTCACTGATTTATTCCATCGCAGACCATTAGGTTTAAAGCTTTCACAATAAATAAATGTTCCTAAACGGCAGCATCTGAGAGATGATCCCAGTTTCGGAACGATGGGACTGCCGACATGGCAGTGCTCCCGCCGCAATCCAGGAATTTCATTCCCAGGGCCCCATTGGTTACACTGCTCCCGCCTCAAGCCAGGAATTTCATTCCCAGGGCCGCATAGATTAGAATGCTCATGCCTCAGTCAAGGAATTTCATTCCCAAGGCCGTCTAGATTAGAAAGCTCACGCCTCAGCCCAGGAATTTCATTCCCAGGGCCTGCCTAGATTAGACTGCTCCCGCCTCAGTCCAGGAATTTCATTCCCAGGACCGCCTAGATTACACTGCTCCCACCTCAGACCGGGAATTTCATTCCCAGAGCCGCCTAGATTACACTGCTCCCACCTCAGTCCAGAAATTTCATTCCCAGGACCGCCTAGATTACACTGCTCCCACCTCAGAAAGGGAATTTCATTCCCAGAGCCGCCTAGATTACACTGCTCCTGCCTCAATCCAGGAATTTCATTCCCAGAGCCGCCTAGATTACACTGCTCCCACCTCAGTCCAGGAATTTCATTCCCAGGACCGCCTAGATTACACTGCTCCCACCTCAGTCCAGAAATTTCATTCCCAGAGCCGCCTAGATTACACTGTTCCCACCTCAGACCGGGAATTTCATTCCCAGGACCGCCTAGATTACACTGCTCCCACCTCAGTCCAGGAATTTCATCCACAAATCGCCTAGATTACACTGCTCCCACCTCAGTCCAGGGATTTTATCCCAGGGACTCCTTGATTAGATGGCTCCTGCTTCACTCTAGGAATTTCATTCCCAGGGCAGCCAAGTTTACACTGCACCCGCCTATGCCCAGGAATTTGAATTCCCGGGCCGCATGGATTACGCTGCTGCTGCCGCAGTCCGGGAATTTCTTTCCTAGGGCCGCCGAGATAACACTGCTCCCGCCACAGTCCAGGAATTTCATTCACAGCGAAGCCTAGATAACACTGCTCCTACCTCAGTCCAGGAATTTCATTCCCAGGGCCGCCTAGATTGCACTGCTCCCACCTCAGTCCAGGAATTTCATTCCCAGGGCCGCCTAGATTACACTGCTCCCACCTCAGTCCAGGAATTTCATTCCCAAGGCCGCCTAGATTGCACTGCTCCCGCCTCAGATCAAGAATTTCATTCCCAGGGCCCCCTAGATTACACTGCTCCTTCCTAAATAAAGGAATTTCATTCCCAGCGCTGCCGAAATTACACTGGCCCTGCCTGAGTCCAGGTTTTTCACTCCCAGGGTCGCCTAGATTACACTGTTCCTGGGTCAGAACAGGAATTCAATTCACAGGGCCGCCGAGATTACACTGCACCCGCATCATGCCCAGGGCCGCCTCGATTACACTGTTACTGCCTCGGTCCAGGAATTTCATTTTAAGGGCCACAAAGTTACACTGCTCCCGCCTCAGTCCAGGAATTTCATTCCCAGTTCGGTCTAGATTACACGGCACCCGCCTCATTCCAGGAATTTCATTCCCAGGGCCCCCAAGATTACACTGCTGCCGGCTCAGTGCAGGAATTTCATTTACAGCACATCCTAGATTATACTGTTGCGGCCTCACTCCAGGGATTTCATTCCCAGGATCGCCTGGATTACAATGCTCCCGCATCAGTCCAGGAATTTCATTCCCAGTGCCAGCTCGATCGCACTGCTCCCGCCTTGTACTAGGAATTTAATTGCCAGGGATGTCTAGATTACACTGCTCCCACGTCAGTCCAGGAACTTAATCCCTCATCTTTCGTTTAGACACTCTACAGCCCTCTGGACTCAGCATAAAGTTCAACAATTTCAGCTCATAACCCCGGCCCCCATCACATATATATAGTTTTTTATTTTATTTTTTTATCTACACTTTTGTTTGGCCTTTTTTTCTTCCCTCCCAGAAGTTGGCAGCTGTCCTACATTCTGCCAGCGCATTTCGCACTTCATCTCGACCCATCCTTTGTTCCTCAACCTGTCCCATTGCCACCTCCTCTTGCCTTGAATATCTCTTAATGTTTCTCAATCTCTCTTAATCTCTTCTGCTTTCTGTCCTATCACTGACCTTCCCTTTTGTTCTTTCATCCCCTCCCCCTTTTCCCAGCCCTAAACTTGCTTTAAAATCTATTTCATTTCCTGCTTTTTTCCAGTTCTGACGAAAGATCTTCGACCTGAAACGTTAACTCTGTTTCTCTCTCCACGGATGCTGCCTGGCCTGCTGAGTTTTTCCAGCGTTTTCTGTTGTTATTTCGGATTTCCAGCATCTGCATTATTTTGCTATCAACTTAATTCCCAAGTCGCCTGGATAACACTGCTCCCGACTCAGTCGAGTTGAAGCCTCAGTCCAGGAATTATATCCCAGGGCTTCCTGGATTAGACTGCTCCCGCTTCGGTCCAAGAATTGCATTCCCAGGGCCGTTTAGTTTGCACTGCTCCCGCCTGAGTCCAGGAATTGCAATCCCGGGTTCCGCCTAGACTACACTGCTCCTGCCTCAGTCCAGAAAATTCATTCCCAGCGCCGCCTATATTAAACTGTTCCCCCCTCACTCCAGGAATGTCATTCCCTGGGCCACCAAGATTACACTGCACCCGCCTCTCTCCAGTAATTTGAATCCCAGGGCGCTTGGATAGCACTGCTGTCGCCTGAATCCAGGAATTGCATTCCCTGTGCCACCTAGATTATACTGTTCTTCCCACAGTCCAGCAATTTCATTCCCAGGGCGGCCTAGGTCACACCGCTCCCGCCTCAGTCTAGGAATTTCATTCGCTGGGCCACCTAGTTTACACTGTATCCGCCTCACTCCAGGGATGACATCCCCCTGGGCCACCAATATTACACTGCTTCCGACCTAGTCCAGTAATTACATTCCCAGAGCCACTTGGGTTACACTGCTCCGGCCTCAGCCAAGGAATTTAATTCCCAAGGCCGACCAGATTGCACTGCCACCACCTCTATTGATGAATTTAATTGTCTGGGCCGCCTAGATTACACTGTTCCCGCCACAGTACAGGAATGTCCTTGCCAGGGCCTTTAGATTACATGTTCCTGCATCAGTCCAGGAATTTAATTCCCAGGGCTATCGAGATAAGAATGCTCCTGCCTTAGTCCAGGAATTTCATTGCCAGGGTGTCCTAGATTACACTGCTCCTGCCTCAGTCCAGGAATTTCATTCCCATGGCCGCCTAGATTACACTGTTCCCATCACATACCAGGAATTTCAATCTCAGGGACGCCGAGATTGCACTGTTCCTTTGTCATTCCAGGAATTTCATTCCAAGGGCCGTCTAGATTAGAATGCTCCCTCGTCAGGCCAGGAATTTCATTTTGAGGATATTCTAGATTACACTGCTTCATCCTCAGTCCAGGAATTTCATTCCCTGGGCCGCCTAGATCACACTGCTCCCGCCTTAATCCAGGAGGTTGATTCCCAAGGTGGCCTCGACATCATGACTACCTCCTCAGTTCAGGAATTTCATTCCCAGGGCGGTCTGGATTACACTGCTCACACATCATTCCAGGAATTTCATTCCCGGTGCCTCCTATATTACACTGTTCCTGCCTCAGTCCTGAAATTTAATTCCCAGGGTCCTCTAGATTATACTGTTACTGCCTCAGTACAGGAATTTCACTCCCAGCGCCGCCTAGATTGCACCGCTCCCACATCAGTCCAGGAATTTCATTCGAAGCGTCACGAGAATTACACTGCTCCCGCCTCTACCCAGGAATTGCATTCCGAGGGCCGTGTAGGTTAGAATGAATTAAAAACAGAAATTGCTGGAAATACTCAGCAGGTCAGGCAGCATCTGCAGAGAGAGATACAGAGTTCACGTTTCAGGTCGAAGGCCCTTCGTCAGAACTGGAGAAAGTTGGAGATGTGACAGGTTTTTAAGCAAATGAAGGGACATGGAGAGGGGTGAGGGGAGGAAATAAGAAAAAGGCAAGGTCTCTGATAGGATGGAAGGCAGGAGAGATTAAGAGACAACGGAGATGGTAATGGGATAAGTTAAGATCAAACGATGACTCTAGATGAAGTGTAAATGGCAATGGCAGAATGATCGACAGCTGCCATGTGAGAGAGAGAGAAAAAAAAAGATAGGGGCAGAGGTTATGGTCTGAAATTGTTGAACTCGATGTTGAGTCCAGAGAGCTGTAAAGTGCCTAATCGAAAGATGAGGAGCTGTTCCTCGAGCTTACGTTGAGCTTCATTGGAACAGTGTAAGAGGCCGAGGATGGAGAGGTCAGAGTGGGAGGGGAGCGGAGAATTAAAGTGACAGGCGACCGGAAGCTCGGGGTCACCCTTATGGACTGAATGGAGGTGTTCCAAAAAGTGGTCACCCAATCTGCGTTTGGTCTCCTCAATGTAGAGGAGACCGCATCATGAGCAGCGAATACAATATACTAAATTGCAAGAAGTACAAGTAAATCGCTGTTTCACCTGGAAGGGGTGTTTGGGGCCCTGGACAGTGGGAAGCGGGGATGTATAAGGGCAGATGTTGCATCTCCTGCGCTTGCACGTGAAGGTGCCGGCCGAAGGGGAAGAAGGGGTGTTGTGGGTGATAGAGGAGTGGTCAAGGGTGTCGCGGAGGGAGCTTTCCTTTTGCAGTGCTGAATGGGGAGGGGAGGGGAAGATGAGTTTGGTGGTGGGATCACGCTGGAGGTGGCGGAAATGGCGGAGGATGATCCGTTGAATGTGGAGGCTGGTGGGGTGAAAGGTGAGGACAAGGGGAAACCTATCGTGGTTCCGGGAGGGAGGCGAATGGGTGAGAGCAGAAGTGTGGGAAATGCTCCCGCATGAGTTCACGATTTTCATTCCCAGGGCCAGCAAGATTACACTGCTCACGCCTCAGTCCAGGAATTTCATTCCCAGGGCCGCCTGGATTAAGCTGCTCCCATCTCAGTCGAGGAATTTCCTTCCTAGTGACGCCTATATTACACTGTTTCAGCAAGTCTAGCAATTTCATTCCCAGGTCTGCCTAGATTACACTGTTGCGACTCAGTCCAGGAATTTCATTCCCAGGGCCGTCTAGATTAGAATGCTCCTGCGTCAGTCCAGGAATTTAATTCCCAGTGTCGCCTAGATTATACTGTTCCCGCATCAGTCCAGGAATTTCACTCCCAGGGCCGACTAAACTGCAGTGCCCCCGCCTCAGTCCACGAATTTCATTCTCACGGCCACCTGAATTACACTGCTGCCGGCGCAGTCAAGGAAATTCATTCAGAGGGCCGTCTAGGTAAGAATGCTCCTGTCTCAGTCGAGGAATTGCATTCCCAGAGCTGCCTAGACTACTCTGTTACAGCCTCAGTCCAGGAATATTATCCCAGGGTCTCCTAGATTAGAATGCTCCCACTTCAGTCCAGGAATGGCATTCCCAGGGCTGCCTGGACTACACCGCTCCCGCCTCATTCCAGAAATATCTTTCCCTGGGCCACCTATATTAAACTGTTTGCTCCCCTCAGTCCGGGAATTTCATTCCCGGGGCAGCCTAGATTAAACTGCTACCTTTTTTCCAGGAATTGCATTCCCAGTGCCGCCTAGATTACCCTGCTCCCGCCTCAGTCCAGGAATTTCATTCCAGAGCCGCCGAGGTTACACTGCTCCCGCCTCAGTCCTGGAATTTCATTCCTAGTGCTGCCTAAGTTACAGTGCTCCCACCTCAGTCCAGGAATTTCATTCCCAGGGCCGCCTAGGTTACACTGCTCCCGCCTCAGTCCTGGAATTTCATTCCTAGTGCTGCCTAAGTTACAGTGCTCCCACCTCAGTCCAGGAATTTCATTCCCAGGGCCGCCTAGGTTACACTGCTCCCGCCTCAGTCCTGGAATTTCATTACCGGGACTGCCTAGATTACACTGCTCCCGCCTCAGTCCAGCAAATTGATTCCCAGAGCATTCGGTTTGCCTGAATGTAGAACAAGAGCAACAAGGTGTTTCTAATGATTGGCCTCACCCAGCCAAACTTGCAATGGTGCTTTACAGAGGGGTAGAATCAATAAAACGAGTAAAGGGTTGACACCAAGGAATCAAAGGAAAACTCTTAATATATTAACCAATGAGATAAACACCCTGTAACCGTCTCAATATTCCCTGAAACCTTCTGGAAACATTGAATTCTCGCACAGTCATATTCACAGAACAATACCTATCAGACAACATTCCCGACTCCTCCTTCACCTTCCCAAGGTATATCCTGTTCCACTGGCAGGACAGACTCACCAGAGGTGGGGCCACAGGAGTATACAGGCTGGGAGAGATCCTGCGAGTCCTCAACATTGCCTAAGGACATAATGAAGTCTCACGGCTTCCAGTCAGACATGGGCAAGGTAACTTCCTGCTCATTACCAGCAACCGCCCTCATTCAGCTGATGAATCAACACATCTTCATGCTGAACACCAGTTGATGGGAGCACCGAGAGCAGAAAGGGCACAAAATATATTCTCTGGGTGGGGAGGGGGAGACTTCAATGTCCATCACCAAGAGTTGCTCGGAAGCACCATCATTAACCGAGCCCTGAGGAACAGAGCTGCCAGTCTGGGATTGCGGCAGGTGGTGGGAGAACCAACGTGAGAAAATAGCCTGTGTGACCTCGTCCTCACCAATCTACC
This sequence comes from Squalus acanthias, assembly GCA_030390025.1. Taxonomy (NCBI): domain Eukaryota; kingdom Metazoa; phylum Chordata; class Chondrichthyes; order Squaliformes; family Squalidae; genus Squalus; species Squalus acanthias. The sequence continues at coordinate 483,697 of JASTWF010000255.1, read as the reverse complement.
TATCGTGTATGCATCTGTCCATGACGCTATTGGTAGGACTGACCACTGCACAATATTTGTTTAGAATTAGTCTCGCCTTCACACTGAGGACACCATCCATCATATCATGTGCCACTACCATTGTGTTCAGTGGGATGAAATTAGACAGATTCAAGCGATCCCACAATCAACAGATCAGATTATTTCAAAGCTGTCATATCCTTTCGTGAATGGTAGTGAACAATTAAGCTGGTTCCCCATAGTCCTGAAAATTTCCCCTTTTCAAGCCTATATCCAATTACCTTTTGAAAGTTACTATTAATAAAGAAAGACTTGCATTGAAAGAGCGCCTTTCACGACCTTGGGATGTCCCAAAGCACTTTACAGCCAAATAAATACTTATGAAGTGAAGTCAGTGTTGAACTGTAGGAAACACGGCAACCAGTTTGTGCCCAGCAAGTTCCCACAAACAGCATTGCAATAACAACCAGGTCCTCAGTTTTAGTGATGTTGATTGGTATAAATATTGGCCAAAACACGGGGTAACTCTGTTTCTCTTCTTCGAATATTGCCATGGGATCTTTTACATCCACCTGAGAGAGAGCAGACAGGGCATCGGTTTAACGTTGCATCCGAAAGACGGCACCTTCGACAGTGCAGCGCTCCCTCAGTACTGTCCCTCTGACAGTGCGGCGCTCCCTCAGTACTGCCCCTCCGACAGTGCAGCGCTCCCTCAGTACTGCCCCTCCGACAGTGCAGCGCTCCCTCAGTACTGTCCCTCCGACAGTGCAGCATTCCCTCAGTACTGCCCCTCCGACAGTGCAGCATTCCCTCAGTACTGTCCCTCCGACAGTGCAGCATTCCCTCAGTACTGCCCCTCCGACAGTGCAGCACTCTCTCAGTACTGCCCCTCCGATAGTGCAGCGCTCCCTCAGTACAATCCCTCCGACAGTAAAGTCGTCCCTCAGTACTGACTCTCCGATAGTGCACCCCTCCTCAGTACAGTCCCTCCGACAATGCAGCACTCTTTCAGAACTGCACGTCCGACAGTGCAGCGCTCCCTCAGTACTGCCCCTCTAACAGTGCAGTGTTCCCTCAGTATTGCCCCTCCGACAGTGCAGTGCTCCCTCAGTACTGCCCCTCCGACAGTGCAGCACTCCCTCAGTACTGCCCCTCCGACAGTGAAGCGCTCCCTCAGTACTGCCCCTCCGACAGTGCGGCGCTCCCTCAGTACTGCCTCTCCGACAGTGCAGCACTCCCTCAGTACTGCCCCTCCGACAGTGAAGTGCTCCCTCAGTACTGCCCCTCTGACAGTGAAGCGCTCCCTCAGTACTGCCCCTCCGACAGTGCAGCGCTCCCTCAGTACTGCCTCTGACAGTGCTGCGCTCCCTCAGTACTGCCTCTGACAGTGCGGCGCTCCCTCAGTACTGCCCCTCCGACAGTGCGGAACTCCATCAGTATTGCCCCTCTGACAGTGCTGCGCTCCCTCAGTACTCCCCTCCGACAGTGCGGCGCCTCCTCAGTACCACCCCTCCGACAGTGCAGCGCTCCCTCAGTACTGCCCCTCCGACAGTGCAGCGCTCCTTAAGTACTGCACTGGAGTGTCAGCCTAGATTTTGTACTCACGTTGCTGGAGTGCGACTTGAACCCACAACCTTCTGACTCAGAGGCGAGTTTGCTCCCAACTGTGCCGATTGAATCTGCTTCCACCAGCCTATCAGAGAGTTCATTCCAGATCATCTCATTGCGTGATCAAAGTTCATCCTTTTGGTAATGACAAGTCAGCCAGTGGAAACAGCTTCTCCTTAATTACTGTATCAAAACCCTCAACATTTTGAACACTTCTATTCAATCTCCCCCTAACCTTCTCTGCTCCAAGGAGAACAATCCCAACTTCTCCAGTCTCTCAACAACTGAAGTCCCTCATCCCCTGGTACCATTCTGGTCAATCTCCCCTTAACCTTCTCTGCTCCAAGGAGAACAATCCCAACTTCTCCAGTCTCTCCACATAACTGAAATCCCTCACCCCTGGTGTCATTATGCTAAATTCTCTCCACACAAGCGGCTGACGATGACCGCCTCCAACAAGAGATAGTCTAACCTTGACAGTCATTGGCATTTCAATCACCGAATCCTCCACCAACAAAATCCTAGGTGTCGCCATTGATCAGAAAATCAACTGGACCTGCCACATAAATGACATGGCTACTACAGCAGCTCAGAGGTTGGGTATTCTGCAGTGAGTAACTCACCTCCTGACTCCCCAAAGCATCTCCAATACCTACAAGGCACAAGTCAAGAGTGTTATGGATTACTATATGTAGACATCGAGTATATTAGCATAGTGGTTATGTTAATGGACTAGTAATCCAAAGGCATGGTCTAATAATCCGTGAGACGTGAGTTCAAATCCCACCACTGACAGCTGGGGAATTATATTCAGTAAATTAAATGAATTTGGTATTAAAAAGCTAGCACCAGTAATGGAGACCATGAAACTAGCGGATTGTTGGAAAAACCCAACTGGTTCACTGACGTCCTTTAAGGAAGGAAACCTGCCATCCTTACCTGGGCTGTCCATACATGGTTGATTCTTAACTGCCCTCTGAAATGCCACTCAATTGAACCACAGTCAGCACTGTGGGAGTACATTCACCACAAGAACTGCAGCGGCTCAAGGCAGCGACTCACCACCACCTTCTCAAGGAAAATTTGGGATTGGCAGGCCTTGAGAGTGATGTCCACATTCCGTGAATGAATAAATAAAAAAATACAGAGCATTTCTCAACATGGAGGACAATTAAACATATTAAAACTAAGAGTCTGCAAAATAAGCCGGTTCTAAGGGTTCATATTCAGGACTGGATTAGTGTCTGTGTAGGAACATTAATGGTCTAATAATCTGTAAGGACAGATATGAGCGCCTAGAATTTTCGATCACAAACCGTCTGTTTAGTGCCGTCGCCCGAGAGGAATTTCAAGGCCCTTTTTCTTTTACCATTTTTTCTCTTTAAAAAAGCCTGTGTAACTGGAACCGTCATTTTAAAATAAACCTGTGAGTCTGGTCCTGTCTGTTTAAAAAGCCTGTATGACTGGTCCTGTCTCTTTACAAAGCATGTGTGACTGGACCTGTCTCTTTAAAAAGCCTGTGTGACTGGTCCTGTCTCTTTAAAAAGCCTGTGTGACTGGTCCTGGCTCTTTAAAAAGCATGTGTGACTGGACCTGTCTCTTTAAAAAGCCTGTGTGACTGGTCCTGTCTCTTTAAAAAGCCTGTGTGTCTGGTCCTGTCTCTTTAAAAAGCCTGTGTGTCTGGTCCTGTCTCTTTAAAAAACCTGTATGACTGGTCCTGTTTCTTTGAAAAACCTGTGTTACTTAGTCCTGTGTCTTAAAAAAGTATAGTGAACAGTGAGTAGGATAGTGATAGATTTCAAAAGGACATAGATAAGCTGGTGGAATGGGCGGACACGTGGCAGATGACATTTAACGCAGAAAAATGTGAAGTGATACATTTTGGTAGAAAGAATGAGGAGACGAAATATAAACTAATGGGTACAATCCTAAAGGGGGTGCATGAACAGAGAGACCTACGGGGCATATGTGCACAAATCGTTGAAGGTGGCAGGGCAGTTTTAGAAAGCAGTTAAAAGAGCTTACATGATCCTGGGCTTCATGAATAGAGGTATAGAGTACAAAAGCCGAAAATTATGATGAACCTGCATAAAACACTGGTTTGGCCTTGCTGGAGTATTGTGTCCAATTCTGGGCCCCACACTTCAGGAAGGATGTGAAGATCATAGAGAGGGTGCAGAAAAGCTTTACGAGAATGATTCCAAGGATGAGGGACTTCAGATACGTGGATAGGCTGGAGAAACTGGGGTTGTTCTCCTTGGAGCAGAGAAAATTGAGAGGAGATTGACCAGAATGGTACCAGGGGGATGAGGGACTTCAGTTATGTGGAGAGACTGGAGAAGCTGGGGTTGTTCTCCTTGGAGCAGAGAAGATTGTGAGGAGATTTGATAGAGGGGTTCAAAATCATGAGGGGTCTGGATAGAATAGATTGAGATAAACTGTTCCCATTGGCAGATGGGTCGAGAACCAAAGGACACAGATTAAAGGTGATTGGCAAAAGAAACAAAGGCGAAATAAGAAAAAAACTATTTTACGCAGCGAGTGGTTAGGATCTGAAATGCACTGCCTGAAGGGGTGGTGGAGGCAGATTCAATCACAGCTTTCAAAAGGGAGTTAGATAAGTACCTGAAAGAAACAATAATGCAGGGCTATGGGGAAAGAGCGGGGGAGTGGGACTAGCTGAGGTGCTCTTGCAAAAAGCCGGTAGGGGCTCGACGGGCTGAATGGCCTTCTTCCATGCAGTAACCATTTTATGATTCTATGATTCTGACTCATTTTGAAGTCTGGGTGACTATTCCTGTCTCTTTAAAAAACCTGGGTGACTGGTCCTGTCTATATAAAAAGCCTGTGTGACTGGACTGGTCTCTTACAAAAGACAGTGTGTCTTGTCCTGTCTCTTAAAGCAGCGCGTGTGACTGGTCCTGTCTCTTTAAAAAGCCTGTGTCACTGGCCCTGTCTCTTAAAAATGCCTGTCTGACTGGACCTGTCTCTTTAAAAAGCCTGTGTGACAGGTCCTGTCTCTTTACAACACCTGTTTAACTGGTTCTGTCTCTTTAAAAAGCTATTATGAATGTTTCTGTGTCACTGTCTGTAGCTCCTCCCTCTTGCTTTGGTGTTCATTGAATGTTAAGAAGAGACGGAATGGATTTTTTTTAAAACAGGGACCACAGGGGTGTTGATGGTGCAGAATTCCTTTTTTTTATTCGTTCATGGGATGTGGGCGTCGCTGGCAAGGCCTGCATTTATTGCCCATTCCTAATTGCCCTTGAGATTGTGGTGGTGAGCCGCCTTCTTGAACCGCTGCAGTCCGTGTGGCGGAGGTGCTCCCACAGTGCTGTTAGGGAGGGATTTGCAGGATTTTGACCCAGCGATGATGAAGGATCAGCGATATACTTCCAAGTCAGGATGGTATGTGACTTGGAGGGGAACTTGGAGGTGGTGGTGTTCCCATGCACCTGCTGCCCTTGTCCTTCTAGGTGGAAGAGGTCACGGGTTTGGGAGGTGCTGCCGAAGAAGCCTTGGCGAGTTGCTGCAGTGCATCTTGTAGATGGTCCACACTGCAGCCACGGTACGCCGGTGGTGGAGGGAGTGAATGTTTAAGGTGGTGGACGGGGTGCCAATCAAGCGGGCTGCTTTGTCCTAGATGGTGTCGAGCTTCTTCAGTGTTGTTGGAGCTGCACTCATCCAGGCAAGTGGAGAGTATTCCAACACACTCCTGACGAGTGCCTTGTAGATGGTGGAAAGGCTTTGGGGAGTCAGGAGGTGAGACACTCGCCGCAGAATACCTAGCCTCTGACTTGCTCTTGTTGCCACAGTATTTATGTGACTGGTGCAGTTAAATTTCTCGTCAATAGTGATCCCCGGGATGTTGATGGTGGGGGATTCGGCATTGGTAATGCCGTTGAATGTCAAGGGAAGGTGGTTAGACTCTCGTTTGTTGGAGATAGTCATTGCCTGGCACTTGTGTGGCGCGAGAGTTACCTGCCGCTTAGCAGCCCAAGCCTGAACGTCGTCCAGGTCTGGTTGCAAGTGGGCATGGACTGCTTCATTATCTGAGGAGTTCGGAATGGCGCTGAACACTGTGCAGTCATCAGCGAACATCCCCATTTCTGACTGGTTCTTTGACACAGAAGTGGCTTCACAGAGTTACGGGGAAACCGATGCTGTAAAATTAGTGTTAAGAATTGAAGACCTAGAACTAGAAATCCGTCATTGACTGTGGTGGAACTGAATATCAGGCACTGCGGGTAACGCAGGTAGCAACTGTAACCCCACTATTTAAGAAAGGAGGGAGAGAGAAAATGGGGGACTACAGAACAGTTAGCCTGACATCAGTAGTAGGGAAAATGCTAGAACCTATTATTAAGGAATTCATAACCAGACACTTAGAGCATTATAATAGGATTGGGCAGAGTTAAACACGGATTATGAAAGGGACATCGTGTTTGAGAAAGCTGTTAGAGTTTTTCGAGGTTGTAACAAGCAGAATAGATAAGAGGGGACCTAGTGGATGTGGTGTATTTGGATTTTCAGAAGGCATTCGATAAGGTGCCACACAAAAGGTTATTAAACAAAATTAGGGCTCGTGGGATTGGGGGTAATGTACTAGCATGGATTGAAGGTTGGTTAACGGACATAAAACAGAGAGTAGGAATTAACGGGTGATTTTCGGGTTGGCAGGCTGTAACTAGTGAGGTACCGCACGGATCAGTGCTTGGGCCCCAGCTATTCACAATGTATATCAATGATTTGTATGATGGGACTAAATGTAATATATCCAAGTTTGCTGATGATACAAAGCTGGGTGCGAATGTAAGTTGTGAGGACAATGCAAGGAAGCTTCAAGGGATATAGACAGACTAAGTGAGTGGGCAAGTACATGGCAAATGGAATATAATGTGGAGAAATGTAAAGTTATAAGCTTTGGTAGGAAAAATAGAAAAGCAGAGTATTTTTTAAATGGTTGGAGATTGGGGAATATTGGTGTTCAGAGGGACCTGGGTGTCCTTGTACACAAATCACTGGAAGTTAACATGCAGGTGCAGCAAGCAATTAGTAAAGCAAATGGTATGTTGGCCTTTATTACAAGAGGATTGAGTATAAGAGTAAAGATGTCTCACTGCAATTATATAGGGCCCTGGTGAGACCACACCTGGAGTATTGTATGCAGATTTGGTCTCCTTACCTAAGGAAGGAAATACTTGCCATAGAGGGAGTGCAACGAAGGATCACCAGACTGGTTCCTGGGATGGGGGGATTGTCCTATGAGGAGAGATTGAGTAGACTAGGCCTATATTCTCTGGAGTTTAGAAGAATGACAGGTGATCTCATTGAAACATACACAATTCTTACAAGGCTTGTCAGGGTAGATGCAGGGAGGATGTTTCCCCTGGCTGGGGAGTCTAGAACCAGGGGTCACAGTCTCAGAATAAGGGGTCGGCCATTTAGGACTGAGATGAGGAGAAATTTCTTCACTCAGAGGGTGGTGGATCATTGGAATTCTCTACCCCAGAGGGCTGTGGAGGCTCAGTCGTTGAGTATATTCAAGACAGAGATCGATAGATTTTTGAATATAAAGGGAATCAAGGGATATGTGGATAGCGGAGGAAAGTGGTGATGAGGTAGAAGATCAGCCATGATCTTATTGAATGGCGAAGCAGGCTCGAAGGGCCAAATGGCCTACTCCTGCTCCTATTTCTTATGTTCTTCAGATCCGATACAGCCCGTTTAGCACCACCGCACATTTAGCGACAGCGCCTGAGACGAATTTCATGGCCGCTGTCTGCAGACATCGGCAGATATCAAATGTCACAGCGTGCTGACGAATTGGACTTCGACTTTGCCTCTCAAAGGCTCGGCTTGAGCCCATTCAGAATCATTTGTTATCTTCCGTGACAAATTGCTCCAGGGGTGCGGAGATATTAGATTCATATCTAAAATTAATTACAAGCATTTGCGTCTCATCCAAAACTCTGCTGCCCGTGTCCTAACTTGCACCAAGTCCCGTTCACCCATCACCCCTGTGCTCGCTGAACTAAATTGTCTCCCGGTTCGGCAATGCTTCGATTTTAAAATTCTCATCCTCGTCTTCAGCCCCAAATCATTGTCAAGTCTCCAGTAAAGGATTTACATCCTGAAAATGCCAAACGTTAGTTTGTTTCTGTTTAGTATTTTACCGTAAGTACTTTTCACCCCCCAGGGCTGCATCTGGATTCCTACAATTGGCATCAGGGGGACGAGGGACAGGGGAGTGAGTAGAATTCGGCTCGGACTTTAGCACAAAACACCAACACCCCCAATTTCCCCCTTCAAGTCACACACCATCCAGACTTGGACATTTAAAAAAAAAATGTTCTTGGGATGTGGGCGTCGCTGGCAAGGCCAACATTTATTGCCCATCCCTAACTGCCCTTGAGAAGGTGGTGGTGAGACGCCTTATACAACTGAAAGGCTTGCTAGGCCATTTCAGAGGTCAGTTAAGAGTCAACAACATTGCTGTGTGCCTGGAGTCACATTTCGTCCAAAATGGGTAAGGGCGGCAGATTTTCTTCACTAAAGGACATTAGTGAACTCGATGTTTTATACGACAGTCCGGTAGTTCTATGGTCACCATTACGAGCACTAGCTTTTTATTGCAGATTTGTATAATTAATTGAATTTAAATTCCCCAGCTCGTGGGTTTTGAACTACTGGATCATTCGTCCAGGCATCTGGTTTACTCGTCCAGCAACATAACCATTATGCTACCGTACCCTTCAAATATAGCGCTGTTCCTTCATCGTCACTGGGCCAAAAGCCTGAGATTCCTTCCGTAACAGTGTTGTGGGAGCACCTTCACCACACGGACTGAAGCGGCTCAAGATGAAGGCCCACCATTTTATCATGGGTAACTAGGGCTGGGCAAGTAATACTGACCTTGACAGTGTCACACATATCCTGTGAACAATAAATATAATTAATGAAATGGGAATAAAATTAATGACTTTTTAATTAACTGATTGAAACCATCCGGACGTCATGCTCCGCTAAACAAATTGACGACACATCTTGGCTCACCAATTCTATGATTGATACTGCCCTAACTTTCTTTATTTCCCTATCCTTTCAAAAGGCATTTGATAAAGTACCAGATAATACCCAAATTGAAGCCCATGGGATTAAAGGGGCTGTGGCAACATGGCTCGGAAATTGGCTAAGAGACAGTAAGCAGAGAGCAGGGGTCAACGGTTGTTTTTCAGACTGGAGGGAAGTATAAAGCAGTGCGCCCCAGGGGTCAGCATTGGGACAACGGTTCTTTTCATGTATATAAATGCCATGGACTTGGGTACACAGCACATAATCTCTAAGTTGCAGATGATAGGAAACTCGTAACTGTTAATAAACAGTGAGAAGGCTAGCAACAGACTTCAGGATGACATAGACGGACTGGAGAAATGGGCAGATACATGGCAGATACAATTTAACACAGAGATGTGTGAGGTGATATATTTTAGTCGGGAGTATGAGCAGAGGCAATATAAACTAAACGGTACAATTTTAAAATGGGTGCACGATCAGACAGAGCTGGGGTGTACTTATTCGAATCTTGGAAGGAGGCAGGACATGTTGTGACAGCTGCTAATAAAGCATACTGAGTCCTTGGCTTCACAAACAGAGACACAGAGTAACAAAATCCAGGAAGAAATGCCAACCTTTTCTAAATGACTGGTTAGGTCCCAGCTGGAGCATTGTGTCCAATTCTGGGCACCACACTTTGGCAAGCATGTCAAGGATTAGAGAAGGTTTAGGGATTTACCAGAATGGTACCAGGGATCTGGGACTTCAGTTACGTGGAGAGACTGGGATTGTTCTATTTAGAGCAGCAAAGATTAGGAAGCATGCAGTTATAGAATCATGGAAATCTACGGCATAGAAGGAGGTCATTCGGCCCATCGTGTCTGCGCCGATCGCAAAAGTTGCTCTCCAGCCTAATCCCACTTTCCAGCTCTTGGTCCGTAGCCTTGCAAGTTGTGGCATTTCAAGTGTATATCCAAGTACTTTTTAATGTGATGAGGGTTTCTGCCTCTACCACCCTTTCAGGCAGTGAGTTCCAGACCCCCACCACCCACTGGGTAAAAATAATTCTTAACTCCCCTCTAATCCTTCTACTAATTACGTTAAATCTATGCCCTTGGTTATTGACCTCTCTGCTAAGGGAAATAGCTGCTTCCTATCCACACTATCTAGGCCCCTCATAATGACATACACCTTAATTAAATCTCCCCTCAACCTCCTCTGTTCCAAAGAAAACAACCCCGGCCTATCCAATCTTCCCTCATAGCAAAAGTTCTACAGTCCTGGCAACATCCTTGTAAATATCGTCTGTGCCCTCTCTTGTGCAATCACATCTTCCTGTAATGTGACCAGAACTGTACGCAGTATTCTAGCTGTGGCCTAACTCGTGTTTTATACAGTTTTAGCATAACCTCTCTGCTCTTCTATTCTATATCTCGCCTAATAAAGGAGAGTATCCTGTATGCCTTTTAACCACCTTATCTACCTGCCCTGCTACCTTCAGGGATCTGTGGACATGCACTTCAAGGTCCCCCTGTTGCTCTACATTTCTCAGTATCCTACCATTTATTGTGTATTCCCTTGCCTTGTTAACCCTCCCCACTTCTCCGGATTGAATTCCATCTGCCACTTTTCTGCCCACCTGACCAGTTCATTGATATCTTCCTGCAGTCTACAGCTTTCTTCCTCACTATGAACCACACGGCCAATTTTTGTATCATCTGCAAACTTCATAATCATGCCTCCTACATTGAAGTCCAGATAATTGATGTATAACACAAAAAGCAAGTGACAGGGTACTGAACCCTGCAGAACCCCACTGGAAACAGTCTTCAACTCACAAGAACACCCGTCGACTATTACCCTTTGTTTCCTGCCACTGAGCCAATTTTGGATCCTACTTGCCACTTTGCTTGGATCCCATGGGCATTTACTTTTTTGACCAACCTGTCATTTGGGACCTTGTCAAAGGCCTTGCTAATATCTATGTGGACTACATCAAATGCACTACCCTCATCGACCCTCCTCGTTACCTGCTCATAAATTTCAATCACATTACTCAGACACGACTTTCCCTTGCCTCTCTTAACAGCCTGGGATACATTTTATCCGGGCCTGGCGATTTATCTACTTTGAAAGATGCTAAACCTCTTAATAATTGAGAAGGACATATGTATGACAAAGACCAGCGTAATAGATTGGAGGAAAGCTGATTTTGAGGGTCTGAGAGTAGCACTTGGGAAAATAAAATGGACAACATTGGCAAACGATGATGTAGAACAGCATTGGGAAACATTTAAAACAGTGTTCAGCAGAGTCCAGGAACAATATATTCTGCTAGTAAACAAGAACAAGCTAAATACTAATGAAACACCGTGGATGAATAAAGGCATAAGGGAAAAATTGAGTATTAGGAAAGCTGCATACATTAAGTACATGGACAGCAGGGGAGAGTATGATAAGGGAGAATATGAAGGGATTAGAAAAGAAGCCAAAAAAAACCAATTAGGATGGCAAACAGGAACGATGACATTAAATTATCAAGGAACATAAAACAAAATATTAAAATATTTTACAGGCATATCAATAAAAAAAGGAAGCTCGGAATGAGAATAGGGCCACTAAACGATGAAGAGGATAATACCACAGGCAGCAATAGAGAGATGGGAGACATATTAAATAATTCCTTTGCTTCAGTATTTAGCAGGGAAATAGAACAGGTGGAGATGACATTAGTAATGCGTTAACTGTATTTAAAATAAAACGAGGAGATATACTAAATAAACTAATCAAAATCAAAGAGGATAAAACCCCTGGCGTGGACGGATTACATCCGTACATATTAAAAGAATCTAGGGAAGAGATAGCAGAGGCATTAATACACATATTTAATTATTCGTTAGAAAAAGGTGTAGTGCCAGAGGACTGGCGGATAGCTAACGTAATACCTATATCTAGGAAGGGAGCTAGAACTTGTCCAGGGAACTATAGGCCAGTCAGATTAACATCGGTGGTAGGAAAAATAATGGAATCTCGACTAAAGGAGAAAATGGAAGAACATCTAGAAATGAAAAAATATAATAATGACAAGTCAGCATGGATTTGAAAAGGGAAATCTTGCTTGACCAACCTGTATGAATGTTTTGAAGAGTTAACAGAGAGAATAGACAATAGTAATGCAGTAGATGTAATCTGTCTAGATTTTCAGAAGACCTTCGATAAGGTACCCCATAAAAGACTAATGAATAAGGTCAGGGAATGCGGAGTCAGGGGACAAGTAGCAGAATGGATAGCTAGCTGGCCTCAAGACAGAAAACAGAGAGTAGTTGTAAAAGGTAGCTATTCAGCATGGCAGAAGGTGGGTAGTGGTGTTCTACAAGGATCAGTGCTGGGACCACTGTTGTTCACAATTTATATTAACGATTTAGACTTTGGAATCAGAAACACAATTCCTAAGTTTGTGGACGACACCAAATTGGAGGGGATGGCCAATACTGAGGAGGACTGCGACAAATTACAAGAAGACATTAATAAACTTGCAGAATGGGCATATAATTAGCAAATGAATTTCAACACAGATAAAATTGAGATGTTAGAGTTTGGAAAGAAAAATAGGGAGGTCATATATTTCTTGGAAAATAAGAATCTAAATAGGGTAGAGGAGCAAAGGGAACTAGGAGTAAAATACTCAAATTACTAAAAGTATCGACACAGGTTAACAAGGCCAGACAAGAAGCAAAACAAGCACTTGGGTTTATTTGTAGAGGGATAGAAGTGAAAAGTCATGAAGTTATGCTAAACTTGTATCGAACCTTGGTTAGACCACACTTGGAGTACTGTGTGCAATTCTGCTCGCCATATTATAAAAAAAGGATAGAGAGCCACTGGAGAGGCTGCAGAGAAGATTTACAACGATGATTCCAGAAATGCGAGGGTACAGATATAAGGAACGCATGAACAGGCAGGTGAACAGAGAAGGCTGAGGGGTGACCTCATAAAGGTTTTGATAGTTTAGATACAGTGAGAGTGTTTCAGCTTGTATAGAAGAGCAAATCTAGAGGCCATCACTTTAAGATAGTCACCACGAAATCCAATGGGGAATTCAGGAGAAACTTCGTTACCCAGAGAGTGGTGAGAATGTGGAACTCGCTACCACAGGGAGTGGTTGAAGAGAATAGTATAGATGCATTTAAGGGACGGTTAGATAAGCATATGAGGGAGAAGGGAATAGAGGGTTATGCTGATAGAATTAGATGAGGAAAGACCGGAGGAGGCTCGAGTGGAGAATAAACATTGGCATAGACTGGTTGGGCCGAATGGCCTGTTTCTGTGCCGTATATCCTATGTAATCCTCTGTAACCCCTGCACTTTCTATACTCCGCTAGACTTTCTGTAGTAGTGAGCTCTCGGTATCTGACAAAAGCTTCCCTTATCCTTCCCTGTATGCTCCTTGACATCCAGCGGGCTCTAGATTTGAGAGTCCCATCCTTTTTCATTGTGGGAACATATTTGCTCTGAACCCTCATGATCTCCTTACTGAATGCCTCCCATTGCTCTGACACCGAGTTACCTTCAAGTAGCTGTTTCCAGTTCACTTTTGCTAAATCACATCTCAGCTTAGTAAAATTGGCCTTTCCCCAATTGAAGACATTTACATCTGGTCTATCTTTGTCCTTTTTCATAAAGAGAGATTTAATATCGATGTTCAAAATCATGATGGATTTTGATAGAGTAAGAAAGTGTGATTCCAGTGGCAGAATGGTGGATAACCAATGACACAGATTTAAGGTAATAGGCAAAAGTACCAGAGGAGAGATGAGGAGAATTTTCTTGATGCAGTGAGTTGTTGTGATCTGGAATGCACTGTCTGAGAACGTGGTGGAAGTAGATTCAATAGTAACTTTCAAAAGGGAATCGGATAATTAGTTGAAGGGGACATTTTTTACAGGGTTCTGGCTAAAGGGTAGGACTAATGAGGCAGCTCTTTCAAAGAGATGGCACGGACACGATGGGCCGAATGGCCTCCTTCTGTGCTGTACCATTCTACGATTCTATGAGCAAGAGACAGAAAGAGAAGAGGGAAAGAGGGAGACAGAAAGAAAAAAATAGAGATAGAAAGACTGGGCGAGGTACAGATGGGAATAAATTAACTTTAAAAGGGGAATTCGATAAATATTTGAAGGGGAACAATTTGCAGGACTATGGGAAAAGGACAGGGGAATGGGACTAATTGGAGGGGTGAGGCCGTGGTGGGATTTGATCTTAAGGATGAGAATATTAAGATCGAGGCTTTGTCAGATCGGGAGCTAATGTTGCTCAGCATCAAAGGGTTGATGGCTGAATGGGTCATGATGTGTGTCTGGATAAAGGCAGCAGAGTTTTGGATAAGCTCTAGTTTATGGAGGCTTGTAACTGGGAGGCCAGGCAGGAGAGTATTGGAGGTTTTATGCAGGGGAAGGCCTGAGGAGGGGCGGAGATGGAGATATTATGGAGGTGGTAGTAGGCAGGACTGATGATTCAGAGGGTACGAGGTCGGAACACAGCTCAGGGTCAAAGAGAACGCCGTGGTTGCGAACAGTCTGGTTCATCCTCAGACATTGGCAAAGGTTTGCAGAGTTAATAGCTGGATACAGAGACTTACCAGGAACAACAACCGCAGCAAGGATGAGAGAGTAAACGACAAGTAGAGTAATGCAGTTAAACACAGTTGATAGAATTAATAACTGGACAGATAGACTTACCAGGAACACCAACAGTGGCAAGGAGGGGATAATAAATGTATTGAATTGACAGAAGTGCGAAATAGATCTGCCCTTTTAATGACGTTCTATCCAAATATACAGAAAGAAAGTCAACCGACCAGATCACACGCCTGTCCATTGTTGTAACATTCCAATCTAATGATCTCAGATTCCGATCCATTGTTGTAACATTCCAATCTACTGTTCTCAGATTCCGATCCATTGTTGTAACATTCCAATCTGCTGTGCTCAGATTCGGATCCATAGTTGTAACATTCCAATCTACTGTGCTCAGATTCCGATCTATTGTTGTCACATTCCAATCTACTGTTCTCAGATTCCGACTCCCTCTTTGTGAAGCAGCGCTCTGTTCCCTGTTAGTGCTGGAGGTGATGCTCTCACTGACACTGCGGGATAACACATTGAAAGGAATCCCTTATTAATAGAAGAGGGAACCCATCCAGTAACACAATTAGGGTCCATGGAGTCTGACATTAATTACAGTCACTGAACAAACAGATTCAGCCAACCCGTGGAGACTGGCATTAATTACAGTCACTGAACAAACAGCTTCAGTTAACCCCTTTCAATCCAGCACGTTTTGTACCATGGTAAAGTAGAGCATTTCCGCGGTCCGGATGGGATGTCTGAGGGTTGCTGATGAAAGGAATGGTAGAAATAGCGCAGGATCTGGCCAGAATCTTTCAATCCTCCTTGGATATGGGAGTGGAGCCAGAGGATTGTAGGATTGCAAATGTTAAAACGTTTTTGAAAGAAGGAGATTGTGATAAACCCTGTATCTACCGGCCAGTCAGTGTAACGTCAGTGGCGGGGAAACTTCTAGAAGCCATATTCTCGGAGATAATTATCTGTCACTTGGAAAACAACATGGATTAATAAATGACAACCAGCACGGATATGTTAATGGCAAAGTGTGTCTGACAAACTTGATTGATTTCTTTGATGAAGTAACGGACATGTTGTGTATACGTAATTTAAAAATGCATTTGATAAAGTGCTATGGAGTAAACTTGTTAGGACCAAAGGGAGCGTGGCAGTGGGGATATGACATTGGCTAAGCAACAGAAAACAGGGATAACAACAGAATACGCTGGAAAAGCTCAGCAGGCCAGGCAGCATCCATGGAGAGAGGAACAGAGTTAACCTTTCAGGTCGAAGACCTTTCGTCAGAACTGGAAAAAAGCAGGAAATGAAATCGATGTTAAAGTAAGTATAGGGTTGTGAAAAGGGGGAGGGGATGAAAGAACAAAAGGGAAGGTCAGTGATAGGATAGAAAGCAGAAGAGATTAAGAGAGATTGAGAGATATTAAGAGATATTCAAGGCAAGAGGGGGTGGTAATGTGACAGGTTGAGGAAAAAAGGATGGCTCGAGATGAAGTGTGAAATGCGCTGGCAGAATGAAGGACAGCTACCAGCTTCTGGGAGGGAAGGCAAAAAAGGCCAAACAAAAGGGTGGATAAAAAAATAAAATAAAACAATATATATATGTGATGGGGGCCGGGGTTATGATCTGAAATTGTTGAACTCTATGTTGAGTCCAGAGGGCTGTAGGGTTCCTAAACGAAAGATGAGGTGCTGTTCCTCGAGCTTTCACTGAGCTTCCGTGGAACAGTGGAAGAGGCCGAGGACGGTGAGGTCAGAGTGGGAGTGGAGCGGAGAATTAAAGTGACAGGCCACCGGGAGCTCGGGGTCCCCCTCACGGACTGAACGGAGGTGCTCCGCAAAGCGGTCACCCAATCTGCGTTTGGTCTCCCCAATGTAGAGGAGACCACATCGTGAGCAGCGAATACAGTATACTAAATTGCAGGAAGTACAATTAAATCGCTGTTTCACCTGGAAGGGGTGTTTGGGGCCCTGGGCAGTGGGAAGAGGGGAGGTATAAGGGCATGTGTTGCATCTCCTGCGCTTGCACGGGAAGGTGCCGGGCGAAGGGGAAGGGGTGCTGGGAGTGGTAGAGGAGTGGACAAGGGTGTCGCGGAGGGAGCAGAGAAAACAGGGAGTTGTGGTGAACAGTTGTTGTTCAGACTGGAGGGAAATATACAATAGTGGCCCCCAGGGGTCGCTGTTCTGAACACTACTCTTTTTGATAAATATATTAATGATATATAAAGGGCATAATTTGAACGTTTGCAGATGACAGGAAACTCGGAAATGTAATAATCACTGAGGAAGATTGTAGTAGGCTTCAGGGGGACATCTTCTCTTAGGCAGTCCATCGGAACTTCACAAGATTCACAAGGCTGATACCTGGGATGGCAGGAATGACATATGAGGAGAGATTGGGTCGATAAGGCTTATATTCGCTGGAGTATAGAAGAATGAGAGGTGATCTCATCGACATATATAAAATTCTGACAGGTCTGGACAAACTAGAAGCAGGAAGAATGTTCCCGATGGTTGGAGAGTCCAGAACCAAGGGTCATAATCTAAGGATAAGGGGTAAGCCAATTAGGACAGAAATTAGGAAGAATTTCTTCACCCAGAGAGTGGTGAACCTGTGGAATTCTCTACCACAGAAGGTAGTTGAGGCCAAGTCATTAAATATATTCAAGAAGGAGTTGGATATATGAAAACGCTTCCAGCACTTATATTTCTTGCAAATGCAAATCGATCGCGTCCTGCCTTATACCAATGTATGCTGAGTATTATCCGATCTTGCTGAAATGTTTATTGAAACGCCATCTTGTCTGCCTACTGAAAAGTCTAGAAACTTCTGCCACGAGGCGCGGCGGCCATTTTACAGGCTTCTTTTGTCCGTTTTGAAACATGACAGCATTTCGCTGAAAATAAAACTGTTTTAACGAATCTGTATCTCTCTTTCTCGTTATTTCGAAATCGTGATAATTTGCGAATTTTACACTTACTCACTTTCTCTCTCACTCTCTCCCTATCTCTCTCACTCACTCAACTCCTGTCTCTCTTTTCACTCTCTCTCACTCTCATTCACACTCTGTCACTCTCACTCAATCTCTGTCTCTCACAGGCACGCACTGTTGCTCTCAATCACTCTCTGTCTCTCTCTGTCTCTGTTGATCTATTTCACAGCCCATAGTCTCTGTTTATCGCTCTGCCTCTGTCTCATTTTGTCTCTTCCTCTCACTCATTCCATGTTGTCTCTTTCTCTCTGTGTCTCTGTGTGTCTCCCTCTCTTCTCTCTCTCTGTCTCTCCCTCTCTGTCTCTCTCTCTCTATCTCTGTCTCTCTCTTTATCTCTCTCTCTCTCTATCTCTGTCTCTCTCATAGTCTCTCTCTCTCTGCCTCTCTCTCTCTCTCTGTCTCTATGACTATGTGTGTGTGTCTCTCTCTGTCCCCCTGTGTCTCTGTTGATCTATTTCTCAGCCCATAACCTCTGTTTATCTGTCTGTCCCTGCCTCGTTTGTCTCTCGCTCTCACTCTTGCCCTCTTGTCTCGGACTCTGGCTCTCTCACCATGTCAGTGTCCCTCCATCATGTCTTCTCTTCCTCTCTAACTCCGCCTCCCTCTAAGACTATTTATTTTTCTCTCTCTCGCAGTCCCTCTATCTCTGTCTCTATTGTTCACTCTCACTATGCCTCTCTCTCCCTCTGTCTCTTTCTGCCTGTATCTCTGTCGTTATCTCCGCCTCTCGCACTCTCTGTCTGTCTTCGTCTCTCTCTGTCTCTCCTTCTCTGTCTCTCTTTATCTTACTCAGTCTCTCCCTCCCTGCCTCTCTTTGCCCCTCTCGCCCCGTCTCTCCTCAAATCACTCTGTCTCTGTCTATTTTTCTACGTCTCCCTCTCACTCTCTGTCACTCTGTCTACCTTCTGGCTCTGTTCACCTCTCTGTCTCTTTCTCCCTGTCTCCCTCACTCTCTCTGCCCCACTCTGTATCTCTCTATCTCTCTGAATCTATTACTCTGTCTATCTCTATCTCACTGCCTCTTTCCTCTTCTGTCACCGCATCTCCCTCTCTCTTCCCTTCTGTGTCTCTCTCTCCCTATTTTTTATAGTGAAAGAGGAGGTAGTTGAGATATTGGATGGGATAAAAATTGATAAAGAGCAGGTTCTAGAAAGGCTGGCTGTACTTAAAGTAGATAAGTCACCAGAACCGGACGGGATGCATCCTAGGATGCTGAGGCAAGTAAAGGTGAAAATTGAGGAGGGACAGTGGCCATAATGTTCAAATCCTCCTTGGACACGGGGGTGGTGCCAGCCGACTGGAGAATTGCAAATGTTACACACTTGTTCAAAAAAGGGTCTAAGGACCCAGCAAATTTATGCCAGTCAGCTTAACCTCGGTGGTAGGGAAGCATTTAGAAACGAAAATCCGGGACAAGATTAACAGTCACTTGGACAAGTGTGGATTAATTAAGAGAAGCCAACACGGATTTTTTAAAGGGAAATAATTTTTAACCAATGTGTTTGAATTTTCTGATGAGGTAACAGAGAGGGTTGATGAGGGTAATGCAGTTGATGTGGCGTACATGGATTTCCAAAAGGCACTTGATAAAGTGCCACATAATAGGCTTACCAGCAAAGCTGAAGCCCATGGAATAAAAGGGGCAGTGGTAGCACGGATACTAAATTGGCTAAGTGACAGGAAACAGAGTGTAGTGGTGAACGTTTGTTTTTCGGACTTTAAGAAGGTACAGAGTGGTGTTCCCCAGGGGTCAGTACTAGGACCATTGCTTTTCTTGATATATATTAATGATATGGACTTAGGTGTTGTAGAATAGTGCTTATCTGTATGATTTGATAATGTTTTAAATGCAGTGCTTTTCTTAAAATTACTATGATATATAATAATGTATGTTAGAAGCATAACACCCCTGTTACAATATGTGTAACCTTAGTTAAAAAGACACAAGGCTGTGAAGCAAAGCATGATGGTAAATTATGTCAACTTGATGTAATTCTGTAAAATGGTCTGTTAAGTAAACAAGGAGATAGCGGGGAACAAGAAATTCAGCAACATTGCAAAAGCAGATAGGGTGCAGGAGACAGTCATCACTCTGTATTTCTCAAAAATGCAGAACCAGCTAAACAATGAGCTGATTAGGAAGCAAAAATAATCTGTGCGAACTTGTTCTCAGATAAGGACAGCTTGGTATGAGGAGTGAGAGGTTGACTAAAATAACAGAAACCAGACAGTTAATGAAGGCCACGTAGGCTCAGGGGAGCAAAAGGTATAAAGGAATAGTTATTGAACACTGAACGCAGAGTGAAACCAGAGGAAGAGAAACTTCAGTCAATAGAACACAGCAAGACTGAGAAAAGAGAGCGTGCCACAGTCACCCGGTGGGCAGGATACTGGTATTTCGAGGACCAGATTGCGACCATCATCTGATAGAATAGATAAGGGAGAACCAGTGGATGTGGTGTATTTGGACTTTCAAAAGTCTTTCGATAAGGTCCCGCATAAGAGATTAGCGTGTAAAGTTAAGGCACATGGGATTGGGGGTAAGTTACTGACTTGGATAGAGAACTGGTTGGCAGACAGGAAGCAAAGAGTTGGAATAAACGGGTCTTTTTCCGAGTGGCAGGCAGTGACTAGTGGGGATCCGCAGGGATCGGTCCTAGGACCCCAGCTATTCACTATATATATTAATGATCTAGACGAGGGAACTAGATGTAATATCTCCAAGTTTTCAGATGACACAAAGCTGGGTGGGCGTGTGTGCTGCGAGGAGGATGCCGAGAAACTCCAGTATGATTTGGACAGGTTGGGTGATTGGGCAGAAGCATGGCAGATGCAGTATAATGTGGATAAATGCGAGGTTATCCAATTTGGTGGCAAAAACAGAATGGCAGATTATTATCTGAACGGCAATAGATTGGGAGAAGGGGAAGTGCAACGAGACCTGGGTGTCCTTGTGCACCAGTCGCTGAAGGTAAGCATGCAGGTGCAGCAGGCGGTTAAGAAGGCAAATGGTATGCTGGCCTTCATAGCGAAAGGGTTTGAGTACAGGAACAAGGATGCCTTCCTGCAGCTGTACAGGGCCTTGGTGAGACCACACCTTGAGTATTGTGTGCAGTTTTGGTCGCCTTATCTGAGGAAGGATGTTCTTGCCATGGAGGGTGTGCAGCGAAGATTCACCAGACTGATACCTGGGATGGGAGGAATGACGTCTGAGGAGAGATTGGGTCGATTGGGCTTATACTCGCTGGAGTTTAGAAGAATGAGAGGAGATCTCATTGAAACTTATAAAATTCTAACAGGGCTAGACCGACTGGATGCAGGAAGGATGTTCCCGATGGCGGGTGAGTCCAGAACAAGAGTTCACAGCCTAAAGATAAGGGGTAAGCCATTTAGGACAGAGATGAGGAGGAATTTCTTCACCGAGCGAGTGGTGAACCTGTGGAATTCTCTACCACAGAAGGCAGTTGAGGCCAAGTCAGTAAATATACTCAAGAAGGAGTTACATATATTTCTTAAGGCTAAAGGTAACAAGGGATATGGGGAGAAGGCAGGGACTGGGTATTGAGTTTAGATGATCAGCCATGATCTCATTAAATGGCGGAGCAGGCTCGAAGGGCCGAATGGCCTACTCCGGCTCCTATCTTCTATGATTCTATGAGAGGTGAGGTGGGGCGAGGCCATGGAGGCATTCAGAAATAAAAACTATTTTGAGGGATGTGGAGACAGTGGAAGTTGGCAAGGATAAGGGTGATGAGTAAGCCGGGCTCAGTGCAACACAGCATGTAGTCAGTGAAGTTTTGAACAAGTGTGAGTTTGTGTAGGGTGGGGTTCAGGAGGTCAACAAGGAGGCCATTGGCGAAATCAAGTTGGTGTGGATAAATGTTTTAGCAGCAGTGGGGTATGAAGTAAGGACAGAGATGGGTGATGTTGCAGAAGTAGAAGTAAACAGTCTTTGGTAATGGGATTCAGGGTTTGAAACTTATCTCAAGGTCAAACAGGACACCAAAAATGTGCATGTCTGGTTCAGTCAGTGCAAACTGTTGTGCAGTGAAGACAAACTAGTAATTATGAATGTATATGGATTTACTTCACATCTACGAACGGTGGCAGCTTTTGTATCAACCTATGAATTTGCTGATGTGCATCTTCTGATAATCATGATATGCTGTGAATCATTCTTAATCGAAATTCCAGTTTGTCAGAGGGACAGTGGACCAAGTAATAGTAGGCTTACCCAATCTTCCAAGTTTGGATTGTGAAACTGTCATAGATGAGATTTTGAATCAATTAGTTTCAAAGACTTTGGACAAGTGCAATATCCATCATTTGCTGATTTTCCATTTGTACTTTTTGCCTGTCAATCATTACTTCCTGTAACACTTTTGTGTTAACATTTATAATGGAAACATTTCACCATCATACTTTGTTGATGAAATCAAATCACATTCATCCGCCATTTCTTTTCTCAGTAACTGAAATGTTTTTAATGTCCAAAATATTTTAATCAAAATATAAATACATCACAATTATATAACTAAATGTATCTATCTTGTGTGTCTTTAAATAGCTTAATAACATTTTCAGCTTGAAGTCCTCAGCTTATCCCACCAGCCTAGGCGCTTTTGTTATCTGAAGACAGATCCTGTATCTGAACATGTGCACTATGCACAATTTCTCAGTAACATTTAGTTATCCAAATGACAGAAGCCTTCTCTCTGTCTGTAACAAAATATACGCAAGTTGTTTTTTAAAACTACTTAAAGAAAAGCTGGAGGACAAATTTCAGAAACTTTATTCAGGTAAAAGAATAATTAGAATTTTTTTAAAAATGTATGTGCAAAAGGAACAAATGGGAGGGAGTTAAAAACGATAAATAATGATGACAAGCAAAGCCTCTAATTATCATTGGTATTTTGTTGATGGTTAGAAAACATAAATATTGTAATTCTAACAAGAAACAGAGAACATTCTAGCATTTAGATAGCGTAAATAAAGATAAACTATTTCCAATGGCTGAAGGGTGGATAACCAGAGGGCACATATTTAACATGATTGGCAAAGGATCCAGAGGCGACATGAGGAAAAACTTTTTTACGCAACAAGTAGTTAGGATTTGGAATGCACTGCCTGATAGGTTGGTGGATATAGATTCAACAGTAGCCTTCAAAGGGGATTCGATAAATACTTGAAGGAGAAAAAATTGTAGGGATGTGTGGAAAGAGCAGGGGAGTGGTGGATTGCTCTTCGAAAGAGCCGGCGCAGACTTTTTGGGCTGAATGGCCTCCTTCTGTGCTGTATTCTGTGATTCTCTAATTCTATAAGTATTACTTCTTTGTAGTAGATGTCAAGTGCTTAGTAAATCTGTTATACTTATACACGATATACCTGCACCAGGAGTGGTTTGTTATAGTCACGGACAATTTAAATATAAATTACAGATCTTACGATCTTACAATTGGCAACCGAGATGGGAAGTTGACGAATTAACTAAAACCAGGTATTATTGTGGATAAGGCAACAGACACTTGGGTTATCGTCTGGCCAAAGGTGAATCCAGGTGGAGAGTTAGGTTACCAGACAGATAGCGTCTCTTTAAGTACACCAAGATGCCAAGAGGGGATCTTTGGAAAGAATATAGAGCAAAGTTAGAGAAGAAGTGTGGTGACACACAAATACAGACACTGTTAGTAAAATGTCCAGCTAAGTACCCGAGAGTACCTTTTGAGGATGCGGTCGCATTCATTGAAAGGCAGGTTAAGGCTAGGAAATGGAAGCCGGATAAAGCAATGAGTTTGATTGCATATGCAGCTTCATACTGTGTGGAGCGAGATGATGATGTCATCTTTACACAGGATGATAAAATGTTAGAACAACAGAGTCAGCTGAAAAATTCTCCAAAAGTCAAGTTGCCACATCTACCGCGATCATGCAGCAACAAAGTGTTAATACAGTCCTTGCAGAATCTTGAGGAAGCCAGGTGTGAGATAGGCATCCTAACAACAGATCTAATTTGCAGGCTAACCAAACTGAAAATTCAGCAAAGAAAGGGAAAAAAACAGTCATTTGGAAAGCCAGGAGAAAGTTGCTGAGACGCTGATTTAAAAAAAGGAAGAAAAAAGAGAGAAACCTAATGTTTTACCGACCTGGAAATTATTAACGTCTGAACCGAGACAAATAAAACACAAGATTTGCTGAATGAAAGGAAACTTAAAAAAATGCTGGAATTTCAGTTTGTGTGAAAGAGTGTGTTAAAGTGCGAATGTTTTCCTGACTATGAATGTTTAAGAAGTCACAGTATTCATTTTGTCTGAAAGTCTGTCTTTAAAGCTCCACCCACTGCTCTGTGTTAAAAAAAGCGTTTAACCCTTTTGTCTTTGTTGGTGAAAAATGAATTCACTCGAGGCTGTCTCAAAGCAGAAGATCACAGTTTATTTAACAGTGCGCAGTGGGAGAAGAGCCATAGACCCCGTCATCTAGTGATTCACTTCTCGTCGTTACAGATATCAAAACTTCTTTTATACATTATAGGGTCGGTTACAAAATGTCCTCACCCAATTACATTTCCCCTGCAACAAATTTTAATTATAACACTGTTTTTTTACTTCCTAACCAAAACTATAAACATCAAAATGTGGTCAGCGTTGTCTAGTATGACTGTCTGGTTATCCCCTCGCACGTACACATGTTAACCACAGGTATTTTCCCATCGCACTGTGTCAGTTTAACCATTTTGTCTTTTACATTTTTGCTTTTGTCTTTTACATTCTTTAACTTTTACATTCTTTAACTTTTACATTCTTTAACTTTTACATTCTTTAACTTTTACATTCTTTAACTTTTACATTCTTTAACTTTTACATTCTTGCTTTAAGTCCTATTTTACTCCAACAGTCTTGTCTTGGTTTTTGGAAATTTTAAGAATGTGAGAATATGATTGTGCACCCAGAATTGAAAAAAAAATCTTTGAACTACAATTTAAGTTAAGCTGGTGTGGAAAAACAGAGAAAAACAACCAAAAAGTTTGTTTAACAAAACATTAGGTTCCAGTCTAAAATTTAACCTTGGATTCGCGGTTGCTATAGTGAAATTTTCCAAAGCAGTTTGATTTGATTTGTTTAAATGTGAAGAACTAATTTTTCTCCTGTTGTATTCAATGTTTTTACAGTCATTTGGAAAGGCATCTGAAGGAAAGACAATAAGAAATATGACGTAATTTACTGTTTTCTGCAAGCATGTGTTATTTTATTTTGTTTTATCTGTTCTGTTCGTGTTTAGTTAATAAAATATTGATCTGAATTAGATTGGAATTATTAAGAGTAACGAACCTAATAAATTGTGAAAACACAACTGTCTTTTTCGAGCAGGTATGTTTTTTTTAGTTTACCTGAAGTGACGCAATTGTGTGTGCCTGACAATGTTTCACTCCACCTTCTTAAAAACCTGCAAAGGAATAACTCTTTCCAATGACAGCTGCTTAAGTTCACCAAGCAACAATTTTACTGAATGAAATTTAAATATACTGGACATAATTAAATTTAAGTTTCTTAATTTTAAGTTAATATTTTCCCACAGTGACAGAAGGACAATTATGATTTGGTAAATTAACCCCTTGGGCTCTTAAACAGAGCCACAATGGATTCTCTTCTTTATTTAGTTATATGGAAGTTACCTTGAAAACTAATTGTAGCACTTCTGTCTCGAATGTTAAAACACCGTGTAACCCACCTAGCCAGGGAATCACTTGTTTCTGAAATTGGCATTGATAAGATAAATTGATAGAAATTAAAGTGAACATTGACAAAACCGGTCAGTTCAACAATACTGCTGTTTGGATTTTGGGATAATTTTGAAATGACAAAATGGACTCAGGCACTATATAATGGGTTACTTTTGGGAACATAATAGATCCTCTAAAATAATGATAAATAAAAAGTGTTAATAACTTGGACCAAGTGAGAACTTTTGATCTGTCTTTTCTATCTTTAATATTGTATTGGACAGTAAAGTTTCTCCAGAGCTCATGAATGAAATATGAATGGCAAATAAAGGAATTGATTGAAGGTGTACGATAGAAACAGGAGAATTACACCATCAAATGGGTATTTTTCATGCTTTCTAGTGGAAGTCAGGAAAGTGTAGCTACAAATAGTAGAAACATAGAAAAATAGGAGCAGGAGTAAGCCATTCGGCCCTTTGAGCATGCTCCGAAATTCAATATGATCATGACTGATCCTCTATCTCAATACCATACTCCTGGTCTCTCCCCATACCCCTTGATGCCTTTTGTGTCTAGAAATCTATTTATCTCCTTCTTAAATATCTTTAGTGACTTGGCCTCCACAGCTGTCTGTGGTAGAGAATTCCACAGCTTCACCACCTTCTGAGTGAAGAAATTTCTCCTCATCTCAGTCCTAAATGTCCTACCCCGTATCCTGAGACTGTGACCCCTCGTTCTAGACCCCCCCCCCCCAGCCTGGGGAATCATCCTCCCTGCATCCACTCTCTCTAGCCCTGTCAGAATTTTATACGTTTCAATGAGATCCCCTCTCATTCTTCTAAACTCTAGTGAATACAGGCCTAGTCGACCCAACCTCTCCTCATACGATAGTCCTGCAATCCCAAGAATAAGAACATAAGAACATAAGAACATAAGAAATAGGAGCAGGAGTAGGCCAATCGGCCCCTCGAGCCTGCTCCGCCATTCAATAAGATCATGGCTGATCTGATCCTAACCACCAATCTACTATCTTTCACAGAACCATCTCCTGCATCTAACAGAATTGCACACACAAAATAGGAGCAGAATCAGGCTACACAGTCCCTGGGCCCGCTCCACTACCCACAGGGCCATGACCGATCCGAACCTAGACTCATGTCCAAATTCCTGCCCGCTCCCCGTAACCCTTAATGCCCTTTACTTCTAGGAAACTGTCTATTTCTGTTTTAAATTTAATTAATCAGTCTGGCGAACCTTCGCTGCACTCCCTCTATGGCAAGTATATCCCTTCTTAGGTAAGGAGACCAAAACTGCACACAGTACTCCAGATGTGGTCTCACCAAGGCCCTGTATAACTGCAGTAAGACATAATTTCTCCTGTACTCAAATCCTCTTGCAATGAAGCCCAGCATACCATTTGCCTTCCTAACTGCTTGCTGCACCTGCATGTTTGCTTTCAGTGACTGGTGTACATGGACACCCAGGTCACTTTGTACATCAACATTTCCCAATCTCTCACCATTTAAAATTATACTCTGCCGTTCTGTTTTTCCTACCGAAGTGGATAACTTCACATTTATCCACGTTATACTGCATCTGCCATGTATTTGCCAACTCACTCAACTTGTGTAAACGCCTTGAAGCCTCTTGCATCCTCACAACTCACAATCCCACCTAGGTTCGTGTCGTCAGCAAACATGGAAATATTACATTTGGTTCCTTCATCCAAATCATTGATATATATTGTGAATAGCTGGGGCCCAAGCACTGATCCCTGCGGTACCAAAAGGACCCATTTATTCCTACCCTCTGTTTCCTGTCTGTTAACCAATTTTCAATCCACGCCAGTATCTTGCCCCAATTCCATGTGCTTTAATTTTGCACACTAACCTCTTATGTGGGACTTTATCAAAGGCCTTCTGAAAATCCAAATACACCACATCCACTGGTTCTCACTTATCTATTCTACCAGTTATATACTCAAAAAACTACAGTAGGTTTGTCAAACACGATTTCCCTTTCATAATCCATGTTGACTTTGTCTAATACCGTTGATATTTTCCATGTGTCCTGTTATCACATCCTTTATAATAGAATCTAGCATTTTCCCTGCTACTGATATTCGGCTAACCGGTCTACAGTTCCCTGTTTTCTCTCTCCCTCCTTTCTTAAATAGAGGGGTTACATTTGCCACCCTCCAATCTGCAGGAAGTATTCCATAATCTATAGAATTTTGGAAGATGACAACCAATGCATCTACTATTTCCATGGCTACCTCTTTTAGTACTCTAGGATGCAGATTATCAGGCCCTGGGGATTTATTGGCTTTTAGTCCCATTAATTTCTCCAGCACTATTTTTTAACTAATACTAATTTCCTTTAAATCCTCCTTCTCACAAGACCCTTGGTTCCCTCGCATTTCTAGGAAGTTATTTGTGTCCTCTTCCCTGAAGACAGAACCAAAGTAATTGTTTAATTGCTCAGCCATTTCCTTGTTCCCCATTATAAATTCTCCCATTCCTGACTGTAAGGGACGTACATTTGTCTTCCCTAATCTTTTTCTTTTTACATACTTATAGAAGCTTTTACAATCCGTTCCTATGTTCCTTGCAAGTTTACTCGCATACTCTATTTCCCCCCTCTTAATCAATCTCTTGGTCCTTTTTTGCTGAACTCTAAACTGCTCCCAATCCTCAGGCTTGCTACTTTTTCTGGCAACTTTATATGACTTCTCTTTGGATCTAATACTATCCTTAATTTCTTTTGTTAGCCATGGTTGCACCGCTTTTCCTTTTGTGTTTTGTGCCAGAAAGGAATGTATAACTGTTGCAATTCATGCATTCTTTCCTTAACTGTTAGCCATTGCTTATCCACCGTCACACCTTTTAATGAAACTCCCCAATCTATCATAGCCAACTCACTCCTCATACCTTCGTCGTTTCCTTTGTTTAGATTTAGGACCCTATTTTTAGATTGGAATTCTCCACTTTCCATCTTAATGAAGAATTCTATCATGTTATGGTCACTCTTCCCTAAAGGACCCCACACAACAAGATTATTAATTAACCCCTTCTCCTTGCACAATACCCAATCTAGGATAGCCTGTTCCCTAGTTGGCTCCTCAATAAACTGATCTAAAAAAACATCTCGTACACAGTCCAGGAATTCAGCCTCCACAATATTATTTAAATTTGGTTTGGCCAGTCTTTATGTAGATTAAAGTCACCCATGATAACTGTAGTACCCTTGTTACATGCATCTCTAATTTCATGTTTGTTGCCATCTCCTAAATTACCACTACTGTTTGGAGGCCTATAGACAACTCCCACCAATGTTTTCTGCCCCATGGTGCTTCTTAGCTCCACCCAGACTGATTCTACATCTTTATTTTCTGAGCCAATATCCTTTCTCACTATTTCTCTGATTTCATCCTTTACTTGCAACGCCACCCCACTCCTTTTCCTTTTTGCCTGTCCTTCCTAAATATCGAATATCCTTGGATATTCAGCTCCCAGCCTTGGTCACCCTGCAGCCATGTCTCCTTAATCGCAATTATATCGTATCCATTTACATCTCTTTGCGCTGTTAATTCGTCTAACTTATTACGAATGCTTCGTGCATTCAGATACAATTCCTTTAGATTTGACTTTTTTACATTTTTAGACATCTTATCATTTTTTTGTACTATGGCCCTATTTGTCTTATTGCCATTTTTTCTTACCTGGACCCTATTTTAGTGCAATCCTTTGTTTGTACGCTCTGTCCATTCCTGACACAATCTGGTTATCCTTACCCCAATCACTTTCCTGCACTGCTTCTTAGACTTTTCTCTTTAGCATTCTAGATTTCGCTCCACTGTGACCCACCCCCCATTATTTAGTTTAAAGCCCTACCTACCTCCCTAGTTATTCGATTCGCTAGATGTCTGGTCCAAGCATGGTTCAGTTGCAGTCTGTCCCAACGGAACAGCTCTTTCTTTCCCCAGTACTGTTGCCATTGCCCCACGAATCGAAACCCACTTCTCCCACACAAATCTTTGAGCCACGCATTCATCTCCCAGATCCTATTGACCCAATGTAAATTGATAGCTTTCTCTTGGAGACATTTGTGTCCCTGCCTATAATGAACTTTTTAACAAAACTGAATTTGATAGTCCATCCATTACCCAAGACATCGGAGCCATGCAGAGGAAGATGAACAAAGACCTCCAGACAACCTTTTGATAAAATCAGCTGAAAGCTCGAGAATGGCTTTTATCGGATGACACGTGTGGCATGATATTGAGATGAGTATGAGTGTGCAAATGTACTTTGTGACGTATGAAGCAATTACCATCTGGAAATGCATGGTGAATCTGCACTGGACAACTGGTCTCAGTCATGCTCAGTTACTTGACAACAGCAAGACATGAAATGGTTAATGTGGCTCAGGAGAGTGAGACAACCTTTAAAGCATTGACACATACTCCATCGAGAAACTATCTAATTAATGAAACAATCAAAATAGAATTAAACACACTGGTACCGGTTAGAGGGATTGAAATTGAATTTGAAGCGGAGAGATACCTGGAATTTGGATTGGGACAATTGAGGGTTAAGGAGAAATCATGTTTAGTAAGAATTATCTACAAGATGGTTACGAATAAAAGAGATCTGGAGAATCTTTTAAGTCCATAAAAACATAGAAACATAGAAGATAGGAGCAGGAGTAGGCCATTCGGCCCCTCGAGCCTGCTCCGCCATTCGATGAGATCATGGCTGATCATCCAAACTCAGTACCCTGTCCCTGCCTTCTCCCCATATCCCTTGATACCTTTAGCTTTAAGAAATATATCTAACTCATTCTTGAATATATTTAATGACTTGGCCTCAACTACCTTCTGTGGTAAAGAATTCCACAGGTTCACCACCCATGATTTGTTGATTAGATGTTAAACTGTAATGTCGCTTGAAATTATTGTAAGACTTGAAATTAACTTGTGACTGTAATAATTGTGTTTTGTAGGTAACAGAGTGTGGGAAAAACCAGTACGAATCCAGCATGAGGTGGTTTTGTTGGTGCCTCCTGTGTCACTACTACCGCAGCTACCATGCTTTATGGGTCTAACAGGACCTGTTCCATCAACCAACATGTTTTACTCCATATCAAAACCTATGCTCAAGTGAAGCTGACAGTAATTTAAATACTTAAGGATGGGCTGCACAATTATGTGGCACAATTCGGATACAACATTCGCCTTCTGTCTGAGGATTTCAGTGAGCCCGTGATGCGACTGAACTCCTCCCTAAAGCATTTTTATGTTTTGGAGCAAGACCACTTGAGAATAGATATTGAAATTGACAGCATAGGGGACAACTCACACTGGTGGGATATTGGGCTTAGTACATCAGCACGCCCTTAGTTTCATAATATTTCACACGCTCTGGTAGTTCTCCAACTTGTAATGATAGTGCATTTGATATATGTAACCTGTGTAGTAAGACTTTGAACTATGTAAGATCAGAAGTATGATTAAGATCTACACATTCAAACACGAATGCCACAAGTTAGGGAGTCAAAAGTTTTTAGGACTAAAAATACAAATTCTCAGTCTGGTGAATTAAACCAGACCCAACCCTCTGTTTAGAGTAGACAATATAGGGATGGACATAGAAATCCCCCCTTGGATTAGAATAATTTCACACATACTGGTCATAACCCAACTTATAGTATTAGTGTGCTTACTGCTCTACACCTGCTATTTAAGGAAAGTAATGTACAAGACAAGATCACAATTGGACACAATCACAGCCCAGGACCTCTTGAACTAAGGAAACGTGGGGGAGCAAACCCATATAAAAGCATTTAAAATTGAGGGGTCGGCAAAACTGCCTCGCCCTCAAGGTCGGGATATTGTAGAATCGAGCTTATCTGTATGATTTGATAATGTTTTCAATGTAATGCTTTTCTTAAAATGACTATGATATATAACAATGCATGTTAGGAGCATAAAACCCCTGTTACAATATGTATAACCTTAGTTAAAAAGCCAAAAGGCTGTGAAGCAAAGCATGATGGTAAATTATGCCAACTTGATGTAATTCTGTAAAATGGTCTGTTAAGTAAACAAGGAGATAGTGGGGAACAAGAAATTCAGCAACATTGCAAAAAAAGATTCTTCTCTTCTTCTTAGGCAGTCCCTCGGAACCGAGGATGACTTGCTTCCACATTAAAAATGAGTTCTCAGGTGACTGAGGAGTCCAATGCGGGACCTACAGTCTCTGTCACAGGTGGGGCAGACGGTGATTGAAGGGGCGGGTGGGTGGGGTGCTTGGGTTGACGTGCGCTCCTTGCACTGCCTGCGCTTAGCTTCCGCTTGCTCCCGGCGAAGAGACTCGAGGTGTTCGGCGCCTTTGTGCGGTCTTGGGCCAGGGATTCCCAGGTGTCGGTGGGGATGTTACACTTTTTCAAGGAGGCTTTGAGGGTGTCCTTGAAGCTTTTCCTGTGCCCACCTGGGGCTCTCTTGCCGTGCCGGAGCTCCGAGTAGAGCGCTTGTTTTGGGAGTCTTGTATCGGGCATGTGGACAATGTGACCCGTCCATCGGAGCTGATCGAGCATGTTCAAAGCTTCAATGCTGGGGATGTTGGCCTGAGCAGAAACACTGATGTTGGTGCGCCTATCCTACCAATGGATTGCCAGGATCTTGCGGAGGCAGCGTTGATGGTACCTCTCCAGTGCTTTGAGGTGCCTGCTGTACATGGTCCATGAAGATAGGGGGCAGAAGACAGTCATCACTCCCTATTTCTCAAAAATGCAGAACCGGATAAACAATGAGCTGATTAGGAAGCAAAAAGACATCTGTGAGAACTTAGTGTGAAGGTTGTTCTCAGATAAAGATAGCTTGGTATGAGGAGTGAGAGGGTGACTAAAATAACAGATACCAGACAGTTAATGAAGGCCACGTGGGCTCAGTGTAGAAAAAGGTATAAATGAACAGTTATTGAACACTAAAGACAAAGCAAAACCAGCGGAAGATAAAGCTTCAGTCAACAGAACACAGCAAGACTGAGAAAAGAGACTGCGCCGCCGCAGTCACCCGGTGGGCACAATACTGGGGTTTCGCGGAATGGATTGCGACGATCATCTTGTTAAGTATTACTTATTTTTACTAGATGTAAAGTGCTTAATAAATCTATTATACTTATACGCAATTTACAGTGTCGTTTGTTATAGTCATGGACAATTTAAATATAAATTACAGATCTTACGATCTTTCAATGTACAGGGCACCACTTCAAAATTTGCGGATGACACAAAGCTTGGAGGTATAGTGAAAAGCGAGAAGGATAGGGATCGACTTCAAGCAGACACAGACAGACTGGTGGAATGGGCAGGTACGTGGCAGATAAAGTTTAACGCAGAAAAGTGTGAAGTGATACATTTTGGTAGGAAGAACGAGGAGAGGCAATTTAAACTAAAGGGTACAATTCTAAAGGGGGTGCAGGAACAGAGAGACCCTGGGGGCGTATGTGGACAAATCGCTGAAGGTGGCGTGGCAGGTTGAGAAAGCGGTTAAAAAAGCTATACAGGATCCTGGGCTTTATAAATGGAGGCATAGAGTACAAAAGCAAGGAAGTTATGATGAACCTTTATAAAACACTGGTTCGGCCCTCAACTGGAGTATTGTGTCCAATTCTGGGCACCACACTTTAGGAACGATGTGAAGGCCTTAGAGAGGGTGAAGAAAAGATTTATAAAAATGGTTCCAGAGATGAGGGATTTCAGTTACTTGGATAGACTGGAGAAGCTGTGGTTGTTCTCCTTAGAGCAGAGAAGATTGAGAGGTGATCTGATAGAGGTGTTCAAATCATGAGGGTTCTCGACAGAGTAGATAGAGAGAAAATGGTCCCATTGGTGGAAGGGTCGAGAACCAGAGGACACAGATTTAAGGTGATTGGCAGAAGGTCCAAAGGCGACACGAGGAAAACCTTTTTTATGCAGCGTGTGGTTATGAACTTTAATGCACTTCCTGAAAGGGTGGTGGAGGCAAATTCAATCGTGGCTTTCAAAATGTAATTGGATAGTACACCTCTGAGTGAAGAAATTTCTCCTAATTTCAGTCCTATTCTGAGACTGTGACCTCTGGTTCTAGACTCCTCAGCTAGGGGAAACATCCTCCCTGCATCTACCCTGTCAAGCCCTGTAAGAATTTTGTATGTTTCAATGAGATCTTCTAAACTATAGAGAATATAGGCCTAGTCTATTCAATCTCTCCTGATAGGACAATCCCTTCATCCCAGGAACCAGTCTGGTGAACCTTCATTGCACTCCCTTTATGGCAAGCATATCCTTCCTTAGGTAAAGAGACCAAAACTGTACACAATACTCCAAGTGTGGTCTCACTAGGGCCGTATATAATTGCAGTAAGACGTCTTTACTCTTATACTCAAATCCTCTTGTAATAAAGGTCAACATACCATTTGCTTTCCTAATTGCTTACTGTACCTGCATCTTAAATTTCAGTGATTCGTGTACAAGGACACCCAAGTCCCTCTGAACACCAACATTTCCCAATCTCTCACCATTTAAAAAATACTCTGCTTTTCTATTTTCCCTACCAAAGTGGATAACTTCACATTTCTCCACGTTATATTCCATTTGCCATGTTCTTGCCCACTCACCTAGCCTGTCTCTATCCTGTTGTAGCCTTCTTGCATCCTCCTCACAACTTACATTCCCACCCAGCTTTGTGTCATCAGCAATATTGGATATATTACATTTGGTCCCCTCATCCAAATCATTGATGTAGATTGTGAATAGCTGAGGCCCAAGCACTGATTCTTGCGGTACCCCACTAGTTACCGCCTGCCAACCCGAAAATGACCCGTTGATTCCTACTCTTCGTTTTCTCTCCGTTAGTATATTACACCCAATCCCATGAGTCCCAATTGTGTTTAATAACATCTTGTGTGGCACCTTATCGAATGCCTTCTGAAAATCCAAATACACCACATCCACTGGTTCCCCGTTATCTATTCTGCTAGTTGTTTGTGGGAGCTTGATTTGCGCGAATTGGCTGTCGCTTGTCCAACATTCCTTCAGTGATAACAGAAACAGAGGGAGAGAAAGAGAGAGAGAGGGAGAGAGAGAAACAGGGAGAGAGAGAGACACACTAAAAGAGACAGACTGAGTTACAAGTAGAGAGAGAGAGACAGACAGACAGAAGGCGTTGACAGGGTTAAACACACAGAAAGAGACACTGGCTTTGGGCCTCTCCAGTGTGAAGTCACTGCCCAGCTCCCAGCCTCTGCAGAAAAGCCCTTCTGTCACACCCTTCCAGAATGTCTGATTTAAAAATAAATCCTGGGACGTTGAGTTTAAAATGTGTCCCAAAGGAAAGAGCAGCTTAAACCCAGTTTGCTGTGTGCAAATTTGCTGCCAATTTTCTACATTACAACAGTAACTACACTTCAAAAATAAATTCATTGTCTGCAGAGCGCTCCTGAAGTTGTGAAATTAAAGTTCTCAAGCAAAAGCTTGTTATAATTTCAGAATAATGCTGGTGGATTGGGCAGTGCGATGCTTTTGACGGTTAATTGAGATGTGCGGTGGCTGTTCAATTCATTATACTGGGGTTCAGAGTGTGGATTTCTCTCTGTCTCTCTATTTCTCTCCATCTGTTTCTCTCCACCTGATGGAGCATTTAATGTGCATGTAATGTGCGCACAGCACCCATCCTGGGCCGAGGGGGTGCGGTCGGCAGGGAGAGTGAGAGGCACGGGGGATCGCCAGTGTTTGTGCTTTTACAATGAGACAGGAACAGATGGCGAGACAGGCAGAGAAAAAGAAACGGAGAGGCAGAAAGGCTGGAATAAAAGGGGGGAGAGAGAGAGAGAGAGAAACGGACGGAGAAAGAGAGAGAGATTGGCTCAGTGGCAGGAAGCAAAGGGTGGTGGATGGATGTCTTTTCAGACTGGGCAGTGGTTTGCAGTGATGTTCTCCAAGGGTCAGTTTTGGGTCTATTACACTTTGCAATTTTTATACACGACCTAGACGCGGGTGTAGGGAGCAGAATTATAGGGCCAGAATTCGGGTCTGCACGGGTGAGTATGCGCTGGGTACTCACCCGTAGACCCAATGAAAGTGCCGGTTTCACGCATACACTGTGCATGCGCTGGAAACCGGAACTTCCGATCCCCTGAAGGAAGGGGTTCAGAGGTCGATCGCGTGCGCCGGAGAAGCAGCGCGTGGACCTCGAACTTCGTTTTTTTTTCAAGTTTCTCCGTGAGGGTAAGTACGGAGAAGCTGCGGAGGGAAAACGGAGGCGCCAGGCCTGCTTTTAACAAGGTAAGTGGTGAATTAAGTACAATTTAAACATTTTTTCAACAGGTTTATCTTTTTTACATACTTTAAAGAAAGGTAAGTTTATTTTTAGCACTGTTAAAAGGTGTAATAAATTTTTTCAAAACTTTAAATTTTTGTTCAATGTAGTTAATTTTTGTAATTTATAGTGATTTTAAATATGTGAAGTTTTTTAAAATTTATTTGAAGTTTTCGTGTGGTTTTTGGGCCGATCTCTATTCATAAATTTAACATGTCTTCCTGTCAAATCTATGAATGAAGATTCCCTGCTCCGATTGGCTCTCCATGGCCCACGTGATCCCAGGGGACGCTTGGAACTGACTGCGCCCCTGGGATACGGAAGCACTGCGCGCCGGCAGCTGCAGGAGGCCCAGGAGCCGAATTCCACGCGGGCCCGAAGCACAACGGCAGGCGCAGTAGGTAAGTACACGCGTGATCCTTGCACCCGCGGGAAACCGGAGAGCCGAATTTCTGGCCCAGTTTACAGATGATACGAAACTTGGCAAAGTAACACATCATGATGAGGATAGTTCTGGACTTCAGAATGACGTAGACAGGCTGGTGAAACGGGAAGAAGCAATGGCATAAAATTATAAATACTGGAAATACTCAGCAGGTCAGGCAGCATCTGTGGAGAGAGAAACAGAATTAACGTTTCAGGTCGATGACCTTTCGTCAGAAGCAATGGCAGATGGCGTTCAGTGCATAGAAGTGTGAAGTGATGCACTTTGGAGGACTAATATGGAAACGCAGTATACAATAAATAGCACGATTTATGTGGATAAATAGAGTTTGTCCATAGACACAAATCCTTATGGGGGTGGGAGATATTCACAGGGGAGGGGGGAGATTCACAGTGGGGGTGGGATAAGATTAACAGGGGGTGGGAGAAACAGGGAGAGACACAGGTGAAAATCCACACTCTTTGCCCAGTCCAGTGTTGAGATTTTATGCGAGTGTTTCAGGGGCCAGTGTGGGAACAGTGTTTATTATTTTCGCAACAAGGGCAAGAGTTAAAGGTCAGAGCAGTGCTGCCCTGAGCTATCCAAGGATTAACATAACAATGGATAGAAAAAGGTGGAGAGAGACATCCCAACATGACAACGGCCCCAGGGAGCTGCTCCAGCCGACAGTATATAAACTGCTGAGTTGGGGACGGGGGAGGGTGGGTCCGGGAGGGTGGGTCCCATTCCCAAAACCCACCCAAAACCCACCCCCCTTTCTCCAGGGCAAGCGAACACAGCTCAAGCCTTGTTCAGCCCGTGTGAGTGCCCTCAACCCCTCTCGTCGCAATCTTTTTCCTCTTTACATTCTCGGAGTTTATTACTGGGATGTGCATGTGTTGCTGAGGGATTTTGAAAGTCATTGCTTGCTTTGTTTTAATCAAATTTCATTTCTCTCTTTCTCCCCGCCGCCCCCCCCCCCCCCACCCCCCGCGAGGAGGATTTCTATGGAAACTGCAACGTGACGATGCAGAGAGAGAGTTTTGGGACACGGAATCCTTGGACAAGAGCCTCCTTCAGTGGGGAGTGACTGAGATCCCTCAGCACAGGCTGCAACCAATATGTCTGTTTAGGATCCCAGGATTCATTTCCATCGGTTGGTCTCCCGATCGCCCAATGTAACTTTTGCATCTTTCGGCACCTCTCCCTCTACATCTCCATATCTCTCTCCGTCTCTCTTTCTGCATTTTTATCTTTACATCTCCATCTCTCTGTACCTCTTTCTCTCGCTCTCTCTCTCTTTGTGTCCCTTACAGTCTGGAACCAGTGACCCAGACACACGCAGGCCATGCAGTCAGAGACACCTGCCCCCTGTACACACATTTGGGGTGTTGAATTTCCACTGGGGTTCTCTTCATCGCCCAATGTAACCTAACTATTTCACTCTCCATCTCATCTCTGCATCTCGCTCCCTCTCTCGTCACATCTCTGTATCTGCACATAGAGTCATAACGGCACAGAAGGAGGACATTCGGCCCATCGAGTGCGTGCCGGCTCTCTGTAGAGCAATCCAGTCATTCCCATTCCCCTCTCTGTCCCCGTAGCCCTGCACCTTTATTTCCCTCAAGTGCCTATCCAGTCTCCCCTTGAAAACATTGAGTGTCTCCGCTTCCACCACTTCCGTCGGTAGCGAGTTCCAGGTCCTCACCACTCGCTGCGTAAATCCACCCTGTGTCTCTTGCCCAAAACCTTAAATCTGAGTCCCCTAGTTCTTGTACCATTAACTATTGGGAACAGCCTTTCCCCGTCTAGCCTATCCAATCCCGTCATAATCTTGTACACCTCTATCAAATCACCCCTAAATATCCTTTGCTCTAATGCCAACACATCTAGCTTCTCCAACCTGTTCTTGGAGCTAAGATCCCCCATGCCCGGAACCATTCTGATAAATCTCCTCTGCACCCTCTCAAGGGCCTTCACCATCCTTCCGAAAGTGTGGTGACCAGAACCGGACGCAATACTCCAGTTGTGGCCTCACCAGCGCTTTATAAAGGTTCAGCATAACTTCTCTACTTTTATAATCAATACCTCTATTTATGAAGCCTAAGATCCCATATGCTTTGCTAACCACTCTCTCAATATGTCCCGCCACATTCAGGGATATATGCACATTAATTCCCAGGTCTCTCTCTCACTGCACACTCTTTAAAACTGTGCCATTATGTGTATATTGCCACTTCCTGTTCCAAAATGCAACACCTTACACGTCTCTGTATTAAATTCCATCTGTCACTTGTCTGCCCATTTTGCTATCCTTTCTATGTCCGGTTGCAGTCGATTGGTATGATTCGCGGTTGTTATAGTGACATTTTCCAAAGCAGTTTGATTTGATTTGTTTAAATGTGAAGAACTAATTTTTCTCCTGTTGTATTCAATGTTTTTACAGTCATTTGGAAAGGCATCTGAAGGAAAGACAATAAGAAATATGACGTAATTTATTGTTTTCTGCAAGCATGTGTTATTTTGTTTTGTTTTATCTGTTCTGTTCGTGTTTAGTTAATAAAATATTGATCTGAATTAGATTGGAATTATTAAGAGTAACCAACCTAATAAATTGTGAAAACACAACTGTCTTTTTCGATCAGGAATGTTTTTTTAGTTTACCTGAAGTGATGCAATTGCGTGTGCCTGACAATGTTTCACTCCACCTTCTTGAAAACCTGCAAAGGAGTTAACCCTTTCCACTGACAGCTGTTTAAGTTCAACAAGCAACAATTTTACTGAATGAAATTTAAAGATACTGGACATAATTAAATTTAAGTTTCTTAATTTTAAGTTAATATTTCCCCACAGTGACAGAAGGAAAATTATGATTTGGTAAATTAACCCCTTGGGCTCTTAAACAGAGCCACAATGGATTAACTTCTTTATTTTGTTATATGGAAATTACCTTGAAAACTAATTGTAGCACTTCTGTCTCTAATGTTAAAACATCGTGTAACCCACCTAGCCTGGGAATCACTTGTTTCTGAAACTGGAATTGATAAGATAAATTGATAGAAATGAAAGTGAACATTGACAAAACCGGTCAGTTCAACAATACTGTTGTTTAGATTTTGGGATAATTTTGAAATGACAAAATGGACTCAGGCACTATATAATGGGTTACTTTTGGGAACATAATAGATCCTCTAAAATAATGATAAATAAAAAGTGTTAATAACTTGGACCAAGTGAGAACTTTTGATCTGTCTTTTCTATCTTTAATATTCTTTTGGTCAGTAAAGTTTCTCCAGAGCACATGAATGAAATATGAATGGTAAATAAAGGAAGTGATTACATAAGAATATAAGAACATAAGAAATAGGAGCAGGAGTAGGCCAATCGGCCCCTCGAGCCTGCTTCGCCATTCAATGAGATCATGGCTGATCTGATCCAACCTCAACTCTAAAGAACACAAGAAGCAGGAGCAGGAACAGGCCACTCGGCCCCTGGGCCCGCTCCGCCACCCACAGGGCCTTGACCGATCCGAACTCAAACTTAAGTCCAATTTCCAGCCCGCTCCCCGTAACCCCTGATTCCCTTTACTTCTAGGAAACGGTCTATTTCCGTTTTAAATTTATTTAGTGAAGTAGCTTCCACAGCTTCCTGGGGTAGCAAATTCCACAGACCCACCATCCTCTGAGTGAAAAAGTTTCTCCTCATCTCAGTTTTGAAAGAGGAGCCCCTTATTCTAAGATTATGTCCCCTAGTTCTAGTTTCACCCATCATTGGGAACATCCTCACCGCGTCCACCCGATCAAGCCCCTTCACAATCTTATATGTTTCAATAAGATCGCCACTCATTCTTCTGAACTCCAATGAGTAGAGTCCCAATCTACTCAACCTCTCCTCGTATGTCCACCCCCTCATCCCCGGAATTAACCTAGTGAACCTTCTTTGTACTGCCTCGAGAGCAAGTATGTCTTTTCTTAAGTATGGACACCAAAACTGTATGCAGTACTCCAGGTGTGGTCTCACCTATAGCCTATACAACTGCAGCAATACCTCCCTGTTTTTATATTCTATCCCCCTAGCAATAAAAGCCAACATTCCGTTGGCTTTCTTGATCACCTGCTGCACCTGCATACTAACTTTTTGATTTTCTTGCACCAAGACCCCCCGATCCCTTTGTACTGCAGTACTTTCCAGTTTCTCGCCATTAAGATAATAACTTGCTCTCTGATTTTTCCAGCCAAAGTGCATAACCTCACATTTTCCAATATTGTATTGCATCTGCCAAATCTCTGCCCACTCTCCCAGCCTGTCTATATCCCCTTGTAGGTTTTTTATGTCCTCCTCACTCTCTACTTTCCCTCCCATCTTTGTATCATCTGCAAACTTTGATATGTTACACTCGGTCCCCTCCGGGTTGTACGATAGAAACAGCAGAATTACACCAACAAATTGGAACTTTTCATGCTTTCTAGTGGAAGTCAGGAAAGTGTAGCTACAAATAGTAGAAACATAGAAAAATAGGAGCAGGAGTAAGCCATCGGCCCTTTGAGCCTGCTCCGCCATTCCATATGATCATGATTGATCCTCTATCTCAATACCATATACCAGCTCTCTCCCCATTCCCCTTGATACCTTTTGTGTCTAGAAATCTATTTATCTCCTTCTTAAATATATTTAGTGACTTGGCCTCCACAGCTGTCTGTGGTAGAGAATTCCACAGCTTCACCACCTTCTGAGTGAAGAAATTTCTCCTCATCTGAGTCCTAAATGTCCTACCCCGTATCCTGAGACTGTGACCCCTCGTTCTAGCACCCCCCCCCCCCCGCCCCAGCCTGGGGAAACATCCTCCCTGCATCCACTCTCTCTAGCCCTGTCAGAATTTTATACATTTCAATGAGATCCCCTCTCTACTTCTAAACTCTAGTGAATTCAGGACTAGTTGACCCAATCTCTCCTCATACGACATTCCTGCAATCCCAAGAATCAGTCTGGCGAACCTTCGCTGCACTCCCTCTATGGCTAGTATATCCCTTCTTAGGTAAGGAGAACAAAACTGCACACAGTACTCCAGATGTGGTCTCACCAAGGCCCTGTATAACTGTAGTAAGACATAATTTCTCCTGTACTCAAATCCTCTTGCAATGAAGGCCAACATAGCATTTGCCTTCCTAACTGCTTGCTGCACCTGCATGTTTGCTTTCAGTGACTGTTGTACATGGACACCCAGGTCACTTTGTACATCAACATTTCCCAATCTCTCACTATTTAAATGAGACTCTGCCGTTCTGTTTTTCCTACCGAAGTGGATAACTTCACATTTATCCACGTTATACTGCATCTGCCATGTATTTGCCCACTCACTCAACTTGTCTAAATCGCCTTGAAGCCTCTTGCATCCTCACAACTCACAATCCCACCTAGTTTCGTGTCGTCAGCAAACATGGAAATATTACATTTGGTTCCTTCATCCAAATCATTGATATATATTGTGAATAGCTGGGGCCCAAGCACTGATCCCTGCGGTACCAAAAAGACCCATTTATTCCTACTCTCTGTTTCCTGTCTGTTAACCAATTTTCAATCCACGCCAGTATAT
This sequence comes from Squalus acanthias, assembly GCA_030390025.1. Taxonomy (NCBI): domain Eukaryota; kingdom Metazoa; phylum Chordata; class Chondrichthyes; order Squaliformes; family Squalidae; genus Squalus; species Squalus acanthias. The sequence goes on along the minus strand of JASTWF010000255.1, from coordinate 442,304 downwards.
TGCCCCAATTCCATGTGCTTTAATTTTGCACACTAACCTCTTATGTGGGACTTTATCAAAGGCCTTCTGAAAATCCATATACACCACATCCACTGGTTCTCCCTTATCTATTCTACCAGTTACATCCTCAAAAAACTACAGTAGGTTTGTCAAACACGATTTCCCTTTCATAATCCATGTTGATTGTGTCTAATCCCGTTGATATTTTCCATGTGTCCTGTTATCACATCCTTTATAATAGAATCTAGCATTTTCACTGCTACTGATGTTAGGCTAACCGGTCTACAGTTCCCTGTTTTCTCTCTCCCTCCTTTCTTAAATAGTGGGGTTACATTTGCTACCCTCCAATCTGCAGGAAGTATTCCATAATCTATAGAATTTTGGAAGATGACAACCAATGCATCTATTATTTCCATGGCTACCTCTTTTAGTACTCTGGGATGCAGATTATCAGGCCCTGGGGATTTATTGGCTTTCAGTCCCATTAATTTCTCCAGCAGTATTTGTTTACTAATACTAATTTCCTTTAAGTCCTCCTTCTCACTAGACCCTTGGTTCTCTCGCATTTCTAGGAAGTTATTTGTGTCCTCTTCCCTGAAGACAGAACCAAAGTAATTGTTTAATTGCACAGCCATTTCCTTGTTCCCCATTATAAATTCTCCCGTTTCTGACTGTAAGGGACCTACATTTGTCTTCACTAATCTTTCTCTTTTTACATACTTGTAGAAGCTTTTACAATCCGTTCCTATGTTCCTTGCAAGTTTACTCTCATACTCTATTTTCCCCCTCTTAATCCATCTCTTGGTCCTTTTTTGCTGAACTCTAAACTGCTCCCAATCTTCAGGCTTGCTACTTTTTCTGGCAACTTTATATGACTTCTCTGTGGATCTAATACTTTCCTTAATTTCTTTTGTTTGCCATTGTTGCACCGCTTTTCCTTTTGTGTTTTGCGCCAGAAAGGAATGTATAACTGTTGCAATTCATGCATTCTTTCCTTAAATGTTAGCCATTGCTTATCCACCGTCACATCTTTTAATGAAACTCCCCATTCTATCATAGCCAACTCACTCCTCATACCTTCGTAGTTTCCTTTGTTTAGATTTAGGACCCTATTTTCAGATTGGAATTCTCCACTTTCCATCTTAATGAAGAATTCTATCATGTTATGGTCACTCTTCCCTAAAGGACCCCGCACAACAAGATTATTAATTAACCCTTTCTTAATGCACAATACACAATCTAGGATAGCCGGTTCCCTAGTTGGCTCCTCAATAAACTGATCTAAAAAACATCTCGTACACAGTCCAGGAATTCAGCCTCCACAGTATTATTGCTAATTTGGTTTGGCCAGTCTATATGTAGATTAAAGTCACCCATGATTACTGTAGTACCCTTGTTACATGCATCTCTAATTTCATGTTTGTTGCCATCTCCTAAATTACCACTACTGTTTGGAGGCCTACAGACAACTCCCACCAATGTTTGCTGCCCCTTGGTGTTTCTTAGCTCCACCCAGACTGATTCTACATCTTCATTTTCTGAGCCAATATCCTTTCTCACTATTTCTCTAATTTCATCCTTTACTTGCAACGTCGCCACTCCTTTTCCTTTTTGCCTGTCCTTCCTAAATATCGAATATCCTTGGATATTCAGCTCCCAGCCTTGGTCACCCTGCAGCCATGTCTCCGTAATCGCAATTATATTATAACCGTTTGCATCTATTTGCGCTGTTAATTCATCTACCTTATTACGAATGCTTCGTGCATTCAGATACAATTCCTTTAGATTTGACTTTTTTACATTTTTAGACATCTTAACATTTTTTTGTACTATGGCCCTATTTGTCTTATTACCATTTTTTCTTACCCGGACCCTGTTTGTTAGTGCACTCCTTTGTTTGTACGCTCTGTCCCTTCCTGACACAATCTGGTTATCCTTACCCCAATCACTTTCCTGCACTGCTTCTTAGACTTTTCTCTTTAGCATTCTAGATGTCTCTCCAGCGGGACCCTCCCCCCATTATTTAGTTTAAAGCCCTATCTACCTCCTTAGTTATTCGATTCGCTAGAACTCTGGTCCAAGAATGGTTCAGGTGCAGTCCGTCCCAACGGAACAGCTCTCTCTTTCCCCAGTACTGGTGCCATTGCCCCACGAATGGAAACCCACTTCTCCCACACAAATCTTTGAGCCACGCATTCATCTCCCTGATCCTATTGACCCAATGTAAATTGATAGCTTTCTCTTGGAGACATTTGTGTCCCTGCCTATAATGAACTTTTTAAGAAAACTGAATTTGATAGTCCATCCATTACCCAAGACATCGGAGCCATGCAGAGGAAGATGAGCAAAGACTCCAGACAACCTTTTGATAAAATCAGCTGAAAGCCCGAGAATGGCTTTTATCAGATGACACGTGTGGCATGATGTTGAAATGAGTATGAGTGTGCAAATGTACTTTGTGACGTATGAAGCAATTACCATCTGGAAATGCATGGTGAATCTGCACTGGACAACTGGTCTCAGTCATGCTCAGTTACTTGACAACAGCAAGACATGAAATGGTTAATGTGGCTCAGGAGAGTGAGACAACGTTTAAAGCATTGACACATACTCCATCGAGAAACTATCTAATTAATGAAACAATCAAAATAGAATTAAACACACTGGTACCGGTTAGAGGGATTGAAATTGAATTTGAAGCGGAGAGATACCTGGAATTTGGATTGGGACAATTGAGGGTTAAGGAGAAATCATGTTTAGTAAGAATTATCTGCAAGATGGTTACGAATAAAAGAGATCTGGAGAATCTTTTAAGTCCATAAAAACATAGAAACATAGAAGATAGGAGCAGGAGTAGGCCATTCGGCCCCTCGAGCCTGCTCCGCCATTCGATGAGATCATGGCTGATCATCCAAACTCAGTACCCTGTCCCTGCCTTCTCCCCATATCCCTTGATACCTTTAGCTTTAAGAAATATATCTAACTCATTCTTGAATATATTTAATGAATTGGCCTCATCTACCTTCTGTGGTAAAGAATTCCACAGGTTCACCACCCATGATTTGTTGATTAGATGTTAAACTGTAATGTCGCTTGAAATTATTGTAAGACTTGAATTTAACTTGTGACTGTAATAATTGTGTTTTGTAGGTAACAGAGTGTGGGAAAAACCAGTACGAATCCAGCATGAGGTGGTTTTGTTGGTGCCTCCTGTGTCACTACTACCGCAGCTACCATGCTTTATGGGTCTAACAGGACCTGTTCCATCAACCAACATGTTTTACTCCATATCAAAACCTATGCTCAAGTGAAGCTGACAGTAATTTAAATACTTAAGGATGGGCTGCACAATTATGTGGCACAATTCGGATACAACATTCGCCTTCTGTCTGAGGATTTCAGTGAGCCCGTGATGCGACTGAACTCCTCCCTAAAGCATTTTTATGTTTTGGAGCAAGACCACTTGAGAATAGATATTGAAATTGACAGCATAGGGGACAACTCACACTGGTGGGATATTGGGCTTAGTACATCAGCACGCCCTTAGTTTCATAATATTTCACACGCTCTGGTAGTTCTCCAACTTGTAATGATAGTGCATTTGATATATGTAACCTGTGTAGTAAGACTTTGAACTATGTAAGATCAGAAGTATGATTAAGATCTACACATTCAAACACGAATGCCACAAGTTAGGGAGTCAAAAGTTTTTAGGACTAAAAATACAAATTCTCAGTCTGGTGAATTAAACCAGACCCAACCCTCTGTTTAGAGTAGACAATATAGGGATGGACATAGAAATCCCCCCTTGGATTAGAATAATTTCACACATACTGGTCATAACCCAACTTATAGTATTAGTGTGCTTACTGCTCTACACCTGCTATTTAAGGAAAGTAATGTACAAGACAAGATCACAATTGGACACAATCACAGCCCAGGACCTCTTGAACTAAGGAAACGTGGGGGAGCAAACCCATATAAAAGCATTTAAAATTGAGGGGTCGGCAAAACTGCCTCGCCCTCAAGGTCGGGATATTGTAGAATCGAGCTTATCTGTATGATTTGATAATGTTTTCAATGTAATGCTTTTCTTAAAATGACTATGATATATAACAATGCATGTTAGGAGCATAAAACCCCTGTTACAATATGTATAACCTTAGTTAAAAAGCCAAAAGGCTGTGAAGCAAAGCATGATGGTAAATAATGCCAACTTGATGTAATTCTGTAAAATGGTCTGTTAAGTAAACAAGGAGATAGTGGGGAACAAGAAATTCAGCAACATTGCAAAAAAAGATTCTTCTCTTCTTCTTAGGCAGTCCCTCGGAACCGAGGATGACTTGCTTCCACATTAAAAATGAGTTCTCAGGTGACTGAGGAGTCCAATGCGGGACCTACAGTCTCTGTCACAGGTGGGGCAGACGGTGATTGAAGGGGCGGGTGGGTGGGGTGCTTGGGTTGACGTGCGCTCCTTGCACTGCCTGCGCTTAGCTTCCGCTTGCTCCCGGCGAAGAGACTCGAGGTGTTCGGCGCCTTTGTGCGGTCTTGGGCCAGGGATTCCCAGGTGTCGGTGGGGATGTTACACTTTTTCAAGGAGGCTTTGAGGGTGTCCTTGAAGCTTTTCCTGTGCCCACCTGGGGCTCTCTTGCCGTGCCGGAGCTCCGAGTAGAGCGCGTGTTTTGGGAGTCTTGTATCGGGCATGTGGACAATGTGACCCGTCCATCGGAGCTGATCGAGCATGTTCAAAGCTTCAATGCTGGGGATGTTGGCCTGAGCAGAAACACTGACGTTGGTGTGCCTATCCTGCCAATGGATTGCCAGGATCTTGCGGAGGCAGCGTTGATGGTACCTCTCCAGTGCTTTGAGGTGCCTGCTGTACATGGTCCATGAAGATAGGGGGCAGAAGACAGTCATCACTCCCTATTTCTCAAAATGCAGAACCGGATAAACAATGAGCTGATAAGGAAGCAAAAAGACATCTGTGAGAACTTAGTGTGAAGGTTGTTCTCAGATAAAGATAGCTTGGTATGAGGAGTGAGAGGGTGACTAAAATAACAGATACCAGACAGTTAATGAAGGCCACGTGGGCTCAGTGTAGAAAAAGGTATAAATGAACAGTTATTGAACACTAAAGACAAAGCAAAACCAGCGGAAGATAAAGCTTCAGTCAACAGAACACAGCAAGACTGAGAAAAGAGACTGCGCCGCCGCAGTCACCCAGTGGGCACAATACTGGGGTTTTGCGGAATGGATTGCGATGATCATCTTGTTAAGTATTACTTATTTTTACTAGATGTAAAGTGCTTAATAAATCTATTATACTTATACGCAATATACAGTGTCGTTTGTTATAGTCATGGACAATTTAAATATAAATTACAGATCTTACGATCTTTCAATGTACAGGGCACCACTTCAAAATTTGCGGATGACACAAAGCTTGGAGGTATAGTGAAAAGCGAGAAGGATAGGGATCGACTTCAAGCAGACACAGACAGACTGGTGGAATGGGCAGGTACGTGGCAGATAAAGTTTAACGCAGAAAAGTGTGAAGTGATACATTTTGGTAGGAAGAACGAGGAGAGGCAATTTAAACTAAAGGGTACAATTCTAAAGGGGGTGCAGGAACAGAGAGACCCTGGGGGCGTATGTGGACAAATCGCTGAAGGTGGCGTGGCAGGTTGAGAAAGCAGTTAAAAAAGCTATACAGGATCCTGGGCTTTATAAATGGAGGCATAGAGTACAAAAGCAAGGAAGTTATGATGAACCTTTATAAAACACTGGTTCGGCCCTCAACCGGAGTATTGTGTCCAATTCTGGGCACCACACTTTAGGAACGATGTGAAGGCCTTAGAGAGGGTGAAGAAAAGATTTATAAAAATGGTTCCAGGGATGAGGGATTTCAGTTACTTGGATAGACTGGAGAAGCTGTGGTTGTTCTCCTTAGAGCAGAGAAGATTGAGAGGAGATCTGATAGAGGTGTTCAAATCATGAGGGTTCTCGACAGAGTAGATAGAGAGAAAATGGTCCCATTGGTGGAAGAGTCGAGAACCAGAGGACACAGATTTAAGGTGATTGGCAGAAGGTCCAAAGGCGACACGAGGAAAACCTTTTTTATGCAGCGTGTGGTTATGAACTTTAATGCACTTCCTGAAAGGGTGGTGGAGGCAAATTCAATCGTGGCTTTCAAAATGTAATTGGATAGTACACCTCTGAGTGAAGAAATTTCTCCTAATTTCAGTCCTATTCTGAGACTGTGACCTCTGGTTCTAGACTCCTCAGCTAGGGGAAACATCCTCCCTGCATCTACCCTGTCAAGCCCTGTAAGAATTTTGTATGTTTCAATGAGATCTTCTAAACTATAGAGAATATAGGCCTAGTCTATTCAATCTCTCCTGATAGGACAATACCACCATCCCAGGAACCAGTCTGGTGAACCTTCATTGCACTCCCTTTATGGCAAGCATATCCTTCCTTAGGTAAAGAGACCAAAACTGTACACAATACTCCAAGTGTGGTCTCACTAGGGCCGTATATAATTGCAGTAAGACGTCTTTACTCTTATACTCAAATCCTCTTGTAATAAAGGCCAACATACCATTTGCTTTCCTAATTGCTTACTGTACCTGCATCTTAAATTTCAGTGATTCGTGTACAAGGACACCCAAGTCCCTCTGAACACCAACATTTCCCAATCTCTCACTATTTAAAAAATACTCTGCTTTTCTATTTTCCCTACCAAAGTGGATAACTTCACATTTCTCCACGTTATATTCCATTTACCATGTTCTTGCCCACTCACCTAGCCTGTCTCTATCCTGTTGTAGCCTCCTTGCATCCTCCTCACAACTTACATTCCCACCCAGCTTTGTGTCATCAGCAATATTGGATATATTACATTTGGTCCCCTCATCCAAATCATTGATGTAGATTGTGAATAGCTGAGGCCCAAGCACTGATTCTTGCGGTACCCCACTAGTTACCGCCTGCCAACCCGAAAATGACCCGTTGATTCCTACTCTTCGTTTTCTCTCCGTTAGTATATTACACCCAATCCCATGAGTCCCAATTGTGTTTAATAACATCTTGTGTGGCACCTTATCGAATGCCTTCTGAAAATCCAAATACACCACATCCACTGGTTCCCCGTTATCTATTCTGCTAGTTGTTTGTGGGAGCTTGATTTGCGCGAATTGTCTGTCGCTTGTCCAACATTCCTTCAGTGATAACAGAAACAGAGGGAGAGAAAGAGAGAGAGAGGGAGAGAGAGAAACAGGGAGAGAGAGACACACTAAAAGAGACAGACTGAGTTACAGGTAGAGAGAGAGAGACAGACAGACAGAAGGCGTTGACAGGGTTAAACACACAGAAAGAGACACTGGCTTTGGGCCTCTCCAGTGTGAAGTCACTGCCCAGCTCCCAGCCTCTGCAGAAAAGCCCTTCTGTCACACCCTTCCAGAATGTCTGATTTAAAAATAAATCCTGGGACGTTGAGTTTAAAATGTGTCCCAAAGGAAAGAGCAGCTTAAACCCAGTTTGCTGTGTGCAAATTTGCTGCCAATTTTCTACATTACCACAGTAACTACACTTCAAAAATTAATTCATTGTCGGCAGAGCGCTCCTGAAGTTGTGAAATTAAAGTTCTCAAGCAAAGGCTTGTTATAATTTCAGAATAATGCTGGTGGATTGGGCAGTGCGATGCTTTTGACGGTTAATTGAGATGTGCGGTGGCTATTTAATTCATTTTACTGGGGTTCAGAGTGTGGATTTCTCTCTGTCTCTCTATTTCTCTCCATCTGTTTCTCTCCACCTGATGGAGCATTTAATGTGCATTTAATGTGCGCACAGCACCCATCCTGGGCCGAGGGGATGCGGTGGGCAGGGAGAGTGAGAGGCACAGGGGTTCGCCAGTGTTTGTGCTTTTACAATGAGACAGGAACAGATGGCGAGACAGGCAGAGAAAAAGAAACGGAGAGGCAGAAAGGCTGGAATAAAAGGGGGGGGGGGGAGAGAGAGAGAGAGAAACGGACGGAGAAAGACAGAGAGATTGGCTCAGTGGCAGGAAGCAAAGGGTAATGGTGGATGGATGTCTTTTCAGACTGGGCAGTGGTTTGCAGTGATGTTCTCCAAGGGTCAGTTTTGGGTCTATTACACTTTGTAATTTTTATACACCACCTAGACGCGGGTGAAGGGTGCAGTATTATAGGGCCACAATTCGGGTCTGCACGGGTGAGTACGCGCTGGGTACTCACCCGTAGACCCAATGAAAGTGCCGGTTTCACGCATACACTGTGCATGCGCTGGAAACCGGAACTTCCGTTCCCCTGAAGGAAGGTACATAGATACATAGATACATAGAAGATAGGAGCAGGAGTAGGCCATCCGGCCCTTCGAGCCTGCTCCGCCATTTAATGAGATCATGGCTGATCCTCCAATTCAGTATCCCGTCCCCGCCTTCTCTCCGTAACCCTTAACCCCTTTTGCCTGTAGAAATATATCTAATTCCCTCTTAAATATATTTAATGAGCTGGCGTACACTGCCCTCTGTGGCAATGAGTTCCACAGGTTCACCACCCTCTGAGTGAAGAAATTCCCCCTCATTTCTGTCCTAAATGGTTTAGCCCTTATCCTTAAATTATGTCCTCTAGTTCTGTTCTCACCCGCCAAGGGAAACATTCCTTCTGCATCTAGTCTGTCTAGACCTGTCAGAATTTTATACATTTCTATGAGGTCCCCTCTCAATCTTCTAAACTCCAGTGTGTACATCCCTAAACTACATAGTCTCTCCTCATAGGTCAATCCCGCCATTCCTGGTATCAGCCTGGTGAATCGCCGCTGCACCCCCTCCATGGCAAGAACATCTTTCCTCAGATGAGGCGACCAAAACTGTACACAGTACTCGAGGTGTGGTCTCACCAGTGCCCTGTACAGCTGCAGCAAGGTATCCCTGTTCCTGTATTCCAACCCTTTTGCTATGAAGGCCAGCATACCGTTTGCCTTCTTGACCGCCTGTTGCACCTGCATGCTCGCCTTCAGTGACTGGTGTACAAGAACACCCAGGTCTCTCTGTACTTCCCCCTCTCCCAATTTATTGCCATTTAAATAATAATTTGCCCTCCCGTTCCTGCACCCAAGGTGGATAACTTCGCACTTGTCCACATTATAGTGCATCTGCCATTTATCCGCCCAATCACCCAGTCTGTCCAAATCGCTCTGGAGCTTCCTGGTCTCCTCCTCTGAGCCCACCACCCCTCCTAGTTTAGTGTCGTCTGCAAATTTGGAAATGCTGCATCCGACTCCCTGATCCAGGTCATTAATGTAAATTGTGAACAGCTGGGGACCCAGGACAGATCCCTGTGGTACCCCACTTGTTACTGCCTGCCATTCAGAAAATGAGCCGTTTATTCCAACTCTCTGTTTTCTATCTGACAGCCAGTTCTCTATCCACGTCAATACTTTCCCCTTTATCCCATGAGCTTCAATTTTCCATGCTAATCTTTTATGTGGGACCTTGTCGAAGGCCTTTTGGAAGTCCAGGTACACCACATCTACTGGCTCTCCCCCATCTATTTTACCAGTTACTCCCTCAAAAAATTCCAATAGATTAGTCAAGCACGATTTACCCTTTGTAAATCCATGTTGACTCTGTCCTATCCTGTCCCCATTTGCTAAGTGCTCCGCTATTTCATCCTTAATGATGGACTCCAGCATTTTGCCCACAACTGATGTAAGGCTTACAGGTCTGTAATTACCTGCTTTTTCCCTACCCCCCTTTTTGAATAGTGGGGTAACGTTAGCTACCCTCCAATCCATGGGCACTGTTCCCGAGTCTAATGAATTCTGAAAAATCATACTTAGTGCATCCGCTATCTCTAGGGCCACCTCCTTCAGTACCCTAGGATGCATGTTATCAGGCCCTGGGGATTTGTCCGCCTTCAATCCCTTTACCTTCCTTAACACCATATCCTTAGAGATATTGATTTGCGTCAGTTCAGAGGTCGAACGCGTGCGCCGGAGAAGCAGCGCGTAGACCTCGAACTTCGTTTTTTTTTCAAGTTTCTCCGTGAGGGTAAGTACAGAGAAGCTGCGGAGGGAAAAAGGAGGCGCCAGGCCTGCTTTTAACAAGGTAAGTGGTGAATTAAGTACAATTTAAACATTTTTTCAACAGGTTTATCTTTTTTACATACTTTAAAGAAAGGTAAGTTTATTTTTAGCACTGTTAAAAGGTGTAATTAATTTTTTCAAAAATTTAAATTTTTGTTCAATGTAGTTAATTTTTGCAATTTATAGTGATTTTAAATATGTGAAGTTTGTTTAAATTTATTTGAAGTTTTAGTATGGTTTTTGGGCCGATCTCTATTCATAAATTTAACATGTCTTCCTGTCAAATCTATGAATGAAGATTCCCTGCTCCGATTGGCTCTCCATGGCCCACGTGATCCCAGGGGACGCTTCGAACTAACTGCGCCCCTGGGATACGCAAGCACTGCGCGCCGGCAGCTGCAGGAGGCCCAGGAGCCGAATTCCACGTGGGCCCGAAGCACAACGGCAGGCGCAGTATGTAAGTACGCGCGTGATCCTTGCACCTGCGGGAAACCGGAGAGCCGAATTTCTGGCCCAGTTTGCAGATGATACGAAACTTGGCAAAGTAACGCATCATGATGAGGATAGTTCTGGACTTCAGAATGACGTAGACAGGCTGGTGAAACGGGAAGAAGCAATGGCATAAAATTATAAATACTGGAAATACTCAGCAGGTCAGGCAGCTTCTGTGGAGAGAGAAACAGAATTAACGTTTCAGGTGGATGACCTTTCGTCAGAAGCAATGGCAGATGGCGTTCAGTGCATAGAAGTGTGAAGTGATGCACTTTGGAGGACTAATATGGAAACGCAGTATACAATAAATAGCACGATTTATGTGGATAAATAGAGTTTGTCCATAGACACAAATCCTTAGGGGGGTGGGAGATATTCACAGGGGAGGGGGGAGATTCACAGTGGGGGTGGGATAAGATTAACAGGGGGTGGGAGAAACAGGGAGAGACACAGGTGAAAATCCACACTCTTTGCCCAGTCCAGTGTTGAGATTTTATGCGAGTGTTTCAGGGGCCAGTGTGGGAACAGTGTTTATTATTTTCGCAACAAGGGCAAGAGTTAAAGGTCAGAGCAGTGCTGCCCTGAGCTATCCAAGGATTAACATAACAATGGATAGAAAAAGGTGGAGAGAGACATCCCAACATGCCAACGGCCCCAGGGAGCAGCTCCAGCCGACAGTATATAAACTGCTGAGTTGGGGACGGGGGAGGGTGGGTCCGGGAGGGTGGGTCCCATTCCCAAAACCCACCCAAAACCCACCCCCCTTTCTCCAGGGCAAGCGAACACAGCTCAATCCTTGTTCAGCCCGTGTGAGTGCCCTCAACCCCTCTCGTCGCAATCTTTTTCCTCTTTACATTCTCGGAGTTTATTACTGGGATGTGCATGTGTTGCTGAGGGATTTTGAAAGTCATTGCTTGCTTTGTTTTAATCAATTTTCATTTCTCTCTTTCTCCCCGCCGCCCCCCCGCGAGGAGGATTTCTATGGAAACTGCAACGTGACGATGCAGAGAGAGAGTTTTGGGACACGGAATCCTTGGACAAGAGCTTCCTTCAGTGGGGAGTGACTGAGATCCCTCAGCACAGGCTGCAACCAATATGTCTGTTTAGGATCCCAGGATTCATTTCCATCGGTTGGTCTGCCGATCGCCCAATGTAACTTTTGCATCTTTCGGCACCTCTCCCTCTACATCTCCATATCTCTCTCCGTCTCTCTGCATTTTTATCTTTACATCTCCATCTCTCTGTACCTCTTTCTCTCGCTCTCTCTCTCTTTGTGTCCCTTACAGTCTGGAACCAGTGACCCAGACACACGCAGGCCAGGCAGTCAGAGACACCTGCCCCCTGTACACACATTTGGGGTGTTGAATTTCCACTGGGGTTCTCTTCATCGCCCAATGTAACCTAACTATTTCACTCTCCATCTCATCTCTGCATCTCGCTCCATCTCTCGTCACATCTCTGTATCTGCACATAGAGTCATAACGGCACAGAAGGAGGCCATTCGGCCCATCGAGTACGTGCCGGCTCTCTGTAGAGCAATCCAGTCATTCCCATTCCCCTCTCTGTCCCCGTAGCCCTGCACCTTTATTTCCCTCAAGTGCCTATCCAGTCTCCCCTTGAAAACATTGAGTGTCTTCGCTTCCACCACTTCCGTCGGTAGCGAGTTCCAGGTCCTCACCACTCGCTGCGTAAATCCACCCTGTGTCTCTTGCCCAAAACCTTAAATCTGAGTCCCCTAGTTCTTGTACCATTAACTATTGGGAACAGCCTTTCCCCGTCTAGCCTATCCAATCCCGTCATAATCTTGTACACCTCTATCAAATCACCCCTAAATATCCTTTGCTCTAATGCCAACACATCCAGCTTCTCCAACCTGTTCTTGGAGCTAAGATCCCCCATGCCCGGAACCATTCTGATAAATCTCCTCTGCACCCTCTCAAGGGCCTTCACCATCCTTCCTAAAGTGCGGTGACCAGAACCGGACGCAATACTCCAGTTGTGGCCTCACCAGCGCTTTATAAAGGTTCAGCATAACTTCTCTACTTTTATAATCAATACCTCTATTTATGAAGCCTAAGATCCCATATGCTTTGCTAACCACTCTCTCAATATGTCCCGCCACATTCAGGGATATATGCACATTAATTCCCAGGTCTCTCTCTCACTGCACACTCTTTAAAACTGTGCCATTATGTGTATATTGCCACTCCCTGTTCCAAAATGCAACACTTTACACGTCTCTGTATTAAATTCCATCTGTCACTTGTCTGCCCATTTTGCTATCCTTTCTATGTCCGGTTGCAGTCGATTGGTATGATCCTCACTGTTTGCCACCCCCCCAAGTTTGGTGTTATCAGCAAATTTTGAAATTCTACTCCGTTTTCCAATATCCAGGTCATTTATATATATCAAAAAAGGCAGTGGCCCCAGCACTGACCCTTGGGGAATACCACTGTCTACCATCCTCCAATCTGAAAAACAGCTATTTACCACAACTCGCTGTTTTCTGTCCTTAAACCAATTCCTTATCCAAGCTGCCACCGACCCACCTATTCCATGAGCCTCAATTTTGTTAACCAGTTTTCTATGTGGTACTTTGTCAAACGCCTTACTAAAATCCATGTAGATAACATCCATTGCATTCTCTTCATCAATCCTCTCTGTTACTTCATCAAAAAATTCAATTAGATCAGTCAAACACGATCTGCCTTTTCCAAATCCGTGTTGGCGCTCCTTAATTAGCTTATACCTGTCCAAGTGATCCTTAATTTTTTCATTGATTATTGTTTCTAAAACTTTAGCCACCACTGATATTAACCACCCGGCCTGTAGTTACGAGTATTGTCCTTACACCCTTGCTTGAACAATGGTGTCACATTTGCCACTTTCCAATCCTCAGGTACCTCCCCCGCATCTAGGGAAGATTGGAAAATTATGGCAAGCCCTTCCACTGTCTCCTCCACCAATTCCCTTAGCAACCTGGGATGCAAGCCATCTGGACCAGGCGACTTATCCACTCTAAGCATACCCAGCCTTTCTAGTAAATCCTGTCTATCAATTTTCACACCTTCCATTCCTTCTACCATTTCCACTTCTACCGATATTTTGTCAGCATCCACCTCCTTAGTAAACACCGATACAAAGTAATCATGGAATATTCTAACATTTTCCTAGCGCCTCTAAGCAAGTATCACCTTTTTTGTCCCTAATAGTCCCCACCCCGCCTCTTACATCCCGCTTACTGTTTACATGCTGATCGAAGACTTTTGGGTTCCCTTTTATGTTAACCGCCATTCTACTCTCATATTCTCTCTTTGCCAATCTTATTTTCATCTTCACTTCCCCTCTCAACTTATTGGCCCAGAAATTAAGCTCCCTGGCTTCCCGCGGGTGCAATGATCACGCGCGCGCCTACCTACCACGCCTGCCATTGACCTCTGGGCCCACGGGGTCTTCAGCTCCTGGGCCACCTGCAGCTGCCGGCGTGCAGTGCTTGTGTATCCCAGAAGCATAGTTAGTGTGATGCTTCCCCTGGGATCACGTGGGCCGTGGAGAGCCAATGTCAGCAGACCATCTTTCATTCATAGATTTGACAGGCAGACCTGTCAAATCTATGAATTGAAATCGGCCCCAAAACAACAGCTAAACTTCAAATAATTTTTTAAAAAACCCATCACATTTTTTAAATAACTATAAGTTAAATAAAATAACTACTATAAACAAAAATTTTAATTTTTGACAAAATTAAAATACTTTTTAACAGTGCTAAAAATAAACTTACCTTTCTTTAAAGTATCTAAAAAAGATAAACCTGTTGAAAAAATTTTGAAATTGTTATTAATTAACCACTTAACTTGTTAAAAACTGGTCTTGCGGCTCCTTTTTAAAAGCACAGCTTCTTCAATACTTACCTTCCCGGAGAAAACTGAAAAAAAACCAAAGTTCGCTGCATGTGCGCAGCCTCTCCCGTGCACGCGGTTCACCTCTGATCCGCTCCCTTCAGGAAACCGGAAGTTCCGGTTTCCCGCGCATGCGCAGTGCATGCAGGAAACCGGCACGTCAGGAGGCCTTATGGGTGAGTACACAGCACGTACTCACCCGGCAAGTGCCTAATTTCTGGCCCATTGTATTTGGTATGGTTCGCCCTTGAAGAATTCACCTGACATTCATCACACACCCTTTTTCTTTTTTCATCATCTTCTCTATCTCCCACGTCATCCAAGGAGCCCTTGTTTAGGTTCCCTTAACCTTCCCTCTTTTTGAAATGTAACTAGCCTGTATTTGGAACATCTCCTCCATAAAAATCACCCATTATTCCGTTACAGTTTTTTCCTGTCAGTCTTTGGTTCCATTTTACCCTTTCTAGATACTTTCACATCCCATTGAAGTTAGCCCTATTGCAGTTTTGACGTTACACTCTAGATTGTTCCTTGCTCTTCTCCATTGTTAATCTAAATCTTATGATACAATGATCACTCGTACCCAAGTGTTCTCCCACAGACACTTGGTCGACCTGGCCCACCTTATTCCCCAGCAGCAGATCCAACAATGTCTCCTTCCTAGTTGGGCGAAGAATATACTGGTCAAGGAAATTTTCCTGAACACATTTCAGAAATTCCTACACCTCCTTTCCCTTTACCCTAGCATTATCGCAATCGATATTTGGGTAATTAAAGTCCCCCAATATCACCACTCTATAGCTCTTGCATATATCTGGGATTTCCCTGCAGATTTGCTCCTTTACCTCGCTCTCACTATTTGGAGGCCTATAGAATACCCCAAATAGCGTGATCATACCCTTTTGCTCCTCAACTCTAACCAAATGGATTCTGTCCTTGTCCAGTCAAGAACATCCTCCCTTTCCAATACTACAATGTCTTCCTTAATCAGCACTGCCACCCCACCTCCCTTTTTTCCTTTCCTATCTTTTCTGAACAACTTTTACCCTTGAATATTATATGCCCAGTCCTCACCGTTATTAAGCCAGCTATATATCTCTGCATCTGCACATCTTTATATCTCTGCATCTGCACATCTTTATATCTCTGTATCTGCACATCTTAATATCTCAGTATCTGCAAATCTTTA
Organism: Squalus acanthias; assembly: GCA_030390025.1. Classification (NCBI taxonomy): domain Eukaryota; kingdom Metazoa; phylum Chordata; class Chondrichthyes; order Squaliformes; family Squalidae; genus Squalus; species Squalus acanthias. The sequence goes on along the minus strand of JASTWF010000255.1, from coordinate 426,617 downwards.
TATCTCTGTATCTGCACATCTTTATAACTCTGTATCTGCACATCTTTATATCTCTGTATCTGCACATCTTTATATCTCTGTATCTGCACATCTTTATAACTCTGTATTTTCACATCTTTATATCTGCATCTGCACATCTTCACATCTCAGTATCTGCACATATTTATATCTCTGCATCTGCACATCTTTATATCTCTGTACCTGCACATGTTTATATCTCTGTATCTGCACATCTTTATATCTCTGTATCTGCACATCTTTATATCTATGTATCTGCACATCTTTATAACTCTGTATCTGCACATCTTTATATCTCTGTATCTGCACATCTTTAAAACTCTGTTTCTGCACAACTTTAAATCTCTGTATCTGCACATCTGTCTCTACAACTCTCTCTACAGTTTTCTTTATCTCTTCCATCTCTTCCTGCAACTTAATCTTTGCATCCCTTCCACTCCCTCTCTAATCTTCTCTATCTTCACCTTTCTTGATATCTCTGCCTCTCTCCATCTCTTTCTGTATACTTGCATGACACTTTCTCTGACTTTCGCTCTCTACATCTCCAGCTCTGGATTACTGCATATCTCTCCATAACTCTCTTTCTGTCTACAACTCTCTCCATCCCTCTCTTTCTGTCCTTCTTTCTTTTGGAATCTCTCAGTGTCTCTGCCTTCTGTTCTCCATTTCTCTCACTGGTTCTGGCTCCTTGTCTATCTCTGTTATTCCCGATCTAGCTCCCTCTCTTTATTTCTCTCTCACTCAGTTCTGCCCCTTTGTCTTTGCCTCTTCCTGTATCTCTGCTTTCTGTTCCTCAGTCCCTCTCACTGGGCTAGATGTTGACCTGGTGTCATAGTGTGCACCAGGTAATAATGAACTGGGATCCGGCTTTACATCTCTCCCGAGTTTTATTTCCATCTATGTAAAAATAGGGTGAGTTGTGAAACGGGCGGCTGGTTCAGAATCAACCGGTTTGTACTACAGCACCCAGTCAAAATCTACCCGAGTGTTTCTTTTGCTCTCTACGTCGCTGCTCCCTGACTTTCTCTGCCTCTCTCCTGTGAGTAAATGGAGTCGAGGTGCAGAACTGCCGCAATCTAACATTAGCAAAGGCCCTGAGCGAAAACCACCAATTTTGGGTGGATGTTCTGCCCGCAGTCCTGATGAAATTACGAGCCATCCCTAATCAAACGAAAGGCTTATCTCCCTATAAATTAATGACAGGGCGAGCAATGCAACTCCCTTATGGAATTATAACGGGAGGAGAGGAACTAGGACCCTTACAGGACAGGATCCGCCGGTATGTCCTTGAATTAAGCAAGCAGTTAAAAGAAATGAGACAGCAGGTTAGAGAAAGACAGGAAGAAAAGGATAAAAATTTAGACTTGACTGCGTTAACAAACGTTCCCTCTGCAGGAACGAAAGTAATGGTTAAGGTCCTGCCTGCAAAGCCGGGGTTTGCCCCAAGATTGTCCGGTCCTTATCAAGTCCTTATCAGTGGAGACACGTGTGCCTGTATTGATATAAAGGGAATGGGAAGGTGGAAACACTGGACCCAGCTAAAGACCTATAACCCTTCACCAGTGTAGAAATGGACACAACAAAACAAATACCGGGTATAAGGAGTGAGGAGGAGTGGATACCGTATACAGAATGGGAATGGCCCCTGGTAAAGGGATTGGTCTGGGCATTATGCATCATTCTGATTTGCTTCACATTGGGTTGGAGTAAATGCGAGCAGAAATATGAATTAAAGGTGACCAGGAGTGGGTACGGTGGTGCAACCTTCACGTATGGGACGTGGAATCTCGGTACAATTCCAAACATGACCAGTGGGGGGCCATGGAAGGGTAAAATCATGATAATGAATAACATATGGAGTAGGTATGAAGCCTATAATAACACTTACTTCATATGTGGACATAAAGCTTACCCGTGGCTCCCCTACAATTGGACAGTGTCTTGTTATCTGGGGTATATCGTACCCTTTGTACATCACTGCCTAAACTTCAAGGAACACCCAGCCTATCGGTATAAACGAGAGATTTCTGAGGCTGAAAGATACTTCGCGATCTATTTACCCCCATACGGAGTCGCGAGAGCTATTAAAGAGATACGGTTGTTGGCAGATGTTTTAGAACAGGTTGGGAATGTTACAGCATAAGCTCTAATAGACATCAACGCTGAGATGGTAGCGATAAGGACAGTGACGCTACAAAACCGAATGGCACTTGATTACCTCCTAGCAGAGAAAGGGGGAACATGTGCATTGATTGGGACAGAGTGCTGTACATACATTCCTGACAGTTCAGAAAATATAACCAATTTGGCTGAGCACATACAGAGGGAAGTTCGGAAGTTACACGAAACCGCAGGGGCAAACTGGTGGGAATGGTTGTTTGGGGGATCATGGGGTTCATATCTGACGCATGGACTGATAATTATTCTTGTAATTGGAATAGCATTCTGTGTTACATTGATCATTTTAAATGCATGTTGTAAGGCAGCTATGGCCAGAATGATGCCGGTTGCTGTAGTCAATATTGAACCAAGCAATGAACAGCTGCTACAGGATATCTATATGTAAAGCTCTTTTCGTTTCGTACAGACCACCAGACACCCGACACCAAGGATAAATAGAAGGGAGAGGCAAATTTATCAACACAGATATAATCCGGGGGTGATAAATGCGGAAAAGTAGTCGGTATCCCTTACCAAAATTTTTAATTTGGCACGGGACCGAAAGGAGGGAGTGAAAGGGTTAATTTGAACTCATGTTAAATTAAATTAAAACCTCTTAGCTGTACGAAATAGAATAAGAACCCAGGTGGAGAGATAAGCATGGGTGAAAGTTGGAAACCTAGCAACATTCAAGGCCAGAATACAATAGACAAGTGTAAGAATGAGACAGTGGCCCCTTACTAAGGCAAACATAGCAGCATATATACGCCATTGAATTGCTTTTAGTTTGTTGCTGACAAAGATAAGAAATATACCGAATTAATGGTTTAGTTTGAATTGACATAATTGTTTAATTTGAATTGACATAATTGTAATCATGTGATATTTTGTAACTATGTGATTGTACAATTCTTAAATAAAAGTTTGTAATTGACAACGGGAGGTCGAGAAGCTGTAGTCACCAAGCCGGGTAAGGTCTGTGACGCTTCTCCCAGAGATCTCTGAATATTAAATAAACTGTTTTGCTTTTACCTATCAACACAGACTGGAGTGAAATAATTTCTCCCTAACACTAGGTTATTACAGGCCAGTGAGCCTAACATCAGTGGTAGGGAAATTACTGGAAAAAATTCTGAGGGACAGAATTAGTCTCCACTTGGAGAGGCAAGGATTAATCAAGGATAGACAGTGTGGCTTTGTCAGGGGGAGATCATGTATAACCACTTTGATTGCATTTTTCGAGGGGTTGACTGGGTGTGTGGATGAGGGTAATGCAGTTGATGTAGTCTACATGGACTTCAGTGAGGCTTTTGACAAAGTTCCACATGGGAGACTGGTCAAAAAGGTAAGAGCCAATGGGATCCAGGGCAATTGGGCACATTGGATCCAAAATTGGCTTACTGGCAGGAGGCAGAGGTTGATGGTCGAAGGTTGTTTTTGTGACTGGAAGCCTGTGTCCAGTGGTGTACCGCAGGGATCGGTGCTGGGTCCCTTGCTGTTTGCAGTGTACATTAATGATTTAGATATGAATGTAGCAGGTATGATCAGTAAGTTTGCAGATGACACGAAAATTGGTGGAGTGGTAAATAGCGAGGAGGGAAGCCTCAGGCTAAAGGACGATATAGACGGGTTGGTTAGATGCGCAGAACAGTGGCACATGGTATTTAACCTTGAAAAGTGTGAGGTGATGCATTTTGGGAGGACAAACAAGGCAAGGGAATACACAATGAATGGTAGGACCCTAGGAAGGACAGAGGATCAGAGGGACCTTGGTGTGCATGTACATAGATCCCTGAAGGCAGCAGGACAGGTAGATAAGGTGGTTAAGAAGGCATATGGGATACTTGCCTTCATTAGCCGAGGCATAGAATATAAGAGCAGGGAGGTTATGATGGAGCTGTACAAAATGTTAGTTAGGTCACAGCTGGAATACTGTGTGCAGTTCTGGTCACTACACTATAGGAAGGATGTAATTGCATTAGAGAGGGTGCAGAGGAGATTCAACAGGATGTTACCTGGGCTGGAGCGTTTCAGCTATGAAGAGAGACTGGACAGGCTGGGGTTGTTTTCCTTAGAGCAGTGAAGGCTGAGGGGGGACCTGATTGAGGTGTACACAATTATGAGGTGCATAGATAAGGCAGATAGAAAGGAACTTTTCCCCTTAGTAGAGGGGTCAATAACCAGGGAGCATAGTTTCATGGTAAGGGGCAGGAGGTTTAGAGGAGTTTTGAGGAAAAACTTTTTCACCCAGAGGGTGTTTGGAATCTGGAACTCACTCCCTGAAAGGATTTTAGAGGCAGGAACCCTGACAATATTCAAGAAGCATTTAGATGAGGCCTTGAAACACCATAGCATACAAGGCTACGGACCAAGTGCTGGAAAATGGGATTAGAATAGATAGGGCTTGATGGCCGGCCCAGACACGATGGGTCGAACGGCCTCTTTCTGTGCTGTATAACTCTATGACTCGATGACTCTAATCATCAGCAAAGTGATGGAAGGTGTCATCGACAGTGCTATCAAGCAGCACTTACTCACCAATAATCTGCTCACTGATGCCCAGTTTGAGTTCCGCCAAGACCACTCGTCTCCCGACCGCATTGCAGCCTTGGTCCAAACATGGACAAAGGAGCTGAATTACAGAGAAGTGAGAGTGACTGCACTGGACATTAAGGCAGCATTTGACCAAGTGTGGCATGAAGGAGCCCCAGTAAAACTGGGGGATGGGATCCTAAGAATAGAGTCAGCAGGGAGGGAAGAAAAACTGGTTTTGGAAAACAAAAACGTAGAAAGTAAATTGGAAGGAGAGAGGAATCAAGGGCTGGATAGTAGTCGACAAGGAGGTTTGCCTCTACTAAATAGTATATACTTCAATGCAAGGAGTATAGCGAACAAGGCAGATGAGCTGAGGGCACAGGTAGAAACTTGGGACTATGATGTTATAGCTACTACAGAGACGTGGCTGAAAGAGGGTCAGGTACGGCAGCTCAACATTCCTGGTTACAGGATTTTCAGACGCGATAGAGAGGGAGGTAAAAAGGGAGGGGGGAGTTGCGGTATTGATTAAAGAAACTATTACAGCTGTGAGGAGGGATGATATGTTGGAGGGGTCATCAGACGAGGCCATATGGGTCGAATTGAAAAACAAAAAGGGGGCGATCACACTGCTGGGAGTGTACTACAGACCCCCAAACAGTGAGAGGGAGATAGAAGAGCAAATATGCAGATACATTTCTGAGAAGTGCAACAGCTATAGGGCAGTAACAGTAATAGTAGGGGGTTTCAACTACCCCAATATTAACTGTTATAAAATTAGTGTGAAGTGTATAGAGGGTGCAGAATTCCTAAAATGCATCCAGGAGAACTTTTTTAGCCAGTATGTAGCAAGCCCAACAAGGGAGGGGGCGGTTCTGGACTTAGTTTTAGGGAATGAAGCTGGGCAGATAGAAGGCGTATCAGTGGGGGAGCATTTTGGTGCTAGAGACCATAATTCTTTTAGATTTAAGGTCGTTATGGAAAAGAACAAGGATAGACCAGGAGTAAAAACTCTAAATTGGGGAAAGGTAAATTTTGCTAAGCTCAGAGGGGATTTAGCAATAGTGGACTGGAAACAGCTAATTGAAGGTACATCAGTGCCAGAGCAGCGGGAGACATTCAAAGAGGAGATCCGGAGGGTTCAGACTAAATATGTGCCCTTAAAGAAAAAAGATGGGACTAACAAATCTAGAGCCCCCTGGATGTCTCGAGACATACAGGGTAGGATAAAGAAAAAGAGGGAGGCGTATGACAGATACCGAAGGCTAAATACTGCAGAATCTTTAGAGGAGTAAGTGCAGGGATTAGCAATTAAAAAGTATATTAGTAAATCAAAGAGAGAGCATGAAAAGTTATTGAATGTAAAATCAAGGAAAACCCAAAGATATTTTATAAATATATTAAGAGTAAGAGGATAACTAAAGACATGGTAGGGCCTAATACAGATCATGTGGGCAATCTGTGTGTGGAGGCAGGAGATGTCGGTCGCATTCTTAATGAATACTTTGCGTCTGTTTTCACAAAGGAGTGGGGCGAAGCAGACATTGCTATCAGGGAGGAGGAGTGTGAAATATTAGATAAAATAAACAAAGTGAGAGAGGAAGTATTAAGGGGTTTAGCAGTTTTAAAAGTGGATAAATCGCAAGGCCTGTGTGAAAAGTATTCCAGGCTGTTAAGCGAAGCAAAGGAGGAAATAGCAGAGGCCCTGACCATTATTTTCCAATCCTCTCTGGCTTCAGGTGTGGTGCCGGAGGACTGGAGGACTGCTAATGTGGTGCCCTTGTTTAAAAAGGGGGAAAAAATAGACCGAATAATTACAGGGCAGTCAGCCTAACCTCGGTGGTGGGAAATTTATTGGAAAGGATTCTGAAGGACAGGATAAATCATCATTTAGAAAGACACGGATTAATCAAGGATAGTCAGCACGGATTTGTTAAGGGAAGGTCTTGTCTGACAAATTGATTGACTTTTTTGAGGAGGTAACCAGGAGGTTAGATGAGGGTAGTGCGTTTGATGTATTGCATATGGACTTGAGCAAAGCTTTTGATAAGGTTCCACATGGCAGATTGGTCACGAATTTAAAAGCCCATGGGATCCAGGGCAAAGTGTCAAGTGGATTCAAAACTGGCTCTGAGACAGGAAGCAGACGGTAATGGTTGATGGGTGTTTTTGTGACTGGAAGGCTGTTTCCACTGGGGTTCCGCAGGGTTCAGTACTAGGCCCCTTGCTTTTTGTGGTATATATCAATGATCTAGACTTGAATATGCAGGGTATGATTAAGAAGTTTGCAGATGATACTTAAATCGTCTGTGTGGTTGATACTGAAGAAGGAAGCTGTAGACTGCAGGAAGATATCAATAAATTGATCAAATGGAATTCAATCCGTAGAAGTGTGAGTTTAAGCATTTGGGGAGGGCTAACAAGGAAAGGGAATACACATTAAATGGTAGGATAATGAGTAGTGTAGAGGAACAAAGGGCCCTTGGAGTGCATGTCCACAGATCCCTGAAGGTAGCAGGCCAGGTAGATAAGGTGGTTAAGAAGGCATACGGAATGCTTGCCTTTATTAGCCGTGGCATAGAATACAAGAGCAGGGGGTTATGCTTCAACTGTATCAAACAATAGTTAGGCCTCAGCTAGAGTACTGCGTGCAGTTCTGGTCACCACATTAAAGGAAAGATATGATTGCACTAGAGAGGGTACACAGGAGATTTACAGGGATGTTGCAGGGAGTGGAGAACCTTAGCTATGAGGAAAGACTGGATAGGCTGGGTCTGTTTTCCTTGGAACAGAGCAGGCTGAGGGGGGACCTTATTGAGATATATAAAATTAAGAGGGGCCTAGATAAATTGGATAGAAAGGACATCCTTCCCTTAGCAGAGGGGTCAAAAACCAGGGGGCACAAATTTAAAGTAAATGGTGGAAGGTTTAGAGGGGATTTGAGGGGAAATTTCTTCACCCAGAGGGTTGTGGAGGTCTGGAACTCACTGCCTGAAAGGGTGCTAGAGGCAGGAACCCTACCCACAATTAAAAAGTACTTGGATGTGCACTTGGGATGCTGTAACCTGCAGGGGTACGGACCAAGAGCTGGTTAGTGGGGTTAGGTTGATAGCTCCTTGTTGGCCGGCACGGAGACGATGGGCCGAAATGGCCTCCTTCCATGCTGTAACTTTCTATGATTCTATGAAGTCAATGGGAATCGTGGCAGCGGGGGAAGCTCCCCATTGGCTGGAGTCATATCCTTGCACAAAGGCAGAACTTTGTGGTGATTGAAGGTCAATCATCACAGCCCCAGGACATCGCTGCAGGAGTTCATTAGGGCAGTGTCCTAGGCCGAACCATCTTCAGCTGCTTCATCAATGACCTTCCCTCAAACATATGGTCAGAAATGGGGATGTTCGCTGATCACTGCACAGTGTTAGTGCCATTCACAATTCCTGAGATAATGAAACATGTCCATGCCCACATGCAGCAAGACCTGGAAGACATTCAGGCTTGGGCTGATAAGTGGCAGGTAACATTCGCGCCACAGAAGAGCCAGACAATGACAAGCGAGAGTCTAACCACCGCCCCTTGACATTCAATGGCATTACCATCGCCGAATCTCCCACCATCAACATCCTGGGTGTGACCATTGAGCAGAAACTTAACTGGACCAACCACATAAATGCTGTTGCCACAAGAACAGGTCACAGGCTAGATATTCTGCGGCGAGTGCCTCACCTCCTGACTCCCCAAAGCCTTTCTACCATCTACAAGGCACAAATAAGGAGTGTGATGGAATACTCTCCACTTGCCTGGATGAGTGCAGCTCCAACAACTCTCAAGAAGCTCGACACCATCCAGGACAAAGCAGCCCGCTTGATTGGCACCCCATCCAACACATTAAACATTCACTCCATCCACCACGGGCGTACCGTGGCTGCAGTGTGTACCATCTACGAGATGCACTGCAGCCACTCGCCAAGGCTTCTTCGGTAGCACCTCCCAAACCAGCGACCTCTTCCACCTAGAAGGACAAGGGCAACAGAATGGTATTACAGAACAATCTGCAACCTCATGGCCCTGCATATCTCTCACTCTACCATTACCATCAAGCCAGGGGACCAACCCTGGTTCAATGAGGAGTGTAGAAGAGCATGCCAGGAGCAGGACCAGGCGTACCTAAAAATGAGGTAACAACCTGGGGTAGCTATAACACAGGACTACATGCATGCTAAAAAGCGGAAGCAGCATGCAATAGTCAGAGCTAAGCGATCCCTCAATCAATGGATCAGATCAAAGCTCTGCAGTCCTAGCACATCCAGTCATGAATGGTGGTGGACAATTAAACAACTACCGGGAGGAGAAGGGTCCATGAATACCCCCATCCTCAAAGATGGTGGAGCCTAGCATGTGAGTGCAAAAGACAAGGCTGAAGTGTTTGCAACCATCTTCTGCCAGAAGTGTCGAGTGGATGATCCATATCGGCCTCCTCCTAAGGTCCCCACCATCACAGAAGCCAGTCTTCAGCCATTTCGATTCACTCCATGTGATATCAAGAAACGGCTGAGGGCACTGGATACAGCAAAGACTACCGCCCTGACAACATCCCGGCTATCGTGCTGAAGACTTGTGCTCCAGAAATGGCCGCGCCTCTAGCCAAGCTGTTCCAGTACAGCTACAACACTGGCATCTATCCGTCAATGTGAAATACTGCCTAGGTATGCCCTGTCCACAAAAATCACGATAAATCCAACCCGGCCAATTACCGCCCCATCAGTCTACACTCAAACATCAGTAAAGTGTTGGAAGGAATCATCGACAGTGCTATCAAGCGGCACATACTCACCAATAACCTGCTCACTGAAGCCCAGTTTGGGTTCCGCCAGGACCACTCGGCTCCCGACGTCATTGCAGCCTTGGTCCAATCATGGACAAAGGAGCTGAATTCCAGAGGAGAAGTGAGAGTGACTGCGCTGGACAGCAAGGCAGCATTTGACAACGTGTGCCATGAAGGAGCCCTAGTAAAATTGAAATCAATGGGAATCGGGGGAAAACTCTCCATTGGATGGAGTCATACCTAGCACAGAGGAAGATGGTTTTGGTGGTTGAAGGTCAATGATCTCAGCCCCAGGACATCGCTGCAGGTGTGTGCTGCGTGGAGGATGTCGAGAATCTCCAGGATGATTTGGACAGTTTGGGTGATTGGGCAGAAGCGTGACAGATGCAATATAACGTGGATAAATGCGAGTTTATCCACTTTGGTGTCAAAAACAGAAAGGCAGAATATTATCTGAATGGCAATAGATTAGGAGAAGGGGAAGTGCAACGAGACCTGGGTGTCCTTGTGCACCAGTCGCTGAAGGTAAGCATGCAGGTGCAGCAGGCGATTAAGAAGGCAAATGGTATGTTGGCCTTCATAGCGAGAGGGTTTGAGTACAGAAACAAGGATGTTTTGCTGCAGTTGTACAGCGCCTTGGTGAGACCACACCTTGAGTACTGTGTGCAGTTTTGGTCGCCTTATCTGAGGAAGGATGTTCTTGCCATGGAAGGAGTTCAGGGAAGATTCACAAGGCTTATACCTGAGATGGCAGGAATGAAGTATGAAGATAAATTGTGTCGATTGGGCTTATACTCGCTGGAGTATAGAAGAATGAGAGGGGATCTCATTGAAAATTTTAAAATTCAGACAAGACAGGAAAACTAGATGCAGGAAGGATGTTCCTGATGGTCGGGGAGTCCAGAACCAGGGGTCACAGTCTAATGATAAGGGGTAAGCCATTTAGGACAGAAATGAGGAGGAATTTCTTCACCCAGAGAGTGGTGAACCTGTGGAATTCTCTGCCACAGAAGGCAATAGAGGCCAATTCATTAAATAGATTCAAGAAGGAGTTGGATATATTTCTTAAGGCTAAAGGGATCAAGGGATATGTGGAGAAAGCAGGGATAAACTACTCAATTTGGATGATCAGCCATGATCGCATTGAATGGCGGAGCAGGCTAGAGGGGCCGAATGGCATACTCCTGCTCCTATCTTCTGTGATTCTATGATTCTACGATTCCCCAGCGCACTGTCCTAGGCCCAACTGTCTTCAGCTGCTTCATCAATGACCTTCCCGCCAACATAAGGTGAGAAATGGGGAAGTTCGCTGATGACTGCACAGTGTTCAGTAGCATTCACAACTCCTCAGATAATGAAGCATTCCATGCCCGTGTGCAACAAGACCTGGATGACGTTCAGGCTTGGGCTGATAAGTGGCAGGTAACATTCGCGCTGCAGAAGTGCCAGGCAATGACTATCTCCAACAAGCGAGAGTCTAACCACCACCCCTTGACATTCAATGGCATTGCCTTCGACAAATCCCCCACCATCAACATCAAGGTGTCACCATTGACCAGAAATTTAACTGGACCAGCCACATAAATATTGTGGCAACAAGAGCGGGTCAGAGGCCGGGTATTCTGCGGCGATTGTCTCACCTCCTGACCCCCCAACTCCTTTCCACCATCTGCAAGCCACAAATAAGGAGTGTGATGGAATACTCTCCACAAAAACATAGAAACATAGAAAAATAGGAGCAGGAGTAGGCCATTAGGCCCTTCGAGCCTGCTCTGTCATTCAATATGATCATGGCTGATCCTCTATCTCAATACCATATTCCCGCTCTCTCCCCATACACATTGATGTCTTTTGTGTCTTGAAATCTATCTATCTCCTTCTTAAATATGTTCAGTGACTTGGCCTCCACAGCCTTCTGTGGTAGAGAATTCCACAGGTTCACCACCCTCTGAGTGAAGAAATTTCTCTTCATCTCAGTCCTAAATGTCCTACCCCGTATCCTCACACAATTGCCTGGATGAGTGCAGCTCCAACACGACTAAAGAAGCTCGACACCGTCCAGGACAAAGCAGCCCGCTTGTTTGGTACCCCATCGAACACCTTAATCATTCACTCCCTCCACCACTGTCGTACCGCGGCTGCAGTGTGTACCATCTACAAGATGCACTGTAGCGGACAAGGGCAGCAGGTGCATGGGAACTCCACCACCTCCAAGTTCTCCTCCAAATCACACACCATCCTGACTAGGAAGTATATCGCCGTTCCTTCATCGTCGCTGGGTCGAAATCCTGGAACTCCCTCCCTAACAGCACTGTGGGCGTACCTGCACCACGCGGACTGCAGGGGTTCAAGAAGGCGGCTCACCAGCACCTTCTCAAGGGCAATTACGAATGGACAATAAATGCTGGCCTTGCCAGCACCGCTCAGATACTAAGAATGAATAAAAATGATTTATTAATGATGATAATGATTTATAAAGTGTTATAATGATTTATTAATGGTGATAATGATTTATAAAGAGTTATAATGTTTTATTATTGGTCAGAATGAATTATAAACGGTTATAAAAATATGTAAAGTTTTATAATGGCCCAGAAATTGATCTCGCTCTGTTCCCGCGGGGGTAAGCCTTCCCCGCGTTCTCTCACCTCGCTTGTGCTTTTTCAGATCCAGCTCGCACGAACTTGATGTTCCAGACATCAGCCGGGCAGTGCTTGCGTATCCCACCGGCGCAGTGAATTCGTGCGAGCTGTGGGATCACGTGACTCAGTTAGAGCCAATGGCAGCACACCATCTTCCATTCATAAGTTTCACAGCACGGCAGTGAAATCTATGAATCTTACACCCCCCCAAAATAACAGCTAAACCTCAATTAAATTAAAAAAAACCCCATCACATTAATAAAATAAGTATAGTTAAATAAATTAACCATTTTAAATAAAAAATTAAATTTTTGAAAAAGTTTAAAATCTTTTAAAAAGTTATAAAAATAAACTTACCTGTCTTTAAAGTCTCTAAAAAAGATATACCTGTAAAAAAAAATTCAAAAAAATACTTAATTCACTACTTACCTTGTTAAAAGTGGGTCTTACTCCTTTTTACATTTCTAAAATCTTCAGTACTTACCTGCGCGTCCAATGCATGAAGTGCACAGTGTGCGCGCAGCCTGTAGCGCGCACGCGATGCACCGAGGAACCGCCCCCTTTTCAAAAGAGCAATTGCCGGTTTTCAGCGCATGCGCAGGGCATGCAGAAAACCGGCAATTGCAGAGGGAATACGCGAGAGTACGCAGTGCGTACTCACGTGCACCGGGATGAATTTTTGGGCCAATGTTTTATACAGTCCTGGTGCCGGGCCTCCACCTCCCCAGGTGGGGCTGCACCCTCTCGCCCCCAGGGTAACTGGGTCTCCAGCTACTGCCGCCCTCCGGACGCTCGTCTCCCGTTGCCACTCCCACGGCCTCGGTTCTGGGAAAGAGGAAACCACGATTGCGGCAGCCCGCCTGCGCGGAAAGTCCTCGAGAGAGAGAGAAAGAGAGAGAGAGAGAGAGCCGCCATCTTCTTTGTGCGGAGCGCCGCAGCCGCCATATTTGTGCGCCATCTTTGTCTAGGGCACTGCTGCCTTTCCAGAGGGGCCTGACAGATGGCCGCGCCGCTCACAGAGAGCCCAGTGGAGACAGTGTGTGAGTGGCGCGTGTTAATGTCCCCAGATCACTGGCGGCTCACTCAAAATATCAGGCCCAGGGAACTCTCAGGCTGCAAAGTCTCCGCTTCTTCTCATCCTTTAATGAATTTTACAATCAGAGTAAATGGATATTTCCCCACATTCTTCAACTGCTCTCTGAACTTAGTCTGGGTCAGGGCATAAATCCCAGTGTTTGTGCAGCAACTCAGCAGCTGCAGCATCATTCCCATTTCCTGTACATAAAGAGGTATTTCTAGCTTAGACCCGAAAGACAACATCCGGTTCGTTATATAATACGCCATAAACACAGCCCATAACAGGATGAAATTGCCTGAGATAACAAGCAGTAAAATGATGGATTTCCTGCGGCTCTCCATCTCTGGGTCTCTGGGACTCTCCCCACTGCTGGGACCCCGGAGTCTCCTGCGGGCTCTGCTGGCCACTAAAATGTGTCTGACGGTGACAGCATTGAGCAGCAGAATCACAACAAATGGGAGCCCCGGCGTGAGAATATAATGAAGGGACTCGATTGCTCCCCAGAACTGTGACAACCAAACTTGCATTGTTACATCACAAAACCAAGGTTGGTTCCGAAGCTTATACCGATCTGTGAACATAAAATACCAGGCGATGTTCTTTAAACCGCTCAGCACAGTCACTGTTCCCAGAACCACAGCCGCCGTTTTCTCTGTGCAATATTTAGTTTTCAGCTTCTGGCAACAAATGGCCACAAATCGATCAAAGGTGAAAGTGACGGTGAACCAGACAGAACAGTCTGTGGCTGCATAAAGCAGGACGGCGTGGATATTACACACGGGGATGGAATAGACAAAATAAAACGGTTTCCAATAAACAATCGGAATCTGCCTCAGTATCAGGTCGAGGATAACGACCAGTAGATCCGCCGCTGCCATGGCCACCAGGTAGCGAGTGACACATTTGGAGAGACCGCACTTTCTCCGAGACAGGATCACAATCGTCACTAAGTTCACTGTGAGCAAGGGAAATAAACAGGGAAATTATACATCAGGCTGGGATGGGAGCAAGAACAGCAGTTTGATGGAAATCGGGGTGAAATCTGCGAATCAATAGCGACATTCAATGATATAATCTAATTCTATTACCTGTGGAGCTGAATACAGGGTTTATTGTAAGAATAATCGGGAATACATTGTTGAATACAACAGTAAATTAACAGATGTTTGATCAATGAGAGATTAAATGATAGATCTGCCGTTAGCCCAGCAGACAAAAGCTCCGCCCGAGGTACCAGGGACACAAAGGACCAGAACCTCTCAGGAAGCCTTCGTGTCCCGGGATCAGTCAGCATTTGGAGCGGTGCAATTCGCTTCTATGCCCCTTATGTGAGGGAAGCGAAATCCTGCTTGGATTCCTGCTGCTGGTGAGAATATCCATTATATTTAGGACTGAAAATGAATGCAACTGCATAATACAGAAACTACAATCTTGGCGTGTAATAATTACAGGCAATTGTATTTAAAATGTACGGATGTAATATGCAAATGCTAAGATCATAAATACAAGTGCACTACAGTTATAAAGATAACTGGGCTGTAAGAAGTGTTTTGAAGATTGTGTTTTCTACAGTTTTGTTGAAATATACAAATTCTAGCTCATTGAAAGGAAGATTTTCCAAATAACATTGCAAAGAATGGACTCTGAATTAAATTTAATAGTTATCATTGGCCAGATCATATCCCACTAACTGCATTTATTAGCATCATACTAACGCGACTTATCCAACAGGCAAAGAGCTGCCGATTGTTTTTGTAAAGTATCTGAACAAAAATGGAAGAGATTTATCCTGGTACTTATTAACCTGTTGGTTTCCAACTTGTGCAGATAATATTAGCAGAGAAAATATGAAAGGATTTTCTTAAGCTCAGTACTTCAGTTACAATCAGCTAGGATTGTTTATCCAGGAACTCCCAGGGCCACCAATATTACACTGCTCCCGCCTCATCCAGGAATGTCATTCTCTGGGCAACCTAGATTACACTGCTCCCGCCTCAGTCCAGGAATGTCATTCTCTGGGCCACCAATATAACACTGCTCCCGCCTCAGTCCAGGAATGTCATTCTCTGGGCCACCTAGATTACACTGCTCCCGCCTTAGTCCAGCAAGTTGATTCCCAGGGCATTGTGTTTGCCTGAATTCGAAAAAATCATCAAATTAATTCTAATGATTGACCTCAAAAAAGCCAATCTTGTAATGGTTCTTTACAGAGGTGGAGAAAATAATAAAACGAGCAAAGGTTTGACACCAATGAATCAAAGGAAAACGTTTAAATTGTTAACCAATGAGGTAAATACCCTGTAACCGTCTCCATACTCCATGAAACGCTCTGGAAACATTGAATTCTCGCACAGTCATATTCACAGAACCATACCTATCAGTCAACATTCCCGACTCCTCCTTTACCTTCCCAAGGTATATCCTGTTCCACCGGCAGGGCAGACTCACCAGAGGCGGTGGCACAGGGGTATCCAATCGGCTGGGAGAGATCCTGCGAGTCCTCAACATTGCCCAAGGACATAAAGAAGTCTCACAGCTTCCAGTCAGACATGGGCAAGGTCACTTCCTGATGATTACCGCCTACCGCCCTCATTCAGCTGATGAATCAGCACATCTTCATGCTGAACACCAGTTGATGGGAGCACCGAGAGCAGAAAGGGCACAACATATAACGCTCTGGGTGGGGAGGGGGAGACTTCAATGTCCATCACCAAGAGTGACTCAGAAGCACCATCATTAACCGAGCCCTGAAGAACAGAGCTGCCAGTCTGGGATTGCGGCAGGTGGTGGGAGAACCAACACGGAAAAATATCCTGCATGACCTCGTCTTCACCAATCTACCTATCGCATATATATCTGTCCATGACGATATTAGTAGGACTGACCACCGCAAAATATTTGTTCAGAATAAGTCTCGCCTTCACACTGAGGACACCATCCATCGTATCATGTGCCACTACCATCGTGCTCAGTGGGATGAAATTAGACAGATTCAAGCGATCCCACAACCTTCAGATCAGATTATTTCAAAGCTGTCATTTCCAGTCGTGAAGGTAGTGAACAATTAAGCCGTTTCCCCATAGTCTTGAAAATGTCTCCTTTTCAAGTATTTAGCGAATTACCTTTTGAAAGTTTCTATTAAGAAAGAAATACTTGCATTTATAGAGCGCCTTTCACCACCTTGGGATGTCCCAAAGCACTTTACAGCCAAAGAAATACTTTTGAAGTGCTGTCCGTGTTATACTGTAGGAAACACGGCAGCCAGTTTGTGCCCAGCAAGTTCCCACAAACAACATTGCAATAACGACCAGTTGATCTATTTTAGTAATAATAATTGAGATAAATATTGGCCGGAACACTGGGGACAACTCCACTGCTCTTCTCCGAATGGTGCCATGGGATCTTTTACATCCACCTGAGAGAGAGCAGACTCGGCCTCGGTTTATCGTCGAATCCGAAAACTGCCCCTCCAACAATACAGCGCTCCCTCAGTACTGTCCCTCCGACAGTGCAGTGCTCCCTCAGCACTGGCAGATGGCTTGCATCCCAGGTTGCTAAGGGAATTTGGGGAGGAGATTGCGGAAGGGCTTGCCACAATTTTCCAATCTTCCCTAGATGCGGGGGAGGTTCCTCAGGATTTGAAAGTGGAAAATGTGACAGCATTGTTCAAGAAAGTGTGTAAGGACAATCCTAGTAACTACAGCCCGGTCAGTTTAACATCAGTGATGGGCAAACCTTTAGTAACAATAATCAAGGAAAAAAGTCACGGGCACATGGAGAGGTTTAAGCTAATTAAGGAGAGCCAACACGGATTTGTAAAAGGGAGATCGTGTTTGACTGATCTAATTTAATTTTTTGATGAAGTAACAGAGAGGATTGATGAAGGGAATGCAATGGATATTGTTTACATGGATTTTCGGAAGGCGTTTGACAAAGTAGAACATAGAAGGCTGGTTAACAAAATTGAGGCTCATGCAATAGGTGTGTCAGTGGCAGCTTGGATAAGGAATTGGCTTAAGGACAGAAAACAGCGAGTTGTGGTAAATGGCTGTTTTCAGACTGGCGGATGGTAGACAGTGGTGTTCCCCAAGGGTCAGTGCTGGGGCCAAGCTTTTTAGATATATATATATAAATAAATGAGCTGGATATTGGAATACAGAGAAGAATTTCTAAATTTGCCGATGACACAAAACTTGGGGGTGTGGCAAAAAGTGAGAATGATACCAATCGACTGCAACAGGACATAGAAAGGCTAGCAGAATGGGCAGACAAGTGGCAGATGGAATTTAATACAGATAAGTGTGAGGTGATTCATTTTGGCAGAAGGGACAGGGAGAGGAAATATACACTTAATGAAACAGTTTTAAAGAGTGGGCAGGGACAGAGGGACCTGGGAGTTAATGTGCATAGGTCCCTGAAGGTGGCAGGACATATTGAGAGAGTGGTTAGCAAAGCATTTGGGATCTTGGGCTTCATAAATAGAGGTATTGAGTACAAAAGTAGAGAAGTTATGCTGAACCTTTATATATAAAGTGCTGGTTAGGCCACAACTGGAGTATTGTGTCCAGTTCTGGTCACCTCACCTTAGGCAGGATGTGAAGACCCTTGAGAGGGTGCAGAGGAGCTGTACAAGAATGGTTCCGGGGATGGGGAACTTAGCTACAAGGACAGGTTGGAGAAGCTGGATTTGTTTTCATTAGAGCAAAGGATGTTGAGGGGTGATTTGAAAGAGGTGTACACGATTATGACGGGTTTGGATAGGCTAGACGGGGAAAGGCTGTTCCCACTAGTTGATTGTACAAGGACTAGGGGACACAGATTTAAGGTTTTGCGCAAGAGATATGGGAGGATGGGAGGAAAAACGTTTTTATGCAGCGAGGGGTGAGGACCTGGAACTCGCTGCCGACAGAAGTGGTGGAAGCGGAGACACTCAATGTTTTCAAGGGGAGACTGGATAGGCACTTGAGGGAAATAAACTTGCAGGGCTACGGAGATAGAATGGGGCTACAGGAGAGCGAGCCTGGCACAGCGAAAACCGATCTGGGAGGGTAAGAAATGGAAAGATTCAAAGCGTGACGTCATAGCAAAGCAGGGAAGCGATTGGCTGGTCAGTTTTTCTCTATTTTTCTTGGACATTGGTTTAAATTAAGAGCCGGGATTAAAAGCTAAACGTTCAAAACTTACACATTTAATTAATTAAATACATTAGAGATGGCAGGGCAGGCGATGTGTTACTGCTGCAACATATAGGAGCTGGTGGACACCATTGAGGTGCACGGCGACCACATTTGCAGTAAGTGTTGGTTGCCCGAGGAACTTCGGCTCCGTGTTGATGAGCTGGAGTCCGAGCTTCAGATACTGCGAAACATCAGGGAGGGGGAGAATTACCTGGATGCTGTGTTCCAGGAGGCAGTCACACCCCTTAGATTAATTAATTCAAGTTTTTTCCGTGGTCAAGGACAGGTGGGTGTGACTGCGAGCGAGGCAGGTATGGGGAACCAGGGGGTAGTGCTGGAGGAGCCTCAGCCCTTGCTCTTGGCCAACAATTACGTGGTTCTTACTCTCTGTGTGTGGGTGAGAGCAGGAACTGCAGTGAGGATGAGCAAACTGAACACAGCACCGTGGTACAGGTAACCATTCAAGTGGGGGGAACAAAAAGACATGTGTTAGTGGTAGGGGACAGTATAGTTAGAGGGATAGAAACTGTTCTCTGCAGCCAAGAGCGTGAGTCCTGAAGGTTGTGTTGCCTGTCCGGTGCCAGGGTAAAGGACATCTCCTCTGGGTTGGGGAGGAACTTAAAGTGGGAGGGGAAAGATCCTGTTGTCGTGGTCCATGTCGGTACCGAAGACATAGGTAGGACAAAGGAAGAGGTTCTGCTTAGGGAGTATGAGCAGCTAAGGACTAATTTAAAAGCAGAACCACAAAGGGAATAATCTCTGGATTACTACCTGAGCCACGTGCAAATTGGCATAGGGTGAATACGATCAGAGAGATGAACGAGTGGCTCATAGATTGGTGCGGGAGAAATGAGTTTCGATTCTTGGTGCACTGGCAGCAGTACTGGGGTAAGAGGGAGCTGTTCCGTCAGGACAAAAACCATTTCTCCCACACCAATCTTCCAGCCACTCGAAGAGTTCTTAGAATGTATGCGGGCTGGTTTCTTGGAACAATACGTTGTGGAACCAACAAGTCCGCAGACTATTTTAGATCTGGTTATGTGCAACGAGGCTGGATTAATTAATGATCTAGAAGTGAAAGATCCTCTCGGGAAGAGTGATGATAGCATGGTAAAATTTCAAATTCAGTTTGAGGGTGAGAAAGCTAGGTCTCAAACTAGTGCCCTGAAATTAAATAAAGGTAATTACAAAGGTATGAAGGCAGACTTGGTTAATGTGGACAGGGACAATATATGATAGGGTAAGACTGTAGAAAAGCAGTGGCAAAGGAGATATTTCATAACTCTGAGCAAAGATATATTCCAGTGAGAAGGAAAGCCTCAAAGAGAAGGATGAAACATCCGTGGCTAACTAAGGAAGTAAAGGATGGTATCAAATTGAAAACAAAGGTTTACAATGTTGTGAAGAATCGTGGTAGGCCAGAGGATTGGGAAATTTTAAAAACCAGCAAAGACAACTAAAACAATGATAGAGAGCGAGAAGGTAGCTTATGAGAGTAAGATGCAAGAAATATAAAAACAGACAGTAAGAGCTTCTACAGGTATATATAAAAAGGAATAGAGTAGCTAAAGTAATCGCTGGTCCCCTAGAGGATTCGTCTGGCGAATTAATAATTGGAAACAATGAAATGGCGGAGACTTTTTAACAAATATTTTGTTTCGGTCTTCAAGCTAGAAGACACTAAAAGATTCCCAATAATGGATAATCAAGGGGCTATTCGGGGGTGGGGGGGGGGGGGGTGACGTAAAATAATCACTATCACTAGCGAAAAAGTACTAGGCAAACTAATGGGATTAAAGGTGGACAAGTCCCCTGGACCCGATGGCCTGCATCCTAGGGTCTTAAAAGAGGTGGCTGCAGATACAGTGGATCCATTGGTTGCAATCTACCAAAATTCCCTGGATTCTGGAGAGGTCCCAGCGGACTGGAAAACCTCAAATCTAACACCCCTATATAAGAAAGGAGGGAGACAGAAAGTAGGCATCTATAGACCAGTTAGCCTAACATCTATCATTGGGAAAATGCTGGAGTCCATCATTAAGGAAGTGCTAGCAGGACATTTAGAAAATCACAATATAATCAAGCAGAGTCAGCATGGTTTTATGAAAGGGAAATCATGTTTGACAAATTTGCTGGAGTTCTTTGAGGATGTAACGAGCAGGGTGGATAAAGGGGAACCAGCAGATGTCGTGTATTTGGATTTCCAAAAGGCATTCGATAAGTTGCCACGTAAAAGGTTACTGCACAAGAAAAGAGCTCACGGGGTTGGGGGTAATATATTAGATTGGATAGATAATTGGCTAACTAACAGAAAACAGAGAGTCGGGATAAATGGGTCAGTTTCAGGTTGGCAAACTGTAACTAGTGGGGTGCCGACGGGATCAGTGCAGGGGCTTCAACTATTTGCAATCTATATTAATGACTTGGATGAGGGGACCGAGTGTAATGTAACCAAATTTGCTGAGGATACAAAGATAGCTGGGAAAGCAAATTGTGTGGAGGACACAAAGAATCTCCAAAGGGATATAAATAGGCTAAGTGAGTTGGGCAAAAATCTGGCAAATGGAATATAATGTGGGAAAATGCGAGGTTATCCACTTTGGTAGGAAAAAAAAAGCACATTATTATTTAAATGGAGAGAGATTACAAAATGCTGAGGTACAGAGGGATTTGGGGGTCCTTGTACATGAATCACAAAAAGTTAGCATGCAGGTACAGCAAATATTTAGGAAGGCAAATGGAGTGTTGGCCTTTATTGCAAAGGGAATGGAATATAAAAGTAGGGAATTCCCGTTACAACTCTACAGGGCATTGGTGAGACCACACCTGGGGTGTTCCGTGCAGTTTTGGTCTCCTTATTTAAGGAAGGATATAGTTGCATTGGAGGCTGTCCAGAGAAGGTTCATGAGGTTGATTCCGGAGATGAAGGGGTTGTCTTATGAGGAAAGGTTGAGCAGGTTGGGTCTATACTCATTGGAGTTTAGAAGAATGAGAGGGGATCTTATTGAAATATACAAGATTCTGAAGGGGCTTGACAGGGTAGATGCAAAGAGGATGTTTCCCCTCGTGGGGGAATCTAGAACTAGGGGGCATAATTTCAGAATAAGGGGTCGCCCATTTAAAACGGAAATGAGGAAGAATTTCTTCTCTCAGATGTTCGTGAATTTTTTTGAATTCTCTTCCCCAGAGAGCTGTGGAGGCTGAGTCATTGAATATATTTAAGGTGGAGATAGACAGATTTTTGAACAATAAGTGAGTCAAGGGTTATGGGGAGTGGGTAGTGAAGTGGAGTTGAGGCCAAGATCAGATCAGCCATGATCGTATTGAATGGCGGAGAAGGCTCGAGGGGCCAAATGACCTACTCCTACTCCTACATCTTACGTCTTATGTTCTTATGAGGGGGACGGACTGGATTTCTCTACAGAGAGCTGGCAAGTACTCGATGGGCCGAATGGACGCCTTTCTGTGCTGTATGACTCCATGAATCTATACCCCTCGAACAGTGCAGCGCTCCCTCAGTACTGCCCCTCTGACAATCAAGAGCTCCCGAAGAACTGCCCCTCCGACAGTGCAGCACTCCCTCAGTACTGCTCCTCCGACTGTGCAGCGCTCCCTCAGTACTGCCCCTCCGACAGAGCAGCGCTCCCTCGGTACTGCCCCTCCGACAGTGCAGTGCTCCCTCAGTACTGCCCCTCTGACAGAGAAGCGTTCCCTCAGTACTGACCATTCGACAGTGCAGCGCTCCCTCAGTACTGACCCTCCGACAGTGCAGCGCTCCCTCAGTACTGAACATCCGACAGTGCAGCGCTCCCTCAGTACTGCCCCTCTGAAAGTGCAGTGCTCCCTCAGTACTGCCCCTCCGACAGTGCAGTGCTCCCTCACTACTGACTCTCCGACAGTGCTGCACTCCGTCAGTACTGCCCCTCTGACAGTGCAGTGCTCCCTCACTACTGACTCTCCGACAGTGCTGCACTCCGTCAGTACTGCCCCTCTGACAGTGCAGTGACCCCTCTGTACTGCCCCTCCGACAGTGCAGTGCTCCCTCACTACTGACTCTCCGACAGTGCAGTGCTCCCTCAGAACTGCCACTCAGAAAGTGCAGTGCTCCCTCACTACTGACTCTCCGACAGTGCAGTGCTCCCTCAGAACTGCCACTCAGAAAGTGCAGTGCTCCCTCACTACTGACTCTCCGACAGTGCAGCGCTCCCTCAGTACTGACCCTCCGACAGTGCAGCGCTCCCTCAGTACTGACCCTCCGACAGTGCAGCGCTCCCTCAGTACTGCCCCTCCGACAGTGCAGCGCTCCCTCAGTACTGACCCTCCGACAGTGCAGCGCTCCCTCAGTACTGACCCTCCGACAGTGCAGTGCTCCCTCAGTACTGTCCCTCCGACAGTGCAGTGCTCCCTCAGTACTGACCCTCCGACAGTGCAGCGCTCCCTCAGTACTGACCCTCCGACATTGCAGCGCTCCCTCAGCACTGCCCCTCCGACAGTGCAGCGCTCCCTCAGTACTGACCCTCCGACATTGCAGCGCTCCCTCAGCACTGCCCCTCCGACAGTCCAGCGCTCCCTCAGTACTACACTTGAGTCTGAGCCTAGATTTTTGTACTCACGTCGCTGGAGTAGGAGTTGAACCCAGAACCTTCTGACTCAGAGGCGAGTGTGCCGATTGAATCTGCTTCCACTAGCCTTTCAGAGAGTTCTTTCCAGATCATCTCCCTGCGTGATCAAAGTTCGTCCTTTTGGTAATGACAAGTCAGCCAGTGGAATCAGTTTCTCCTTAGTTACTGTATCAAATCCCTCAACATTTTGAACACTTCTACTCAATCTCCACCTAACCTTCTCTGCTCTAAAGAGAACAATCCCAACTTCTCCAGACTCTCCACATAACTGAAATCCCTCACCCCTGGTTTCATTCTGGTAAATTCTCTCCACACAAGCGGCAGATGAGGACCACCTCCAACAAGAGATAGTCTAACCTCGACAGTCATTGGCATTTCAATCACCGAATCCTCCACCATCAAAATCCGAGGTGTCGCCATTGATCAGTAAATCAACTGGACCTGCCACAGAAATGACATGGCTACTACAGCAGGTAACTCACCTCCTGACTCCCCAAAGCAGCACCAACACCTACAATGCACAAGTCAAGAGTGTTATGGATTACTACCTGTAGATACCGAGTACATTAGCATAGCGGTTATGTTACTGGACAAGTAATCCAAGAAGCCTGGACCATTAATCCGTTAGCCCCGAGTTCAAATACCCACCTCGACAGCTGGAGAATTAAATTCAGTTAATTAAATACATTTGGAATCAAAAAGCTAGTGTCAGTAATGGTGACCCTGAAACTACCGGATTGTTGGAAAAACCCAACTGGTTCACTAATGTCCTTGAAGGAAGGAAACCTGCCATCCTTACCTGGGCTGCCCATATGTGGTTGACTCTTAACTGCCCTCTGAAATGGCCGAGTATTTGTATCAAAAGTATGAAACTGAGAACGAACATTAATGGTCTAATAATCTGTAAGGACAGATATGGGCGCCGAGAATTTCCGATCACAAACTGTTTGTTTTGTGTCGTCGCCCGACAGGAATTTCCAGGCACTTTTACTTTCACCGTGTTTTCTCTATAAAAAGCCTGTGTGACTGGTCCTGTCTCTTTAAAAAGCCTGTGTGACTGGTCCTGTCTCTTTAAAAAGCCTGTGTGACTGGTCCTGTCTCTTTAAAAAGCCCGTGTGACCGGTCCTGTCTCTTTAAAAAGCCTGTGTGACTGGTCCTGTCTCTTTAAAAAGCCTGTGTGACTGGTTCTGTCCCTTTAAACAGCCTGTGCGACTGGTTCTGTCTCTTTCAGAAGCCTGTGACTCTGGTCATGTCTCTTTAAAAAGCCTGTGTGACAGGACCTGTCTCTTTAAAAAGCCTTTATAACTGGTCCTATCTCTTTAAAAATCCTGTTTGACTGGTCCTGACTCATTAAAATGTAATTGTGACTTTTCTTATCTCTTTAAAAAGCCTGTGTGACCGGTCCTGTCTCTTTAGAAAGCCTGTGTATCCGGTCCTGTCTCATTAAAAAGCCTGTGTGACTGGTCCTGTCTCTTTAGAAAGCCTGTGTGACTGGTCCTGTCTCATGAGAAAGCCTGTGTGACTGGTCCTGTCTCTTTACAAAGCCTGTGTGACTGGTCCTGTCTCATTAGAAAGCCTGTGTGACTGGTCCTGTCTCTTTAGAAAGCCTGTGTGACTGGTCCTGTCTCTTTACAAAGCCTGTGTGACTTGTCCTGTCTCTTTACAAAGCTTGTGTGACTGGTCCTGTCTCTTTAAAAAGCCTGTGTGGCTGGTATCGTCTCTTTAATAGGGCTTTGGCTAAAGAGTAGGACTAATTATATAGCTCTTTCAAAGAGACGGCACAGACACGTTGGGTCGAATGGCCTCCTTCTGTGCTGTACCATTCGATGATTCTATGAGCAAGAAACAGAGAGAGAGAGAGAGATAAAGAAAAATAAAGACTCAAAGACTGGGAGAGGTACAGAGGGAAAGAAATAAACTTTAAAAGGGGAATTGGATAAATACTTGAAGGGTAACAATTTGCAGGACAATGGGGCTAATTGGAGGGGTGAGGCCATGGTGGGATTTGAACACAAGAAGGAGAATATTAAAATCGTGGTGTAGCCGGAACAGGAGCCAATGTAGGCCAGTGATCACAGGGGTGATGGGTGAATGGGACTTGGCGAGTGTTAGAATATGGGCTTGTAACTGGGAGGTCGACCAGGAGAGCATTGTACTAGTTGAATTTAACAAAGGCACGGATGAGGGTTTATAGAAACATAGAAACATAGAAGATAGGAGGAGGAGTAGGACATTCAGCCCCTCGAGCCTGCTCCGCCATTCAATGAGATCATGGCTGATCATCCAAATTCAGTACCCTGTCCCTGCTTTCTCCCCATATCCCTTGATCCCTTTAGCCTTAAGAAATATATCTAACTCCTTCTTGAATATATTTAATGAATTGGCTTCTACTGCCTTCTGTGGTAGAGAATTCCACAGGTTCACCACTCTCTGGGTGAAGAAATTCTTCCTCATCTCAGTCCTTAATGGCTTACCACTTATCCTTAGACTGTGACCCCTGGTTCTGGACTCCCTGGCCATCAGGAACATCCTT
Organism: Squalus acanthias; assembly: GCA_030390025.1. Classification (NCBI taxonomy): domain Eukaryota; kingdom Metazoa; phylum Chordata; class Chondrichthyes; order Squaliformes; family Squalidae; genus Squalus; species Squalus acanthias. Next base: position 401,030 of record JASTWF010000255.1, on the reverse strand, counting down.
CCTGCATCTAGTCTGTCTAGTCCTGTGCAGTGCAGTGGAAGGGCTGAGGCGGGGCGGAGACGGGCAATATTATGGAGGTGGTGGTAGGCAGGACTGGTGATTCGGAGGATCTGAGGTCGGAACTCAGCTCAGGGTCAAAGAGAACGCCGTGGTTGCGAACAGTCTGGATCAGCCTCAGACATTGGCCATGTAGGGGGACGGAGTCAGTAGAGAGAGAACGGAGTCTGTGACAGGGATCGAACACAATGGATTTGGTTTTCCCAGATTTAAATGGCAAAAACAGTAATACAGCTCCAATTGCTGGATATCGAGACTTACCAGGGACACCAACAGCAGCAAAGAGGAGAGAGTAACTTACGAGAATAGTAATACAGTAAAACACGGTTTGCAGAGTTAATAGTTGGACACAGAGACTTACCAGAAAGAACAACCGCAGCAAGGAGGGGAGAGCAAAAGACATGAACAGTAATACAGTAAAACATGATTTACAGAATTAATAGCTGGTTAGAGAGACTTACAAGGAACACCAATAGCAGCAAGGAGGGGATAGTAAAAGTATTCAGTAATCACAAGTGCGTAATATATTCGAAATCTTAATGGTAGTCTATCATAATTTGCAGAAAGATAGTCAAACTCCCAAATGAAATTCCGGCCCATTGTTTTAACATTCCAATCTAATGATCTCAGATTCTGATCCATTGTTGTAATATTCCAATCTACTGTGCTCAGATTCTGATCCATTGTTGTAACATTCCAATCTACTGTGCTCAGATTCTGATCCATTGTTGTAACATTCCAATCTACTGTGCTCAGATTCTGATCCATTGTTGTAACATTCCTATCTACTGTTCTCAGATTCCGACTCCCTCTCTGTGGAGCAGCGCGCTGATCCCTGTTAAGGCCGGAGGTGATGCTCTCACTGACACTATGAGATAACACATTGAAAGGATTCCCTTATTAATAGAAGAGGGAAACCCTGCACTGATACAATAAGGGCCCATGGAGACTGATATTAATTACAGTCACTGAACAAACAGCTTCAGCTAACCCGTGGAGACTGGCATTAATTACAGTCACTGAACAAACAGCCTCAGTTTGCCCTTTTAATCCAGCACTCTTTGTACCACAATAAAGTAGAACATTTTTTAAATGGTGATAGATTGGGAAATATTGTTATTCAGAGGGACCTGGGTGTCCTTGTACACGAATCACTGAAAGTTAACATGGAGATACAGCAATCAATTAAGAAAGCAAATGGTATGTTGGCCTTTATTACAAGAGGATTTGAGTATAAGAGTAAAGACGTCTTACTGAAATTATATAGGGCCCTGGTGATACCACACCTGAAGCATCATGTACAGTTTTGTTCTCCTTACCTAAGGAAGGATATGCTTGCCATAGAGTAAGTGTAATGAAGGCTCACCAGACTGATTTCTGGGATGGGGGATTGTCCTAAGAGGAGAGCTTGAGTAGACTAGGCGTTTATTCTCATGGAGTTTGGAAGAACGAGAGCAGATCTCATTGAAACATACAAAATGCTTACAGGGCTTGACAGCGAGGATGCAGGGAGGATGTTTCCCCTGGCTGGGGAGTCTAGAAACTGGGGTCACAGTCTCAGAATAAGGGGTCGGCCATTTAGGACTGAGATGAGGAGAAATTTCTTCACTCAGAGGTTGGTCAATCTTTGGAATTCTCTCTCCCAGAGGGCTGTGGAGGCTCAGTCTTTGAGTATATTCAAAACAGAGATCGATAGATTTTTGGATATTAAGGGAATCAAGGGATATGGGGATCAGGCAGGAAGGTGGAGATGAGGTCGAAGATCGGCCATGATATTCTTGAATGGTGGAGCAGGCTCGAGGGTCCGAATGGCCTAATCCTGCTCCTATTTCTTAGGTTCTTATAACATCATTCCAGTCCGGATGGGATGTATGTGGGAATGAATAATGTAAATAGCTCAGGCCAGAATCTTTGAAGCCTCCTTGGATATGGGAGTGGTGTCAGAGGACTGGAGGATTGCAAATGTTACACCCTGTTTAAACAAGGCGAGAGGGATAAATAGTGTAACTACAGGCCAGTCAGCTTAACGTCGGTGGTGGGGAAACTTCTAGAGGCCATATTCCGGGAAACATAGCAACATAGAAACATAGAAGATAGGAGCAGGAGCAGGCCATTCAGCCCCTCGAGCCTGCTCCGCCATTCAATGAGATCACGGCTGATCATCCAAATTCAGTACCCTGTCCCTGCCTGCTCTCCATATCCCTTGATCCCTTTAGGTTTAAGAAATATATCCAACTCCTTCTTGAATATATTTAATGAATTGGCCTCTACTGCCTTCTGAGGTAGAGAATTCCACAGGTTCAACACTCTCTGGGTGAAGAAATTCCTCCTCATCTCAATCCTAAATGTCTTACCCCTTATCCTTAGACTGTGACCCCTGGTTCTGGACTCCAACACCATCGGGAACATCCTTCCTGCATCCAGTCTGTCTAGTCCTGTTAGAATTTTATAAGTTGCAATGAAATCCCCTCTCATTCTTCTAAACTCCAGCGAGTATAAGCCCAATCGACCCAATCTCTCCTCATACGTCATTCCTGCCATCCCAGGTATCAGCCTGGTGAATCTTCGCTGCACTCCCTCCATGGCAAGTACATCCTTCCTCAGATAAGGGACAAAATTGCCTGTCACTTGAAAAAAAATGGATTAATATATGTAAACCATCAGGGTGTGGAGGAGCTGTACTAAAATGGTTCAGGGAATGGGGTATCTTAGCTACAAGGACAGATTGGAGAAGCTGGATTTGTTTTCATTGGAGCAAAGGATGTTGAGGGGTGATTTGATAGAGGTGTACATTATTATGACGTGTTTGGATAGGCTAGAGGGGGAAAGGCTGTTCCCACTAGTTGATTGTACAAGGACTAGGGGACACAGATTTAAGGTTTTGCGCAAACTTGATTGATTTATTTGTTGAAGTAATGGAGAGGGCTGATGATGGTAGTGTGGTTGATGTGGTGCATATGGACTTTCAAAAGGCGTTTGATGACGTGCCACTTAATAGACTTGATAGGGAAACTGAAACCCATGGGATTAAAGGGGCAGTGGCTGCGTCGATAGGACATTAGCTGAGGGACAGAAAGCAGAGAGAGGCGGTGAACGGTTGCTTTTCAGATGCAAGGGAAGTATACAGTGATGTCCCCCAAGGATCAGTGTAAGGACAGTTAGAAAGATTAACTGTAATCATCTGGCAGTGTTCTCTGACTATATATGCTGTGCCTATATGCATCTCTTCACTTCACCTGACGAAGGAGCAGCAGTCCGAAAGCTTGCAATTTGAAATAAAGCTGTTTACTATAACCTGTTGTTGTGCGACTTCTCACAGTATAAGGAACACTGTTCTTTTTGATAGACATTCATCGCTTGGACTTAAGTAGAAAGCGCATAATTCCAACGTTTGGAGATGACACGAAATTGAGAAATGCAGAAAACAATGAGGAGAGCAGCAGACTTCAGGAGCACATTGACAGACTGGTGAAATGGGCAGAAACATGGCAGTTAAAATTTAACAGAGAAATGTGAAGTGATACACTTTGGGAGGAAAAATGAGGAGAGGCAATACAAACCAAATGGTACAAATTTTAAATAGAGTGCCGGTACCGAGAGACCTGGAAGTTTATGTGCACAAATCTCTGAAGGCGGCGGGAGAAGTTTGGTAAAAATGCATACGGTATCCTTGGCTTTATTAATAGACATGATGTGGAGATGCCGGTGCTGGACTGGGGTGGATAAATGTGAGAAGTCTTACAACACCAGGTTATAGTCCAACAGCTTTATTTGAAATCACACGCTTTTGGAGCGCTGCTCCTTCGTCAGTGAAGTGAAGAGATGCATATAGGCACAGTATATATAGTCAGATAACACTGCCAGGTGACTACAGTTAATCTTTCTAACTGCCCTTTATCACACCTCGGCAGAGAGATAATCACAGCAATCACAGGTGTGGATGGTGTCCAAACAGGTCAGTCAGGAAAACATTACATCAAAGACAATGAGGTGGGGTCACAAGGGGTCAAATGTGGCAGATGCAGGGATCTGTATGTAAAACAAAAAACTTTTTTTGCTGGAAATCACACTAAGGGTCGCAATGGACATGATCTTCACCGCGCGTCAACTACAAGTGAAACGCAGGGAATAGCAACAACCGCTGTATATGGCCTTCTTTGACCTCACAAAGGCCTTTGAAGCTGTCAACCATGAGGGATTACGGAGTGTCCTCCTCAAATTCAGCTGCCCTCAAAAGTTTGTCACCATCCTCCGCCTGCTTCACAATGACATGCAAGACATGATCCTGACCAACGGATCCACCACAGACCCAATTGACATACGGATCAGGGTCAAGCAAGGCTGTGTCATCGCACCAACGCTCTTCTCGATCTTCCTTGCTGCAATGCTCCATCTCACCCTCAGTAAGCTCCCCGCTGGAGTGGTGCTAATCTACAGAACAAACGAGAAACGGTACAACCTCCATCACCTCCAGTCCAGATCCAAGGTCGTCCCATCCTCTGTCGTCCAATTACAGTATGCAGACGACACTTGCGTCTGCGCACACTCTGAGGTCGAACTGCTAACCATCTTCAACACCTTCAACAAAGCGTACGAGAGCATGGGCCTTACACTAAACATCCGTAAGACAAAGGTCCTCTACCAGCCTGCCCCCACCACACAGTACTGCCCAGCAATTATCAAAATCCAGGACGAGCCTTTGGACAACATGGAACACTTTCCATACCTCGGGAGCCTACTGTCAACAAGGGCAGACGTCGATGACGAAGTCCAACACCACCTTCAGTGTGCCAGTGCAGCCTTCTGTCGCCTGAGGAAGAGAGTGATTGAAGACCAGGACCTCACACCCGGCACTAAGCTCATGGTCTACAGAGCAGTAGTGATACTCTCCCACCTGTATGCTTCAGATACATGGACCATGTAGAGCAGGCACCTCAAAGCACTGGAGAGGTACCACCAATGCTGCCTCCGCAAGATACTGCAAATCCATTGGCAGGATAGGCGCACCAACGTCAGTGTTCTCACTCAGGCCAACATCCCCAGCATCGAAGCTTTGACCACGCTCGATCAGCTCCGATGGACGGGTCACATCGTCTTCAAGCCCGATACAAGACTCCCAAAACAAGCGCTCTACTCGGTGCTCCGACAAGGCAAGAGAGCCCCAGGTGGGCAGAGGAAACGCTTCAAGGACACCCTCAAAGCCTCCTTGAAAAAGTGCAACGTCCCCACCTACACCTGGGAATCCCTGGCCCAAGACCACACAAAGTGGAGGAGAAGCATCCGGGAGGGCGCCAAACACCTTGAGTCTCTTCGCCGGGAGCAAGCGCAAGCCAAGCGCAAACAGCGGAAGGAGCGCACATCAACCCAAGAACCCCACCCACCTACCCCTTCAACCACCGTCTGCCCCACCTGTGACAGAGACTGTAGGACCCGGATTGGACTCATCAGTCACCTGAGAACTCATTTTTAACGTGGAAGCAAGTCATCCTCGGTTCTGCCTAAGGGAGAGAGTAAGATGAAGAGGTGTGGGAGGTGGCTCGTGTGGAGCATAAACACCAGCATGGAGCAGTTGGGCTGAATGGCCTGTTTCTGTGCTGTACATTCTATGCAATTTGTTCAGCGAAGCTTTGATCACAGACCTTGCTTGGTTTCAATCAGTGAATTAAAAATCATTGATTAAATTCTTATTACATTATTTATATCTATTTGTTCTCAGGATATCGCATCTAGAGGTAACCAAGACATGGATACGGGTTTCAGCAGAAGATGAGCTCAGGCAGGGGTGGGGACGGCCGAAGTTATGGAAGCAGAAATCACGATGGAGACAGACCGTGATGCCTCCCACAGTTCAATAGCAACACTCAGCACTGACCCCTAAGGAACTGCCAGAGGAATCCGGACCCCAGCGAGAGACAGAACCTTACAGGGTAAACAGAAGGAGTATCCCAGTAACAGGACTGACCAACACAAACACTGTCTCAGCTCAATGCTCAGGAATATGAGGCGTGAGGAATGACAACCATCATAGTTTAAACTGCTACGCTGGGAGGTACAGCACGGGTTAGATACAGAGTAAAGCTCCCTCTACACTGTCCCATCAAACACTCCCAGGGCAGGTACAGCACGGGTTAGATACAGAGTAAATCTCCCTCTACACTGTCCCATCACACACTCCCAGGGCAGGTACAGCACGGGTTAGATAGAGAGCAAATGCCCCTCTACACTTTCCCATCAAACACTCCCAGGGCAGGTACAGCACAGATTAGATAGAGAGTAAGGCTCACTCTACACAGTCCCAAACATTCTCAGGTAGTTACAGCACGGGTTAGATACAGAGGTAAGTTCTCTCTACACTGTCCCATCAATCACTCCCAGGGCAGGTACAGCACTGGTTAGACACAGAGTAAATCTCCCTCTGCACTGTCCCATCAAACACTCCCAGGGCAGGTACAGCACAGATTAGATACAGAGTAAAGCTCCCTCTACACTGTCCCATCAAACACAACCAGGGCAGGTACAGCATGGGTTAGATACAGAGTAAAGCTCCCTCTACTCTGTCCCATCAAACACTCCCGGGGCAGGTACAGCACAGGTTAGATACAGAGTAAAGCTCCCTCTACACTGTCCCATCAAACACAACCAGGGCAGGTACAGCATGGGTTAGATACAGAGTAAAGCTCCCTCGACACTATCCCATCAAACACTCCCAGGGCAGGTACAGTACAGATTAAATACAGAGTAAAGCTCCCTCTACACTGTCCCATCAAACACAACCAGGGCAGGTACAGCATTGGTTAGATACAGAGTAAAGCTCCCTCAACACTGTCCCATCAAACACTCCCGGGGCAGGTACAGCACGGGTTAGATACAAAGTAAAGCTCCCTCTACACTGATACCATTCCTTTAATTCACTCGGATCTGATCCCATTATTTAATTCACTCGGATCTGATCCCAGTCCTTTAATTCACTCGGATCTGATCCCATTCCATTAATTCATTGCGATTTCATCACAAATCTTTAATTCAGAAGGATCTGAACCCATTCCTTTAATCAACTGGGATATTATCCCAATCCTTTATTTCATGGGATCCGATCCCATTCCTTTAATTCACCGGGATCCGACCCCATTCCTTTAATTCACTAGAATCGACCTCATTCCTTTAATTAACTGGGATCCGACCACATTCCTTTAATTTACTGGGATTGAGTCCCAATCCTTTCATTCACTGGGTTCGGACACCATCCCACTGTCCCCCCACTCAGCCTCGCCTACTCACAATCACCCTGTCCCTCCCAGTCTCCCCCAACCTGCCCCTCACCCTTTCCCCCACACAAACCCTCCGACTCTCCTTACACAGCCTCTCCCACTCTATCCCACCCAACCCCTCCCACTAAAACCCCATCCAGCCCCTCCCACTCTCGCTCACCCAGCCCATGCCACTCTAACCCCACCCAGACACTCCCACTCTCCCCCACCCAGCCCCTGCCACTCTAACCCCACACAAACACTCCCACTCTCCCCTACCCAACACCACCCACTCCAACCCAAAACAGCCCCTCCCTCTCTCACCCTCACTGCCGCTCCCACTCTACCACCACGCAGCAGCTCCCAATCTCCTCCATCCAGCCCTTCCAACTCGAATACCAACCAGCCCCTCCCACTCCAAGCCCACCCAGCCCTACACACTCCAAACCCAACCAGCAACTTCCCACTTTCCCCCACCCAGCCCCTCCCACTCTTCCCCACCCAACCCCTTCCACTCTAACACCACACAGCCAATCTCACTCCAACCCCCGCCCACTCTCCCCCTCCCAGCTCCTCCCACTCTCCCCCACCCAGACCCTCCCAGTCTCCCCCACCCAGGCCCTCCTACTCCAACCCCACCTAGCCCCTCCCACTCGCCCCAGCCCAAACCTTCCCACTCTCCGCACACCCAGCCTCTCCAACTCTCCCCCACCCATTCCTACCACTATAACCCCACGAAACCCCTCCCACTCCAACACCACACAGTCCCTACAACTCTCTCCCACCCAGCACCTCCCACTCTCCCCCACCCAGGCCATCCCACTCTCCCCCACCCAGCCCATCCCACTCTCCCCCAACCAGCCCCTCCCACACAAATCCCGCCGAGCCCCTACACTTCAACCCCACATAGTCCCTCCAACTCTCCCGCACCCAGCACCTCCAACTCTCCCCCACCCAGCCCCTCCCACTCTAACTCCACCCAGCACCTCCCACTCTAACCCCACGCTGCCCCTCCCACTCTAACCCCACCTAGCCCCTCCCACTCTAACTCCACGCTGCCCCTCCCACTCTAACCCCACGCTGCCCCTCCCACTCTAACCCCACGCTGCCCCTCCCACTCTAACTCCACGCTGCCCCTCCCACTCTAACTCCACGCTGCCCCTCCCACTCTAACTCCACGCTGCCCCTCCCACTCTAACTCCACCCAGCACCTCCCACTCTAACCCCACGCTGCCAATCCCACTCTAACTCCACGCTGCCCCTCCCACTCTAACCCCACGCTGCCCCTCCCACTCTAACTCCACGATGCCCCTCCTACTATAATCAAACACATTTGCCCCCACTCTCCCAACACAGAGACTCTGCTGCACTAAACCCCACCTTGCCCCTGCCACTTTCACCCAACCCAGTCTCTCCCAATCTCCCAACACAGAGAAACTCGTGCACTAACCCCACCCAGCCCCTCCCATTCTCACCCACCAGTCCCTTCCATTCTAACCACACCCAGCCCCTCCTAATATAACCAAACCAGACCCTCCCACTAAACACCCACCCAGCCACTCCCACTCTCCCCCCACACAGATCCTCCCACTCTAACACCACACAGAACCTCCCACACTCCCCCCAGCCAGCTCCTCCCACTCTACCCCAACAAGCCACTCTCACTCTCCCCCCACACAGTCCCTCCACTCTCCCCCCACCCATCCCATACAATTCTCCCGCACACAGCCCCTCCCCACTCTAACCCCACACAGCACCTTCAATTCTCCCCCCATCCAGCTCCTCCCACTCTCCCACCACCCATCCCATACCACTCTAAACGAAGCTAGCCACTCTCCCTCTCCCCACACCCAGCCCCTTCAACTCTCCCGCCAACCAGATCCTCCCACTCCAACCCCACTCGGACCCTCCCATTCTTCCTAACCCAGCCCCTCCTACTCACCCGCCAATCAGCCCCTCCCACTCTCGCCCCAACAGCCCCTCCCAATTCAGCCCAACAGAGCTCCTTCCACTCTACCCCACCTAGGCTCTTAAAATCTTCCCCACCAAGTCCCTCCTGCTCTCCCCCACCCAGCTCCTCATTCGCTTTCCCACCCAGCCCCTCCCACATTCCCCCGCCCAGCCCATCCCACTCTTTGCCACCCAGCCGCTTGCAATCTAACCCCACACTGCCCCTTCCACTCCAACATCACCTAGGCTCCCCACTTCAAGCACACTCAGCGTCTCCCACCCGAACCCTACATAGACACACACACTCTACCCTCATGCAGCCCCACCCACTCCAACCCCACCCACTCCAACCCCAAGCTGCCCCTCCCAATCCAACCCCACCCAAACCCTCCCACTCTCCACACACAGCCCCTCCCACTCTTCCCTACCCAGCCCCTCCCACTCTCCCCATCCAGTCTCCCCAATCTCCCCCACGCATCCCCTCACATTCTCCCTAACCCAACCCTTCCCACTCTCCCCCACCCAGCCTCACCCACTCTCCCCACATCCAGATCATCCCACTCTTCCTCACCCAGCCCATCCCACTCTCCCACCAACCATCCCCTCCCACTCCAACCCCACACAAAGCCTCCGACTCTAACCCCACGCAGCCCCTCCCAATTCTGCCCCTTACAGCCACTTCCACTGTACCCCACCCATCCACTACATCTCTTCCCCACCAAGCCCCTTCCACTCTCCCACACCCAGCCCTTCCCACGCTTTCCCACCCAGCCCCTCCCAGTTTCCCCCAGCCAGCCCCTCCCACTCTCCCCACAGCCAGCCCTCCCACTCCAACCAAACAAAATCTCTCCCACTCTGACCACACGCATCCCCTCCCAATTCTGCCCCACACACCCCCTTCCGCTATGTCCCACCCAGCCTCAACAACACTTCCACAACGAGCCCGTCCCACTCTCCCCAACCCAGCTCATCCCACGCATCCCCACGCAGCTCCTCCCACTTTCCCCCACCCAGCCCCTCCCACTCTTCGCCACCCAGTCCTTACAATCTAACACCACCCTGCACTGTCCACTCCAACACCACCTAGCCACCACACTTCAAACACACCCAGCCTCTCCCACTCCTACCACACACAGACCCTCCCACCCCAACCCCACAGAGACCCTCCCACTCTAACCCCACCCAGCCCCACCCACTCCAAACCCACGCAGCCACTTCCACTCCAAGCAAACACAAAACCCTCCCACTCTCCCCCACCCAGCCCAACCCACCCTCCCCGACACAGCCCCTCCCTTACACACCCCACCCAAACCCTCCCACTCTCCCCCACCCAGTCTCACCCATTCTTCCCCATTCAGCCGCTGGCACTCCAACTCCACCCAGCCCCAACCACTTAAACCCCACCCAGCCCCACCCACTCTCCACTAATCTAGCCCCTCCAACTCTCCTCAACCCATCCGCTTCCACTCACACCACACAGCCCCTTCCACTCTAAACTCACCCATCACCTACCACTCTCCCTACCCAACCCCTCACACTCTCTCCCCACCCAGCCCATCCCACTCTCCCCCCACCCAGCCCATCCCAGTCTAACCCTACACAAACCCTCCCAATCTCCCCCACCCTGTACCTTCCACTCTCCCCCACCCAGCACCTTCCACTCTAACAAAACCCAACCGCTCCCACTCAACCCCCGCCCTGCCCCTTCAAATCTAACCACACCTAGCCCCTCCCAATCAACCCCCACCCAGCCACTCCCACTATAACCCCATCCAGTCCCTTCCAACCTCCCCCCTTCCCACATTCTCCCAATCAGCCCCTCCCATTTTTACCCCATACTCAGCTCCTCCCACTCTCCCACACCCTGCCCACACATGCTCTGACCGACGTCAGTTAAGTTTCCAGTTCTTGAGCCATTATATCTGCACGGTCACGACAGCGGATTTAAATTTACTCACTCTGTTCCTCCACGGAATGATGTCGGTGGAACTACAGGTCTAAACAAACCTGTAGAAATAATAGGGTAATAATAGCAGTGGATTTCAACTTCCCCAATATTTACTGGGATAGTCAGAGTGTGGAAGGCTTAGAGGGTGCGGAATTCTTAAAGTGCATCCAGGAGAGCTTTTTGAGCCAGCGTGTAGAAAGTCCTACAACGGAGGGGGCGGTACTGGACCTAATTCTAGGGAATGTAGCCGGGCAAGTGGTAGAAGTGTTAGTAGGAGAGCATTTTGGTGACAGTGACCATAATTCGGTGAGATTTAAGGTAGTCATGGAAAAGGACAACGATGGACCGGAAATAAAGTTTCTAAATTGGGGGAATGCCGATTTTAATATGCTAAGGCAGGATCTGGCCAAAAAGGACTGGGTTTAGCTACTTGTAGGAAAATCCACATCAGAGCAGTGGTAGACTTTCAGAAAAGAAATAGAGAGAGTACAACGCCAACATGTTCCCATAAAGGTCAAGGGTGGGACCAACAAGCCCAGAGAACCCTGGATGTCAAGGGATATACGAGAATGGATTAGGAAAAAAAGGGAGGCTTTTGGCAGATACAAAGGACTAAAAACAGTGGAAACCCGAGAGGAGTATAGAAAGTGCAGGGGGTACTTAAAAAAGAAATTAGTAGAGCGAAGAGGGGGCATTGAAATAACACTGGCGAGCAAAATAAAGGAAAATACCAAGGTGTTTTATAAGTATATTAAGGGCAAGAGGATAACCAGGGAAAGATTAGGGCACATTAGGGACCAAAGTGGCAATCTGTGTGTAGAGCCAGAAGATGTAGGTGGGGTTTTAAAAGAATATTTTGCATCTGTGTTCACTATGGAGAAGGACGACGTAGGCATAGAAATCAGGCAGGGGGATTGTGATATACTTGAACAAATTAGTTCGAGAGGGAGGAGGTACTAGCGGTTTTAGCGGGCTTAAAAGTGGATAAATCCCCAGGCCAAGACGAGATGTATCCCAGGCTGCTGCGTGAGAAAAGGGAGGAGACTGCAGGCGCTCTGACACAAATTTTCAGAACCTCTCTGGCCACAGGGGAGGTGCCAGAGGACTGGAGAACAGCTAACGTAGTACCATTGTTCAAGAAGGGTAGTAGGGATAAACCAGGGAATTACAGGCCAGTGAGCCTAACATCAGTGGTAGGGAAATTATTGGAGAAAATTCTGAGGGGCAGAATTAGTCTCCACTTGGACAGGCAAGGATTAATCAAGGATAGTCAGCATGGCTTTGTGTAGGCTTCGCAAAATCCCCCAGAAACTCGAACAGAGCCCTAAAGGGAGTGATTTTTGGACCGTTCATACAAACTTGGGATGATGGGACCTAAGTGAAGTGATTTGATGTAAAAACCTCAGTTTTGGAAAGATCAGGGAAGAAAATCCCTAGGAAACTGACTTTTGAATCTTACTGTTCGGAGAGACACCTTTCACAGACACAAGACAAGCTGCGGAGGGGCGTGGCCAGGCAGTGAACAGATTTGGGTATTGCGGCCCAATCAAGCTGTCTGGGAATTGTTTACACTGCAAATCCTACCAAGGTGGAAGAGACAAAGCAAAAACTCACACACACATCGAAATATGAATAAACCAAGAACCCTATTGAAATCCCCAGGTCCAAACAGGAGATTGGAAATCTAAAACGATTCCTGACAATAAAACTTCCAGCACACAGTTTCATAGCCCATTAACCCATCAAAATCCCAAAAACCAGGTATCCATAGAACTGATTTAAAAACCCACCAAAAGACCTAGGACAATAGGGTGAAGATTTGGCCCGTAGATAAGGCTGTGTTTAAATCGGGAAACGATCAAGTCATATTTAACACTGAGCTAAAGCCATCGGAACTGGCAAGCCCGCCAAAACTAGCAAGCTTCATTTGTAACCAAAAGGAATCCGTTTTAGTAAGGGTTTTTTTGGGCGCGAGAAAGAAACAGTATAATTGAAAGCCTGTCCCATAACTTCTCTCTCTTTCGGACTCGCTGACTACACGGACACAGCTGTCTCCCTGCTCCAGCAAAAACCATTACAAGCCACGAGGAGGAAGGCCAGAAAACAGAGCAGCACGCAAGAAGAAACCAGAGCGACTGCCTCAGTGACCATCGGACACCTCGCAGCAACAAGGGCCTTACGGAGTCTTTTAAACAAAAGACTCTAAAATCTTGTCAAGGATTCGTTTGTGAGCATTATCCCCGATCTCCTGCGACCAAAAACTTAGCCAGATAGTGGGATCTTCGGGAGGGATAAGGTTTTGTTTGATATATTGTCATTGTCCCTCGCTTGTACCGCGTGCTCCCCAATCTGTGTTTAAGTAATAAGTGTGTTTCAAGTTTGTTACATTTTTCTTTTAATAAAGTAAAATTCTTTCATCAGATCCTGTCGTCTATTGCAATTTTGTACACAACCCCTAAATAAGTCCAAAGTCTAGGAACCAGAGGGATGTGGGAGCGATTCGAACCGCTCACTGAGTCAGAAAGCGAAGGCTGACCCCATTACCACCCCCCTTACATTTGTCAGGGGCAGATCATGTCTGACCAATTTGATTGAATTTTTCGATGGGGTGACTAGGTGTGCGGATGAGGGTAGTGCAGTTGATGTGGTCTACATGGACTTCAGTAAGGCTTTTGACAAAGTCCTGCATGGGAGACTGGTCAAGAAGGTAAAAGCCCATGGGATCCAGGGCAACTTGGCACATTGGATCCAAAATTGGCTTAGTGGCAGGAGGCAGAGGGTGATGGTCGAAGGTTCTTTTTGTGACTAGAAGCCTGTGTCCAGTGGTGTACCGCAGGGATCGGTGCTGGGTCCTTTTGCTGTTTGTCGTGTACATTAATGATTTAGATATGAATGTAGGAGGTGTGATCAGTAAGTTTGCAGATGACACGAAAATTGGTGGGGTGGTAAATAGCGAGGAGGGAAGCCTTAGCCTACAGGACGATATAGAGGGGTTGGTCAGATGGGCAGAACAGTGGCAAATGGAATTTAACACTGAAAACTGTGAGGTAATGCATTTTGGGAAGACTAACAAAGCAAGGGAATATACAATGAATGGTAGGACCCTATGAAGGACAGAGGATCAGAGGGACCTTGGTGTGCATATACATATGTCCCTGAAGGCAGCAGGACTGGTAGATAAGGTGGTTAAAAAGGCATATGTTACACATGCCTTCATTAGCCGAGGCATAGAATAAAGAGCAGGGAGGTTATGATGGAGCTGTACAAAACGCTAGCTAGGCCACAGCTGGAATACTGTGTGCAGTTCTGGTCGCCACACTATAGGAAGGATGTGATTGCATTGGAGAGGGTGCAGAGGAGATTCACCAGGATGTTACCTGGGCTGGTGCCCTTCAGCTATGAAGAGAGACTGGACAGGCTGGGTTGTTTTCCTTAGAGCAGAGAAGGCTGATGGGGGGCCTGATTGAGGTGTACAAAATTATGAGAGGCATAGATAGGGTAGATAGAAAGGAACTTTTCCCCTTAATAGAGGGGTCAATAACCAGGGTGCATAGTTTCAAGGTAAGGGGCAGGAGGTTCAGAGGGGATTTGAGGAAAAACTTTTTCACACAGAAGGTGGTTGTAATCTGGAACTCACTGCCTGAAAGGGTGGTAGAGGCAGGAACCCTCACAACATTCAAGAAGCATTTAGATGAGCACTTGAAACGCCAAAGCACACAAGGCTACGGACCAAGTACTGAAAAATGGGATTAGAATAGACAGAGCTTTATGGCCGGTGCAGACACGATGGGCCGAAGGGCCTCTTTCTGTGCTGCATAGCACTATGACTCTATGGCTCTGATCCAAGCCACATGCTGGACTGTTACTACCCTCACCACTCACTGTAATACTGATATACCTCGCACCACTCACTGTTGCCACTGCCACTTTAATCCCATGGGCTTCAACTTTGGTAATATATGGTACTTTATCAAGCAACTTTTGAAAGGATAAGGAAATTGGGTAAGCGTGAGTAGTATCAATCATAAAACCATAGAATTGGTGAGACAAGTTTTGTTGACAAATTGTTTGGCGGACGATGACGACCCGCTCTGATCACAGGTCTCGCCTGGTTTCAATCAGTGAATTTCAAAATCAGTGATTTTAATACCATTTTATTATTTATATTTCTTTGTTCTCAGGATATGGGTGACGCTGTCAAGACCGGAATTACTTGCCCATCCCTAGTTACCCATGAGCAATTGCTGGGCCTTCATCTTGAGCCGCTGCAGTCCGTGTGGTGAAGGTGTTACTGTTACCGAAGGAATTTCATGCTTTTGACCCAGTCCCGATGAAGGAACGGCGATATATTTGAAGGCTACAGTAGCATAGTGGTTATGTTGCTGGACAAGTAAATAAGATGCCGGGACGAATAATCCTGAGTTCAAATCCCACCAGCTGGGGAATTTAAATACAATTCATCAAACAAATCTGGAAAAAAGATTGAGTCAGTAGTGGTGACCATGAAACTACCGGATTGTCGTAAAAACACATCTGGTTCATTATTGTCCTTTACGGAAGGACATCTGCCGTCCTTATATATTGTGTCCGAAATGTGACTCCAGACCCACAGCAATGTCGTTGACTCTTCGCTGCCCTCTGAAATTGCCAAGCAAGCCACTCAGTTGTATAAGGTTGCTCACCACCACCTTCTCCAGGACAATTATGGATGGACAATAAATGGTGGCCTTGCCAGCGACATGCACATCCGAAGAATGAATAAAAAATGATTTATTAGTGGTCATAATGATTTATAAAGGGTTATAATGTAATATTTTATTTTATTCGTTTATGGAATATGGGCGTCGCTGGCAAGGCCAGCGTTTGTTGCCCATCCCTAATTGCCCTTGAGAAGGTGGTGGTGAGCCTTCTTCTTGATTCGCGTTAGTCCCTTGTGGTGAAGGTAATCCCAAAGTGCTGTTAGGGAGGGAGTTCCAGGATTTTGACAAAGCGATGATGAAGGATCGGTGATATAATTCTAAGATAGGATGGTGTGTGACTTGGAGGGGAACTTGGAGGTCGTGGTGTTCCCATGCGCCTGCTGCCCTTGTCCTTCTAGGTGGAAGAGGTTGCGGGTGGGAGGCGCTGCCGAAGAAGCCTTGGCGAGTTGCTGCAGTGCATCTTGTAGATGGTACACTCTGCAGCCACGGTACGCCGGTGGTGGAGGGAGTGAATGTTTAAGGTGATAGTTGGGATGCCAATCATGTGGGCTGCGTTGTAGTGGATGGTGTCACAGTATTCAAGTGGCTGGACCAGTTACGTTCCTGGTTTCTGGTGACCCCAGGAAGTTGATAGTGTGGGATTCGGCGATGGTAATGCCATTAACTGTCAAGGGTCGGTGGTTAGATTCTCGCTTGTTGGAGATAGTCATTGCCTGGCAATTGTGTGGCGCTAATGTTAACTACCACTTATCAGCCCAAGCCTGAACGTCCTCCAGATCTTGCTGCATGCGGGCATGGACTACTTCATTATCTGAGGAGTCGTGAATGGCACTGAACACTGTGCAGTCTTCAGCGAACATCCCCATTTCTGACCTTATGTTGGAGGGAAGGTCATTGATGAAGCAGCTGAAGATAGTTGGGCCTAGGACGCTGCCCTGAGGAACTCCTACAGTGATGTCCTGGGCTGTGATGATTGACCTTCAACCACCACAACCATCTTGCTTTTTGCTAGGTATGACTAAGGGTTATGAAGTTTTATTAATGGTCGTAATGATTTACAAAGGGTTATAATGTTTTATTAATGTTCATAATGATTTATAAAGTGTGATGAAGTTTTGTTAATGATCACAGTGATTTATAAAGGGTTATATGTATATTTTTATTCGATTATGGGATGTGGGTGTCACTTGCAAGGCCAGCATTTGTTGCCCATACCTAACTGCCCTTGAGAAGGTGGTGGTGAGATACCTTCTTGAACCGATGCAGTCCTGTGTGGTGAAGGTACTCCCACAGTGCTGTTAGAATGGGAGTGCCAAGATTTTGACCCAGCGATGATGAGGGATCGGTGATATAATTATAAGTCAGGATGGTGTGTGACTTGGAGGGGAACTTGGAGGTGGTGGTATTTCCAACCGCCTGCTTCCCTTGTTCTTCTAGGTGGAAACGTTTGCAGGACTGGGAGGTGCTGCCGAAGAAGCTTTGCCGAGTTGCTCCAGTAGATGGTACACACAGCAGCCACGATACGCTGGTGGTTGAGGGAGTGTATGTTTAAGATGGTGGATGGGGTGCCAATCGAACGAGCTGCTTTGTCCTGGTTGGTGTCGAGCTTCTTAAATGTTGTTGGAGTTGCAGTCATCCAGGCAAGTGGAGAATATACCCTCACACTCCTTACTTGTGCCTTATGGATGGTAGAAAGGCTTTGGGGATTCAGGAAGTGAGATACTCGCCGCAGAATATCTAGCTTCTGACCTGCTCTTGTTGCCACAGTATTCATGTGGCTCGTCCAGTTAAGTTTCTGGTCAATGGTGAGCCCCAGGCTGTTGATTGTGGGGGTATCGCCGATGGTAATGCCATTGAATGTCAAGGAGCGGTGCTTAGACTCTCGCTTGTTGAAGTTAGGCTATGCCTGACACTTCTGTGGTGCGAATGTTACCTGCCACTTCTCAGCTCAAGACTGAACGTCGTCCAGATCTTATTGCATGCGAGCATGGACTGCTTTATTATCTGAGGAGTTGTGAAGAGCACTGAACACTTTGCAGTATTCAGCGAGCATCCGCATTTCTGACCTTATGTTGGAGGGAAGATCATTGATGAAGCAGCGGAAGATGGTTGTGCCTAGGACACTGCCCCGAGGCACTCCTACAGCGATGACCTGGGGTTCTGATGATTGACCTTCAACCACGACAACCATCTTCCTTTGTGCTAGGTATGACGAAGGGTTATAAGAACATAAGAAAATAAGAAATAGGAGCAGGAATAGGCCACTTGGCCTCTCGAGTCTCTTCCGACATTCAATAAGATCATGGCTGATCGAGGGCTGAAAGCTACTTCCCAGCCCGCTCCCCACAACCCTTCACTTCCTTATCTTGCAAAAATGTGTCTATCTCCACTTTAAATGTGTTTAATGACCCAGCCTCCACAGCTCTCTGGGGCAGAGAATTCCACAGATTTACGACCCTCTGAGAGAAGAAGTTTCTCCTCATCTCAGTTATAAAAGGGTGGCCCTTTATTCTGAGACTGTGCACCCGAATTCTAGACTTTCCCATGAGGGGAAACATTCTCTCTGCATCTAGCCAATCGAGCACCCTCAGAATCTCAAATGTTTCGATAAGATCACCTCTCATTCTTCTAAATTCCGATGAGTATTTGCCCAGCCTGCTCATAAGTCAAACCACTCATCTCTGGAATTAACCTAGTGAAACGTCCCTGAACTGCCTCCAATGCAACTATATCCCTCCTTAAAAAAGGAGACCAAAACTGTACGCAGTTCTCAATGTGTGGTCTCACCAATACCATGTACAGTTGTAGCAGGACTTCATTGCTTTTATACTCCAACCCCCTTGAAATAAAGGCCACAATTCAAATAGCCTTTTTGATTACTTGCTGTACCTGCATACTAACTTTTTGTGTTTCATGCACAAGATCCCCCAAGTCCTTCTGAACTGTAGCATTTTGTAATCTCTCTGCTTTTAAATAATAGTTTGCCTTTTTATTTTTCCTTCCAAAGTGGATAACCTCGCACTTTCCCACCTTAAACTCCATCTGCCAAATGTTTGCCCACTCACCTAGCCTGTTTATATATCTTTGCAGATTCTATGAGTCCTCTGCACAACTTGCTTTCCCACCCATCGTTGTATCATCTGCAAATTTGGCTGCATTACACTCGATCCCTTCATCCAAGTCATTAATGTAGATTGTAAATAGTTGGGGCCGCAGCACCCATCCTTGTGGCATCCCACTAGTTACCGTTTGCCAACCAGAAAATGGCCCATTTATCCCCACTCTCTGCTTTCTGTTTGTTAGCCAATTCTCTATCCATGCTAATATATTACCCCCAACTCCGTGACATCTTATCTTATGCAGTAACCTTTTATGTGACACCTTATCGAATGCCTTCTGGAAATCCAAATACACCACATCCACTGGCTCACCCTTGTCCACCCTGCTTGTTACATCCTCAATGAACTCCAGCAAATTTGTTAAACTTGATTTATTTTTCCTAAAACCATGCTGACTCTGTTTGACTGCAGTATGTTTTTCTAATGCCCTGCTACTGCTTCCTTCATGAAGGACTCCAGCATTTTCCCAACGACAGATGTTCGCTTAACTGATCTATAGTTTCCTGCTTTCTGTCTCCCTCCATTCTTAAATAGGGGTGTTACATTAGCGGTTTTACAATCCGCTGGGACCTCTCCAGATTCCAAGGACTTTTGGTATATTCCAACCAATGCATCCAGTATCTCTGCGCCACTTATTTTAAGACCCTGGTGCAGGCCATCTGGTCCAGGGGACTTGTCGTCTTTTAGTGCCATTATTTTACTGAGTGCGATAGTGATTTTCTTCAGTTTCCCACTCCCTGTGGCCCCTTGATTATCCATTATTGGGATGTTGTTGGTGTATTCTACAGTGAAGACAGATGCAATATATTTGTTCAGAGTCTCTGCCATTTCACCATTCCCCATTATTAATTCCCCAGTCTCATCCTCTAAGGGACCAACATTTATTTTAGCTACTCTCTTCATTTTTATATACCTGTAGAAGCTCTTACTAACCGGTTAAATGATTCTTGCCAGCTTACTCTCATAAATCATCTTCTCTCTCTTTATTATATTTAACGTCATCCTTTGCTGGTTTTTAAAAATGTCCCAATCCTCTGGTCTCCCACCAATCTTGGCAACATTGTATGCCTTCATTTTCAATTTGATACCATCCTTTACTTCCTTAGTTAGCTACTTTTGGTGGTCCCTTCTCTTAAAATCTTTCTTACTCCCTGGAATATATTTTTCTTTAGAGTTATGAAATATCACCATAAATGGCCGCCACTGCATTTCAACTTTCTTACCCTGTAAATTGTTTTTCCAGTCTACTTTAGCCAGTATGCCCTCATGCCATTATAATTGCCTTTGTTTAAGATCAGGACATTGGTTTGGGATACAACTTTCTCACCCTGCAACTGAATTTGAAATTCAACCATGCTGTGATCACTATTTCCTAGATGATCCTTTACTATGAGATCATTTATAAATTCTCTCTCATTACATAGTACCAGATCCAAGATAGCCTGCTCCCTGGTTGGTTCCATTACATACTGTTCTAGGAAAACATCCCGGATGCACTCTATTAACTCCTCCTCCAGGCTACCATGGCCAATTTGATGTGTCCAATCAATATGGAGATTAAAATCACCCATGATTATTACCGTACCACTTTTTTACAGGCCTCCATTATTTGTTGATTTATACTCTGTCCAACAGCATTACTACTGTTCGGGGGCCTTCAGACTACGACCACCCCAGAGACTTTTTCCCCTTGTTATGTTTTACATCCACCCAAACCGATTCTACATCTTGGTCTTCTGAGCCAATATCACTTCTCACCAATTCACTGATCCCATCTTTTACCAACAAAACCACCCCACCTCCCTTTCCTTTCTTTCTATCCTTCCGGATTATCATATACCCTGGAATATTCAGTTCCAAGCCCTGGTGGCCCTGCAACCACGTCTGTGTAATGGCGATCAAATCATACCCATTTGTATCTATTTGTGCCGTCAACTCATTTATCTTGTTACGAATGCTGCGTGCATTCAGATATAGAGCTTTTATCTTTGTCTTTTTACCATTATTCCTTGTTTTGGCCTTTTTTTCTGTTACTATCTTATTCTTAATCATTCAGTCCCTTCCTGTCATATTCTGGTTATTATTTCACCCGTCTCCAGCCTGCTCTATTGCTTTCTCATTTCTCATTGACTTTTAATTTTCCTGCTCATCTGTATCCTCTCCCACCCCCCCGCACTATTTAGTTTAAAGCCCTCTCTACAGCCTTAGTTATTCGATTTGCCAGGACACTAGCCCCAGCATAATGCAAGTGAAGCCCGTCAAAACGGAATAGCTCCCTCTTATCCCAGTACTGGTGCCAGCGCCCCACAAATCGAAACCCATTTCTCCCACACCAGTCTTTGAGCCACTTGTTAATTTCTCTGATCTTATTTACCCTATGCAAATTCGCTCGTGGCTCAGGTAGTAATCCAGAGATTATTACCTTTGTGGTTCTTCTTTTTAATTTAACCCCTCGCTGCTCATACTCTCTCAGCAGAACCTCTTTCTTTGTCCTACCTATGTCATTGGTACCTCCGTGGACCATGACAACTGGATGTTCCCTCTCCCACTCCAAGTTTCTTTCCAGCCCAGAGGAGATGCCATAACCTTGGTTATGATGTTTTATGAATGGTCATAATGATTTATAAAGGGTTATGATGTTTTATTAATGGTCATAATGATTTATAAAGGGTTGTAATGATTTATTAGTGGTCATTATGAGTTAGAAATGTTTATAATGTTTTCTTAATGGTCTTAATCATTTACAAAAGGTTAATGTGTTTAGTTAATAGCCATAATGATTTATAAAGGGTTATGATGTTTTGTTAATTGTCATTAATGCTCGCCCTCGCCGCCCGCCCGTTCTCAGGGTAACCAGGCCTCCCGCTGCCGCCGCCCTCCGGACTCTGGCCTTCCGCCCCCACTCCGCGGCCTCGCTTCTGGGAGAGGGGAGACCTCAATGGTGGCAATCGACCCAGGGGGAAGCCCCCGATAGAGAGAGAGAGAGAGAGAGAGAGAGCGACAGACGCCATCTTTGTGCGGGGCGCCATTGCCGCCATCTTTGAACGGGGCCGCTCCCGCTTTTTTGCTCCTTGAGCGGCGCCGCCATCTTTGTATAGGACAGGGTTGCCGCCATCTTAGTGCGGGCGGGAGTTCCGCTGCTTTAGGTTGCGCGTTTGGGGTCGGCCATCTTTGTCTAGGGCACTGCTGCCTTTCCAGAGGGGCCTGACAGATGGCCGCGCCCAACGATCACTGCCCCCCCTCTCTCAGTGATGTCCCTCCCTGGGATGCTCAGCTCCAGGCTCTCTGTTGGATCAGTCTCGAGATATCAATTCCTGCTTCTGTCGTCCCAGTGTATTTAAATTAAGCCACTTTCTTCCTGGAACAACTCTACTGTCCTTCCAACAAGTGGCTTTTGTTTGGCTGGCAACAGCTCACCTCTGTGCTGTTAGTGGAGATAAAAAAACCTGGGATCACACTTCGTAATAAAGCACATTCTGTCAAATGATCAGCAACAGCTCAAAGGGCCCACAGCACACAGAATTTTACAGAACTAAGAGGGAAACACATCTCCCTCTGTCTATAATCTGTTTCTCACTCCGTGTTTGTCTGCTATCATCGATCTCCCCTCTGTCTCTGTCACACCCTCTCTCTCCCTATCTATATCTAATAATATCACATCGCTCTCTCTCCATCGATCTCTCATCTATGTCTGTCACCCCCTCTCTCTCCCTGTCTATATCTAATAATATCACATCGCTCTCTCTCCATCGATCTCTCATCTCTGTCTGTCACCCCCTTTCTCTCTCCCAACTATATCTCATAAGCTCCTCTCTATCTCCAACGTTCTCATCTCTATCTCCGTCACCACTCTCTCCCGATCGATATGTAAAAATCTCTCGTCTGGCTATCTGAATCTATCTCTCCTCTCTATTTCTGTGTCTCAGTCTCGACCTCAATCTCGGTCTTTGTCTCAATCACTCTCTCTCAGTCTCTCACAGTCTCTCTCTGTCACTCTCTGCCATTTTCTGTCTCTTTGAAACTCTCTGTCTCACTCTATCTCCGCCTCTCTCACTCACTCTCTGCCATTCTCAATCACTCTCTGTCTCTCTCACTCTATCTCCGTCTTTCTCACTCACTCTCTGCCATTCTTACTCACTCTCTGTCTCTCTCACTAACTCTATATGTCTCTCACTCAGGCTTTGTCTCTCTCACTCACTCTCTGTCTCTATCACTCACTCTCTTTCTCTCTCATTCACTCTCTGTCCCAGTCACACTCTGCCTCTCTCACTCACTCTTTTCCTCTCTAACACACTCACTGCCTATCTCACTCACTCTCTGTCTCTGCCAATCACTCTCCGCTTCTCTCATTCATACTCTGTCACTCTCTCTCAATCTCTGTCACTCTCAATCACTCTCTGTCTCTCTAACTCACTCTCTGTCTCTCTCACTCACTCTCTGTCTCTATTACTCACTCTCTGCCTCTCTCATTCACTCTCTGTCCCACTCACTCTCTGCTTCTCTCACTCACTCTCTGCCTCTCTCACTCAATCTCTGTCTCTCTCACTCCCTCTCTGTTCTCTCAATCACTGTCTCTATTACTCACTCTCTGCCTCTCTCATTCACTCTCTGTCCCACTCACTCTCTGCCTCTCTCACTCACTCTCTGCCTCTCTCACTCTATTTTGCCTCTCTCACTCACTCTCTGCCACTCTCACTCACTCTCTGTCTCACTCACTCGCTCTCTACCTCTCTCACTCAATCTCTGTCTCGCTCAGTCTCAGCCTATCTCACTCACTCTCTGCCTCTCTCACACACTGTCCATCTCTTTCACTCACTCTTTGTCTCGCTCACGCACTCTCGGTCGCTTTCATGCACTCTCTTTCACTATCACTCACTCTCTGTCTCTCTCACTCACTCTCTGCCTCTCCCACACACTGTCGTTCTCTTTCACTCACTCTCTGTCTCGCTCACGCACTCTCGGTCGCTTTCATGCACTCTCTTTCACTATCACTCATTCTCTGTCTCTCTCACTCACTCTCTACCTCCCTCACAAACTCTCTGTCTATCGCACACACTGTCGTTCTCTTTCACTCACTCTCTGTCTCGCACACGCACTCTCTGTCTCGCTCTCGTATTCTCTTTCACTATCACTCACTCTCTGTCTCTCTCACTCAATCGCTGCCTCTCTCCCTCACTCTCTGTCTCTGTCACTCACTCTCCGTCTCGCTCTCTGTCTCTGTTGGTCTGTTTCACAGCCCTAAGTCTCTGTTTATCACTCTCTCTCTGTCTTTATTTGTCTCTGCCTCTCACACTTTCACTGTTGTCTCCCTCTCTCTGTCTCTCTAGCTCTCACTGTCTCTCCCTCTCACTGTCTCTCTTTCTCACTGTCTTTCTCTCTCACTGTCTCGCTCTGGATCTCTCTCTGTCTCTCGTCTCTGCCACTCTCTCTTTCAGCCTGGCTCTCCCGCTGCCTTTCTCTCTGCGCCTCTCTCACTCGCTCACTGTCTCTATCACTCACTCTCTTTCTCTCTCATTCACTGTCTGTCCCACTCACTGTCTGCCTTTCTCACGCACTCTCTGTCTATCTCACTCACTCTCTGTCTCTCTCACTCACTCTCTACCACGCTCACTCACACTCATACTCTCACACACTCTCTGTCTCTCTCAGTTACTCTCTTTCTCTCTCATTCACCATCTGTCCCACCCTCACTCTCTGCCTCTCACCCTCACTCTCTGACTCTCTCACTCACTCTCTGACTCTCTCACTCATTATTTTCCTCTCTAACTAACTCACTGCCTATCTCACTCACTCTCTGCCTCTCTCACTCGCTCTTTGCCTCTCTCACTCACTCTCTGTCTCTCTCAATCACTCTCTGTTTCTCTCACTCGCTCTCTGTCTCTCTCATTCAATCTCTGTCTCGCTCATTCTCTGCCTTTCTCACTTAATCACTGTCTCTCTCACTCAATCTCTGTCTCTCTCACGCACTCTCTTACTCTCTCAATCAATCTCTGTCTCTCACACTCATTCTTGCTCTCTCACTCACTTTCTGCCTCTCTCACTCAATCTCTGTCTCTCTCACTCAATCTCTGTCTCTCTCACGCACTCTCTTACTCTCTCAATCAATCTCTGTCCCTCTCACTTATTTTAGCTCTCTCACTCACTCTCTGTCTCTCTCACTCAATCTCTGTCTCGCTCACTCTCTGCCTGTCTCACTTAATCTCTGTCCCTCTCACTTAATGTCTGTCTCTCTCACGCACTCTCTTACTCTCTCAATCAATCTCTGTCTCTCTCACTCATTCTAGCTCTCTCACTCACTCTCTGTCTCTCTCACTCACACTCTGTCTCTCTCACTCACTCTCTGTCTCTCTCACTCAATCTCTGTCTCGCTCACTCAATCTCTGACTCTGCACATAGAGTCATAACGGCACAGAAGGAGGACATTCGGCCCATCGAGTGCGTGCCGGCTCTCTGTAGAGCAATCCAGTCATTCCCATTCCCCTCTCTGTCCCCGTAGCCCTGCACCTTTATTTCCCTCAAGTGCCTATCCAGTCTCCCCTTGAAAACATTGAGTGTCTCCGCTTCCACCACTTCCGTCGGTAGCGAGTTCCAGGTCCTCACCACTCGCTGCGTAAATCCACCCTGTGTCTCTTGCCCAAAACCTTAAATCTGAGTCCCCTAGTTCTTGTACCATTAACTATTGGGAACAGCCTTTCCCCGTCTAGCCTATCCAATCCCGTCATAATCTTGTACACCTCTATCAAATCACCCCTAAATATCCTTTGCTCTAATGCCAACACATCTAGCTTCTCCAACCTGTTCTTGGAGCTAAGATCCCCCATGCCCGGAACCATTCTGATAAATCTCCTCTGCACCCTCTCAAGGGCCTTCACCATCCTTCCTAAAGTGTGGTGACCAGAACCGGACGCAATACTCCAGTTGTGGCCTCACCAGCGCTTTATAAAGGTTCAGCATAACTTCTCTACTTTTATAATCAATACCTCTATTTATGAAGCCTAAGATCCCATATGCTTTGCTAACCACTCTCTCAATATGTCCCGCCACATTCAGGGATATATGCACATTAATTCCCAGGTCTCTCTCTCACTGCACACTCTTTAAAACTGTGCCATTATGTGTATATTGCCACTCCCTGTTCCAAAATGCAACACTTTACACGTCTCTGTATTAAATTCCATCTGTCACTTGTCTGCCCATTTTGCTATCCTTTCTATGTCCGGTTGCAGTCGATTGGTATGATCCTCACTGTTTGCCACCCCCCCAAGTTTGGTGTTATCAGCAAATTTTGAAATTCTACTCCGTTTTCCAATATCCAGGTCATTTATATATATCAAAAAAGGCAGTGGCCCCAGCACTGACCCTTGGGGAATACCACTGTCTACCATCCTCCAATCTGAAAAACAGCTATTTACCACAACTCGCTGTTTTCTGTCCTTAAACCAATTCCTTATCCAAGCTGCCACCGACCCACCTATTCCATGAGCCTCAATTTTGTTAACCAGTTTTCTATGTGGTACTTTGTCAAACGCCTTACTAAAATCCATGTAGATAACATCCATTGCATTCTCTTCATCAATCCTCTCTGTTACTTCATCAAAAAATTCAATCAGATCAGTCAAACACGATCTGCCTTTTCCAAATCCGTGTTGGCGCTCCTTAATTAGCTTATACCTGTCCAAGTGATCCTTAATTTTTTCATTGATTATTGTTTCTAAAACTTTAGCCACCACTGATATTAACCACCCGGCCTGTAGTTACGAGTATTGTCCTTACACCCTTGCTTGAACAATGGTGTCACATTTGCCACTTTCCAATCCTCAGGTACCTCCCCCGCATCTAGGGAAGATTGGAAAATTATGGCAAGCCCTTCCACTGTCTCCTCCACCAATTCCCTTAGCAACCTGGGATGCAAGCCATCTGGACCAGGCGACTTATCCACTCTAAGCATACCCAGCCTTTCTAGTAAATCCTGTCTATCAATTTTCACACCTTCCATTCCTTCTACCATTTCCACTTCTACCGATATTTTGTCAGCATCCACCTCCTTAGTAAACACCGATACAAAGTAATCATGGAATATTCTAACATTTTCCTAGCGCCTCTAAGCAAATATCACCTTTTTTGTCCCTAATAGTCCCCACCCCGCCTCTTACATCCCGCTTACTGTTTACATGCTGATCGAAGACTTTTGGGTTCCCTTTTATGTTAACCGCCATTCTACTCTCATATTCTCTCTTTGCCAATCTTATTTTCATCTTCACTTCCCCTCTCAACTTATTGGCCCAGAAATTAAGCTCCCTGGCTTCCCGCGGGTGCAATGATCACGCGCGCGCCTACCTACCACGCCTGCCATTGACCTCTGGGCCCACGGGGTCTTCAGCTCCTGGGCCACCTGCAGCTGCCGGCGTGCAGTGCTTGTGTATCCCAGAAGCATAGTTAGTGTGATGCTTCCCCTGGGATCACGTGGGCCGTGGAGAGCCAATGGCAGCAGACCATCTTTCATTCATAGATTTGACAGGCAGACCTGTCAAATCTATGAATTGAAATCGGCCCCAAAACAACAGCTAAACTTCAAATCATTTTTTAAAAAACCCATCACATTTTTTAAATAACTATAAGTTAAATAAAATAACTACTATAAACAAAAATTTTAATTTTTGACAAAATTAAAATACTTTTTAACAGTGCTAAAAATAAACTTACCTTTCTTTAAAGTATCTAAAAAAGATAAACCTGTTGAAAAAATTTTGAAATTGTTATTAATTAACCACTTAACTTGTTAAAAACTGGTCTTGCGGCTCCTTTTTAAAAGCACAGCTTCTTCAATACTTACCTTCCCGGAGAAAACTGAAAAAAAACCTAAGTTCGCTGCATGTGCGCAGCCTCTCCCGTGCACGCGGTTCACCTCTGATCCGCTCCCTTCAGGAAACCGGAAGTTCCGGTTTCCCGCGCATGCGCAGTGCATGCAGGAAACCGGCACATCAGGTGGCCTTACGGGTGAGTACACAGCACGTACTCACCCGGCAAGTGCCTAATTTCTGGCCCATTGTATTTGGTATGGTTCGCCCTTGAAGAATTCACCTGACATTCATCACACACCCTTTTTCTTTTTTCATCATCTTCTCTATCTCCCACGTCATCCAAGGAGCCCTTGTTTAGGTTCCCTTAACCTTCCCTCTTTTTGAAATGTAACTAGCCTGTATTTGGAACATCTCCTCCATAAAAATCACCCATTATTCCGTTACAGTTTTTTCCTGTCAGTCTTTGGTTCCATTTTACCCTTTCTAGATACTTGCACATCCCATTGAAGTTAGCCCTATTGCAGTTTTGACGTTACACTCTAGATTGTTCCTTGCTCCTCTCCATTGTTAATCTAAATCTTATGATACAATGATCACTCGTACCCAAGTGTTCTCCCACAGACACTTGGTCGACTTGGCCCACCTTATTCCCCAGCAGCAGATCCAACAATGTCTCCTTCCTAGTTGGGCGAAGAACATACTGGTCAAGGAAATTTTCCTGAACACATTTCAGAAATTCCTACACCTCCTTTCCCTTTACCCTAGCATTATCGCAATCGATATTTGGGTAATTAAAGTCCCCCAATATCACCACTCTATAGCTCTTGCATATATCTGGGATTTCCCTGCAGATTTGCTCCTTTACCTCGCTCTCACTATTTGGAGGCCTATAGAATACCCCAAATAGCGTGATCATACCCTTTTGCTCCTCAACTCTAACCAAATGGATTCTGTCCTTGTCCAGTCAAGAACATCCTCCCTTTCCAATACTACAATGTCTTCCTTAATCAGCACTGCCACCCCACCTCCCTTTTTTCCTTTCCTATCTTTTCTGAACAACTTTTACCCTTGAATATTATATGCCCAGTCCTCACCGTTATTAAGCCAGCTATATATCTCTGCATCTGCACATCTTTATATCTCTGCATCTGCACATCTTTATATCTCTGTATCTGCACATCTTTATATCTCAGTATCTGCAAATCTTTATATCTCTGTATCTGCACATCTTTATAACTCTGTATCTGCACATCTTTATATCTCTGTATCTGCACATCTTTATATCTCTGTATCTGCACATCTTTATAACTCTGTATTTTCACATCTTTATATCTGCATCTGCACATCTTCACATCTCAGTATCTGCACATATTTATATCTCTGCATCTGCACATCTTTATATCTCTGTACCTGCACATATTTATATCTCTGTATCTGCACATCTTTATATCTCTGTATCTGCACATCTTTATATCTATGTATCTGCACATCTTTATAACTCTGTATCTGCACATCTTTATATCTCTGTATCTGCACATCTTTAAAACTCTGTTTCTGCACAACTTTAAATCTCTGTATCTGCACATCTGTCTCTACAACTCTCTCTACAGTTTTCTTTATCTCTTCCATCTCTTCCTGCAACTTAATCTTTGCATCCCTTCATCTCCCTCTCTAATCTTCTCTATCTTCACCTTTCTTGATATCTCTGCCTCTCTCCATCTCTTTCTGTATACTTGCATGACACTTTCTCTGACTTTCGCTCTCTACATCTCCAGCTCTGGATTACTGCATATCTCTCCATAACTCTCTTTCTGTCTACAACTCTCTCCATCCCTCTCTTTCTGTCCTTCTTTCTTTTGGAATCTCTCAGTGTCTCTGCCTTCTGTTCTCCATTTCTCTCACTGGTTCTGGCTCCTTGTCTATCTCTGTTATTCCCGATCTAGCTCCCTCTCTTTATTTCTCTCTCACTCAGTTCTGCCCCTTTGTCTTTGCCTCTTCCTGTATCTCTGCTTTCTGTTCCTCAGTCCCTCTCACTGGGCTAGATGTTGACCTGGTGTCATAGTGTGCACCAGGTAATAATGAACTGGGATCCGGCTTTACATCTCTCCCGAGTTTTATTTCCATCTATGTAAAAATAGGGTGAGTTGTGAAACGGGCGGCTGGTTCAGAATCAACCGGTTTGTACTACAGCACCCAGTCAAAATCTACCCGAGTGTTTCTTTTGCTCTCTACGTCGCTGCTCCCTGACTTTCTCTGCCTCTCTCCTGTGAGTAAATGGAGTCGAGGTGCAGAACTGCCGCAATCTAACATTAGCAAAGGCCCTGAGCGAAAACCACCAATTTTGGGTGGATGTTCTGCCCGCAGTCCTGATGAAATTACGAGCCATCCCTAATCAAACGAAAGGCTTATCTCCCTATAAATTAATGACAGGGCGAGCAATGCAACTCCCTTATGGAATTATAACGGGAGGAGAGGAACTAGGACCCTTACAGGACAGGATCCGCCGGTATGTCCTTGAATTAAGCAAGCAGTTAAAAGAAATGAGACAGCAGGTTAGAGAAAGACAGGAAGAAAAGGATAAAAATTTAGACTTGACTGCGTTAACAAACGTTCCCTCTGCAGGAACGAAAGTAATGGTTAAGGTCCTGCCTGCAAAGCCGGGGTTTGCCCCAAGATTGTCCGGTCCTTATCAAGTCCTTATCAGTGGAGACACGTGTGCCTGTATTGATATAAAGGGAATGGGAAGGTGGAAACACTGGACCCAGCTAAAGACCTATAACCCTTCACCAGTGTAGAAATGGACACAACAAAACAAATACCGGGTATAAGGAGTGAGGAGGAGTGGATACCGTATACAGAATGGGAATGGCCCCTGTTAAAGGGATTGGTCTGGGCATTATGCATCATTCTGATTTGCTTCACATTGGGTTGGAGTAAATGCGAGCAGAAATATGAATTAAAGGTGACCAGGAGTGGGTACGGTGGTGCATCCTTCACGTATGGGACGTGGAATCTCGGTACAATTCCAAACATGACCAATGGGGGGCCATGGAAGGGTAAAATCATGATAATGAATAACATATGGAGTAGGTATGAAGCCTATAATAACACGTACTTCATATGTGGACATAAAGCTTACCCGTGGCTCCCCTACAATTGGACAGTGTCTTGTTATCTGGGGTATATCGTACCCTTTGTACATCACGGCCTAAACTTCAAGGAACACCCAGCCTATCGGTATAAACGAGAGATTTCTGAGGCTGAAAGATACTTCGTGATCTATTTACCCCCATACGGAGTCGCGAGAGCTATTAAAGAGATACGGTTGTTGGCAGATGTTTTAGAACAGGTTGGGAATGTTACAGCATAAGCTCTAATAGACATCAACGCCGAGATGGTAGCGATAAGGACAGTGACGCTACAAAACCGAATGGCACTTGATTACCTCCTAGCAGAGAAAGGGGGAACATGTGCATTGATTGGGACAGAGTGCTGTACATACATTCCTGACAGTTCAGAAAATATAACCAATTTGGCTGAGCACATACAGAGGGAAGTTCGGAAGTTACACGAAACCGCAGGGGCAAACTGGTGGGAATGGTTGTTTGGGGGATCATGGGGTTCATATCTGACGCATGGACTGATAATTATTCTTGTAATTGGAATAGCATTCTGTGTTACATTGATCATTTTAAATGCATGTTGTAAGGCAGCTATGGCCAGAATGATGCCGGTTGCTGTAGTCAATATTGAACCAAGCAATGAACAGCTGCTACAGGATATCTATATGTAAAGCTCTTTTCGTTTCGTACAGACCACCAGACACCCGACACCAAGGATAGATAGAAGGGAGAGGCAAATTTATCAACACAGATATAATCCGGGGGTGATAAATGCGGAAAAGTAGTCGGTATCCCTTACCAAAATTTTTAATTTGGCACGGGACCGAAAGGAGGGAGTGAAAGGGTTAATTTGAACTCATGTTAAATTAAATTAAAACCTCTTAGCTGTACGAAATAGAATAAGAACCCAGGTGGAGAGATAAGCATGGGTGAAAGTTGGAAACCTAGCAACATTCAAGGCCAGAATACAATAGACAAGTGTAAGAATGAGACAGTGGCCCCTTACTAAGGCAAACATAGCAGCATATATATGCCATTGAATTGCTTTTAGTTTGTTGCTGACAAAGATAAGAAATATACCGAATTAATGGTTTAGTTTGAATTGACATAATTGTTTAATTTGAATTGACATAATTGTAATCATGTGATATTTTGTAACTATGTGATTGTACAATTCTTAAATAAAAGTTTGTAATTGACAACGGGAGGTCGAGAAGCTGTAGTCACCAAGCCGGGTAAGGTCTGTGACGCTTCTCCCAGAGATCTCTGAATATTAAATAAACTGTTTTGCTTTTACCTATCAACACAGACTGGAGTGAAATAATTTCTGCCTAACACTAGGTTATTACAGGCCAGTGAGCCTAACATCAGTGGTAGGGAAATTACTGGAAAAAATTCTGAGGGACAGAATTAGTCTCCACTTGGAGAGGCAAGGATTAATCAAGGATAGACAGTGTGGCTTTGTCAGGGGGAGATCATGTATAACCACTTTGATTGCATTTTTCGAGGGGTTGACTGGGTGTGTGGATGAGGGTAATGCAGTTGATGTAGTCTACATGGACTTCAGTGAGGCTTTTGACAAAGTTCCGCATGGGAGACTGGTCAAGAAGGTAAGAGCCCATGGGATCCAGGGCAATTGGGCACATTGGATCCAAAATTGGCTTACTGGCAGGAGGCAGAGGTTGATGGTCGAAGGTTGTTTTTGTGACTGGAAGCCTGTGTCCAATGGTGTACCGCAGGGATCGGTGCTGGGTCCCTTGCTGTTTGCAGTGTACATTAATGATTTAGATATGAATGTAGCAGGTATGATCAGTAAGTTTGCAGATGACACGAAAATTGGTGGAGTGGTAAATAGCGAGGAGGGAAGCCTCAGGCTAAAGGACGATATAGACGGGTTGGTTAGATGAGCAGAACAGTGGCACATGGTATTTAACCTTGAAAAGTGTGAGGTGATGCATTTTGGGAGGACAAACAAGGCAAGGGAATACACAATGAATGGTAGGACCCTAGGAAGGACAGAGGATCAGAGGGACCTTGGTGTGCATGTACATAGATCCCTGAAGGCAGCAGGACAGGTAGATACGTTGTTTAAAAAGGCATATGGGATACTTGCCTTCAGCAGCCGAGGCATAGAATATAAGAGCAGGGAGGATATGATGGAGCTGTACAAAACGCTAGTTAGGCCACAGCTGGAATACTGTGTGCAGTTCTGGTCGCCACACTATAGGAAGGATGTAATTGCATTAGAGAGGGTGCAGAGGAGATTCACCAGGATGTTACCTGGGCTGGAGCGTTTCAGCTATGAAGAGAGACTGGACAGGCTGGGGTTGTTTTCCTTAGAGCAGTGAAGGCTGAGGGGGGACCTGATTGAGGTGTACACAATTATGAGGTGCATAGATAGCGTAGATAGAAAGGAACTTTTCCCCTTAGTAGAGGGGTTAATAACCAGGGGGCATAGTTTCAAGGTAAGGGGCAGGAGGTTTAGAGGGGTTTTGAGGAAAAACTTTTTCACCCAGAGGGTGTTTGGAATCTGGAACTCACTGCCTGAAAGGATTTTAGAGGCAGGAACCCTGACAAAATTCAAGAAGCATTTAGATGAGGCCTTGAAACACCATAGCATACAAGGCTATGGACCAAGTGCTGGAAAATGGGATTAGAATAGATAGGGCTTGATGGCCGGCCCAGACACGATGGGTCGAACGGCCTCTTTCTGTGCTGTATAACTCTATGACTCGATGACTCTAATCATCAGCAAAGTGATGAAAGGTGTCATCGACAGTGCTATCAAGCAGCACTTACTCACCAATAATCTGCTCACTGATGCCCAGTTTGAGTTCCGCCAAGACCACTTGTCTCCCGACCGCATTGCAGCCTTGGTCCAAACATGGACAAAGGAGCTGAATTACAGAGATGTGAAAGTGACTGCACCGGACATCAAGGCAGCATTTGACCAAGTGTGGCATGAAGGAGCCCCAGTAAAACTGGGGGATGGGATCCTAAGAATAGAGTCAGCAGGGAGGGAAGAAAAACTGGTTTTGGAAAACAAAAACGTAGAAAGTAAATTGGAAGGAGAGAGGAATCAAGGGCTGGATAGTAGTCGACAAGGAGGTTTGCCTCTACTAAATAGTATATACTTCAATGCAAGGAGGAAAGCGAACAAGGCAGATGAGCTGAGGGCACGGGTAGAAACTTGGGACTATGATGTTATAGCTACTACAGAGACGTGGCTGACAGAGGGTCAGGTACGGCAGCTCAACATTCCTGGTTACAGGATTTTCAGACGCGATAGAGAGGGAGGTAAAAAGGGAGGGGGGAGTCGCGGTATTGATTAAAGAAACTATTACAGCTGTGAGGAGGGATGATATGTTGGAGGGGTCATCAGACGAGGCCATATGGGTCGAATTGAAAAACAAAAAGGGGGCGATCACACTGCTGGGAGTGTACTACAGACCCCCAAACAGTGAGAGGGAGATAGAAGAGCAAATATGCAGATACATTTCTGAGAAGTGCAACAGCTATAGGGCAGTAACAGTAATAGTAGGGGGTTTCAACTACCCCAATATTAACTGTTATAAAATTAGTGTGAAGTGTATAGAGGGTGCAGAATTCCTAAAATGCATCCAGGAGAACTTTTTTAGCCAGTATGTAGCAAGCCCAACAAGGGAGGGGGCGGTTCTGGACTTAGTTTTAGGGAATGAAGCTGGGCAGATAGAAGGCGTATCAGTGGGGGAGCATTTTGGTGCTAGAGACCATAATTATGTTAGATTTAAGGTCGTTATGGAAAAGAACAAGGATAGACCAGGAGTAAAAACTCTAAATTGGGGAAAGGTAAATTTAGCTAAGCTCAGAGGGGATTTAGCAATAGTGGACTGGAAACAGCTAATTGAAGGTACATCAGTGCCAGAGCAGCGGGAGACATTCAAAGAGGAGATCCGGAGGGTTCAGACCAAATATGTGCCCTTAAAGAAAAAAGATGGGACTAACAAATCTAGAGCCCCCTGGATGTCTCGAGACATACAGGGTAGGATAAAGAAAAAGAGGGAGGCGTATGACAGATACCGAAGGCTAAATACTGCAGAATCTTTAGAGGAGTAAGTGCAGGGATTAGCAATTAAAAAGGATATTAGTAAATCAAAGAGAGAGCATGAAAAGTTATTGAATGTAAAATCAAGGAAAACCCAAAGATATTTTATAAATATATTAAGAGTAAGAGGATAAATAAAGACATGGTAGGGCCTAATAGAGATCATGTGGGCAATCTGTATGTGGAGGCGGGAGATGTCGGTCGCATTCTTAATGAATACTTTGCGTCTGTTTTCACAAAGGAGTGGGGCGAAGCAAACATTGCTATCAGGGAGGAGGAGTGTGAAATATTAGATAAAATAAACAAAGTGAGAGAGGAAGTATTAAGGGGTTTAGCAGTTTTAAAAGTGGATAAATCGCAAGGCCCGTGTGAAAAGTATTCCAGGCTGTTAAGCGAAGCAAAGGAGGAAATAGCAGAGGCCCTGACCATCATTTTCCAATCCTCTCTGGCTTCAGGTGTGGTGCCGGAGGACTGGAGGACTGCTAATGTGGTGCCCTTGTTTAAAAAGGGGGAAAAAATAGACCGAATAATTACATGGCAGTCAGCCTAACCTCGGTGGTGGGAAATTTATTGGAAAGGATTCTGAAGGGCAGGATAAATCATCATTTAGAAAGACACGGATTAATCAAGGATAGTCAGCACGGATTTGTTAAGGGAAGGTCTTGTCTGACAAATTGATTGGCTTTTTTGTGGAGGTAACCAGGAGGTTAGATGAGGGTAGTGCGTTTGATGTATTGTATATGGACTTGAGCAAAGCTTTTGATAAGGTTCCACATGGCAGATTGGTCACGAATTTAAAAGCCCATGGGATCCAGGGCAAAGTGTCAAGTTGGATTCAAAACTGGCTCTGAGACAGGAAGCAGACGGTAATGGTTGATGGGTGTTTTTGTGACTGGAAGGCTGTTTCCAGTGGGGTTCCACAGGGTTCAGTAATAGGCCCCTTGCTTTTTGTGGTATATATCAATGATCTAGACTTGAATATACAGGGTATGATTAAGAAGTTTGCAGATGATACTAAAATCGTCTGTGTGGTTGATACTGAAGAAGGAAGCTGTAGACTGCAGGAAGATATCAATAAATTGATCAAATGGAATTCAATCCGTAGAAGTGTGAGTTTAAGCATTTGGGGAGGGCTAACAAGGAAAGGGAATACACATTAAATGGTAGGATAATGAGTAGTGTAGAGGAACAAAGGGCCCTTGGAGTGCATGTCCACAGATCCCTGAAGGTAGCAGGCCAGGTAGATAAGGTGGTTAAGAAGGCATACGGAATGCTTGCCTTTATTAGCCGTGGCATAGAATACAAGAGCAGGGGGTTATGCTTCAACTGTATCAAACAATAGTTAGGCCTCAGCTAGAGTACTGCGTGCAGTTCTGGTCACCACATTAAAGGAAAGATATGATTGCACTAGAGAGGGTACACAGGAGATTTACAGGGATGTTGCAGGGAGTAGAGAACCTTAGCTATGAGGAAAGACTGGATAGGCTGGGTCTGTTTTCCTTGGAACAGAGCAGGCTGAGGGGGGACCTTATTGAGATATATAAAATTATGAGGGGCCTAGATAAATTGGATAGAAAGGACATCCTTCCCTTAGCAGAGGGGTCAAAAACCAGGGGGCGCAAATTTAAAGTAAATGGTGGAAGGTTTAGAGGGGATTTGAGGGGAAATTTCTTCACCCAGAGGGTTGTGGAGGTCTGGAACTCACTGCCTGAAAGGGTGCTAGAGGCAGGAACCCTACCCACAATTAAAAAGTACTTGGATGTGCACTTGGGATGCTGTAACCTGCAGGGGTACGGACCAAGAGCTGGTTAGTGGGGTTAGGTTGGATAGCTCCTTGTTGGCCGGCACGGAGACGATGGGCCGAAATGGCCTCCTTCCATGCTGTAACTTTCTATGATTCTATGAAGTCAATGGGAATCGTGGCAGCGGGGGAAGCTCCCCATTGGCTGGAGTCATATCCTTGCACAAAGGCAGAACTTTGTGGTGATTGAAGGTCAATCATCACAGCCCCAGGACATCGCTGCAGGAGTTCATTAGGGCAGTGTCCTAGGCCGAACCATCTTCAGCTGCTTCATCAATGACCTTCCCTCAAACATATGGTCAGAAATGGGGATGTTCGCTGATCACTGCACAGTGTTAGTGCCATTCACAATTCCTGAGATAATGAAACATGTCCATGCCCACATGCAGCAAGACCTGGAAGACATTTAGGCTTGGGCTGATAAGTGGCAGGTAACATTCGCGCCACAGAAGAGCCAGACAATGACAAGCGAGAGTCTAACCACCGCCCCTTGACATTCAATGGCATTACCATCGCCGAATCTCCCACCATCAACATCCTGGGTGTGACCATTGAGCAGAAACTTAACTGGACCAACCACATAAATACTGTTGCCACAAGAACAGGTCACAGGCTAGATATTCTGCGGCGAGTGCCTCACCTCCTGACTCCCCAAAGCCTTTCTACCATCTACAAGGCACAAATAAGGAGTATGATGCAATACACTCCACTTGCTTGGATTAGTGCACCACCAACAACACTCAAGAAGGTCGACACCATCCAGGACAAAGCAGCCCGCTTGATTGGCACCCCATCCAACACATTAAACATTCACTCCATCCACCACGGGCGTACCGTGGCTGCAGTGTGTACCATCTACGAGATGCACTGCAGCAACTCGCCAAGGCTTCTTCGGTAGCACCTCCCAAACCAGCGACCTCTTCCACCTAGAAGGACAAGGGCAACAGAATGGAATTACAGAACAATCTGCAACCTCATGGCCCTGCATATCTCTCACTCTACCATTACCATCAAGCCAGGGGACCAACCCTGGTTCAATGAGGAGTGTAGAAGAGCATGCCAGGAGCAGGACCAGGCGTACCTAAAAATGAGGTAACAACCTGGGGTAGCTATAACACAGGACTACATGCATGCTAAAAAGCGGAAGCAGCATGCAATAGTCAGAGCTAAGCGATCCCTCAATCAATGGATCAGATCAAAGCTCTGCTGCCCTAGCACATCCAGTCATGAATGGTGGTGGACAATTAAACAACTACCGGGAGAAGAAGGGTCCATGAATACCCCCATCCTCAAAGATGGTGGAGCCTAGCATGTGAGTGCAAAAGACATGGCTGAAGTGTTTGCAACCATCTTCTGGCAGAAGTGCCGAGTGGATGATCCATATCGGCCTCCTCCTAAGGTCCCCACCATCACAGAAGCCAGTCTTCAGCCATTTCGATTCACTCCATGTGATATCAAGAAACGGCTGAGGGCACTGGATACAGCAAAGACTACCGCCCTGACAACATCCCGGCTATCGTGCTGAAGACTTGTGCTCCAGAAATGGCCGCGCCTCTAGCCAAGCTGTTCCAGTACAGCTACAACACTGGCATCTATCCGTCAATGTGAAATACTGCCTAGGTATGCCCTGTCCACAAAAATCACGATAAATCCAACCCGGCCAATTACCGCCCCATCAGTCTACACTCAAACATCAGTAAAGTGTTGGAAGGAATCATCGACAGTGCTATCAAGCGGCACATACTCACCAATAACCTGCTCACTGTAGCCCAGTTTGGGTTCCGCCAGGACCACTCGGCTCCCGACGTCATTGCAGCCTTGGTCCAATCATGGACAAAGGAGCTGAATTCCAGAGGAGAAGTGAGAGTGACTGCGCTGGACAGCAAGGCAGCATTTGACAACGTGTGCCATGAAGGAGCCCTAGTAAAATTGAAATCAATGGGAATCGGGGGAAAACTCTCCATTGGATGGAGTCATACCTAGCACAGAGGAAGATGGTTTTGGTGGTTGAAGGTCAATGATCTCAGCCCCAGGACATCGCTGCAGGTGTGTGCTGCGTGGAGGATGTCGAGAATCTCCAGGATGATTTGGACAGTTTGGGTGATTGGGCAGAAGCGTGACAGATGCAATATAACGTGGATAAATGCGAGTTTATCCACTTTGGTGTCAAAAACAGAAAGGCAGAATATTATCTGAATGGCAATAGATTAGGAGAAGGGGAAGTGCAACGAGACCTGGGTGTCCTTGTGCACCAGTCGATGAAGGTAAGCATGCAGGTGCAGCAGGCGATTAAGAAGGCAAATGGTATGTTGGCCTTCATAGCGAGAGGGTTTGAGTACAGAAACAAGGATGTTTTGCTGCAGTTGTACAGCGCCTTGGTGAGACCACACCTTGAGTATTGTGTGCAGTTTTGGTCGCCTTATCTGAGGAAGGATGTTCTTGCCATGGAAGGAGTTCAGGGAAGATTCACAAGGCGTATACCTGAGATGGCAGGAATGAAGTATGAAGAGAAATTGTGTCGATTGGGCTTATACTCGCTGGAGTACAGAAGAATGAGAGGGGATCTCATTGAAACTTTTAAAATTCAGACAAGACAGGAAAACTAGATGCAGGAAGTATGTTCCTGATGGTCGGGGAGTCCAGAACCAGGAGTCACAGTCTAAGGATAAGGGGTAAGCCATTTAGGACAGAAATGAGGAGGAATTTCTTCACCCAGAGAGTGGTGAACCTGTGGAATTCTCTGCCACAGAAGGCAATAGAGGCCAATTCATTAAATAGATTCAAGAAGGAGTTTGATATATTTCTTAAGGCTAAAGGGATCAAGGGATATGGGGAGAAAGCACGGATAAGCTACTCAATTTGGATGAGCAGCCATGATCGCATTGAATGGCGGAGCAGGCTAGAGGGGCCGAATGGCATACTCCTGCTCCTATCTTCTGTGATTCTATGATTCTACGATTCCTCAGCGCACTGTCCTAGGCCCAACTGTCTTCAGCTGCTTCATCAATGACCTTCCCGCCAACATAAGGTGAGAAATGGGGAAGTTCGCTGATGACTGCACAGTGTTCAATAGCATTCACAACTCCTCAGATAATGAAGCAGTCCATGCCCGTGCTCAGGCTTGGGCTGATAAGTGGCAGGTAACATTCGCGCTGCAGAAGTGCCAGGCAATGACTATCTCCAACAAGCGAGAGTCTAACCACCACCCCTTGACATTCAATGGCATTGCCTTCGACGAATCCCCCACCATCAACATCAAGGTGTCACCATTGACCAGAAATTTAACTGGACCAGCCACATAAATATTGTGGCAACAAGAGCGGGTCAGAGGCTGGGTATTCTGCGGCGATTGTCTCACCTCCTGACCCCCCAACTCCTTTCCACCATCTGCAAGCCACAAGTAAGGAGTGTGATGGAATACTCTCCACAAAAACATAGAAACATAGAAAAATAGGAGCATGTGTAGGCCATTCGGCCCTTCGAGCCTGTAGTTGAATCGCCTGCTCCGCCATTCAATATGATCATGGCTGATCCTCTATCTCAATACCATATTCCCGCTCTCTCCCCATACCCATTGATGTCTTTTGTGTCTTGAAATCTATCTATCTCCTTCTTAAGTATATTCAGTGACTTGGCCTCCACAGCCTTCTGTGGTAGAGAATTCCACAGGTTCACCACCCTCTGAGTGAAGAAATTTCTCTTCATCTCAGTCCTAAATGTCCTACCCCGTATCCTCACCCAGTTGCCTGGATGAGTGCAGCTCCAACACGACACAAGAAGCTCGACACCGTCCAGGACAAAGCATTCCGCTTTTTTGGCACCCCATCGAACACCTTAAACATTCACTCCCTCCACCACTGTCGTACCGCGGCTGCAGTGTGTACCATCTACAAGATGCACTGTAGCAACTCGCTAAGGTTTCTTCGGCAGCACCTCCCAAACCCGCGACCTTACCACCTAGCAGGACAAGGGCAGCAGGTGCATGGGAACTCCACCACCTCCAAGTTCTCCTCCAAATCACACACCATCTTGACTAGGAAGTATATCGCCGTTCCTTCATCGTCGCTGGGTCGAAATCCTGGAACTCCCTCCCGAACAGCACTGTGGGCGTACCTTCATCACGCGGACTGCAGCGGTTCAAGAAGGCGGCTCACCAGCACCTTCTCAAAAGCAATTAGGAATGGACAATAAATGCTGGCTTTGCCAGCGCCGCTCAGATCCCAAGAATGAATAAAAATGATTTATTAATGGTGATAATGATTTATAAAGTGTTATAATGTTTTATTAATGGTGATAATGATTTATGAAGAGTTATAATGTTTTATTATTGGTCAGAATGATTTATAAACGGTTATAAAAATTTGTAAAGTTTTATAATGTTTTATAAAGTCCTGGTGCCGGGCCTCCACCTCCCCGGGTGGGGCTGCACCCTCTCGCCCCCAGGATAACTGGGTCTCCCGCTACTGCCGCCCTCCGGACGCTCGTCTCCAGCCGCCTCTCCACGGCCTCGGTTCTGGGAAAGAGGAAACCACGATGGCGGCAGCCCGCCTGCGGGGAAAGTCCTCGAGAGAGAGAGAAAGAGAGAGAGAGAACCGCCATCTTCTTTGTGCGGGACGCCGTAGCCGTCATTTTTTGCGGGGCGCCGTAGCCGCCATATTTGTGTGGGGCGGCAGGACCGCCATCTTTGTGCGGGGCGCGGGTGCCACCATCTTTGTGCTGGGCCAGGACAGCGTGGCGGGTGCCGGTGCTTCGGTCATTGGGAGGTGCCGCCATCTTTGACTAGGTCATGGCGCCCGCCATCTTATGTGCGGGCGGGAGTTGCGCTGCTTCAGGCGGCGCGTTAGGGGCGGCCATCTTTGTCTAGGGCACTGCTGCCTTTCCAGAGGGGCCTGACAGATGGCCGCGCCCCTCACAGGGAGCCCAGTGTCCACAGTGTGTGAGTGAGCGTGTTAATGTCCCCAGATCACTGGCAGCTCACTCAAAATATCAGGCCTAGGGAAATCTCAGGCTGCAAATTCTCCGCTTCTTCTCATCCTTTAATGAATTTTACAATCAGAGTAAATGGATATTTCCCCATATTCTTCAACTGCTCTCTGAACTTAGTCTGGGTCAGGGCATAAATCCCAGTGTTTGTGCAGTTCTCAGCAGCTGCAGCATCATTCCCATTTCCTGTACATAAAGAGGTATTTCTAGCTTAGACACAAAAGACAACATCCGGTCCGTTATATAACACACCATAAACACAGCCCATAACAGGATGAAATTGCCGGAGATAACAAGCAGTAAAATGATGGATTTCCTGCAGCTCTCCATCTCTGGGTCTCTGGGATTCTCCCCACTGCTGGGACCCCGGAGTCTCCTGCGGGCTCTGCTGGCCACTAAAATGTGTCTGACCGTGACAGCATTGAGCAGCAGAATCACCACAAATGAGAGTCCCGGCGTGAGAATATAATGAAGGGACTCGATTGCTCCCCAGAACTGTGACAATCAAACTTGCATTATTACATCACAATACCAAGGTTGGTTCCGAAGCTTATACCGATCTGTGAACATGAAATGCCAGGCGATGTTCTTTGAACCGCTCAGCACATTCACTGTTCCCAGAACCACAGCCGCCGTTTTCTCGGTGCAATATTTAGTTTTTAGCATCTGGCAACAAATGGCCACAAATCGATCAAAGGTGAAAGTGACGGTGAACCAGACAGAACAGTCTGTGGCTGCATAAAGCAGGACGGCGTGGATATTACACACGGGGATGGAATAGACGAAATAAAACGGTTTCCAATAAACAATCGGAATCTGCCTCAGTATCAGGTCGAGGCTAACGACCATTAGATCCGCCGCTGCCATGGCCACCAGGTAGCGAGTGACACATTTGGAGAGACCGCACTTTCCCCGAGACAGGATCACAATCGTCACTAAGTTCACTGTGAGCAAGGGAAATAAACAGGGAAATTATACATCAAGCTGGGATGGGAGCAAGAACAGCAGTTTGATGGAAACCGGGTGAAATCTGCGAATCAATAGCGACATTCAATAATATAATCTAATTCTATTACCTGTGGAGCTGAATAGAGGGTGTATTGTAAGAATAATCGGGAATACATTGTTGAATCAATAAATGAAACGGGGATAAATACAGCAGGAAATTAACAGATGTTTGATCAATGAGAGATTAAATGATAGATCTGCCGTTAGCCCAGCAGAGAAAAGCTCCGCCCGAGGTACCAGGGGCACAAAGGACCAGAAGCTCTCAGGAAGCCTTCGTGTCCCGGGATCAGTCAGCATTTGGAGCAGAGCAATTCGCTTCTATGCCACTTATGTGAGGAAAGCAAAATCCCGCTTGGATTCCTGCTGCTGGTGAGAATATGCATTATATTTAGGACTGAAAATGAATGCAACTGCATAATACAGAAACTGCAATCTTGGCGTGCAATAATTACAGGCAATTGTATTTAAAATGTACGGATGTAATATGCAAATGCGAAGTTAATAAATACAAGTGCACTACATTTATAATGATAACTGGGCAGAAAGAAGTGTTTTGAAGATTGTGCTTTCTACACTTTTGTTGAAATATACAAATTCTAGCTCATTGAAAGGAAGATTTTCCAAATAACATTGCAAAGAATGGACTCTGAATTAAATTAAATAGTTATCATTGGCCAGATCATATCCCACTAACTGCATTTATTAGCATCATACTAACGCGACTTATCCAACAGGCAAAGAGCTGAACAAAAATGGAAGAGATTTATCCTGGTACTTATTAACCTGTTGGTTTCCAACTGGTGCAGATAATATTAGCAGAGAAATATGAAAGGAATTTCTTAAGCTCAGTACTTCAGTTACAATCAGCTAGGATAGTTTATCCAGGAACTCCCAGGGCCACCAATATTACACTGCTCCCGCCTCAGTCCAGGAATGTCATTCTCTGGGCCACCTAGATTACACTAATGTCGCCTTAGTCCAGCAAGTTGATTCCCAGGGCATTGTGTTTGCCTGAATTCGAAAAAATCATCAAAATAATTCTAATGATTGACTTCAACCAGCCAATCTTGTAATGGTTCTTTACAGAGGTGGAGAAAATAATAAAACGAGCAAAGGTTTGACACCAATGAATCAAAGGAAAACGCTTAAATTGTTAACCAATGAGGTAAATACCCTGTAACCGTCTCCATACTCCATGAAACGCTCTGGAAACATTGAATTCTCGCACAGTCATATTCACAGAACCATACCTCTCAGTCAACATTCCCGACTCCTCCTTCACCTTCCCAAGGTATATCCTGTTCCACCGGCAGGGCAGACTCACCAGAGGCGGTGGCACAGGGGTATGCAATCGGCTGGGAGAGATCCTGCGAGTCCTCAACATTGCCCAAGGACATAATGAAGTCTCACGGCTTCCAGTCAGACATGGACAAGGTCACTTCCTGATGATTCCCGCCTACCACCCTCATTCAGCTGATGAATCAGCACATCTTCATGCTGAACACCAGTTGATGGGAGCACCGAGAGCAGAAAGGGCACAACATATAACGCTCTGGGTGGGGAGGGGGAGACTTCAATGTCCATCACCAAGAGTGACTCAGAAGCACCATCATTAACCGAGCCCTGAAGAACAGAGCTGCCAGCCTGGGATTGCGGCAGGTGGTGGGAGAACCAACACGGAAAAATATCCTGCATGACCTCGTCTTCACCAATCTACCTATCGCATATATATCTGTCCATGACGATATTAGTAGGACTGACCACCGCAAAATATTTGTTCAG
Organism: Squalus acanthias; assembly: GCA_030390025.1. NCBI lineage: Eukaryota > Metazoa > Chordata > Chondrichthyes > Squaliformes > Squalidae > Squalus > Squalus acanthias. Next base: position 356,428 of record JASTWF010000255.1, on the reverse strand, counting down.
AATAAGTCTCGCCTTCACACTGAGGACACCATCCATCGTATCATGTGCCACTACCATCGTGCTCAGTGGGATGAAATTAGACAGATTCAAGCGATCCCACAACCATCAGATCAGATTATTTCAATGTTGTCATTTCCTTTCGTGAAGGTAGTGAACAATTAAGCCGTTTCCCCATAGTCTTTAAAATGTCTCCTTTTCAAGTATTTATCGAATTACCTTTTGAAAGTTTCTATTAAGAAAGAAAGACTTGCATTTATAGAGCGCCTTTCACCACCTTGGGATGTCCCAAAGCACTTTACAGCCAAATAAATACTTTTGAAGTGCTGTCCGTGTTATACTGTAGGAAACACGGCAGCCAGTTTGTGCCCAGCAAGTTCCCACAAACAACATTGCAATAACGACCAGTTGATCTATTTCAGTAATAATAATTGAGATAAATATTGGCCGGTACACTGGGGAAAACTCCGCTGCTCTTCTTCGAATGGTGCCATGGGATCTTTTACATCCACCTGAGAGAGAGCAGACTCGGCCTCGGTTTAACGTCGAATCCGAAAACAGCCCCTCCAACAATACAGTGCTCTCTCAGTACTGTCCCTCCGACAGTGCAGTGCTCCCTCAGCACTGGCAGATGGCTCGCATCCCAGGTTGCTATGGGAATTTGGGGAGGAGATTGCGGAAGGGCTTGCCACAATTTTCCAATCTTCCCTAGATGCGGGGGAGGTTCCTCAGGATTTGAAAGTGGAAAATGTGACAGCATGTTCAAGAAAGGGTGTAAGGACAATCCTAGTAACTACAGGCCGGTCAGTTTAACATCAGTGGTGGGTAAACTTTTAGTAACAATAATCAAGGAAAAAAGTCACGGGCACATGGAGAGGTTTAAGCTAATTAAGGAGAGCCAACACGGATTTGTAAAAGGCAGATCGTGTTTGACTGATCTAATTTAATTTTTTGATGAAGTAACAGAGAGAATTGATGAAGGGAATGCAATGGATATTGTTTACATGGATTTTCGGAAGGCGTTTGACAAAGTACAACATAGAAGGCTGGTTAACAAAATTGAGGCTCATGCAATAGGTGTGTCAGTGGCAGCTTGGATAAGGAATTGGCTTAAGGACAGGAAACAGTGAGTTGCGGTAAATGGCTGTTTTCAGACTGGAGGATGGTAGACAGTGGTGTTCCCCAAGGGTCAGTGCTGGGGCCACTGCTTTTTAGTTATATATATATAAATAAATGAGCTGGATATTGGAATACGGAGAAGAATTTCTAAATTTGCCGATGACGCCAAACTTGGGGGTGTGGCAAACAGTGAAGATGATACCAATCGACTGCAACAGGACATAGAAAGGCTAGCAGAATGGGCAGATAAGTGGCAGATGGAATTTAATACAGAGAAGTGTGAGGTGATGCATTTTGACAGAAGATACAGGGAGAGGCAATATACACTTAATGAAACAGTTTTAAAGAGTGGGCAGGGACAGAGGGACCTGGGAGTTAATGTGCATAGGTCCCTGAAGGTGGCAGGACATATTGAGAGAGTGGTTAGCAAAGCATTTGGGATCTTGGGCTTCATAAATAGAGGTATTGAGAACAAAAGTAGAGAAGTTATGCTGAACCTTTATAAAGTGCTGGTTAGGCCACAACTGGAGTATTGTGTCCAGTTCTGGTCACCTCACCTTACGCAGGATGTGAAGACCCTTGAGAGGGTGCAGAGGAGCTATGCAAGAATGGTTCCGGGGATGGGGTATCTTAGCTACAAGGACAGGTTGGAGAAGCTGGATTTGTTTTCATTAGAGCAAAGGATGTTGAGGGGTGATTTGATAGAGGTGTACAAGATTATGATGGGTTTGGATAGGCTAGACGGGGAAAGGCTGTTGTTCCCACTAGTTGATTGTACAAGGACTAGAGGACACAGATTTAAGGTTTTGCGCAAGAGATATGGAGGATGGGAGGAAAAACGTTTTTATGCAGCGAGTGGTGAGGACCTGGAACTCGCTGCGGACAGAAGTGGTGGAAGCGGAGACACTCAATGTTTTCAAGGGGAGACTGGATAGGCACTTGAGGGAAGTAAACTTGCAAGGCTACGGGGATAGATTGGGGCTACAGGAGAGCGAGCCTGGCACAGCGAAAACCGATCTGGGAGGGTAAGAAATAGAAAGATTCAAAGCGTGACCTCATAGGAAAGCAGGGAAGCGATTGGCTGGTCAGTTTTTCTCTATTTTTCTTGGACATTGGTTTAAATTAAGAGCCGGGATTAAAAGCTAAACGTTCAAAACTTACGCAGTTAATTTATTAAATACATTAGAGATGGCAGGGCAGGCGATGTGTTACTGCTGCAACATATAGGAGCTGGTGGACACCATTGAGGTGCACGGCGACCACATTTGCAGTAAGTGTTGGTTGCTCGAGGAACTTCGGCTCCGTGTTGATGAGCTGGAGTCCGAGCTTCAAATACTGCGAAACATCAGGGAGGGGGAGAGTTACCTGGATGCTGTGTTCTAGGAGGCAGTCACACCCCTTAGATTAATTAATTCAAGTTTGTTCCGTGGTCAAGGACAGGTGGGTGTGACTGTGAGCGAGGCAGGTATGGGGAAACAGGGGGTAGCGGTGGAGGAGCCTCAGCCCTTGCTCTTGGCCAACAATTACGAGGTTCTTACTCTCTGTGTGTGGGTGAGAGCAGGAACTGCAGTGAGGATGAGCAAACTGACCACAGCACCGTGGTACAGGTAACCATTCAAGTGGGGGGAACAAAAAGACATGTGTTAGTGGTAGGGGACAGTATAGTTAGAGGGATAGACACTGTTCTCTGCAGCCAAGAGCGTGAGTCCTGAAGGTTGTGTTGCCTGTCCGGTGCCAGGGTAAAGGACATCTCCTCTGGGTTGGGGAGGAACTTAAAGTGGGAGGGGAAAGATCCTGTTGTCGTGGTCCATGTCTGTACCGAAGACATAGGTAGGACAAAGGAAGAGGTTCTGCTTAGGGAGTATGAGCAGCTAAGGACTAATTTAAAAGCAGAACCACAAAGGGAATAATCTCTGGATTACTACCTGAGCCACGTGCAAATTGGCATAGGGTGAATAAGATCAGAGAGATGAACGAGTGGATCATCGATTGGTGTGGGAGAAATGAGTTTCGATTCTTGGGGCACTGGCAGCAGTACTGGGTTAAGAGGGAGCTGTTCCGTCAGGACCAAAACCATTTCTCCCACACCAATCTTCCAGCTACTCGAAGAGTTCTTAGAATGTATGCGGGCTGGTTTCTTGGAACAATACGTTGTGGAACCAACAAGTCCGCAGACTATTTTAGATCTGGTTATGTGCAACGAGGCTTGATTAATTAATGATCTAGAAGTGAAAGATCCTCTTGGGAAGAGTGATGATAGAATGGTAAAATTTCAAATTCAGTTTGAGGGTGAGAAAGCTAGGTCTCAAACTAGTGCCCTGAAATTAAATAAAGGTAATTACAAAGGTATGAAGGCAGACTTGGTTAATGTGGACAGGGACAATATATGATAGGGTAAGACTGTAGAAAAGCAGTGGCAAAGGAGATATTTCATAACTCTGAGCAAAGATATATTCCAGTGAGAAGGAAAGCCTCTAAGAGAAGGATGAAACATCCGTGGCTAACTAAGGAAGTAAAGGATGGTATCAAATTGAAAACAAAGGCTTACAAAGTTGTGAAGAATCGTGGTAGGCCAGAGGATTGGGAAATTTTAAAAACCAGCAAAGACAACTAAAACAATGATAGAGAGCGAGAAGGTAGCTTATGAGAGTAAGATGCAAGAAATATAAAAACAGACAGTAAGAGGTTCTACAGGTATATAAAAAGTAATAGAGTAGCTAAAGTAATCGCTGGTCCCCTAGAGGATTCGACTGGCGAATTAATAATTGGAAACAATGAAATGGCGGAGACTTTTTAACAAATATTTTGTTTCGGTCTTCAAGGTAGAAGACACTAAAAGATTCCCAATAATTGATAATCAAGGGGCTATTCGGGCGGGCGGCGGGGTGGGGGGGGGGACGTAAAATAATCACTACCACTAGCGAAAAAGTACTAGGCAAACTAATGGGATTAAAGGTGGACAAGTCCCCTGGACCCGATGGCCTGCATCCTAGGGTCTTAAAAGAGGTGGCTGCAGAGACAATGGGCCGGAAATTCGGCTTTCCAGCTTCCTGTGTGTGCAAGCATCGCGCGCATTCTTGCCTACCACACCTGCAGTTGTGCTTTGGGCCCACGAGTACTACGGGTCCTGGGCCTCCTGCAGCTGCCGGCGCGCAGTGCTTGTGTATCCCAGGGGCGTAGTGAGTTGGAAGCATCCCCTGGGATCACGTGGGCCATGGAGAGCCAATTCTAGGAGGGCATTTTCATTCATAGATCTGACAGGAAGACCTGTCAAACCTATGAATACAGATCGGCCCCTAAACCACACATAAACTTCAAATATTTTTTTTTAAAAATCACATTTTTAAAATAACTAAATTAACTAGTTTAAACAAAAAGTTAAATATTTGAAAAAATTAATTATACTGTATAACGGTGCTAAAAATAAACTTACCTTTCTTTAAAGTATCTAAAAAAGATAAAACTGTTGAAAACATTTTTAAATTGTAATTAATTAACCACTTACCTTGTTAAAAACGGACCTTGCACCTCCTTTTTAAAAGCGCAGCTTTTCTCATACTTACCTTCCGGGAGAAACCTGAAAAAAACCCGAAGTTCGCTGTGTGCGTGCAGCCTCTCCCGCGCACGCGTTCGACTTCTGAAACCCTCCCTTCAGGGGAATGGAAGTTCCGGTTTCCTGCGCATGCGCAGTGCATGCAGGAAACCGGCACTTCAGATGGCCTTACGGCTGAGCACACAACGCCTACTCACCCGATAATAGTTGAATTTCTGACCCATTGAATCCATTGGTTGCAATCTACCAAAATTCCCTGGATTCTGGAGAGGTCCCAGCGGACTGTAAAACCTCAAATCTAACACCCCTATATAAGAAAGGAGGGAGACAGAAAGTAGGGATCTATAGACCAGTTAGCCTAACATCTATCATTGGGAAAATGCTGGAGTCCATCATTAAGGAAGTGCTAGCAGGACATTTAGAAAATCACAATATAATCAAGCAGAGTCAGCATGGTTTTATGAAAGGGAAATCATGTTTGACAAATTTGCTGGAGTTCTTTGAGGATGTAACGAGCAGGGTGGATAAAGGGGAACCAGCAGATGTCATGTATTTGGATTTCCAAAAGCCATTCCATAAGTTGCCACGTAAAATGTTACTGCACAAGAAGAGAGCTCACGTGGTTGGGGGTAATATATTAGATTGGATAGAGAATTGGCTAACTAATAGAAAACAGAGAGTCGGGATAAATGGGTCAGTTTCAGGTTGGCAAACTGTAACTAGTGGGGTGCCGACGGGATCAGTGCTGGGGCTTCAACTATTTGCAATCTATATTAATGACTTGGATGAAGGGACCGAGTGTAATGTAGCCAAATTTGCTGATGATACAAAGATAGGTGGGAAAGCAAATTGTGTGGAGGACACAAAGAATCTCCAAAGGGATATAAATAGGCTAAGTGAGTGGGCAAAAATCTGGCATATGGAGTATAATGTGGGAAAATGCGAGGTTATCCACTTTGGTAGGAAAAATAAAAAAGCAAATTATTATTTAAATGGAGAGAGATTACAAAATGCTGAGGAACAGAGTGATCTGGGGGTCCTTGTACATGAATCACAAAAAGTTAACATGCAGGTACAGCAAATATTTAGGAAGGCAAATGGAGTGTTGGCCTTTATTGCAAAGGGAATGGAATATAAAAGTATGGAATTCCCGTTACAACTCTACAGGGCTTGGGTGAGACCACATCTGGGGTGCTCCGTGCAGTTTTGGTCTCCTTATTTAAGGAAGGATATACTTGCATTGGAGGCTGTCCAGAGAAGGTTCATGAGGTTGATTCCGGAGATGAAGGGGTTGTCTTATGAAGAAAGGTTGAGCAGGTTGGGTCTATACTCATTGGAGTTTAGAAGAATGAGAGGGGATCTTATTGAAACATACAAGATTCTGAAGGGGCCTGACAGGGTAGATGCAAAGAGGATGTTTCCCCTCGTGGGGGAATCTAGAACTAGGGGGCAAAATTTCAGAATAAGGGGTCGCCCATTTAAAACGGAAATGAGGAAGAATTTCTTCTCTCAGATGTTCGTGAATTTTTTGGAATTCTGTTCCCCAGAGAGCTGTGGAGGCTGAGTCATTGAATATATTTAAGGTGGAGATAGACAGATTTTTGAACAATAAGGGAGTCAAGGGTTATGGGGAGCGGGCAGTGAAGTGGAGTTGAGGCCAAGATCAGATCAGCCATGATCGTATTGAATGGCGGAGCAGGCTCGAGGGGCCAAATGACCTACTCCTGCTCCTACATCTTACGTCTTATGTTCTTATGAGGGGGACGGACTGGATTTCTCTACAGAGAGCCTGCAAGTACTCGATGGGCCGAATGGACGCCTTTCTGTGCTGTATGACTCCATGAATCTATACCCTTCGAACAGTGCAGCGCTCCCTCAGGACTGCCCCTCTGACAATAAAGAGCTCCCTCAGTACTGCTCCTCCGACAGTGCAGCACTCCCTCAGTACTGCTCCTCCGACAGTGCAGCGCTCCCTCAGTACTGCCCCTCCGACAGAGAAGCGCTCCCTCAGTACTGCCCCTCCGACAGTGCAGTGCTCCCTCAGTACTGCCCCTCCGACAGAGAAGCGCTCCCTCAGTACTGACCCTCCGAAAGTGCAGCGCTCCCTCAGTACTGACCCTCCGACAGTGCAGCGCTCCTTCAGTACTGAACCTCCGACAGTGCAGCGCTCCCTCAGTACTGCCCCTCTGACAGTGCAGTGCTCACTCAGTACTGCCGCTCCGACAGTGCAGTGCTCCCTCACTACTGACTCTCCGACAGTGCAGCACTTCGTCAGTACTGCCCCTCTGACAGTGCAGTGCTCCCTCTGTACTGCCCCTCCGACAGTGCAGTGCTCCCTCACTACTGACTCTCCGACAGTGCAGTGCTCCCGCAGAACTGCCACTCAGACAGTGCAGCGCTCCCTCAGTACTGCCCCTCCGACAGTGCAGCGCTACCTCAGTACTGACCCTCCGACAGTGCAGCGCTCCATCAGTACTACACTTGAGTCTGAGCCTAGATTTTTGCACTCACGTTAAAAATGCATACGGTATCCTTGGCTTTATTAATAGACATGATGTGCAGATGCCGGTGCTGGACTGGGGTGGACAAATGTGAGAAGTCTTACAACACCAGGTTATAGTCCAACAGCTTTATTTCAAATCACAAGCTTTTGGAGCGCTGCTCCTTCGTCAGTGAAGTGAAGAGATGCATATAGGCACAGCATATATAGTCAGAGAACACTGCCAGGTGACTACAGTTAATCTTTCTAACTGCCCTTTATCACACCTCGGCAGAGAGATAATCACGGCAATCACAGGTGTGGATGGTGTCCAAACAGGTCAGTCAGGAAAACATTACATCAAAGACAATGAGGTGGGTACACAAGGGGTCAAATGTGGCAGATGCAGGGATCTGTATGTGAAACAAAAAACTTTTTTTGCTGAAAATCACACTAAGGGTCGCAATGGACATGATCTTCACCGCGCGTCAACTACAAGTGAAACGCAGGGAACAGCACCAACTGCTGTACATGGCCTTCTTTGACCTCACAAAGGCCTTTGAAGCTGTCAACCATGAGGGATTACGGAGTGTCCTCCTCAAATTCAGCTGCCCTCAAAAGTTTGTCACCATCCTCCGCCTGCTTCACAATGACATGCAAGACATGATCCTGACCAACGGATCCACCACAGACCCAATTCACATACGGATCAGGGTCAAGCAAGGCTGTGTCATCGCACCAACGCTCTTCTCGATCTTCCTTGCTGCAATGCTCCATCTCACCCTCAGTAAGCTCCCCGCTGGAGTGGTGCTAATCTACAGAACAAACGAGAAACGGTACAACCTCCATCACCTCCAGTCCAGATCCAAGGTCGTCCCATCCTCTGTCGTCCAATTACAGTATGCAGACGACGCTTGCGTCTGCGCACACTCTGAGGTCGAACTGCTAACCATCGTCAACACCTTCAACAAAGCGTACGAGAGCATGGGCCTTACACTAAACATCCGTAAGACAAAGGTCCTCTACCAGCCTGCCCCCACCACACAGTACTGCCCAGCAATTATCAAAATCCATGACGAGCCTTTGGACAACATGGACCACTTTCCATACCTCGGGAGCCTACTGTCAACAAGGGCAGACGTCGATGATGAAGTCCAACACCACCTTCAGTGTGCAAGTGCAGCCTTCTGTCGCCTGAGGAAGAGAGTGTTTGAAGACCAGGACCTCACACCCGGCACTAAGCTCATGGTCTACAGAGCAGTAGTGATACCCTCCCTCCTGTATGCTTCAGATACATGGACCATATACAGCAGGCACCTCAAAGCACTGGAGATGTACCACCAATGCTGCCTCCGCAAGATACTGCAAATCCATTGGCAGGATAGGCGCACCAACGTCAGTGTTCTCACTCAGGCCAACATCCCCAGCATCGAAGCTTTGACCACGCTCGATCAGCTCCGATGGACGGGTCACATCGTCTTCAAGCCCGATACAAGACTCCCAAAACAAGCGCTCTACTCGGTGCTCCGACACGGCAAGAGAGCCCCAGGTGGGCAGAGGAAACGCTTCAAGGACACCCTCAAAGCCTCCTTGAAAAAGTGCAACATCCCCACCTACACCTGAGAATCCCTGGCCCAAGACCACACAAAGTGGAGGAGAAGCATCCGGGAGGGCGCCAAACACCTTGAGTCACTTCGCTGGGAGCTAGCGCAAGCCAAGCGCAAACAGCGGAAGGAGCGCACATCAACCCAAGAACCCCACCCACCTACCCCTTCAACCACCGTCTGCCCCTCCTGTGACAGAGACTGTAGGACCCGGATTGGACTCATCAGTCACCTGAGAACTCATTTTTAATGTGGAAGCAAGTCATCCTCGGTTCTGAGGGACTGCCTAAGGGAGAGAGTAAGATGAAGAGGGGTGGGAGGAGGCTCGTTTGGAGCATAAACACCGGCATGGAGCAGTTGGGCTGAATGGCCTGTTTCTGTGCTGTACATTCTATGTAATTTTTTTCGCGGAGCGTTAGGCCCCGTTTTGATCACAGGCCTTGCCTGATTTCAATCAGTGAATTAAAAATCATTGATTATATTCTTATTACATTATTTATATCTAAATATTCTCAGGATATCACATCTAGAGGTAACCAAGACATGGATACGGGTTTCAGCAGAAGATGAGCTCAGGCATGGGTGGGGACGGCCGAAGTTTTGGAAGCAGAAATCACGCTGGAGACAGACCGTGATGCCTCCCACAGTTCAATAGTAACACTCAGCACTGACCCCTAAGGAACTGCCAGAGGAATCCGGACCCCAGCGAGAGACAGAACCTTACAGGGTAAACAGAAGGAGTATCCCAGTAACAGGACTGACCAACACAAACACTGTCTCAGCTTAATGCTCAGGAATATGAGGCGTGAGGAATGACAACCATCATAGTTTAAACTGCTACGCTGGGAGGTACAGCACGGGTTAGATACAGAGTAAAGCTCCCTCTACACTGTCCCATCAAACACTCCCAGGGCAGGTACAGCACGGGTTAGATATAGAGTAAATCTCCCTCTACACTGTCCCATCACACACTCCCAGGGCAGGTACAGCGCGGGTTAGATAGAGAGTAAGGCTCACTCTACACAGTCCCAAACATTCCCAGGTAGTTACAGCACGGGTTAGATACAGATGTAAGGTCTCTCTACACTGTCCCATCAATCACTCCCAGGGCAGGTACAGCACTGGTTAGACACAGAGTAAAGCTCCCTCTGCACTGTCCCATCAAACACTCCCAGGGCAGGTACAGCACAGATTAGATACAGAGTAAAGCTCCCTCTACACTGTCCCATCAAACACAACCAGGGCAGGTACAGCATGGGTTAGATACAGAGTAAAGCTCCCTCTACACTGTCCCATCAAACACAACCAGGGCAGGTACAGCATGGGTTAGATACAGAGTAAAGCTCCCTCTACTCTGTCCCATCAAACACTCCCGGGGCAGGTACAGCACAGGTTAGATACAGAGTAAAGCTCCCTCGACACTATCCCATCAAACACTCCCAGGGCAGGTACAGCATTGGTTCGATACAGAGTAAAGCTCCCTCTACACTGATCCCATTCCTTTAATTCACTCGGATCTGATCCCATTATTTAATTCACTCGGATCTGATCCTAGTCCTTTAATTCACTCGGATCTGATCCCATTCCATTAATTCATTGCGATTTCATCACAAATCTTTAATTCAGAAGGATCTGAACCCATTCCTTTAATCAACTGGGATATTATCCCAATCCTTTATTTCATGGGATCCGATCCCATTCCTTTAATTCACCGGGATCCGACCCCATTCCTTTAATTCACTAGAATCGACCTCATTCCTTTAATTAACTGGGATCCGACCACATTCCTTTAATTTACTGGGATTGAGTCCCAATCCTATAATTCACTGGGTTCGGACACCATCCCACTGTCCCCCCACTCAGCCTCGCCTACTCACAATCACCCTGTCCCTCCCAGTCTCCCCCAACCTGCCCCTCACCCTTTCCCCCACACAAACCCTCCGACTCTCCTTACACAGCCTCTCCCACTCTATCCCACCCAACCCCTCCCACTAAAACCCCATCCAGCCCCTCCCACTCTCGCTCACCCAGCCCATGCCACTCTAACCCCACCCAGACAATCCCACTCTCCCCTACCCAACACAACACACTCTCCCCCACCCAGCCACTCCCACTCTTCCCCACCCAGCCCCTGCCACTCTAACCCCACACAAACACTCCCACTCTCCCCTACCCAACACCACCCATCCAACCCAAAACAACCCCTCCCTCACACCCCCTCACTGCCGCTACCACTCTACCACCACGCAGCAGCTCCCAATCTCCTCCATCCAGCCCTTCCAACTCGAATACCAACCAGCCCCTCCCACTCCAAGCCCACCCAGCCCTACACACTCCAAACCCAACCAGCAACTTCCCACTTTCCCCCACCCAGCCCCTCCCACTCTTCCCCACCCAACCCCTTCCACTCTAACACCACACAGCCATTCTCACTCCAACTCCTCCCACTCTCCTCCTCCCAGCTCCTCCCACTCTTCCCCACCCAACCCCTTCCACTCTAACACCACACAGCCACTCTCACTCCAACCTCCGCCCACTCTCCCCCTCCCAGCTCCTCCCACTCTCCCCCACCCAGACCCTCCCACTCTTCCCCACCCAACATCTTCCACTCTAACACCACACAGCCACTCTCACTCCAACTCCTCCCACTCTCCCCCTCCCAGCTCCTCCCACTCTCCCCCACTCAGACCCTCCCACTCTCCCCCACACAGGCCCTCCTACTCCAACCCCACCTAGCCCCTCCCACTCGCCCCAGCCCAAACCTTCCCACTCTCCGCACACCCAGCCTCTCCAACTCTCCCCCACCCATTCCTACCACTATAACCCAATGCAGCGCCTTCCACTCCAACACCACACAATCCCTACAACTCTCTCCCACCCAGCACCTCCCACTCTCCCCCACCCAGACCCTCCCACTCTCCCTCTCCCAGACCCTCCCACTCTCCCTCTCCCAGACTCTCCCACTCTCCCTCTCCCAGACCCTCCCACTCTCCCTCTCCCAGCTCCTCCCACTCTCCCCCTCCCAGCTCCTCCCACTCTCCCCCACCCAGACCCTTCCACTCTCCCTCTCCCAGACCCTCCCACTCTCCCTCTCCCAGCTCCTCCCACTCTCCCCCTCCCAGCTCATCCCACTCTCCCCCACCCAGACCCTCCCACTCTCCCCCACCCAGACCCTCCCACTCTCCCCCACACAGGCCCTCCTACTCCAACCCCACCTAGCCCCTCCCACTCGCCCCAGCCCAAACCCTCCCACTCTCCGCACACCCAGCCTCTCCAACTCTCCCCCACCCATTCCTACCACTATAACCCAATGCAGCGCCTTCCACTCCAACACCACACAGTCCCTACAACTCTTTCCCACCCAGCACCTCCCACTCTCCCCCACCCAGGCTATCCCACTCTCCCCCTCCCAGCCCATCCCACTCTCCCCCAACCAGCCCCTCCCACACAAACCCCGCCCAGCCCCTATACTCCAACCCCACATAGTCCCTCCAACTCTCCCGCACCCAGCACCTCCCACTCTCCCCCACCCAGCACCTCCCACTCTTTCTCCACCCAGCCCCTCCCACTCTCACCCCACCCAGCACCTCCCACTCTAACTCCACGTTTCCCCTCCCACTCTCACCCCACGCTGCCCCTCCCACTCTAACTCCACGCTGCCCCTCCAACTCTGACCCCACGCTGCCCCTCCCACTCTAACTCCACGCTGCCCCTCCCACTCTCACCCCACCCAGCACCTCCTACTATAATAAAACACAGTTACCCCCACTCTCCCAACACAGAGACTCTGCGACACTAAACCCCACCTTGCCCCTGCCACTTTCACCCAACCCAGTCTCTCCCAATCTCCCAACACATAGAAACTCGTGCACTAACACCACCCATCCCCTCCCATTCTCACCCACCAGTCCCTTCCATTCTAACCACACCCAGCCCCTCCTAATATAACCAAACCAGACCCTCCCACTAACCACCCACCCAGCCACTCCCACTCTCCCCCCACACAGACCCTCCCACTCTAACACCACACAGTACCTCCCACACTCCCCCCAGCCAGCTCCTCCCACTCTACCCCAACCAGCCACTCCCACTCTCCCCCCACACAGACCCTCCCACTCTAACACCACACAGTACCTCCCACACTCCCCCCCACCCAGCTCCTCCCACTCTACCCCAACCAGCCACTCCCACTCTCCCCCCACACAGTCCCTCCCACTCTAACACCACACAGTACCTCCCACACTCCCCCCAGCCAGCTCCTCCCACTCTACCCCAACCAGCCACTCTCTCTCTCCCCCCACACAGTCCATCCACTCTCCCCCCACCCATCCCATACAACTCTCCCGCACACATCCCCTCCCCACTCTAACCCCACACAGCACCTTCAATTCTCCCCCCATCCAGCTCCTCCCACTCTCCCCCCACCCATCCCATACCACTCTAAACCAAGCTAGCCACTCTCACTCTCCCCACACCCAGCCCCTTCAACTCTCCCGCCAACCAGATCCTTCCACTCCAACCCCACTCGGACCCTCCCACTCTTCCTAACCCAGCCCCTCCTACTCACCCGCCAATCAGCCCCTCCTACTCTCGCCCCAACAGCCCCTCCCACTGCAACGTCAACCTGCCTCACCCACTCGTCCCCACCCAGCCCCTCCCACTCTCCCCCACACAGTCCCACCCACTCTTCCTCACCCAGCCCCTCCCACTCCAACACCAACTAGCCCCACCCTCTTCAACCACACATAGCCCCTCTAACACCAACCCCATACAGACCCTCCCACTCTAACCCCACGCAGCCCCTCCCACTTCAACCCCACCCAGCCCCTCCTAATCCAAACCCACCCAAACCCTCCCACTTTCCCGACCCAGCCCCTCCCACTCTCCCCTACACAGCCCCTCCCACTCTTCCCACCCAGTCACCCGCACTTTCCCAAAACCAATCCCCCCAATCTCCCCCACCCAGCCCATTCCACTCTCCACTACCCAGCCACTCCCACTCTCCCCCACCCAGCCCCTCCCACTCTTCCTACCCAGCCCCTCCCACTCTCCCCTCATTCCCTGCCACTCTTTCCCACCCAGCACCTCCCACACTTCCCACACAAAACCGCCTCCACTCCAACCCCACCCGGCCCCTCCCACTCCCCCCCCACCCAGCCCCTTGCACCACAACCCCACACAAACCCTCCCACTCTAACCCCACGCAGCTCCTCCCAATTCAGCCCAACACAGCTCCTTCCACTCTACCCCACCCAAGCTCTTAAAATCTTCCCCACCAAGTCACTCCTGCTCTCCCCCACCCAGCTCCTCCTACGCTTTACCACCCAGTCCCTCCCACATTCCCCCACCCAGAACATCCCACTCTTTGCCACCCAGCCGCTTGCAATCTCACCCCACACTGCCCCTTCCACTCCAACATCACCTAGCCTCCCCACTTCAAGCACACCCAGCATCTCCCACCCCAATCCCACATAGACCCACACACTCTACCCCCACGCAGCCCCACCCACTCCAACACCACCCACTCCAACCCCAAGCTGCCCCTCCCAATCCAACCCCACCCAAACCCTCCCACTCTCCACACCCAGCCCCTCCCACTCTTCCGTACCCAGCCCCTCCCACTCTCCCCATCCAGTCTCCCAAATCTCCCCCACGCAGCCACTCCCATTCTCCCTAACCCAGCCATTCCCACTCTCCCCCACCCAGCCTCACCCACTCTCCCCACATCCAGACCCTCCCACTCTTCCTCACCCAGCCCATCCCACTCTCCCACCAACCATCCCCTCCCACTCCAACCCCACACAAACCGTCCGACTCTAACCCCACGCAGCCCCTCCCAATTCTGCACCATACAGCCACTTCCACTGTACCCCACCCATCCACTACATCTCTTCCTCACCAAGCCCCTTCCACTCTCCCACACCCAGCCCTTCCCACGCTTTCCCACCCAGCCTCTCCCAGTTTCCCCCAGCCAGCCCCTCCCACTCTTCCCACAGCCAGCCCCTCCCACTCCAACCCAACAAAATCTCTCCCACTCTAACCACACGCAGCCCCTCCCAATTCTGCCCCACACAGCCCCTTCCACTATTCCCCACCCAGCCTCAACAACACTTCCACAACGAGCCCGTCCCACTCTCCCCAACCAAGCTCATCCCACGCATCCCCACGCAGCTCCTCCCACTTTCCCCCACCCAGCCCCTCCCACTCTTCGCCACCCGGTCCTTGCAATCTAACACCACCCTGCACTGTCCACTTCAACACCACCTAGCCACCACACTTCAAACACACCCAGCCTCTCCCACTCCTACCACACACAGACCCTCCCACCCCAACCCCACAGAGACCCTCCCACTCTAACCCCACCCAGCCCCACCCACTCCAAACCCACGCAGCCACTTCCACTCCAAGCAAACACAAAACCCGCCCACTCTCCCCTACCCAGCCCAACCCACCCTCCCCGACCCAGACCCTCCCTTACACACCCCACCCAAACCCTACCACTCTCCCGCACCCAGTCTCACCCACTCTTCCCCATTCAGCCGCTGGCACTCCAACTCCACCCAGCCCCAACCACTTAAACCCCACCCAGCCCCACCCACTCTCCACTAATCTAGCCCCTCCTACTCTCCTCAACCCATCAGCTTCCACTCACCCCACCCAGCCCCTTCCACTCTAAACTCACCCATTAGCTACCACTCTCCCCACCCAACCCCTCACACTCTCTCCCCACCCAGCCCATCCCACTCTCCCCCCACCCAGCCCATCCCAGTCTAACCCTACACAAACCCTCCCAATCTCCCCCACCCTGTACCTTCCACTCTCCCCCACCCAGCACCATCCACTCTAACAAATCCCAGCCCCTCCCACTCAACCCCCACCCTGCCCCTTCCAATCTAACCACACCTAGCCCCTCCCAATCAGCCCCCACCCAGCCACTCCCACTATAACCCCATCCAGTCCCTTCCAACCTCCCCCCTTCCCACGTTCTCCCAATCAGCCTCTCCCATTTTTAGCCCATACTCAGCTCCTCCCACTCTCCCACACCCTGCCCACACATGCTCTGACCGACGTCAGTTAAGTTTCCAGTTCTTGAGCCATTATATCTGCACGGTCACTACAGCGGATTTAAATTTACTCACTCTGTTCCTCCACGGAATGATGTCGGTGGAACTACAGGTCTAAACAAACCTGTAGAAATAATAGAGTAATAATAGCAGTGGATTTCAACTTCCACAATATTTACTGGGATAGTCAGAGTGTGGAAGGCTTAGAGGGTGCGGAATTCTTAAAGTGCATCCAGGAGAGCTTTTTGAGCCAGCGTGTAGAAAGTCCTACAACAGAGGGGGCGGTACTGGACATAATTCTAGGGAATGTAGCCGGGCAAGTGGTAGAAGTGTTAGTAGGATGCATTTTGGTGACAGTGACCATAATTCGGTGAGATTTAAGGTAGTCATGGAAAAGGACAACGATGGACCGGAAATAAAGTTTCTAAATTGGGGGAATGCCGATTTTAATATGCTAAGGCAGGATCTGGCCAAAAAGGACTGGGTTTAGCTACTTGTAGGAAAATCCACATCAGAGCAGTGGTAGTCTTTCAGAAAGGAAATAGAGAGAGTACAACGCCAACATGTTCCCATAAAGGTCAAGGGTGGGACCAACAAGCCCAGAGAACCCTGGATGTCAAGGGATATACGAGAATGGATTAGGAAAAAAAAGGGAGGCTTTTGGCAGATACAAAGGACTAAAAACAGTGGAAACCCGAGAGGAGTATAGAAAGTGCAGGGAGTACTTAAAAAAGAAATTAGTAGAGCGAAGAGGGGGCATTGAAATAACACTGGCGAGCAAAATAAAGGAAAATACCAAGGTGTTTTATAAGTATATTAAGGGCAAGAGGATAACCAGGGAAAGATTAGGGCACATTAGGGACCAAAGTGGCAATCTGTGTGTAGAGCCAGAAGATGTAGGTGGGGTTTTAAAAGAATATTTTGCATCTGTGTTCACTATGGAGAAGGACGACGTAGGCATAGAAATCAGGCAGGGGGATTGTGATATACTTGAACAAATTAGTTCGAGAGGGAGGAGGTACTAGCGGTTTTAGCGGGCTTAAAAGTGGATAAATCCCCAGGCCAAGACGAGATGTATCCCAGGCTGCTGCGTGAGGAAAGGGAGGAGACTGCAGGCGCTCTGACACAAATTTTCAGAACCTCTCTGGCCACAGGGGAGGTGCCAGAGGACTGGAGAACAGCTAACGTAGTACCATTGTTCAAGAAGGGTAGTAGGGATAAACCAGGGAATTACAGGCCAGTGAGCCTAACATCAGTGGTAGGGAAATTATTGCAGAAAATTCTGAGGGGCAGAATTAGTCTCCACTTGGACAGGCAAGGATTAATCAAGGATAGTCAGCATGGCTTTGTGTAGGCTTCGCAAAATCCCCCAGAAACTCGAACAGAGCCCTAAAGGGAGTGATTTTTGGACCTTTCATACAAACTTGGGATGATGGGACCTAAGTGAAGTGATTTGATGTAAAAACCTCAGTTTTGGAAAGATCAGGGAAGAAAATCCCTAGGAAACTGACTTTTGAATCTTACTGTTCGGAGAGACATCTTTCACAGACACAAGACAAGCTGCGGAGGGGCGTGGCCAGGCAGTGAACAGATTTGGGTATTGGGGCCCAATCAAGCTGTCTGGGAATTGTTTACACTGCAAATCCTACCAAGGTGGAAGAGACAAAGCAAAAACTCACACACACATCGAAATATGAATAAACCAAGAACGATATTGAAATCCCCAGGTCCAAACAGGAGATTGGAAATCTAAAACGATTCCTGACAATAAAACTTCCAGCACACAGTTTCATAGCCCATTAACCCATCAAAATCCCAACAACCAGGTATCCATAGAACTGATTTAAAAACCCACCAAAAGACCTAGGACAATAGGGTGAAGATTTGGCCCGTAGATAAGGCTGTGTTTAAATCGGGAAACGATCAAGTCATATTTAACACTGAGCTAAAGCCATCGGAACTGGCAAGCCCGCCAAAACTAGCAAGCTTCATTTGTAACCAAAAGGAATCCGTTTTAGCAAGGGTTTTTTTGGGCGCGAGAAAGAAACAGTATAATTGAAAGCCTGTCCCATAACTTCTCTCTCTTTCGGACTCGCTGACTACAGGGACACAGCTGTCTCCCTGCTCCAGCAAAAACCATTACAAGCCACGAGGAGGAAGGCCAGAAAACAGAGCAGCACGCAAGAAGAAACCAGAGCGACTGCCTCAGTGACCATCGGACACCTCGCAGCAACAAGGGCCTTACGGAGTCTTTTAAACAAAAGACTCTAAAATCTTGTCAAGGATTCGTTTGTGAGCATTATCCCCGATCTCCTGCGACCAAAAACCTAGCTAGATAGTGGGATCTTCGGGAGGGATAAGGTTTTGTTTGATATATTGTCATTGTCCCTCGCTTGTACCGAGTGCTCCCCAATCTGTGTTTAAGTAATAAGTGTGTTTCAAGTTTGTTTCAAAGTCTAGGAACCAGAGGGGTGTGGGAGCGATTCGAACCGCTCACTGAGTCAGAAAGCGAAGGCTGACCCCATTACCACCCCCCTTACATTTGTCAGGGGGAGATCATGTCTGACCAATTTGATTGAATTTTTCGAGGGGGTGACTAGGTGTGCGGATGAGGGTAGTGCAGTTGATGTGGTCTACATGGACTTCAGTAAGGCTTTTGACAAAGTCCTGCATGGGAGACTGGTCAAGAAGGTAAAAGCCCATGGGATCCAGGGCAACTTGGCACATTGGATCCAAAATTGGCTTAGTGGCAGGAGGCAGAGGGTGATGGTCGAAGGTTGTTTTTGTGACTAGAAGCCTGTGTCCAGTGGTGTACCGCAGGGATCGGTGCTGGGTCCTTTTGCTGTTTGTAGTGTACATTAATGATTTAGATATGAATGTAGGAGGTGTGATCAGTAAGTTTGCAGATGACACGAAAATTGGTGGGGTGGTAAATAGCGAGGAGGGAAGCCTTAGCCTACAGGACAATATAGAGGGGTGGGTCAGATGGGCAGAACAGTGGCAAATGGAATTTAACACTGAAAACTGTGAGGTGATGCATTTTGGGAAGACTAACAAAGCAAGGGAATATACAATGAATGGTAGGACCCTATGAAGGACAGAGGATCAGAGGGACCTTGGTGTGCATATACATATGTCCCTGAAGGCAGCAGGACTGGTAGATAAGGTGGTTAAAAAGGCATATGTTACACATGCCTTCATTAGCCGAGGCATAGAATAAAGAGGAGGGAGGTTATGATGGAGCTGTACAAAACGCTAGCTAGGCCACAGCTGGAATACTGTGTGCAGTTCTGGTCGCCACACTATAGGAAGGATGTGATTGCATTGGAGAGGGTGCAGAGGAGATTCACCAGGATGTTACCTGGGCTGGTGCCCTTCAGCTATGAAGAGAGACTGGACAGGCTGGGTTGTTTTCCTTAGAGCAGAGAAGGCTGATGGGGGGCCTGATTGAGGTGTACAAAATTATGAGAGGCATAGATAGGGTAGATAGAAAGGAACTTTTCCCCTTAATAGAGGGGTCAATAACCAGGGTGCATAGTTTCAAGGTAAGGGGCAGAAGGTTCAGAGGGGATTTGAGGAAAAACGTTTTCACACAGAAGGTGGTTGTAATCTGGAACTCACTGCCTGAAAGGGTGGTAGAGGCAGGAACCCTCACAACATTCAAGAAGCATTTAGATGAGCACTTGAAACGCCAAAGCACACAAGGCTACGGACCAAGTACTGAAAAATGGGATTAGAATAGACAGAGCTTTATGGCCGGTGCAGACACGATGGGCCGAAGGGCCTCTTTCTGTGCTGCATAACACTATGACTCTATGACTCTGATCCAAGCCACATGCTGGACTGTTACTACCCTCACCACTCACTGTAATACTGATATACCTCGCACCACTCACTGTTGCCACTGCCACTTTAATCCCATGGGCTTCAACTTTGGTAATATATGGTACTTTATCAAGCAACTTTTGAAAGGATAAGGAAATTGGGTAAGCGTGAGTAGTATCAATCATAAAACCATAGAATTGGTGAGACAAGTTGTGTTGACAATTTGTTTGGCGGACGATGACGACCCGCTCTGATCACAGGTCTCGCCTGGTTTCAATCAGTGAATTTCAAAATCAGTGATTTTAATACCATTTTATTATTTATATTTCTTTGTTCTCAGGATATGGGTGACGCTGTCAAGACCGGAATTACTTGCCCATCCCTAGTTACCCATGAGCAATTGCTGGGCCTTCATCTTGAGCCGCTGCAGTCCGTGTGGTGAAGGTGTTACTGTTACCGAAGGAATTGCAGGCTTTTGACACAGTGCCGATGAAGGAACGGCGATATATTTGAAGGCTACAGTAGCATAGTGGTTATGTTGCTGGACAAGTAAATAAGTTGCCGGGACGAATAATCCTGAGTTCAAATCCCACCAGCTGGGGAATTTAAATACAATTCATCAAACAAATCTGGAAAAAAGATTGAGTCAGTAGTGGTGACCATGAAACTACCGGATTGTCGTATAAACACATCTGGTTCATTATTGTCCTTTACGGAAGGACATCTGCCGTCCTTATATATTATGTCCGAAATGTGACTCCAGACCCACAGCAATGTCGTTGACTCTTCGCTGCCCTCTGAAATTGCCAAGCAAGCCACTCAGTTGTATAAGGTGGCTCACCACCACCTTCTCCAGGACAATTATGGATGGACAATAAATGGTGGCCTTGCCAGCGACATCCACATCCGAAGAATGAATAAAAAATGATTTATTAGTGGTCATAATGATTTATAAAGGGTTATAATGTAATATTTTATTTTATTCGTTTATGGAATATGGGCGTCGCTGGCAAGGCCAGCGTTTGTTGCCCATCCCTAATTGCCCTTGAGAAGGTGGTGGTGAGCCTTCTTCTTGATTCGCGTTAGTCCCTTGTGGTGAAGGAAATCCCAAAGTGCTGTTAGGGAGGGAGTTCCAGGATTTTGACAAAGCGATGATGAAGGATCGGTGATATAATTCTAAGATAGGATGGTGTGTGACTTGGAGGGGAACTTGGAGGTCGTGGTGTTCCCATGCGCCTGCTGCCCTTGTCCTTCTAGGTGGAAGAGGTTGCGGGTGGGAGGCGCTGCCGAAGACGCCTTGGCGAGTTGCTGCAGTGCATCTTGTAGATGGTACACTCTGCAGCCACGGTACGCCGGTGGTGGAGGGAGTGAATGTTTAAGGTGATAGTTGGGATGCCAATCATGTGGGCTGCGTTGTAGTGGATGGTGTCACAGTATTCAAGTGGCTGGACCAGTTACGTTCCTGGTTTCTGGTGATCCCAGGAAGTTGATAGTGTGGGATTCGGCGATGGTAATGCCATTAACTGTCAAGTGTCGGTGGTTAGATTCTCGCTTGTTGGAGATAGTCATTGCCTGGCAATTGTGTGGCGCTAATGTTAACTACCACTTATCAGCCCAAGCCTGAACGTCCTCCAGATCTTGCTGCATGCGGGCATGGACTACTTCATTATCTGAGGAGTCGTGAATGGCACTGAATACTGTGCAGTCTTCAGCGAACATCCCCATTTCTGACCTTATGTTGGAGGGAAGGTCATTGATGAAGCAGCTGAAGATAGTTGGGCCTAGGACGCTGCCCTGAGGAACTCCTACAGTGATGTCCTGGGGCTGTGATGATTGACCTTCAACCACCACAACCATTTTGCTTTTTGCTAGGTAGGACTAAGGGTTATGAAGTTTTATTAATGGTCGTAATGATTTACAAAGGGTTATAATGTTTTATTAATGTTCATAATGATTTATAAAGTGTGATGAAGTTTTGTTAATGATCACAGTGATTTATAAAGGGTTATATGTATATTTTTATTCGATTATGGGATGTGGGTGTCGCTTGCAAGGCCAGCATTTATTGCCCATACCTAACTGCCCTTGAGAAGGTGGTGGTGAGATACCTTCTTGAACCGATGCAGTCCTGTGTGGTGAAGGTACTCCCACAGTGCTGTTATAATGGGAGTGCCAAGATTTTGACCCAGCGATGATGAAGGATCGGTGATATAATTATAAGTCAGGATGGTGTGTGACTTGGAGGGGAACTTGGAGGTGGTGGTATTTCCAACCGCCTGCTTCACTTGTTCTTCTAGGTGGAAAAGTTTGCAGGACTGGGAGGTGCTGCCGAAGAAGCTTTGCCGAGTTGCTCCAGTAGATGGTACACACAGCAGCCACGATACGCTGGTGGTTGAGGGAGTGTATGTTTAAGATGGTGGATGGGGTGCCAATCGAACGAGCTGCTTTGTCCTGGTTGGTGTCGAGCTTCTTAAATGTTGTTGGAGTTGCACTCATCCAGGCAAGTGGAGAATATACCCTCACACTCCTTACTTGTGCCTTATGGATGGTAGAAAGGCTTTGGGGATTCAGGAAGTGAGATACTCGCCGCAGAATATCTAGCTTCTGACCTGCTCTTGTTGCCACAGTATTCATGTGGCTCGTCCAGTTAAGTTTCTGGTCAATGGTGAGCCCCAGGCTGTTGATTGTGGGGGTATCGCCGATGGTAATGCCATTGAATGTCAAGGAGCGGTGCTTCGACTCTCGCTTGTTGAAGTTAGGCTATGCCTGACACTTCTGTGGTGCGAATGTTACCTGCCACTTCTCAGCTCAAGACTGAACGTCGTCCAGATCTTATTGCATGCGGGCATGGACTGCTTTATTATCTGAGGAGTTGTGAAGAGCACTGAACACTTTGCAGTATTCAGCGAGCATCCGCATTTCTGACCTTATGTTGAAGCAGCGGAAGATGGTTGTGCCTAGGACACTGCCCCGAGGAACTCCTACAGCGATGACCTGGGGTTCTGATGATTGACCTTCAACCACGACAACCATCTTCCTTTGTGCTAGGTATGACGAAGGGTTATAAGAACATAAGAAAATAAGAAATAGGAGCAGGAATAGGCCACTTGGCCTCTCGAGTCTGTTCCGACATTCAATAAGATCATGGCTGATCGAGGGCTCAAAGCTACTTCCCAGCCCGCTCCCCACAACCCTTCACTTCCTTATCTTGCAAAAATGTGTCTATCTTCACTTTAAATGTGTTTAATGACCCAGCTTTACTGCTCTCTGGGGCAGAGAATTCCACAGATTTATGACCCTCTGAGAGAAGAAGTTTCTCCTCATCTCAGTTATAAAAGGGTGGCCCTTTATTCTGAGACTGTGCACCCGAATTCTAGACTTTCCCATGAGGGGAAACATTCTCTCTGCATCTAGCCAATCGAGCACCCTCAGAATCTCAAATGTTTCGATAAGATCACCTCTCATTCTTCTAAATTCCGATGAGTATTTGCCCAGCCTGCTCATAAGTCAAACCACTCATCTCTGGAATTAACCTAGTGAAACGTCCATGAACTGCCTCCAATGCAACTATATCCCTCCTTAAAAAAGGAGACCAAAACTGTACGCAGTTCTCAATGTGTGGTCTCACCAATACCATGTACAGTTGTAGCAGGACTTCATTGCTTTTATACTCCAACCCCCTTGAAATAAAGGCCAATATTCAAATTGCCTTTTTGATTACTTGCTGTACCTGCATACTAACTTTTTGTGTTTCATGCACAAGATCCCTCAAGTCCTTCTGAACTGTAGCATTTTGTAATCTCTCTGCTTTTAAATAATAGTTTGCCTTTTAATTTTTCCTTCCAAAGTGGATAACCTCGCACTTTCCCACCTTAAACTCCATCTGCCAAATGTTTGCCCACTCACCTAGCCTGTTTATATATCTTTGCAGATTCTATGAGTCCTCTGCACAACTTGCTTTCCCACCCATCTTTGTATCATCTGTAAATTTGGCTGCATTACACTCGATCCCTTCATCAAAGTCATTAATGTAGATTGTAAATAGTTGGGGCCCCAGCACCCATCCTTGTGGCACCCCACTAGTTACCGTTTGCCAACCAGAAAATTACCCATTTATCCCGACTCTCTGCTTTCTGTTTGTTAGCCAATTCTCTATCCATGCTAATATATTACCCCCAACTCCGTGACATCTTATCTTATGCAGTAATCTTTTATGTGACAACTTATCGAATGCCTTCTGGAAATCCAAATGCACTACATCCACTGTCTCATCCTTGTCCACCCTGCTTGTTACATCCTCAAAGAACTCCAGCAAATTTGTTAAACTTGATTTACTTTTCCTAAAACCATGCTGACTCTGTTTGACTGCAGTATGTTTTTCTAATGCCCTGCTACTGCTTTCTTCATGAAGGACTCCAGCATTTTCCCAACGACAGATGTTAGCTTAACTGATCTATAGTTTCCTGCTTTCTGTCTCCCTCCATTCTTAAATAGGGGTGTTACATTAGCGGTTTTACAATCCGCTGGGACCTCTCCAGAGTCCAAGGACTTTTGGTATGTTCCAACCAATGCATCCAGTATCTCTGCAGCCACTTATTTTAAGACCCTGGTGCAGGCCATCTGGTCCAGGGGACTTGTCGTCTTTTAGTGCCATTATTTTACTGAGTGTGATAGTGATTTTCTTCAGTTTCCCACTCCCTGTGGCCCCTTGATTATCCATTATTGGGATGTTGTTGGTGTATTCTACAGTGAAGACAGATGCAATATATTTGTTCAGAGTCTCTGCCATTTCACCGTTCCCCATTATTAATTCCCCAGTCTCATCCTCTAAGCGACCAACATTTATTTTAGCTACTCTCTTCCTTTTTATATACCTGTAGAAGCTCTTACTAACCGGTTAAATGATTCTTGCCAGCTTACTCTCATAATTCATCTTCTCTCGCTTTGTTATTTTTTACGTCATCCTTTGCTGGTTTTTAAAAATGTCCCAATCCTGTGGTCTCCCTCCAATCTTGGCAATATTGTATGCCTTTATTTTCAATTTGATACCATCCTTTACTTCCTTAGTTAGCTACTGATGGTGGTCCCTTCTCTTAAAATCTTTCTTTCTCCCTGGAATATATTTTTCTTTAGAGTTATGAAATATCACCTTAAATGTCCGCCACTGCATTTCAACTTTCTTACCCTGTAAATTGTTTTTCCAGTCTACTTTAGCCAGTCTGCAATCATGCCATTATAAATGCCTTTGTTTAAGATCAGGACATTGGTTTGGGATACAACTTTCTCACCCTGCAACTGAATTTGAAATTCAACCATGCTGTGATCACTTTCTCCTAGATGATCCTTTACTATGAGATCATTTATAAATTCTCTCTCATTACATAGTACCAGATCCAAGATAGCCTGCTCCCTGGTTGGTTCCATTACATACTGTTCTAGGAAAACATCCCGGATGCACTCTATTAACTCCTCCTCCAGGCTACCATGGCCAATTTGATGTGTCCAATCAATATGGAAATTAAAAACACCCATGATTATTACCGTACCACTTTTTTACAGGCCTCCATTATTTGTTGATTTATACTCTGTCCAACAGCATGGCTACTGTTCGGGGGCCTTCAGATTACGCCCACCCCAGAGACTTTTTCCCCTTATTATTTATTACATCCACCCAAACCGATTCTACATCTTGGTCTTCTGAGCCAATATCACTTCTCACCAATTCACTGATCCCATCTTTTACCAACAAAACCACCCCACCTCCCTTTCCTTTCTTTCTATCCTTCCGGATTATCATATACCCTGGAATATTCAGTTCCAAGCCCTGGTGGCCCTGCAACCACGTCTGTGTAATGGCGATCAAATCATACCCATTTGTATCTATTTGTGCCGTCAACTCATTTATCTTGTTACGAATGCTGCGTGCATTCAGATATAGAGCTTTTATCTTTGTCTTTTTACCATTATTCCTTGTTTTGGCCTTTTTTTCTGTTACTATCTTATTCTTAATCATTCAGTCCCTTCCTGTCATATTCTGGTTATTATTTCACCCGTCTCCAGCCTGCTCTATTGCTTTCTCATTTCTCATTGACTTTTAATTTTCCTGCTCATCTGTATCCTCTCCCACCCCCCCGCACTATTTAGTTTAAAGCCCTCTCTACAGCCTTAGTTATTCGATTTGCCAGGACACTAGCCCCAGCATAATGCAAGTGAAGCCCGTCAAAACGGAATAGCTCCCTCTTATCCCAGTACTGGTGCCAGCGCCCCACAAATCGAAACCCATTTCTCCCACACCAGTCTTTGAGCCACTTGTTAATTTCTCTGATCTTATTTACCCTATGCAAATTCGCTCGTGGCTCAGGTAGTAATCCAGAGATTATTACCTTTGTGGTTCTTCTTTTTAATTTAACCCCTCGCTGCTCATACTCTCTCAGCAGAACCTCTTTCTTTGTCCTACCTATGTCATTGGTACCTCCGTGGACCATGACAACTGGATCTTCCCCCTCCCACTCCAAGTTTCTTTCCAGCCCAGAGGAGATGCCATAACCTTGGTTATGATGTTTTATGAATGGTCATAATGATTTATAAAGGGTTATGATGTTTTATTAATGGTCATAATGATTTATAAAGGGTTGTAATGATTTATTAGTGGTCATTATGAGTTAGAAATGTTTATAATGTTTTCTTAATGGTCTTAATCATTTACAAAAGGTTAATGTGTTTAGTTAATAGCCATAATGATTTATAAAGGGTTATGATGTTTTGTTAATTGTCATTAATGCTCGCCCTCGCCGCCCGCCCGTTCTCAGGGTAACCAGGCCTCCCGCTGCCGCCGCCCTCCGGACTCTGGCCTTCCGCCCCCACTCCGCGGCCTCGCTTCTGGGAGAGGGGAGACCTCAATGGTGGCAATCGACCCAGGGGGAAGCCCCCGATAGAGAGAGAGAGAGAGAGAGAGAGCGACAGACGCCATCTTTGTGCGGGGCGCCATTGCCGCCATCTTTGAACGGGGCCGCTCCCGCTTTTTTGCTCCTTGAGCGGCGCCGCCATCTTTGTATAGGACAGGGTTGCCGCCATCTTAGTGCGGGCGGGAGTTCCGCTGCTTTAGGTTGCGCGTTTGGGGTCGGCCATCTTTGTCTCGGGCACTGCTGCCTTTCCAGAGGGGCCTGACAGATGGCCGCGCCCAACGATCACTGCCTCCCCTCTCTCAGTGATGTCCCTCCCTGGGATGCTCAGCTCCAGGCTCTCTGTTGGATCGGTGTCGAGATATGAATTCCTGCTTCTGTCGTCCCAGTGTATTTAAATTAAGCCACTTTCTTCCTGGAACAACTCTACTGTCCTTCCAACAAGTGGCTTTTGTTTGGCTGGCAACAGCTCACCTCTGTGCTGTTAGTGGAGATAAAAAAATCTGGGATCACACTTCGTAATAAAGCACATTCTGTCAAATGATCAGCAACAGCTCAAAGGGCCCACAGCACACAGAATTTGACAGAACTAAGAGGGAAACACATCTCCCTCTGTCTATAATCTGTTTCTCACTCCGTGTTTGTCTGCTATCATCGATCTCCCCTCTGTCTCTGTCACACCCTCTCTCTCCCTATCTATATCTAATAATATCACATCGCTCTCTCTCCATCGATCTCTCATCTATGTCTGTCACCCCCTCTCTCTCCCTGTCTATATCTAATAATATCACATCGCTCTCTCTCCATCGATCTCTCATCTATGTCTGTCACCCCCCTTTCTCTCTCCCATCTATATCTCATAAGCTCCTCTCTATCTCCAACGTTCTCATCTCTATCTCCGTCACCACTCTCTCCCGATCGATATGTAAAAATCTCTCGTCTGGCTATCTGAATCTATCTCTCCTCTCTATTTCTGTGTCTCAGTCTCGACCTCAATCTCGGTCTTTGTCTCAATCACTCTCTCTCAGTCTCTCACAGTCTCTCTCTGTCACTCTCTGCCATTTTCTGTCTCTTTGAAACTCTCTGTCTCACTCTATCTCCGCCTCTCTCACTCACTCTCTGCCATTCTCAATCACTCTCTGTCTCTCTCACTCTATCTCCGTCTTTCTCACTCACTCTCTGCCATTCTTACTCACTCTCTGTCTCTCTCACTAACTCTATATGTCTCTCACTCAGGCTTTGTCTCTCTCACTCACTCTCTGTCTCTATCACTCACTCTCTTTCTCTCTCATTCACTCTCTGTCCCAGTCACACTCTGCCTCTCTCACTCACTCTTTTCCTCTCTAACACACTCACTGCCTATCTCACTCACTCTCTGTCTCTGTCAATCACTCTCCGCTTCTCTCATTCATACTCTGTCACTCTCTCTCAATCTCTGTCACTCTCAATCACTCTCTGTCTCTCTAACTCACTCTCTGTCTCTCTCACTCACTCTCTGTCTCTATTACTCACTCTCTGCCTCTCTCATTCACTCTCTGTCCCACTCACTCTCTGCTTCTCTCACTCACTCTCTGCCTCTCTCACTCAATCTCTGTCTCTCTCACTCCCTCTCTGTTCTCTCAATCACTGTCTCTATTACTCACTCTCTGCCTCTCTCATTCACTCTCTGTCCCACTCACTCTCTGCCTCTCTCACTCACTCTCTGCCTCTCTCACTCTATTTTGCCTCTCTCACTCACTCTCTGCCACTCTCACTCACTCTCTGTCTCACTCACTCGCTCTCTACCTCTCTCACTCAATCTCTGTCTCGCTCAGTCTCAGCCTATCTCACTCACTCTCTGCCTCTCTCACACACTGTCCATCTCTTTCACTCACTCTTTGTCTCGCTCACGCACTCTCGGTCGCTTTCATGCACTCTCTTTCACTATCACTCACTCTCTGTCTCTCTCACTCACTCTCTGCCTCTCCCACACACTGTCGTTCTCTTTCACTCACTCTCTGTCTCGCTCACGCACTCTCGGTCGCTTTCATGCACTCTCTTTCACTATCACTCATTCTCTGTCT
Source organism: Squalus acanthias (assembly GCA_030390025.1). NCBI lineage: Eukaryota > Metazoa > Chordata > Chondrichthyes > Squaliformes > Squalidae > Squalus > Squalus acanthias. Next base: position 327,822 of record JASTWF010000255.1, on the reverse strand, counting down.
CTCTCACTCAGTCTCTACCTCCCTCACAAACTCTCTGTCTATCGCACACACTGTCGTTCTCTTTCACTCACTCTCTGTCTCGCACACGCACTCTCTGTCTCGCTCTCGCATTCTCTTTCACTATCACTCACTCTCTGTCTCTCTCACTCAATCGCTGCCTCTCTCCCTCACTCTCTGTCTCTGTCACTCACTCTCCGTCTCGCTCTCTGTCTCTGTTGGTCTGTTTCACAGCCCTAAGTCTCTGTTTATCACTCTCTCTCTGTCTTTATTTGTCTCTGCCTCTCACACTTTCACTGTTGTCTCCCTCTCTCTGTCTCTCTAGCTCTCACTGTCTCTCCCTCTCACTGTCTCTCTTTCTCACTGTCTTTCTCTCTCACTGTCTCGCTCTGGATCTCTCTCTGTCTCTCGTCTCTGCCACTCTCTCTTTCAGCCTGGCTCTCCCGCTGCCTTTCTCTCTGCGCCTCTCTCACTCGCTCACTGTCTCTATCACTCACTCTCTTTCTCTCTCATTCACTGTCTGTCCCACTCACTGTCTGCCTTTCTCACGCACTCTCTGTCTATCTCACTCACTCTCTGTCTCTCTCACTCACTCTCTACCACGCTCACTCACACTCATACTCTCACACACTCTCTGTCTCTCTCAGTTACTCTCTTTCTCTCTCATTCACCATCTGTCCCACCCTCACTCTCTGCCTCTCACCCTCACTCTCTGACTCTCTCACTCACTCTCTGACTCTCTCACTCATTATTTTCCTCTCTAACTAACTCACTGCCTATCTCACTCACTCTCTGCCTCTCTCACTCGCTCTTTGCCTCTCTCACTCACTCTCTGTCTCTCTCAATCACTCTCTGTTTCTCTCACTCGCTCTCTGTCTCTCTCATTCAATCTCTGTCTCGCTCATTCTCTGCCTTTCTCACTTAATCACTGTCTCTCTCACTCAATCTCTGTCTCTCTCACGCACTCTCTTACTCTCTCAATCAATCTCTGTCTCTCTCACTCATTCTTGCTCTCTCACTCACTTTCTGCCTCTCTCACTCAATCTCTGTCTCTCTCACTCAATCTCTGTCTCTCTCACGCACTCTCTTACTCTCTCAATCAATCTCTGTCCCTCTCACTTATTTTAGCTCTCTCACTCACTCTCTGTCTCTCTCACTCAATCTCTGTCTCGCTCACTCTCTGCCTGTCTCACTTAATCTCTGTCTCTCTCACTTAATGTCTGTCTCTCTCACGCACTCTCTTACTCTCTCAATCAATCTCTGTCTCTCTCACTCATTCTAGCTCTCTCACTCACTCTCTGTCTCTCTCACTCACACTCTGTCTCTCTCACTCACTCTCTGTCTCTCTCACTCAATCTCTGTCTCGCTCACTCAATCTCTGTCTCTCTCACGCATTCTCTTACTCTCTCAATCAATCTCTATCTCTCTCACTCATTCTAGCTCTCTCACTCACTCTCTGTCTCTCTCACTCAATCTCTGTCTCGCTCACTCTCTGCCTGTCTGACTTAATCTCTGTCTCTCTCACTTAATCTCTGTCTCTCTCACGCACTCTCTTACTCTCTCAATCAATCTCTGTCTCTCTCACTCATTCTATCTCTCTCACTCACTCTCTGTCTCTCTCACTCACACTCTGTCTCTCTCACTCACTCTCTGTCTCTCTCACTGAATCTCTGTCTCGCTCACTCTCTGCCTGTATCACTTAATCTCTGTCTCTCTCACTCAATTCCTGTCTCTCTCACGCACTCTTTTACTCTGTCAATCAATCTATGTCTCTCTCACTCATTCTAGCTCTCTCACTCACTCTCTGTCTCTCTCACTCAATCTCTGTCTCGCTCACTCTCTGCCTGTCTCACTTAATCTCTGTCTCTCTCACTTAATCTCTGTCGCTCTCACGCACTTTCTTACTCTCTCAATCAATCTCTGTCTCTCTCACTCATTCTAGCTCTCTCACTCACTCTCTGTCTCTCTCACTCACACTCTGTCTCTCTCACTCAATCTCTGTCTCGCTCACTCTCTGCCTGTATCACTTAATCTCTGTCTCTCTCACTCAATCTCTGTCTCTCTCATGCACTCTCTTACTCTGTCAATCAATCTCTGTCTCTCTCACTCATTTTAGCTCTCTCACTCACTCTCTGTCTCTCTCACTCACTCTCAACACTCACACTCACTGTCTGTCACTCTCACACACTGTCATTCTCTTCCACACACTCTCTGTCTCGCTCATGCACTCTTGGTCTCTCTCCGTGCCTCTCTCACTCTCTCTTTGCCACTCTCACACACTCTCTGTCTCTCACACTCACTCTCTGTCTCTCTCACCCACTCTCTGCCTCTCTCACCCACTCTCGGTTTCTCTCACAAACGGTCCTTCTCTTTCACTCACTGTGTCTCTCTATCTCTCTCACGCATTCTGTCTCTCTCAAGCAATCACTGCCTCTCTCACTCAATCTCTGCCACTCTCACTCACTCTCTGTCTTTCTTACTCACTCTCTGCCTCTCTCACTCACTCTCAGTCTCTCTTACTCAATCTCTGCCTCTGTCACTCACTCTCTGTCTCTCTAACTCAATCTCTGCCTCACTAACTCACTCTCTGTCTCTCTCTCACTGTCTCTCTCTTTATCTATCTCGCTGTCTCTCTCTCTGCCTCTATCACTCACTTTCTGCCTCTCTCACTAGCTCTCTGCATCTCTCACTCAATCTCTGCCTCTCTTACTCAATCTATGTCTCTCTAACTCAATCTCTGTCTCTCTCACTCACTCACTATCTCTCTCTTACTCTCTGTATCCATCATTCACTCTGTTTCTCTCATTCACTCACTGTCTCTCTCACTCACGCACTGTCTCTCTCACTCACTCTCTGTCTCTATTACTCACCCTTAGTCTCTCTCATTCACTCTCTGTCCCACTCACTCTCTGCCTCTTTCACTCACTCTTCGCCTCTCTCACTCACTCTCTGCCTATCTCACTCCCTCGCTGTCTCTCTCACACACTCTCGTTCTCTTTCTCTCACTCTCTGTCTCGCTCATGATCTCTCGGTGTCTTTCATGCAGTCTCTTTCACTATCACTCACTCTCTGTTTCTTTCACGCAATCTCTGTCTCTCTCACTCATTTTCTGTCTCTCTCACTCACTCTCAACCACTCTCACTCCCTCTCAGTCTCTCTCACACACTCTCTTGCATTATCATTCACTCTCTGTGTCTCTCACTCAATCTCTGCCACTCTTACTCACTCTCTGTCTCTGTCACTCACTCTCTGTCTCTCTCTCTCTATCTCTGTTGGTCTGTTTCACAGCCCAAAGTCTCTGGTTATCACTCTGTCTCTTTATTTTTCTCACTCTTTCCCGTTTGTCTCTCTCTATCTGTCTCCCTCTCTGTCTCTGTCTCACTCGCTCTGTCTCTCCCTCTCTCTCACACTTTCTCTCTCTCTCACTTTCTCCCTTTCTCACTGTCTCTCTATCTCTCACTGTGTCTCCCTGTATCACTCTCTGTGACTCTCTCTCTGCCTCTCTCTCTCTTTCTGCCTCTCTCTCACGCTGCCTCTTTCTGTGCATCCCTCACTCTCGCTTTGCCTCTCTCACTCAATCTCTGCCTCTCTCACTCACTCTCTGCCTATCACACTCACTCTCTTCCTCTCTCACCCGCTCTCTTACTCTCTCACTCAATCCGTCTCTCGAACTCAATCTCTGTCTCTCTCACTCAATCTCTGTCTCTCTCACTCATTCTGTCTCTCTCATTCACTCTCTGAGTCTCTCACGCACTCTCAGTCTCTCTTACTCACAGCCCCATCTACTCTAACCCCACCCAGTCCCTTCCACTCAAACCCCGCCCAGCCCCACCCACTCTAACCCCGCCCAGCCACTCCCACTCTAACCCCACCCAGTCCTTTCCTCTCTAATCCCTCCCAGCCCCTTCCACTCTAACCCCACTCAGCCCCTTCCACTCTAACCCAACCCAGTCCGTTCCACTGTAACCCCACCCAGCCCCTCCCACTCTAACCCCACCCAGCCCCTTCCACTCTAACCCCACCCAGCCCCTCCCACACTAACCCACCCAGCCCCTTCCACTCTAACCAAACACCGCCCCTTTCACTTTAAACAACACCCAGCCCCTCCCACTCTTACCAACCCAGCCCCTCCCAGTCTAACCCCACCCAACCCCTTACACTCTAACCCCGACCAGCCACTTCCACACTAACCCCGCCCAGCCCCTTTCAGCTCTAACCCCGCCCAGCCCATTCCACTATAACTCCGCCCAGCCCCACCCACTCTAACCCCACCCAGCAGCTTCCACTAGAACCCCGACCAGCCACTTCCACTCTAAACCCGCCCAGCCCCTTTCAGCTCTAACCCCGCCCAGCCCATTCCACTATAACCCCGCCCAGCCCATTCCACTATAACCCCGCCCAGCCCCTTTTAACTCTAACCCCGCCCAGCTCATTCCACTATAACCCCGCCCAGCCCCTCCCACTCTAACCCCACCCAGCCCCTTCCACTCTAACCACGCCCAGCCCCTTCCACTCTAACCCCACCCAGCCCCTCCCACTCTAACGCTGCCCAGCCCCTTCCACTTTAACACCACCCAGACCCTCCCACTCTAACGCTGCCCAGCCAGTTCCACGTTAACCAACCCAGCCCCTCCCAATCTAACTCCACCCAGCCCCTTCCACTCTATCCCCACCCAGCCACTCCCACTCTAATCCCGCCCAGCCCCTTCCACTTTAACCCACCCAGCCCGTCACACTCTCACCCCACCCAGCCCATTCAACGTTTCCCCCACCCAGCCACCCCCACTGTCCCACACCCAGCCCCTCCCATTCAAACACTATGCAAACCCTCCCAATTTCCCCAACCAGCCCCTCCCACTCTCCCCCACCCAGCCCCTCCCACTTAACACCACCTAGCCCCTCTCACCACACCCTGTCCCTCCCACTCTACCCCAACCCTGCCCCTCGCTCTATAACCCCATCAAGGCCCTCCCACTCTGCTCCGCCCCTCCCACTCTCCCCCTCTCAGCCCCACCCACTTTTTCCCCACACTCAGCTCCTCCCACTCTCCCACACCCTGCCCACACATGCTCTGACCTTCGTCAGTTAAGTTTCCAGGTCTTGAGCCATTATATCTGCACGGTCACTACAGCGGATTTAAAGTTAATCACTCTGATCCTCCACAGGGAATGATGTCGCTGGAACTACAGGTCTGAACAAACCTTCTACAGCAACAACCTTCTGAGTGTCAGCTGGCTAGCGATATTTCCATTGTTAACACTCATTCACAAAGTAAACCGGTTTCGATATTCTTGCTGACCACAATCACTCCTAGATAGATCAGCCAGTTAGTCACAGTTAGTGTAGTTCCCGTCCCTTCACTTAAACTTATTGTGCAGCCTCCTGCCCCAAACTTCCCAGTTTACAACCTGATTGTGATATCTGATCTCACTGTGATGCGCAGTGTGAGGGTGAGGAAGGCTCTTTGATCTCACGGTTTGACCCGTCCAGCTAAAGGGGCCTCACTTTAATGAAACAATGTTTGGCAAAACCCTTGGGCTTCACTGAGGTTGCATATCCTTGATGTGCTAGAAGACAACAAGAGGTTTCCATATGGCTACGACCCAGAGAAGAGGGTGTGTGGGTGATGTGCAGTGATGGGATTGTTTGCCTTCTTCCACTGATGTTAAGTAGTTGTCTACATTTACAGAAACAGGAGGAGGCCATTCAGCCCCTCCAGCCCGTTCCCAATTGAATTACATCATGACTGATCTGTATCTTAACTCTGTATCCCTTAATAACCTGCCGAACATAAATCTATCACTCTAAGTTTTGACATTTTCAATTAAGCCCCAGCTTCAATAGCATTTTAGAGGGAGACGGTTGCAAATTTCCACGACCCTTTGTTTAAAGAAGTGCTGCCTGGCATTACCCTTGAATTGCCAAGCTCTTTATTTAAGTTTATGTCCCCTTGTTCTGGACTCCCTCACCAGAGGAGATAGTTTCTCGATCTGACATATCAACTCCTTCAATTATCTTAAAAACCTCCAATAGATCACCCTTTATTTCCCTTCTATATTCGAGATGATACAAGCCTAGTCCGTGCAATCTGTCCTCATCATTTAACCCTCTAAGCCGTGGTATCATTCTGCCAAATCTATGCTGCATCCGCTCCGATACCAAAATATTCTTGCTGAGTTGAAGTGTCCAGAATTGAACGCAATACTCCAGATGGGGAGTAACCAGAGAGCAAAGAACTGTAAGGTAACTGCCAACCCTTTGTATTCCAGTCCCCTTGAAGTGAAGGCGAACATTTCATTCGCTTTTTAAATTATTATCTTATACCTCATCTCCTCTTTCCTGCACTATCCCCATATCTCTTTGATTCCCTTAATATTCAAAAATCTATCGATCTCTGTCTTGAATATACTCAACGACTGAGCCTCCACAGCCCGCTGGGGTAGAGAATTCCAAAGATTCACCACCCTCTGAATGAAGAAATGTCTCCTCATCTCAGTCCTAAATGGCCGATCCCTTATTCTGAGACGGTGACTCCCAAGTCTGTCTCTTTCTGTGTCTCCTGCTTTTGTCTCTCTCTCTCTTTCTCTGTCTTCCCCGCCTGTCGCCCCCACCTTGATCACCGTCTCTCTCCCATCCGTAGCCGAGCTGTCTGTCTCCCTGTCAGTCGGTCTCTCTCTTTGTCGCCCCATCTGTCTCTCCTTCTCTGTGTCTACCCATCTGTCTCCCCGTCTGAATCACACTGTCTGTCTTTTTATCTGTCTCTCGCGTTTGTCTCTTTCTCTCTCTCCGTCTTCCCCGTCTGTCTCCCCTTCTCCCCGTTTGTCTCGCTCTCTGTCTGCCCCGCTGGTGTAACCCCATCTATCTTCATCAATGTCTCTCCCTCCGTCCTTCAACCATCCCGGGTCTGTCTCTCGTACTTTCTGTCTCTCCCTCTGTGTCGTCTCCCCGTCTGTTCTCTATCTGTCTCTCCGCTATCTGTCTGCCCTATCTGTCTCTCTCTGTGTCACCCCGTCTGTCTCCCCCTCATCAGTCAACCCTGCTGGTCTGTCTTTCCTTCTCCCCCCCGCCACCCCCCGCACCGTCTGTTTCCCCGTCTGTATAGCTCTAACGGTCTCAACCTGATCTGATCTCTTTCTTTCTTTCTCCCCGTCTGTCCCTCCTATCTCTCACGCTTTGTCTCCCTCCCGGCTGTCTTCCCTTCTGCCTCCTCCTGTCTGTCTCCCCCATCTGTCCCTCTCTGTTTCACACACATCTGTCTCCTCCCCATCTCTCTCCCCCTGTCTCTCTCTTACTCTCTGACGCCCTCACCGGTCCTCATCGTCTCCCTCCACCCCGTCAGTTTCCCCTGGTCTCTCTCTCTATCTCCACAGTCTCTCTCTCTCTCTCTCTCTCTGTCTTCACTATCTGTCACTTTTCCTCAGTCTTCACAGTCTGTCTCTCCACCAGCTGTCTCTCTCTGTCTCCCCCATTCTGTGTACTCCCTTTATCTCCATCAATCTCTCTCCCCATCCTTATCCTGCCCCGGGTTCTGTCTCCCGCTCTCTCTGCCTCACCAGCGTCGGTCTCCCCCCATCAGGCTCCCCCGCTGGTCTGTCTCTCCTTCTGTCGCCCCATCGTCAGTCTCCCCCGTCTCTATTCCCGTCTGTCTATCTTTGCTGTATCAAACCCGTCAGATCTCTTTCCTTCTACTTTAATGTCTCTCCTCTCACTCTCCCTTCCGTCTGTCTTAATCTCTGTCTCCACCACCGTCTGTCGCTCTATGTGTCTCCCTGCATCTGTATCCCCGATTTCTCACCCCCGTCTGTATCCCCCTACCAGCGTTCATCTCGCTCTCTCTGTCTCAATCCGTCTGTCGCAACACCATCTGTCTCTCTCGCTTTGTCTCCGCATCATCTGCCGGTCTGTGTCCTCGTCTGTCTCTCTCTCTCTCTCCCTCTCTCTCTCACTGTCTCCCTTCCCCGGTTGTCTCTCCATCTGACTCACTTGTTTTCTTCTCCTGTCTCCCCCACCGTCTGTCTCATCCGTCTGTCTCTCTCTCTCTCTGTCCAACTCCTGTCGGTCTTTCTATATGTCTTCTTTTCTTCTTAGGCAGTCCCTCGAAACCGAGGATGACTTGCTTCCACGTTAAAAATGAGTTTTCAGGTGACTGATGAGTCCATTGCGGGACCTACAGTCTCTGTTATAGGTGGGGCAGACGGTGGTTGAAGGGGCGGGTGGATGGTGTGTTTGGGTTGACGTGCGCTCCTTGAGTTGCCTGCGCATGACTTCCGCTTGCTCCCGGAGAAGGGACTCGAGGTGTTCGTAGCATTCCCGGATGCTTCTCCTCCACTTTGTGCGGTCTTGGGCCAGGGATTCCCAGGTGTCAGTGGGAATGTTGCACTTTTTCAAGGAGGCTTTCAGGGTGTCTATATGTCATCCAGTGTCTGACTCCCCGCCGATCCTCCTGCACCCCACTCCCCGCCGCCGGTCTGTCGCTCTCTCTCTCTCTGTCTCCCCGCCATCTGTCTTGCTCTCTCTCTCTGTCCAACACCTGTCGGTCTTTCTTTTTGTCATCCAGCGCCGCTCCTCCTGCACCCCACTCCCCACCACCGGTCTGTCACTTCCTCTCTCTGTCTCCACACCCAGCATCTGTCTCGCTCTCTCACTATTTCTCCCGGTCTGTCTCCAACAGTCTCTCCCCCTGTCCTTCTCCCGCTCCCGCTCTGTCTCTCGTGCTTCTCCCCTGTGTTGTTTCAAACAACCTTCTGTTGTCCACTTGAGCAGTACCGAATTAAGTCTTCTGGTTATATAATTTTATTCTTTAACTTCACATAAAAAGCAATTTGCAAGCAGAGTATAAACACAGATAGAGCACACGAACGTAGGCATGTATCCCTTCTCATGCTGCTTGAACAAAGAAAACAGCTTCTATTGATACACTATTCCCTTTATCAAACTGGAAGCAGCCTTGCCTTATCTGGTAGTCTCCGGTCAAAAGCACCGTCCTTCAGCCGATGCACACAAGTTTTTTAGTACAACAACATTCGGAGTTTACATTCAATGTACCGTCCTTCAATCGGCTTCTACTTCAAAAACCTCTCGCAAAAATTGCAATGATGTGTGGTGGGGTATTTAAGTCTGACAATACTATAAACATCCCAAGACCCGACTGCAATCTTCAACACTGGCTGTTGCTAAGTGAAGTCTGTATCTCTCTCTCTCTCTCTCTCTCTTTCTCTCCAATGATGCCAACCACTTTTTCCCATATTGAATGAACAAAACATGAACAACTTTCGGAAGCTGAATTAATCGAGGACCACATGCCAACTGATAGCTCATTCAAAGAGCCGGCACAGGTTCGATGGGCCGAATGGCCTCCTTCTGTGCTCTATCATTCTATGATTTTCAGATCCGCCGAGCATCTACTCTGTCAAGCCCAGTAAGAATTTGAAACGTTTCAGTGAGATCTCCTCTCATTCTTCAAAATTCGAGGGAATATAGGCCGAGTCTACTCCATCTCTCCTCAAAGGACAATCCCCCCATCCCAGGAACTAATCTAGTGATCCTTCGCTGCACTCCCGCGAAGGCAATTATGTATTTCCTTAGGTAAAGAGGCCTGTGTTAAGGGGCGGGGATTCCCTTTATGTTAGGGGCAACGGAAACGGTTCCTTAGACTCCCAGCTAAGGTACAGTGCAACGGAGATCTCTCTGCAGCGTACCTGACTCCTCACCGGGTGATTTTCATCCGTTCCCAGGTACGAGACATGCCGAAAGACCACCTCCCGTGAAAGTGACTCCCACTGAAGTTGAAAGATGAAAATGCGGAACAAGATAGGAAGAAAGAAATGGACACAACCGGAAGATCAGGGCTTGTCAAGGGTGGGGTAGGGTGCGGTGGTTTGATGTTGGGGTGTAGTGGGTGCGGGTAGGGCTGCATTGGGTGGGGTGTAGGGGGGTGCCGTGTGTGGGGTATGGGTGGGGAGCAGTGGAATGGAGTTGCAGTGGGAGGGGTGGAGTGGGCATTGGGCTGTGGTGTCAAAATCTTAACTTACAAACAACAGACAGCTAATCCTGGGAGGCAAGGTCAGACTGTGTGTCCTATGTGGGATATTATGCATCATCTAATCTGACTAACTAAAAACGCTGTCTCAAACTCTAATGCAAGTTTGCGAGGAAATCGAAATTTGCGCAGGTCCAGTAAGACACAACCTATACATTAAACCCTTACATGTCTGCAGTAAAAACATACAATCAATTAAACACAGTATTATCCTGTCACAGCTTCATTCGCATAACCATAATTATTTTAGGCACCCTTAGATTCTAACAGCAGAATAACAATGCTGGACGATTTCGCTGTCCAACTCTGGCTTTGGAACTTCCTGCTCTGTGTGTGTATGTGGGGCTCAGTACCACACTGGTAGGGGCATCAGGCTAACTCAGCAGAGGCCATGGATGGAGCCAAGCCCTTTCCTGCGCTGTGTGAGGGGCTCAGTACCACACCGGATGAAAGCAGACTAACACAGCTCAGGCTTCGGATGGAGCCTGGGCATTTTCTGCTCTGTCTGTGTGTGTGGGGCTCAGTACCACACCGGGTATGAGATTAGATTCATTCAGCACAGGCCGGGGATGGAGCCTGGGCATTTCCTGCTCTGTCTGTGTGTGTGGGGCTCAGTACCACACCGGGTATGAGATTAGATTCATTCAGCACAGGCCGGGGATGGAGTCTTGGCGTTTCCTGATCTTTATGCATGTGAGTCTCAGTACCACACCAGGTGTGAGATCAGCTCAGTCAGCACAGGCCGAGGTTGGAGCCTCGGCCTTTCCTGCTCTGTGTGTGTGTGTGGGCTCAGTACCACACCGGGTGTGAGATCACGCTAACTCAGCACAGGCCGAGGTTGGAGACTGGGCCTTCAATGCTTTGTATGTGTGGGCTCATTTCCACACTGGGTGAGATCAGACTCACTCGGCACAGGCCGAGGATGGAGCCTGGGCCTTTCCTGCTACGTGTGGCTCAGCTACTCACTGGATACTCAAACTGAGCCCGAATGGAATGAAATCTATACGTAGCAATGTATAAAATTCTGTTCAGAGAAGATGAAAACTCAGATACTTCAGATTGTGTTGCAGTGAATTGTTGTGGTGACAATGGTTCAATGAGTCTGTTTGTTCAGTGACTGTAATTAATGTCAGTTACAGTGAGGCCTAATTATGTCACTCGGGGATTTTTCTCTGCTATAAATAAGTAGATCCCTTCGCTGTGTGACCTCACACAATCAGCGCGCTGCCTCCCGCACAAACACCACCAGCCTCTTTCAGAGGGAAGGCATGGGTTCCATAAGCTCTATGGAAAGTGATCTTGAACTAGAGCGGATATTGGGAATAGTTAATGATATACAACAGATTTTTTATCCGCTCCTCGCTGCTGTTGGTGTTCCCAGTAAGAACCTATTTCCAGTTATTAATTCTATAAACCATGTTACACTGTAATATTATTATTGCTTTTTACCGTGGTAAATTCAGTTCTTAATTGTATTCTCTGTTTCAAGTTGTTGAAACTTTGTTAAAGCATGGGCTGTTGATTATAAAGACAGTCGCATTTTCGCTGCTATTGATGTACCTTGTAAGACTCTGTATCCAACTATTAATTCTTTAAATCATGTTTAACTGTATTACTGTTCTTGTCAATTATCCCGCCCCCCATCCCTCACTACTTTTGGTGTCCCTGGTAAGTCTCTATATCCAACTATTAATTCTGTAAATCATGTTCCACTGTATTACTGTTCTTGTCAATTACTCCTCCGCGCCTCACTGCTTTTGGTGTCCCTGGAAAGACTCTGTATCCAACTATTAATTCTGTAAATCATGTTTCACTGTATTACTGTTCTTGTCATTTATCTCTCCCCCCATCCCCTCACTACTTTTGGTGTTCCTGGTAAGTGACTGTATCCAACTATTAATTCTGTAAATCATGTTTCACTGTATTACTGTTCTTGTCATTTATACCGCCCCCCATCACCTCACTACTTTTGGTGTCCCTGGTAAGTGCCTGTATCCAAGTATTAATTCTGTTAATCATGTTTAACTGTATTACTTTTCTTGTCATTTAACCCGACCCCCATTCCCTCACTACTGTTGGTGTCCCTGGTAAGTCTCTGTATTCAGCTATTAATTCTATAAATCATGTTTAACTGTATTTCTCTCCTTGTCATTCTCCATCCTATCCGCGCTGCTTTCGTCTATTGATTCTGAAGGTGATACAGTTTTACCAAGATTCAATAGTTCTATATTCAACTCAAGAAACGATATTGGACGATACTGTTTATTTAACGAATTTCATTCTGTTCTCTGCACTGCTTATTTGTATCAGATCGGAAGAATGTTGTCTTGGTTGAGGCGACTTTTCACCAAATAGCGAAAGGTCATCAACCTGAAACGTTATTTCTCTCTCTCCACAGATGCTGCCTGACCTGCTGAGTATTGAAAAGGTTTTCTGTTCTTATTTCAGATTTCCAGCATCCGCAGTAATTTGCTTTTGTTTTCACCTAATGCTCGGTATGGTTACTGAAAGAGTCACAGGAACAAATCCTGGCAGATCACACCCACATCTTTAAATGTCTGAAATATCCGCGAATCATTCAGTTCCAGCCAGCGTCTCCTTTCCCACCATCTCCAGCTCTGCATTAGTGGCTCTGCTTCTGATGGTTAGAATAGGATTACAAGGATAATTTACAGTCTCAAAAAACGTTCAGTCAGCCATATTTCAATAAGTTTAATTCCAATCTTTGTTTTGAATTTACAATTGGAGCCCATGCCCACCTCTCACTAACAGTTCAGTGGATCTCTCTGTGAGACCCAGAGTGATTCTCTTTTACCTCCTGCTGTACTGCAGAATAAACAATCCCAGCTGCTTGTAACTGAAGTACTGAGGGTAAGAAAATCCTTTCATATTTTCTCGTCTAATATTCCCGGCACAAATTGGAAAACAACAGGTGAAAAAGTACAAGGATAAATCTCTTCCATTTGTGTTCAGATACTTTAGAAAAACAATCGGCGGCACTTTGCCTGTTGGATAAGTCGCGTGATTATGATGCCAACAAAATACATTTAGTCGGATATTCCCTGCTCCATGAATACTTTTTATTTTAATAAAGAGTCCACTGTTTTTGTTATTTGGAAAATCTTCCTTTCAATGAGCTACAATTTGTGTATTTCAACATAAATGCAGAAAACTCAATCTTCAAAAGATTTCTTGCAGCCCAGTTATCTTTATAACTGCAGTGAACTTGTATTTATTATCTTAGCATTTGCATATTACAGCCGTACATTTTAAATACAATTGCTTGCAATCATTGCACGGCAAGATTGCAGTTTCTGCATTTTGCTGTTCCATTCATTTTCAGACATAAATATAAAGGATATTCTAACCAGGAGCAGGAATCCAAGTGGGATTTCCTCTTCCCTAACATAACGGGCACTGAAGCGAATTGCACCGCTCCGAATGCTGACTGATCCCGGGACACGATGGCCTCCTGAGAGGTTCTGGTCCTTTGAGTCCCTGATACCTCTGGCGGAGCTTTTGTCTGCTGGGATAAAGGCAGATCTATCATTTAATCTCTCATTAATCAAACATCTGTTACTTTCCTGTTGTATATATCTCCGTTTCATTTATTGATTCAACAATTGATTCCCGATTATTCTTTCAATAAACCCTGTATTCAGCTCCACAGGTAATAGGGCCAGAAATTCGACAATTGCCGGGTGAGTACCCGCTGTGCACTCACCCGTAAGGCCACCTGAGGTGCCGGTTTCCTGCATGCACTGCGCATCTGCGGGAAACCGGAACTTCCGTTCCCCTGAAGGGAGGGGTTCAGAGGTGAACCTAGTGCGGTAGAGGCTGTGCGCACGCAGCGAACTTCAGTTTTTCTTCAGGTTTCTCCGGGAAGGTAAGTATGGAAGAAGCTCCGCTTTTAAAAAGGAGGTGCAAGACCCGTTTTTAACAAGGTAAGTGATTCATTAATTACTATTTAATATTTTTTTCAACAGGTTTATCTTTGTTCGATACTTTAAAGAAAGGTAAGTTTATTTTTAGCACTGTTAAAAAGTATTTTAATATTTTCAAAAATTAAAATTTTTCTTTAAAGTAGTTAATTTATTTAACTTATACTTGTTTAAAAATGTGATGGTGTTTAAAAAAAATATTTGTAGTTTTAGGGAAGTTCTGGGGCCGATTTGTATTCATAGATTTGACAGGTCTTCCTGTCAAATCTATGAATGAAAGATGGTCTGCTGCCATTGGCTCTCCATGGCCCACGTGATTCCAGGGGACGCATCGCACGAACTGCGCCCCCAAGATACACAAGCACTGCACGCCGGCACCTTGTACCCGCGGGAAACCAGGGAGCCTAATTTCTGGGCCTGCTCTTGCTCCCAGCCTGATGTCTAACTTCCCTGTTTATTTATCTTCCTCACAGTGAACTTAGTGACGATTGTGATCATGTCTCGGGGAAAGTGCGGTCTCTCCAAATGTGTCACTCGCTACCTGGTGGCCATGGCAGCGGCGGATCTACTGGTCATTATCATCGACCTGATATTGAGGCAGATTCCGATTGTTTATTGGAGACAATTTATTTTCCTGCGTTCCATCCGGGTGTGTAATATCCACGCCGTCCTGCTTTATGCAGCCACAGACTATTCTGTCTGGTTCACCGTCACTTTCACCTTTGATCGATTTGTGGCCATTTGTCTCCAGAAGCTGAAAACTAAATATTGCACCAAGGAAACGGCGGCTGTGGTTCTGGGAACAGTGACTGTGCTGAGCGGTTCAAAGAACATTTTCTGGTATTTTCTGTTGACGGATCGGTATCGGCTTCAGAACACCCCCTGGTTTTGTGAGGTAACATACACTGTTATGATTTCACGGGTCTGGGGAGCAATCGAACTCGTTCATTATCTTCTCACCCCGGGCGTCCCATTTTTTGTGATTCTGCTGCTCAATGCTGCCACCGTCAGACATATTTTAGTGGCCAGTAGAGCCCGCAGGAGACTCCGGGGTCCCAACAGTTTGGAGAGTCCCAGAGACCCAGAGATGGAGAGCCGCAGGAATTCCATAATTTTACTGCTTGTTATCTCCGGCAATTTCATCCTGTTATGGGCAATGTTCATGGTGATTTATATATGGAACCGGTTGTGGTATTCGGAGTATCATTCTGTATCTCTACCTCTTTATGTACAGAAAATAGCATAGCTGCTGAGTTGCTGCACAAACACTGGGATTTATGCCGTGACCCAGACTAAGTTCAGAGAGCAGTTGAAGAATGTGGGGAAATATCCCTTTAATCTGATTTTAAAATTCATTAAAGGATGAGAAGAAGCGGAGACTTTGCCGCCTGAGATTTCCCTGGGCCTGATATTTTGAGCGAGCCGCCAGTTATCTGGGGACATTAACACGCTCACTCACACACTGTCTACACTGGGCTCCCTGTGAGGGCCCTCTGGAGAGGCAGCAGTGCCCTAGAGAAAGATGGCCGACCTCAAACGCGCCCCCTAAAGCAGCGCAACACCCGCCCGCTCAATGAGAGCCTATCTAGGAGTGATTGTGGTCAGTTGAATATCGAAACCGGTTTACTTTGTGAAGGGTCTGTTAACAATGGAAATATCGCTAGCCAGCTGGCACTCAGAAGGTTGTTGCTGTAGCAGGTTTGTTTCGACCTGTAGTTCCAGCGACATCATTCCCTGTGGAGGATCAGAGTGATTAACTTTAAATCCGCTGTAGTGACCGTGCAGATATAATGGCATAAGACCTGGAAACTTAACTGACGAGGGTCAGAGCATGTGTGGGCAGGGTGTGGGAGAGTGGGAGGAGCTGAGTGTGGGGAAAAAGTGGGTGGGGCTGGGTGGGGGAGAGTGGGAGGGGCGGGGAGCGTGGGAGGGGATGATGGGCTTTGAGTGGAAGGGGCAGGTTGGTGTTAAGTGGGAGGGTCTAGGTGAGGGAGAGTGGGAGAGCCTGGGTGGGGAGATTGGGGGAGTTTGGGTAGGGTTAGACTGGGGGGGCTGGGTGGGGGCAGAGTGGGATGGGTTAGGTGTAGGGAGAGTGTGACGGGCGCGGTGGATTAGAGTGGGAGGGACTTTGTGGGGAAGAGTGGGAGGGTTTGTGTGTGGTGGGAGGTCCTGGTTTGGGGAAGATTGGGAGGGGCTGTTTGGGGAAGAGTGGGAGCGGCTGGGTGGGGAAGCGTGGGAGAGGATGGGTGGGGTTAGAGTGGAAGGGCCTGCTGGTGCAGAATTGGGAGGGGCTGCGTGGGGTTAGATTGGAAGGTATTGTGTGGGGATGGAGTGGGAGGGGCTGGGTGGGGGTGAAGTGGGGGGCTGCGTGTGGGAGAGTGGGAAGGGCTGGGTGGTGAGAGTGGGAGGGGCTGGGTGTGGGGAGAGTGGGAAGGGCTGGGTGCTGAGAGTGGGAGTGGCTGGGTTTGGGGTTAAA
The DNA here is from genome assembly GCA_030390025.1 of Squalus acanthias. Taxonomy (NCBI): domain Eukaryota; kingdom Metazoa; phylum Chordata; class Chondrichthyes; order Squaliformes; family Squalidae; genus Squalus; species Squalus acanthias. Next base: position 311,369 of record JASTWF010000255.1, on the reverse strand, counting down.
TTACGAGGGGCTGGGTATGGGGAGAGTGAGAGAGGCTAGTTGGTGTTAGAGTGGTATGTGATCGGTGGGGTAGAGTGGGAGGTGCTGTGTGGGAGGAGAGTGTTGTTGGATGGGTGGGGGCAGAGTTGGAGGGGCAGGGTAAGTTCAGAATCGGAGGGGCTGGGTGGTGTTAGAGTGGTATAGGATGAGTGGGGGAGAGTGGGAGATGCTGCGTGGGGGAGAGTGGGATGGGATGTGTGGGGGAGAGTGGAAGGGTCTGGGTCAAGGGAGAGTGGGAGGGGCTGGTTGGGGTAGAGTCTGAGGGTTGGGTGCGGGGAGTGTACGAAGAGCTGGGTGGGATTGAGTGGGAGGGGCTGGGTTTGGTTATGGTAGGAGGGATGGGTGGGATTAGAGTGAGAGGGGCAGCGTGTGGTTAGAGAGGGAGGTGCTGGGTGGGCTAGGAGTGGGAGGTCCTGGGTGGAGTTAGAGTGGGAGGGGCAACGTGTGTTTCTAGTGATAGGTTCTGTGCGGGTTTGGTGCGAGAGAGGCTGTTTGGTGTTGCAGTGGGTGGGGTTGGGTGAGGTTGGAGTTTGAGTGGCTGGGTAGGAAGGGTGGGGGCGCTGGGTTGGGTAGAGTGGTAGGGACTGGGTGAGGTAGGAGTGCGTGGGGCTGTGTGGGGTTGGAGTGGGTGGGTACTGTTGGGGTTAGAGTAGAAGGGGCTGAGTGATGTTGGAGTTGAAGGGGATGGTTGAGAAAGCGTGTGAGGGGCTGGATAGGGTTAGATTTGCAGGGTCTGTGTGGGTTTGGAGTGGGAGGGGCTTGGTGGGGTTAGAGTGGCAGGGGCTGGGTGTAGGAGAGTGGGTAGGACAGGATGTGTGAGGCTGGGAGGGTTTGCGTGTGTTTGGAGTGGGAGGGAATGGTTGAGAAAGAGTGGGAGGGGCAGGGTTGGGTTATATTGGCAGGGTCTGTGTGTGGTTGGAGTGGGAGGGGCTGGGTGTGGTTAGAGTGGCAGTGGCTGGGTGTAGTAGAGTGGGTAGGACAGAATGTTTGAGGCTGGGAGTGTTTGGTTGGGGTTGCAGTAAGCGGGACTGGGTGGATTTAGAGTGGCAGGTGTTAGGTGGGGGCGATTGGGAGGCGCTGGTCGTGTTAGAATGGGAGGGGCTGGTGGATTTAGACTGCAAGGGGCTTGGTGGGGAGCGTGGGAGAGGTTTGCTAGGGAAGAATGGGAGTGTTGGGTGGGGGAGAGTGGGGGGGCTGGGTGGTGTTAGAGTGGCAGGTGCTTTGTGGTAGATAGCGTGTGGGACAGGACGGGGAGGTTGGGAGGGTTGGGTGGGTTTGGAGTGGGAGGGGCTTGGTGGGGGAGAGTGGGAGGGGTTGGGTGAGGGAAGTGAGGGAGTGTCTGGGTGGGGGAAATTGGGAGGGGCAGTGTAGAGGAGAGTGGGATGTGCTGGGGTGAGATTGGAAGGGGCTGGGTGGGGTTGGAGTAGGAGGGGCTGGGTGGAGTTAGATTAGATGGGTTGGGTGGGAAAGAGTGGGATGGTTTGGATAAGTAGAGTGGGTTGGGCAAGGATGGGTTTTAATGGGTATGACTGGGCGTGGTTGAAGTGGGCTGATTGGTGTTAGAGTGGGAAGGGCTGGTTGGAATAGATTGTGAGGGTCTGCGTCGTGTTGGAGTGGGAGGGGCTATGAGGGGGAAAGAGTGAGGGGCTAGGTGGGGGAGAGTGGTCGGAGCTGGCTGGGGGAACAATGTGAGGTGTTGGGTTTGAGTAGAGTGGGAGGGACTTGGTGGGGGAAGAGTTGGAGAGGCTGGGTGAAAGGAGAGTGGGAGTGTTTTTGTGGGGGAGAGTGGGAGGGGCTGTGAGGGGCTGAGCGATAGGTTCTGGGTGGGTTTAGAGTGGCAGGGGCTTGATGGGGGAGAGTGGGAGTGATTGGATGGGGCAGAGTGGGAGGGACAGGGTGGGGGAGAGTGGGAGTTACTGGGTGGGGGAGCGTGGGAGGGTCTAGCTGGGGGAAGAGTGGGTGAGGCTGGGTGGGGTTGGAGTGGGATGGGCTGGTTGGGTTTATAGTGGGTGGTGCTGGGCAGAGAAGTGTGGGAGAGGCTGGGTGAAGGAGAGTGGCAGGGGTTGGCTAGGAGCTGGTGAGTGTGGAGGGCAGGGTGGGGGAGGGTGGGCGTGGCAGGGAGGGAGGAGATTCCGAGGATTTGGATGGGGAGATGGGAGGGGCAGGGTGAGGGACTGGGATGGGGCTAGAATGGGAGGGGTTGCAGTGGTGACTAATCTGAGTCACAAACAGTATAAATACAGGGGCCTGTGAGTGCAGCCAGCACTGAGTGCAGCAGCACAGAGTGAACAACTGCGAGTTTGGAAAGTGTGGGAGTTTTAAGGGTGATTCTCTTTTAAAATCTAATGTTAATTGCTACTAGCTGTTGAGTAAGATAAACTGTCTAATTTAAAATTTAAACTTTATTTTTTAAGTTTCTTCAGGCTTAAGCAGAGATAAAAAAAAAGCAAGATCTCCTGCTGGAGAGCTGCTGTAGTCAGTTAATTAATGGGACTAAAAGTCAATAAATCCCAAGGACCGGACAACCTACATCCTTGGGTTTTGAAAGAGGTGGCTATTGGAATGGTGGACGCATTGATTGTCATCTTCCAGAATTCTATAGATTCTGGAACTGTTCCTGCAGATTGGAGGATAGCAAATGTAACCGCGCTATTTAAGAAAGGAGGGAGAGAGAAAACGGGGATCGACAGACCTGTTAGCCTCACATCAGTAGTTGCGAAAATGCTGGAATCTATTAGAAACGATGCAATAACTGGGCACTTAGAAACTAATAGTAAGATTGGCAGAGTCAACACGGATTTATGAAAGGGAAATCCTGTTTGACAAACCTATTGGAGTTCTTTGAAGATGTAACTTGTGGAGTAGACAAAGAGGTACAGGTAGATGTGGTGTCTCTGGATTTTCAGAAGGCCTTCGATAAGTTCCCAAAGAAAAGGTTGGTGAACAAAATTAGGGTATATGGAATTGGGGGTAATATACTAGCATGGATTGAGAATTGAATAACAGACAGAAACAAAAAGTAGGGTTAAATCGATCTTTTTCTGGATGGCAGGCTATGACTAGTGGGCTACCGCAAGGATCGGTGCTTGGGTCCCAGCTATTCACAATCTATATCAATGATTTGGATGAGGGGACTAAATGCAACATTTCCAAATTTGCTGATGATACAAAGCGAGGTGGCAGTGTCAGATGCGAAGAGGATGTGAAGAAGCTTCAAGGGGAATCTCGACAGGCTCAGTGAGAGGGCGAGAACATGGCAGATGGAATATAATGTGGATAAATGTGAAGTTATCCACTTTGGTAGAAAAAGCAGAAAGGCAGAGTATTTCCTAAATGGTGAAAGATTAGGGAATGCAGATGCTCAAAGGGTCTTGGGTGCCCTTGTACATGAATCACTGAAAGTGAATGTGCAGGTGCAGCAAGCCATTAGGAAGGCAAATGGTATGCTGGCCTTCATTACAAGAGGATTTGAGTACAAGTGTAAAGAAGTCTTACTTCAATTATATAGGGCCTTGGTGGGACCACACCTGGAGTAATTGTACAATTTTGTTCTCCTTACCTAACGAAGGATATACTTGCCTTAGATGGAGTTCAATAAAGGTTAACGAGGTTGATTCCTGGGATGGTGGGACTGTCGTATGCGAAGAAATTATGTGAACTAGGCCTGTATTTTCTTGAATTCCGAAGAATGAGAGGGGTTCTCATTGAAGCATACAAAATTAGTACAGGGCTTGATAGCATGGGTGCTGGGAGAATGTTTCCCTTAACTGGGGAGCCTAGAACCAGGGGCCACAGCATCAAGATTAAAGATAGGCCATTCAGGACTGAGATGAGAAGAAATTTCTTCCCACAGAGGGTGGTGAATCTTTGGAATTCTCTTCCCCAGAGGGCTGTGGAGGCTCATTTATTGGGTATATTCAAAACAGAAGTCGATAGATTTCTGACTAGTAAGGGCATCCAGGGAGATGGCGATAGGGCCAGTCAATGGAGTTGGGGCTGAAGATCAGTCATGATCTCATTGAATGGCGGAACAGGCTCGAAGCGCCGAATGGCCGACTCCTGCTCCTGTTTCTTATGTTCTTATGTTAATTAGCTAACTGGAATAAACTGTTTCCTGAAACAGCAGCAGATCAGTGGTGACGCATCTGAGTCACAATCAGTATAAATATAGGGGCCTATGAGTGCAGCTAGCACTGAGTGCAGCAGCACAGAGTGAGCAACTGTGAATTTGGTAAGTGTGGGAGTTTTAAGGGTTCGTCTCTTTTAAAATCTAATGTTGATAGCTAATAGCTCTTAAGTAAGATCAACTGTCTGAGTTAAAATTTAAGCTTTAACTTTTTTAAGTTTCTTCAGGCTTAAGCAGAGACAAACAAGCAAGATCTCCTGCTGGAGAGCTGCTGTAGTTAGTTAATTAGCTACCTGGATTAAATTGGTTCCTGAAGCAGTAGCAGAGCAGTGGTGACTCATCTGAGTCACAAACAGTTTAAATACAGGGGCCTGTGAGTGCAGCCAGCCCTGAGTGAACAAGTGGGAGTTTGGTAAGTGTGGGAGTTCGGTGCAGTGGGGGAAGGAGGTGCATGCTTTTCTCAAATTTTCCTGCAGAGCGGTGGCGGACCTGAGAAGGAGCACACCGAGGCCCAAGTGCGGGGATAAAAGCAGCAACAGACCAGCATCAACAAGAGAAAATGGCAGTGTGACGTTACAGGTAAGGCAGGTAAGCAATTGGTCGTGACTGTGTGCTAAGTTTTAAGTTAACATATAACATATAACAACATTTTAAAAACTAAGCATAATTTAATTAATTTCATAAACTAAACGTGGTTATTAATGTGATTAATATTAAACTAATTAATTGAACAAATAAAATAACGGGAGAACAGGAGATGTGTTGCTGCTGCAATATGTGGGAGTTTGTGGACATTTTTGTCCAGGGCGACTACATCTCCGGTAAGTGTCTGCGGTTCGAGGAACTTCGGCTCCGAGTTGAGGAGCTGGAGTCCGAGCTGCAGACACTGCGAGATATCAGGGAGTTAGAAAGTTAACTGGACCTTTTTCTGCAGGAGGCAGCCACACCCTTTAGATTACATACTTTAGAATTGACACGTGGTTAGGACCGGAGGGTGTGACTGTGAATGAGGCAGGTACGGGGATCCAGGAGGTAGTATTGCAGGAGCCTCAGTCCCTACACTTGTCCAATATTTTGAGGTTCTTGCAACCCTTGTGGAGCAGTGTGGCGACTGTGGGGAGGACAAGCAAACTGACCACGGCACCGTGGAACAGGAAGACGTTCAAGTGGGGGGAGGGAAAAGGAAGGTGGTTGTAGTAGGTGACAAAATAGTTAGGGGGATAGACACTGTTCTCTGCAGCCAGGAGCGTGAGTCCCGAAGGCTGTGTTGCCTACCCGGTGCCAGGGTAAAGGACATCTCCTCTGGGCTGGAGAAGAACTTGGAATGGGACGGGGAGGATCCAGTTGTCGTGGTCCACGTAGGTACCAACTATATAGGTAGGACAAACAAAGTGCTTCTGCTGAGAGACTTTGAGAAGCTAGAGATAAATTAAAAAGCAGAACCACAAAAGGCATAATCTCTGGATTATTACCGGAGCCACGAGTAAATTGGTATAAGGTCAATAGGATCAGGGAGATAAATGCGTGGCTCAAAGATTGGTGTGGGAGAAGTAGGTTTCGATTCATGGGGCACTGGCACCAGTACCGGGGAAAGAAAGAGCTGTTCCATTGGGACGGACTACACCTGAACCATGCTGGGACCAGAGATCTAGCGAATCGAATAACTAGGGAGGTAGATAGGGCTTTAAACTAAATAAGGGGTGGGGGGAGGGTCCCGGTGGAGAGAAATCTAGAATGCTAAAGAGAAAAGACAAGGAAGCAGTGCAGGAAAGTGATTAGCGTAAGGGTATCCATGTTGTGTCAGGAAGGGACAGAGCGTACAAACAAAGGAAATCACTAACAAATAGGGTCCGGGTAAGAAAAAATGGTAATAAGACAAATAGGGCCAGAGTACAAAAAAATGTTAAGATGTCTAAAAATGTTAAAAGACAAATCTAAAGGCACTGTATCTGAATGCACGAAGCATTCGTAATAAGGTAAACGAATTAACAGCACAAAGAGATGTAAACGGACACGATATAATTGCGATTATGGAGACATGGCTGCAGGGTAACCAAGGCTGGGAGCTGAATATCCAAAGATATTCGATATTTAGGAAGGACAGGCAAAAAGGAAAAGGAGATGGGATGGCCTTGTTAGTAAAGGATGAAATCAGAGCAATAGTGAGAAAGGATGTTGGCTCAGAAAATGAAGATGTAGAATCAGTCTTGGTGGAGGATAGAACACCAAGGGGCAGAAAACGTTGGTGGGAGATGTCTATAGGACTCCAAACAGTAGTGGTAATGTAGGGGATGGCAACAAACAGGAAATTAGAGATGCATGTAACAAGGGTAACTTTATTCTACATATTGACTGGCCAAACCTAATTAGCAATAATATTGTGGAGGATTAATTCCTGGAGTTGGTACGAGATTTTTTTAGACCAGTATGTTGAGGAGCCAACTAAGGAGCAGGCTATCCTAGATTGGGTATTGTGCAATAAGAAGGGGTTAATGAATAATCTTGTTGTGCGGGGTCCTTTAGGGAAGAGTGACCATAACATGATAGAATTCTTCATTAAAATTGAAATAGAAGAAGTCCAATTCGAAACTTGGGTCCTATATCTAAACAAAGGAAACTACGAAGGTATGAGGAGTGAGTTGGCCTTGATAGATTGTGGAGCTTCATTAAAATGCATGATGGTATATAGGAAATGGCTAACATTTAAGGAACAAATGCATGAATTGCAACAGTTATACATTCCTTTCTGGCACAAAAACACAAAAGGAAAATCGGCCCAACAATGGCTGACAAAATAAATTAAGGATAGTATTTGATCAAAAGAGGATTCATATAAAATTGTGAGAAAAGTAGCAAGCATGGGAATTGGGAGCAGTTTGGAGCTCCGCAAAAAAGGTCCAAGAGATTGATTAAGAGGGGAAACTGGGATCGGGTCCCAGTGGATTACATTCATGGGGTCGGATCCCAATGGATTAAAGGAATGGGATCCGATCCCAGTGAGTTAACGGAATAGGATCTGCTCCAAGAGAATTTAAAGGAATAGGATGAGGTCCGAGTGAATTAAAGGAATTGGATAATATCCCAGTGAATTAAATTATTGAATCGGATCCCAGTGAATTAAAGTAATTGGTCGAATTCCAGTGAATGAGAGGAATGGGATCGGATCACAGTTAATTGAAGGATAGGGATCGGATCCCTGTGATTTAAAGGAATTGAATCGGATCCCAATGATTTTAAGGAATGTGGTCGGATCCCAGTGAATTCAAGAATTGAATAAAATAACAGCGAATTATTGGAATGCGGTCAGAACCCAGAGGATTAAAGGACTGGAGTCGGACCAAAGGGATTAAAGGAATGGGTTCGGATTCCAATGAATTAAAGGAATGGTATCGGATCCTGTAGAATTACAAGAATATGGTCGGATCTCAGTGAGTTAAAGGAATGGGATCGATCTCAGTTAATTATAGGAATGGGATCAGATCCCAGTTAACTAAAGGAATGCAATCAGATCCCAGTGAATTAAAGGAATGGAATCATATCCCAGTGAATTAAACGAATGGGATCAGATCCCAGTGAATTAAAGGTGTGATGGGATCCGGAGAATTAAAGGAATGTGATCATTTCCCAGTGGATTAAAGGAAGGGGATCGTATCCCAGAGAATTAAAGGATTGGCATCGGATCCTAGAGGATTAAAGGAATTGGATCGGATCCCAAGGATTAAAGGAATGGGTTCGGATCCCAGTACATTAAAGGAATTGCAGCGAATCCCTGAAAATTAAAGGAATGTGATCGGATCCCAGTGGATTAAATTCATAGGGTTGGATCCCAATGGATTGAAGGAATGGGATGGGATCGCAGTGAATTTAAACGAATGGGATGAGGTCCCAGTGAATAAAAGGAATTGGATATCATCCCAGTGAATTAATGTAATGAGATCAGATCCCAATGTATTAAAGAAATTGGATCGAATCACAGTGAATTAAAGGATAAGGGCCGTTCACAGTGAATTAAAACAATTGGATCGAATCGCAGTGAATTACTGTACCCTGGATTATGAGTACAATAACATGACCCCTACACTATGCAGGAATCAGTAACACATATGACCAGATCATCTATTTCTTTTAGTGATGTTGATTGCGGGAGACATATTGAGCCCAATGACACCGGGAAGAACTTCCCTGCTCCTCTTGCAATAGTGGCCGTCGGATTTTATGTCTAAGTAAGAGGGCACAGAGGGGCCTCGGTTTAACATCTCAGCTGAAAGACAGCCCCTCCGACATTGCAGCGCCCCCTCAATACTGCCCCTCTGACGGTGCGGCGCTCCCTCAGTACTGCCCCTCCGGCAGTGCTACGCACCCTCAGTACTGCCCCTCCGACTGTGCAGCGCTCCCTCATTACTGCCCCTCTGACAGTGCGGCGCACCCTCAGTTCTACCATTGCGACAGTGCAGCATATCCTCAGTACTACCCCTCTGACAGGGCTGCGCTCCTTCAGTTCTGACCCTCCGAAAGTGCAGCACTACATCAGTACTCCCCCTCCGACAGAGCAGCGCTCCTTCAGTACTGCCCCTCTGAGAGTTCATTGTGCCCTCAGTACTTCCTTTCTGACAGTGGAGCGCTCCCTCAGTACTGCACCTTCGAAAGTGCAGCACTCCCTCTGTACTGCCCCTCCAACATTGCAGCGCTCCCTCAGTACTGACCCTCCGAAAGTGCAGCGCTCCCTCAGTACCGCCCCTACGGGAAGCGAATGAGGGAAAAGGCCAATTTCAGAAGTGAAACGTGGTTGATGGGGAAACGAGGAGTTTTGTTTTTTTGTTGATGTCTGTATTTCTCAAACTCGGCAAGTTCTCCCCTCTGACCCCCGCAGTTATTGGGAATGATTTCACATGCGGACTCTCGGGAGGGGAGCGAAAGAGAGCCAATATCGCCTGTGAATTTCTGTCAGACCCTGCGGTGTTGCTGCTGGACGTAAGTCAGTCCCCTCCCCCTGTCCCTCCTCGACCTCTCTCCTCCCCACTCCCTGCTCCTGCTGTCCCTCCCCCGGCCCCTGTCCCTCCTCTACCTCTCTCCTCCCCACTCCCTGCTCCTGCTGTCCCTCCCCCGGCCCCTGTCCCTCCTCTACCTCTCTCCTCCCCACTCCCTGCTCCTGCTAACCCTCCCCCTCACCCTGTCCCTCCTCGACCTCTCTCCTCCCCACTCCCTGCTCCTGCTGTCCCTCCCCCTCCCCCTGTACGTTCCTGCTCCCCCTTCACCGTCCCCGCTCCCGCTCCCCGTCCCCACTCCCCCTCCCCGCCTCCACCAACCCTCGCCCCTCCCTCTCCCCCGTCCCCACTCCCCCTCCCCCGTCTCCACTCCCCTTCACCCCTCCCCCTCCCCTGTCATGGGTCCCCCTACCCCGTCCCCCTCCCTCTCTCCCTCCCCCTCCCTCGCCCCTCCCCCTCTCCCCATCCCCTCTCCCCTCCTCCTCTCTCCTCCCCCTCCTCCTCCACCGTCCCCCTCCCGCTCTCCCCACCCCATCCCCCTCCCTCTCTCCCCACCCACTCCCCCTCCCTCTCTCCTACACCCGAGTTCTCTGTCCCCACTCCCCCCCCACCGTCCCCCTACCTCTCTCCCCTCCCCCTTCCCCTTCACTCTCCCCTCCCCCTCCCTCGCCCCTCCCCCTCTCCCCATCCCCTCTCCCCTCCTCGTCTCTCCTCCCCCTCCCCTTCACCGTCCCCCTCCCTCTCTCCCCACCCCCTCCCCTCCCTCTCTCCTACACCCCCGTTCACTGTTAACATCCCCCCCCTCCCATTGCTCCCCCTCCCTCTCTCCCCTCCCCCTCCCTCCCCCTGCTCCCCCTCTCCCTGCCTATCCAGTGGGTGACGGTTTTGATATTTTGTTCCCCAGGAGCCGACCTCTGGGTTGGATTCGAGCACAGCCTACAGCCTGTGCCTTATGTTGAAACACTACGTGGAAAAGCATGGTAAGACTGTCGTAACCTCGATCCACCAGCCCTCACCGCACATCTTCCTCATGTTCGACAAACTGTTGCTGATGAGCGACGGAGAGGTACGTGTGTCCCATCCCCACTGCCAGCCCTTACACTGTCAACACCTTCACACCCAGTGTCAGCATCGAGCGCTCACTTTATACCCAGTGTCGGCATTGAATGTTTACTTTATACCCAGTGTCAGCATCGAGTGCTCCCATGGCAGGGCAGGGCAGGTACAGCACGGGTTAGATACAGTGTAGAGCTCTCTCTACATTACCCTAACTGTGTGTCCCCACTTTATACCCAGTGTCAGCATCGAGCGCTCCCAGGGCAGGTCAGGTACAGCACGGGTTAGATACAGTGTAGAGCTCCCTCTACATTACCCTGACAGTGAGTCCCCCACTTTATACCCAGTATCAGCATCGAGCGCTACCATGACCTAAGAACAGAAGAAATAGGAGCAGGAGTAGGCCTTTCAGCCCCTCAATCCTGCTCCGCCATTGAATAGGATCATGGTTGAACTTTTACTTCAAATCCACTTTCCGTCCTATCCCCTCATTCCTCGATTCGCTTAGTATCCAACAATCTATCGCTCTCAGTCTTGAATATACTCAACGACTGAGCCTCCACAGCCCTCTGGGGTAGAGAATTCCAAAGGTTTACAACCCTCTGAGTGAAGAAATTCCTCCTCTTCTCAGTCCTAAATGGCCGACCCCTTATCCTGGGTCGGTGACCCCTAGTTCTAAACTCTCCAGCCAGGGGGGAATCAGCCTCTCAGCATCTACCCTGTCAAGCCCTCTCAGAATTGTACACGTTTCAATGAGATTTTTCTCAACTCCAGAGAATATACGCCAATTCTAAACAATCTCTCCTCATAGGACAACCCTCTCAGTCTCGGGCACTGGTTAGATACAGTAAGGGTTCCAGTGGAATTCCCAGTAATTTCTGATTCTCTTTATTTTGTCGATCGTGTACTATGGAGCCGCATCCAAAACCCTGGAATTTTTTGCTACTATCGGCCTCCATTGTGCCTCTCACTACAATCCTGCTGACTTTATCTGTGAGTATCTCAATGTTCTAACTAGCCCTGAGATTGTACTAGATGCCCCGAGATCGAGTTGTACCTTCAACCTTCTCTACTTGACATCGAACGTTGTCCCTGGAATATCGAAGGTTAAGAGGTTGGTTTGATCAATATAGGAACATAGGAACAGGAGGAGGCCATTCAGCCCATCGAGTCTGTTCCCACATTTCATTGAGATCATGGCTGATCTGTGACCTAATTCCATCCACCTGCCTTTGCCCCCATGTCCTTTAATACTTTTGCTTTACAAAAATCTACCAATCTCAGATTTAAAATTAATCATTGACCCAGCATAAACTGCTGTTTGTGGAAGAGAGTTCCAAACTTCTACCACCCTTTGTGTGTAGAAGTGTTTCCTAACTTCACTCCTTGAAGATCTGGCTCTAAACTTTAGGCTATGTCCCCTAGTCCTAGACTCCCCACAACCAGCAGACATAGTTTCTCTCTACCTACCCTGTCAGTTCCCCATAAGATCTTGAACACTTCGATCAAATCACGCCTTAACCTTCGAAGTTCCAGGGACTACAACCCTAGTTGATGTAATCTCTCCTCATTATTGAACCCTTGGAGTCCAGGTATCATTCTGGTAAATCTACGCTGCACATCTTTCCTAAAGTGTGATCCCCAAAACTGCTCACAGTACTCCAGGTGTGGTCTAACCAAGGTTCTGTATAGTTGTTCTGTAACTTCTATCTCCTTGTATCTCGTCCTCTAGATATAAAGGCCAGCATTCCATTAGCCTTTGATTATTTTCCGTATCCGTCCATGACATTTTAAAGATCTATGTACATGGACCCCGAAGTCTCTTTTGACCTCCACTGCTTGTAGCTTTTCTCCATTTATAAAATACTTTGATCTGTCCTTTGTATGTCCAAAGTGGATGAGCAATTCTTTAGATTTTTTAAGGATTTTGAAAGGAATTGATGGAGTTCGATAGAGAGAAACTATTTATTGCTGGTGGGGGGAGTTTAGGACAAGGGGACCTAGCCTTAAAATCAGAGCCAGGCCATTCAGGAGAGATGCTAGGAAACACTTCTTCACCCAAAGGATGATAGAAGTGTGGCACTCTCTCCCACAAAAGACAGTCGATGGAAGCTCAATTAATCATTTTACATAGGAGCAGGACGAGGGCAATTGACCCCTCGAGCCTGCTCCGCCATTCAATAAGATCATGGCTGATCTGATCTTGGCCTCAACTCACTTTCCCTACCCGCTCCCCATAACCCTTGACTCCCTTACCTTTCAAAACTCTGTCTATATCCATCTTAAATATATTCAATGACCCAGCCTCCCCTGCTCTCTGGGGAAGATAATTCCAAAGATTCACGACCCTCTGAGAGAAGAAATTCCGCCTTATTTCTGATTTAAAAGGGTTTCCCGTTATTCTGAAATCATGCCCTCTGATTATATCAGAGAGCGATAGATTTTCGCTGGACAAGGGTATAAAAGGATCTGAAGCCAAGGCAGGAGGATGGAGTTGGGATATAAATCAGCGATGATCTTAGTGAATGGTGGGAAGGCTCGAGAGGCTGAATGGCCTCCTCCTGCTCCGATGTAACAAGCCCAAGGGGCAGAATAGCCTCTCCCTGTTCCTATGTTCCTATGTTCAAGCAGTTTGGATTTAAGGAGCGTCCCTAAGGAGGAGAGAGAGGCGGAGAGTTTAGGGAGAGCATTCCAGAGCTTAGGGGCCTTGGCAGCTGAAGGCACGGCCGTCAATGGTGGAGCGATGGAAATCGGGGGATGAGGCACAAGAGGCCAAAATTGGAGGAGCGCAGAGATCACGGAGGGCTGTAGGGGTTGGAGGAGCTTAGAGATAGTGAGGGTTGTAGGGCTGGAGGAGGTTACAGAGATAGGGAAGGTTTTATGGACTGCAGGAGGTTAAATAGATAGGAAGGGTTGTAGGGGCTGGAGGAGGATACAGAGATAGGGGGGTTGTAGGGGCTGGAGGAGGTTACAGAGATAGGGTGAGTTGTAGGGGCTGGAGGAGGTTACAGAGATAGGGAGGGTTGTAGGCGCTGGAGGAGTTTACAGAGATAGGGAGGGTTGTAGGGGCTGGAGGAGGTTACAGAGATAGGCAACCAGGGGTGGGAACTGAATATTCCAGGGTATATGATAATTCGGAAGGATAGAAAGAAACGAAAGGGAGGTGGGGTGGCTTTGTTTGTAAAAGATGGGATCAGTGCAGTGGTGAGAAGTGATATTGGCTCAGAAGATCAAGATATAAAATCGGTTTGGGTGGAGATAAAAAATAATAAGGGGAAAAAGTCGCTGGTGGGGGTAGTCTGCAGGCCCCCGAACGGTAGCAATGCTGTTGGACAGAGTATAAATCAACAAATAATGGAGGCCTGTAAAAAATGTACGGTAATAATCATGGATGATTTTAATCTCCATATTGATTGGACAAATCAAATTGGCCATGGTAGCCTGGAGGAGGACTTCAAAGAGTGTATCCGGGATGGTTTCCTAGAACAGTATGTAATGGAACCAAACATGGAGCAGGCTATCTTAGATCTGGTACGATGTAATGAGACAGAATTAATAAATGATCTCATAGTAAAGGATCCTCTAGGAAAGAGTGATCATAGCATGGTTGAATTTCAAATTCAGTTGGAGGGTGAGAAATTTGTATCCCAAACTAGTGTCCTGATCTTAAACAAAGGCAATTATAATGGCATGAGGGCAGAACTGGCTAAAGTAGACCGGAAAAATAAATTGAAGGGTAAGAAAGTTGAAATGCAGTAGCGGACATTTAAGGAGGTATTTCATAACTCTCAAGAAAAATATATTCCAGTGAGAAAGAATGATTTTAAGAGAAGGGAGCACCATCCGTGGCTAACTAAGGAAGTAAAGGATGGTATCAAATAGATAACGAAGGCACACAATGTTGCCAAGATTGGTGGGAGACCAGAGGATTGGGAAATTTTTAAAAAGCAGCAAAGGATGACTAAAAAAATAATAAAGAGAGGGAAGTGGAATTATGAGAGTAAGCTGGCAAGAAACATTAAAACAGATAGTAAGAGCTTCTACAGGTATATAAAAGGAAGAGGGTAGCTAAAATAAACGTTGGTCCCTTAGAGGATGAGATTGGGGAATTAATAATGGGGAACGGGGAAATGGCAGAGAAGCTGAACAAATATTTTGCATCTGTCTTCACTGTAGAAGACACTAACAACATTCCAATAATGGATAATCAAGGGGCCACAGGGAGTGGGAAACTAAAGAAAATCACTATCACACTCAGTAAAATAATGGGATTAAAGACGACAAGTCCCCTGGACAAGATGGCCTGCATCCCAGGGTCTTAACAGAAGTGGCTGCAGAGATAGTGGATGCATTGGTTGCAATATATCAAAATTCCCTGGACTCTGGAGAGGTCCCAGCGGATTGGAAAACCGATAATGTAACACCCCTATTTAAGAAAGGAGGGAGACAGAAAGCAGGGAACTATAGAGCAGTTAGCCTAACATCTGTCTTTGGGAAAATGCTGGAGTCCTTCATTAAGGAAGCAGTAGCAAGGCATTTAGAAAAACATACTGCAGTCAAACAGAGTCAGCATGGTTTGAGGAAAGGGAAATCATGTTTAACCAATTTGCTGGATTTCTTTGAGGATGTAACAAGTAGGGTGGACAAGGGTGAGCCAGTGGATGTGGTGTATTTGGATTTCTAGAAGGCATTCGATAAGGTGCCACATAAAAGTTTACTGCATATGATAAGAGCTCACGGAGTTGGGGGTAATATATTAGCATGGATAGAGAATTGGCTAACTAACAGAAAGCAGAGAGTCGGGATAAATGGGTCATTTTTCTGGTTGGCAAATGGTAACAAGTGGGGTGCCACAAGGATCGGTGCTGGGCCGCAACTATTTAAAATCTACATCAATGACTTGGATGAAGTGTACGAGTGTAATGTAGCCAAATTTGCGGATGATACAAAGATGGGTGGGAAAGCAAGTTGTGCAGAGGACTCAAAGAATCTGCAAAGGGATATAGTCAGGCTGGGTGAGTGGGCAAACATTTGGCAGATGGAGTATAATGTGGGAAAGTGCGAGGTTATCCATTTTGGCAGGAAAAATAAAAAAGCAAATTATTATTTAAATGGTGAGAGATTACAAAATGCTACAGTTCAGAGGGACCTGGGGGTCCTTGTGCATGAAACACAAAAAGTTAGCATGCAGGTACAGCAAGTAATCAAAAAGGCAAATGGAATGTTGGCTTTTATTCCAAGGGGGTTGGAGTATAAAAACAAGGAAGTCCTGCTACAACTGTACAGGGTATTGGTGAGACCACACCTTGAGGACTGCGTACAGTTTTGGTCTCCTTATTTAAGGAGGGATATACTTGCATTGGAGGCAATTCAGGGACGATTCACTCGGTTAATTCCAGAGATGAGGTGTTTGACTTATGAGGAAAGGTTGAGCAGGTTGGGCCTATACTCATTGGAATTTAGAAGAATGAGATATGATCTTATCGAAACATGTAAGATACTGAGGGGGCTCGACAGGGTAGATGCAGAGAGGATGTTTCCCCTCGTCGGGAAAACTAGAACTCGGGGGCACAGTCTCAGAATAAAGGGTCGCCCTTTTAGAACTGAGATGAGGAGGAATTTCTTCTCTCAGAGGGTCCTAAATGTGTGGAATTCTCTGCCCCAGAGAGCCGTGGAGGCTGGGTCATTAAGTACATTTGAAGTGGAGATAGACAAATTTTTGCAAGATAAGGGAGTGAAGGGTTATGGGGAACGGGCAGGGAAGTGGCTTTGAGCCCAAGATCAGCCATGATCTTATTGAATGGTGGAGCAGTCTCGAGGGGCCAAGTGGTCCATTCCTGCTCCTATTTCCTATGTTCTTATGTAGGGTCTGGAGGAGGTTACAGAGATAGGGAGGGTTGTAGGGCTGGAGGAGTTTACAGTGATAGGGAGGGTTGTAGGGGCTGGAGGAGGTTACAGAGATAGGGAGGGTTGTAGGGGCTGGAGGAGGTTACAGACATAGGGAGGGTTGTCGGGCTGGAGGAGGTTACAGAGATAGTGAGGGTTGTAGGGCTGGAGGAGGTTACAGAGATAGTGAGGGTTGTAGGGCTGGAGGAGGTTACAGAGATAGTGAGGGTTGTAGGGCTGGAGGAGGTTACAGAGATAGTGAGGGTTGTAGGGCTGGAGGAGGTTACAGACATAGGGAGGGTTGTAGGGCTGGAGGAGGTTACAGAGATAGTGAGGGTTGTAGGGCTGGAGGAGGTTACAGAGATAGGGAGGGTAGTAGTGGCTGGAGGAGGTTACAGAGATAGGGAAGGTTGTAGGGCTGGAGGAGTTTACAGAGATAGGGAGGGTTGTAGGGGCTGGAGGAGGTTACAGAGATAGGGAGGGTTGTAGGGGCTGGAGGAGGTTACAGAGATAGGGAGGGTTGTAGGGGCTGGAGGAGGTTACAGACATAGGGAGGGTTGTAGAGGCTGGAGGAGGTTACAGAGATAGGCAGTGTTGTAGGGGCTGGAGGAGGTTACAGAGATAGGGAGGGTTGTAGGACTGGAGGAGGTTACAGAGATAGGGAGGGTTGTAGGGCTGGAGGAGGTTACAGAGATAGGGAGGGTTGTAGTGACTGGAGGAGGTTACAGTGATAGGGTTGTAGGGCTGGAGGAGGTTACAGAGATAGGGAGGGTTCTAGGGACTGGAGGAGGTTACAGAGATAGGGAGGGGTGTCAGGCTGGAGGAGGTTACAGAGATAGGGAGGGTGGGGCGAGGCTATGCAGGGATTTCAACACGAGGATAGGGAATTTTAAAATAAAAGCTTTGCTGAACCAGTTAGTGAACACAGGGGCTGTGATGAGTTGGGATACGGGGCGGGCAGGAATTTCGGATGAGCTGAAAGTTACGGAGGGTGGAAGCTGGGAGGCCGGTCAGGAGAACGTTGCAATCGGCGAGTCTGGAGTCCAGGAGAGCGGGAAAATGAGCGAAAGCGAGATACAGAGCAGAATGGAGCACAATATTGACGGTGTCCCCACACATTCTCCAGACTGCAGTTTGAGCGAAATGGTTTCCACACTAACCTGTCTCTCCTTTCTTTAGTGGATAAAGTCAAACAATCTCCCGAGGTGAGACAGAGGATAGTGGCAGCGGCGAATGCGTTACGGTAAGAGACCGGCATCTTAACTTACACCACACCTCACACATTCAGCCGCTCGTTCTAGATCTGAAAAACCCAGTGACCTCTTTTAATGAGATAGTCTCTCCATCAGGGACCCCTTTTAAAGAGGGAGTCTCTCCATCAGGGACCCCTTTTAAAGAGGGAGTCTCTCCCTTAAGAAGCTCAACACCATCCAGTACAAAGCAGCCCGCTTGATTGGCACCCCATCCACCACCTTAAACATTCACTCCCTCCACCACTGGCGCACAGTGGCTGCAGTGTGTACCATCTACAAGATGCACTGCAGCAACTCGCCAAGGCTTCTTCGGCAGCACTTCCCAAACCCGCGACCTCTTCCACCGAGAAGGACAAGGGAAGCAGGCGCATGGGAACACCACCACCTCCAAGTTCCCCTCCAAGTCACACACCATCCTGACTTAGAAATATATCGCCGATCCTTCATCGTCGCTGGGTTAACATCCTGGAACTCCCCTACCTAACAGCACTGTGGGAGTACCATCACCACACGGACTGCAGCGGTTCAAGTAGGCGGCTCACCACCACCTTCTCAAGGGCAACTAGGAATGGGCAATAAATGTTGGCATTGCCAGCGATGCCCTGATCTCATAAATGAATAAAAAAAAATCAGGGGCCCCTTTTAAAGAGGGAGTCTTTCCATCAGCAACCCTTTTAAAGAGGGAGTCTCTCCGTCAGGGACCCTGCTTAAAGAGGGAGTCTCTCCATCAGGGACACCTTTTAAAGAGGGAGTCTCTCCCTCAGGGAGCCCTTTTAAAGAGGAAGTCTCTCCATCAGGGATCCCTTTTAAAGAGTGAGTCTCTCCATCAGCACCCCTTTTAAAGAGGGAGTCTCTCAGTCAGGGACCCTGCTTAAAGAGGTAGTTCCTCCATCTGGGACCCCTTTTAAAGAGGGAGTCTCTCCATCAGGGAACCCTTTTAAAGAGGGAGTCTTTCCTCCAGGGCCCCCTTTTAAAGAGGGAGTCTCTCCGCCAGAGACCCCTTTTAAAGAGGGAGTCTCTCTTAGAAACATAGAATCTAGGAGCAGGAGTAGGCCATTCGGCCCATCGAACCTGCTCCACCATTCAATACGATCATGGCTGATCCTCCAATTCAGTATCCCGTCCCCGCCTTCTCTCCGTAACCCTTAACCCCTTTTGCCTGTAGAAATATATCTAATTCCCTCTTAAATATATTTAATGAGCTGGCGTACACTGCCCTCTGTGGCAATGAGTTCCACAGGTTCACCACCCTCTGAGTGAAGAAATTCCCCCTCATTTCTGTCCTAAATGGTTTAGCCCTTATCCTTAAATTATGTCCTCTAGTTCTGTTCTCACCCGCCAAGGGAAACATTCCTTCTGCATCTAGTCTGTCTAGACCTGTCAGAATTTTATACACTTCTATGAGGTCCCCTCTCAATCTTCTAAACTCCAGTGTGTACATCCCTAAACTACATAGTCTCTCCTCATAGGTCAATCCCGCCATTCCTGGTATCAGCCTGGTGAATCGCCGCTGCACCCACTCCATGGCAAGAACATCTTTCCTCAGATGAGGCGACCAAAACTGTACACAGTACTCGAGGTGTGGTCTCACCAGTGCCCTGTACAGCTGCAGCAAGGTATCCCTGTTCCTGTATTCCAACCCTTTTGCTATGAAGGCCAGCATACCGTTTGCCTTCTTGACCGCCTGTTGCACCTGCATGCTCGCCTTCAGTGACTGGTGTACAAGAACACCCAGGTCTCTCTGTACTTCCCCCTCTCCCAATTTATTGCCATTTAAATAATAATTTGCCCTCCCGTTCCTGCACCCAAGGTGGATAACTTCGCACTTGTCCACATTATAGTGCATCTGCCATTTATCAGCCCAATCACCCAGTCTGTCCAAATCGCTCTGGAGCTTCCTGGTCTCCTCCTCTGAGCCCACCCCCCCTCCTAGTTTAGTGTCGTCTGCAAATTTGGAAATGCTGCATCCGACTCCCTGATCCAGGTCATTAATGTAAATTGTGAACAGCTGGGGACCCAGGACAGATCCCTGTGGTACCCCACTTGTTACTGCCTGCCATTCAGAAAATGAGCCGTTTATTCCAACTCTCTGTTTTCTATCTGACAGCCAGTTCTCTATCCACGTCAATACTTTCCCCTTTATCCCATGAGCTTCAATTTTCCATGCTAATCTTTTATGTGGGACCTTGTCGAAGGCCTTTTGGAAGTCCAGGTACACCACATCTACTGGCTCTCCCCCATCTATTTTACAAGTTACTCCCTCAAAAAATTCCAATAGATTAGTCAAGCACGATTTACCCTTTGCAAATCCATGTTGACTCTATCCTATCCTGTCCCCATTTGCTAAGTGCTCCGCTATTTCATCCTTAATGATGGACTCCAGCATTTTGCCCACAACTGATGTAAGGCTTACAGGTCTGTAATTACCTGCTTTTTCCCTACCCCCCTTTTTGAATAGTGGGGTAACGTTAGCTACCCTCCAATCCATGGGCACTGTTCCCGAGTCTAATGAATTCTGAAAAATCATACTTAGTGCATCCGCTATCTCTAGGGCCACCTCCTTCAGTACCCTAGGATGCATGTTATCAGGCCCTGGGGATTTGTCCGCCTTCAATCCCTTTAGCTTCCTTAACACCATATCCTTCGAGATATTGATTTGCGTCAGTTCCTCCTTTGCCAATGTCCCTATTTTTCCCGATATCCCAGTGAGGTTTTTTGTGTCTTCCTTCGTAAAGACGGACCCAAAGTATGCATTTAGTTGGTCTGCCATTACCTTATTTCCCGTTATATATTCCCCCGTATCTGACTGCAATGGACCAACTTTGGTTTTCACCAGTCTTTTCCTCTTGATATACTTATAAAAGCTTTTGGAGTTAGTTTTTATATTTTCCGCCAGCTTGCTTTCGTAAGCTATTTTGCCCCTCTTGATTAAGCCCTTTGTCCTCCTTTTCTCTATCTTAAACTGTTCCCAATCTTCCGCTCTGGCGCTTTTTTTGGCTATTTTATACGCCCTATCTTTGGATTTTATGCTGTCTCTAATTTCCCCTGTTATCCACGGTTGAGTCACCTTTTTAGATTTCCTTTTATGCCAGATTGGTAGAAACAATTTTTGCAATTTTGTCATTCTATCTTTAAATACTTGCCATTGTTTATCTACCTCCAGTCCTCCCAGGAACGTTGTCCAATCAGACCTACTCAGTTCCCGTCTAATGGCATCATAATTCCCCTTGTTTAAATTCAGGACCTTAGTCTCTGAGTCAATTTCTTCGCTCTCCATTTCGATTGAGAAATCGATCATGTTATGATCGCTCTGACCCAAGGGTCCCCGTACAACAAGATTACTAATTAGTCCCTTCTCATTGCACAGTACCCAGTCCAATATAGCCTGTTCCCGAGTTGGTTCCTCGACATATTGATCCAGAAAACCATCCCTTAAACACTCAAGGAATTCCTCCTCCTCATTATTTTTACTGATTAGGCTAGTCCAATCTATATGTAAGTTAAAGTCACCTATGATGACAGCTGTGCTCTTATTGCACGCTTCTCTAATTTCCCTCGTGATGCCCTCCCCAACCTCTATTTTACTATTTGGAGGCCTATATACCACTCCTATTAATGTTTTTCGCCCCTCGCTATTTCTTAGCTCCACCCATATAGATTCTGTATTAACTGAGTTAATATCCTTCCTTTCAATTGCATTTATCCCCTCTTTTACCAGCAATGCTACCCCTCCTCCCTTTCTTTTTTGTCGATCCTTCCTAAATACTGAATACCCCTGTATGTTAAGCTCCCAGCCCTGCTCACCCTGCAACCATGTTTCCGTAATCCCAATTAGATCATAATTATTAACCTCTATTTCCACAGCTAATTCATCTACCTTGTTCCTGATGCTTCTCGCATTAAGGTATAAAACCCTCAGGCTATTTTTATGCTCACATTTTTTATGAATTAGTTTGGCCCTTTGTTTTTTGTTCCTCACCCTTTTACCATTTATTTCTGTCTGCCTTTCACTTTCCTCTATTTCACTACATAGGTTTCTAGCCCCCTGCCATACTAGTTTAAATGCTCCCGAACTGCTTTATCAAAAATTACCCCGAGAACATCAGTTCCATCTTTGCACAGGTGTAGACCGTCCCTTTTGTATAGGTCACACCTACCACAAAACTGGTTCCAATGCCTCAAAAATTTAAAACCCTCCCTCTTACACCACTGCTCAAGCCACGTATTTAGCCTAACTATCCTGTTCTCTGTACTCTTACTAGCACGTGGCACTGGTAGTAATCCAGAGATTACTACCTTCGAGGTCCTACTTTTTAGCTTGGCTCCTAACTCCCTAAATTCTACTTGTAGGACCTTTTCCCTTTTTTTAGCTACGTCGTTGGTACCAACATGTATCACAACAACTGGCTGTTCCCCCTCCCCCTCCAGAATGTTCTGCACCCGCGCCGAGACATCCTTGACCCTTGCACCAGGGAGGCAACATACCATCCTGGAGTCTCGGTCGCGACCACAGAAAACCCTATCTATTCCCCTTACAATCGAATCCCCTATTACTATAGCCCTGCCACTCTTTTTCCCTCCCTTCTTTGCAACAGAGCCAGTCATGGTGCCATGAGCCTGGCTGCTGGTGCCTTCCCCCGATGAGTCGTCCCCCCCGACAACAGCACCTAAGGCGGTGAACCTGTTGCTAAGGGAGACAACCCCAGGGGATTTCTGCACTACCTTCCTGCCCTTGCTCTGCCTTTTGGTCACCCATGTACTATCTACGCTGGCCTTAACCTGCGGTGTGACCAACTCACTAAATGTGCTATCCACAACCCTCTCAGAATCGTGGATGCTCCAAAGTGAGTCCATCCGCAGCTCAAGGGCCGTCATGCGGTCCCACATGAGCTGCAGCTGGACACACTTCCCGCACACATGGTTGTCAGGGACACAGGAAGCGTCCCTGATTTCCCACATGTTACAGGAGGAGCATAACAAAGGTCCGAGCTCTACTGCCATGACTTAACCCTTATATTACTTTTTAATTTTCTAGTTTTAGTTTATTTATTGACTTTTGTTTTCCCGAAGCTTACTTAGACCAATGTATACTGTACTCCTCTTATTCCTTTTTAAACTAACCAAATCCCACTAGTTTTAGTTTTACTTTCTAGGAAGGTTTGAGGAAAGTACTTACCAGTTAGTCTTACCTCCCTGGTCTTTCGCTGACTTCCCGGTCTTGTGTCCCCTTGGTCCTACGCCGACTTCCCGCTCCTCGCGGTAACCGTCCTGCCCTGCTGAAAAGAAACTCCGGTCTCGTCGCTCCCGACAACAGCCTGTGAAGAAAAGCCCGCGAAAGTGAGTTCAAATACTCACAGCACCTCACAGCACCTCCGGTCTCGTCGCTCCCGACAACAGCCTGTGAAGAAAAGCCCGCGAAAGTGAGTTCAAATACTCAGCGCACCTCACAGCACCTCCGCTCTTGTCGCTCCCGACAACAGCCTGTGAAGAAAAGACCGCGAAAGTGAGTTCAAATACTCACAGCACCTCACAGCACCTCCGGTCTCGTCGCTCCCGACAACAGCCTGTGAAGAAAAGCCCGCGAAAGTGAGTTCAAATACTCACAGCACCTCACAGCACCTCCGGTCTCGTCGCTCCCGACAACAGCCTGTGAAGAAAAGCCCGCGAATGTGAGTTCAAATACTCACAGCTCCTCACAGCACCTCCGGTCTCGTCGCTCCCGACAACAGCCTGTGAAGAAAAGCCCGCGAAAGTGAGTTCAAATACTCACAGCACCTCACAGCACCTCCGGTCTCGTCGCTCCCGACAACAGCCGAATAGGCTGATGTGGAATTGCAGAATCCCGATCATTGGCCAGAACAATTCCTTCGTTTTATATAGTTCAGACTCTCAATACTGATGTATTATTGGAACACAAAAAGGGACTTCCTTCACTGTAACACTCTGATATAACCCACAACAATCACTGTAGCACTCTGATATCCCCTACACTTCTCACTGTAACACTCTGACATTTCCCACATCCAAAATGTAACACTCTGATATACCACACACCCAAACTGTAACACGGATAAAACCCATTCTCTCAATATCTCCTGCCACTTTCAGGCACCTATGCTCATTAACTCTCAGGTCCCTCTTTACCTGCACACTCATTAGAAATATGCCATTATGTGAATATTGCCTCTCCCTGTTCCCTCTGCCAAAATGCATCACCTCACACTTCTCTGTATTAAACTCTATCTGCCACTTGTCTGCCCATTCTGCTAGCCTTTCTATGTCCTGTTGCAATCGTTTGGTAATATCCTCACTATTTGCCAAGTTTGGTGTCATCAGCAAATTTAGAAATCATACTCTTTATTCCAATATCCAATTAATTTATATATATCAAAAAAGCAGTGGCCCCAGCACTGACCCTTGGGGGACACCACTGTCTATCATCCTCCATTCTGAAAAACAGCCATTTACCACAACTCGCTGTTTTCTGTCCTTAAGCCAATTCCTTATCCAATCTGCCACTGGCCCACCTATTCCATGAGCCTCAAATTTGTTAACCAGCCTTCTATGTGGTACTTTGTCAAACGCCTTCCTAAAATCCATGTAGACAACATCCATTTTATTCCCTTCATCATTCCTCCCTGTTACTTCATCAAGAAATTCAATTGGATTCGTCAAACACGAACTGTCTTTTACAAATCCGTGTTGGCTCTCCTTAATTAATTTAAACGTAGCCAACTGCCCGTTACTTTTTTCCTTGATTATTGTCTCTATAACATTACCCACCACTGATGTTAAACTGACCGGCCTGTAGTTACTTGGATTGTCCTTACACCCTTTCTTGAACAATAGTGTCACATTTGCCACTTTCCAATGCTCAGGCACCTCCCCCGCATCTCGGGAAGATTGCAAAATTATGTCAAGCTCCTCCCCCCATTCCCTCAGTAACCTGGGATGCAAGCCATCTAAACCAGGCGACTTAGAAACTCTAAGCATACCCAGCCATTCTGGTACATCCTATCTATCAATTTTCAGCCTTTCCATTGCTTCTAACTTTTCCACTTCTACCGATATTTTGTCAGCATCCACTACATTAGTAAACACCGATACAAAGTACTCATTGTGTATTCTAGCCTTGCCCTTCAGCTCTAAGCATATATCACCTTCTGTGTCCCTAATAGGCCCCACCACGCCTCTTACTACCCGCTTACTGTTTACATGCCAGTAGAAGATTTTTGACTTCCCTTTTATGTTAACCGCCCATCTACTCTCATATTCTCTCTTTGCCAATCTTATTTCCATCGTCACTTATTGGCACAGAAATTTCGGGTCTCCACGTGTGAGTACGCGCTGTGTACACACCGGTAAGGCCGATAAAAGTGCCGGTTTTACGCATGCACTGCGTATACGCGGGAAACCAGAACTTCCATTCGCTTGAAGGAAGGGGTTCACAGTTCAAACATGTACCCTGGAGAGGCAGCGCGTACGCATCGAACTTCGTCTTTTTTTACAGGTTTCTCCGTGCGGGTACGTCCCTAGCAGCTGTGCGTGGAAAAAGCAGGCGCAAGGCTTGCTTTTAACAAGGTAAGAGGTGAATTAATTAAAATTTAAAATTTCTTTCCACAGGTTTATCATTTTTAAATACTTTAAAGAAAGGTAAGTTTATTTTTAGCCCCGTTAAAAATTTTAATAATTTTTTTCAAAAATTAAAATTTTTGTTTAAAGTAGTTAATCTATTTAATTTATAGTTATTTTAACAATGTGATTTTTTTTATTTATTTGAAGTTTTACTTAGGTTTTGGGGCCGATCTCTATTCATAGATTTGACAGGTCTTCCTGTCAAATCTATGAATGGAGATTCCCTGCTGCGATTGGCTCCCCATGGCCCACGTGATCCCAGGAGACGCTGCGAACGAGCAACGCCACTGGGATACGCGAACACTGCACACCGGCAGCTGGAGGAGGCCCAGGATCGGAATCCCACACGGGCCCACAGCACAACGGCAGGCGCACTATGTAATTGCACCCGCTATGCTTGCATCCGCGGGAAGCCTCCGACAAGAAGTTCTGGGCCATTGTATTTATATCATCTTCTCAACTTATTGTAATTGAAATGGTTCTCCTTGGAAGAATTCACCTGCCATGCATCATTTTTTGTTTCATCATCTTCTCTATCTCCCTCGTCATCCAAGGAGCCCTTGCTTTGGTTCTCTTACCCTTCCCTCTTGTTGGAATCTACCACGCATCCGTCACTATAACACTGATATACCGGACACCCCTCGCTGTTACACTCAGATATAACACACACCCTCAATGTAACGCTATGATATAATCCACACCTCTCACTGTAACAATCTGATTTATTCCGCTCCCCTCACTATAAACCTCTGTTATAGCACACACACCCTTCACTTTACCAGACCGCTATACCCGATAGCCCTCACTCTAACACCCTGATATACCCCACACACCTCACTGAAATACTCTGATATACCCCAAGCCCCTCAATGTAACACTCTGATTTACCCCACACTACTCGCTATAACACTCTGATATAACCCACACCCTCACTGTAACACTATGATATAACCCACACCTCTCACTGTTTCACTTTGTTATATTCCACTCCCCTGACTATAACACTCTGTTATAGCACACCCACCCTTAAATTTACCAGAACCGCTATACCCGACCGCCCTCACTGTAATACCCTGATATACCCCTTACTGTAGCACTCTGATAGACCCCACTCCCTCACTGAAATACTCTGATATACCCAAGCCACTCAATGTAACACTCTGATATACCCCACACTACTCAATGTAACACTCTGATATACCCCACACACTCCACTCTAACACTCTGATACATGCCTCACTCTACTGTTACTCCCCACACCACTCACTGTAATACTGATATACCCCACACCACTCACTGTTGCCACTGCCACTTTAATCCCTTGGGCTTAAATTTTGGTAATATGTGATACTTTATCAAACTTCTTTTGAAAGGATGGGGACATTGGCAAAGTGTGAGTAGTATCAATCATGAAACCATAAAATTGGTGAGACAAGTTGTGTTGACAATTTGTTTGGCGGACCACGATGCGCACTGATCACAGGTCTTGCCTGGTTTCAATTATTGAATTTCAAAATCAGTGATTTTAATCCCATTTTATTTTTTATATTTATTTGTTCTCAGGATATGGGTGACGCTGTCAAGACCGGAATTACATTCCCATCCCTAGTTACCCATGAGCAAATGGTGGGCCTTCATCTTGAGCAGCTGCAGTCCGTGTGGTGAAGGTTATTACTGTTACGGAAGGAATTTCATGCTTTACACCCAGTCCCGATGAAGGTACGGCGATATATTTGAAGGCTACAGTAGCATAGTGGTTATGTTGCTGAACAAGTAAATAAGATGCCGGGACGAATAATCCTGAGTTCAAATCCCACATGCTGGGGAATTTAAATACAATTCATCAAACAAATCTGGAAAAAAGATTGCGTCAGTAATGGTAACCATGAAACTACCGGATTGTCGTAAAAACACATCTGCTTCACTATTGTCCTTTGGGAAGGAAATCGGCCGTCCTTATCCATTGAGTCCAAAATGTGACTCCAGACCCACAGCAATGTCGTTGTCTCTTCGTTGCCCTCTGAAATGGCCGAGCAAACCACTCAGTTGTATAAGGTGGCTCACCACCACCTTCTCCAGGACAATTATGGATGGACAATAAATTGTTGCCTTGCCAGCGACCTCCACATCCCAGGAATGAATAAAAAATGATTCATGAATGGTCATAATGATTTATAAAGGGTTATAATGTATTATTTTATTTTATTCGTTTATGGAATGTGGGTGCCGCTGGCAAGGCCAGCGTTTGTTGCCAATCCCTAGTTGCCCTTGAGAAGGTGTTGGCCAGTCGCCTTCTTAAACCGCTGGAGTCCCGTGTGGTGAAGGTACTCTCACAGTGCTTTTAGGGAGGGAGTTGCAGGATTTTGACCAAGCGATGATGAAGGATCCGTGATATAATTCTAAGTCAGGATGGTGTGTGACTTGGAGGGGAACTTGGTGGTGGTGGTGGTGTTCCCATGCGCCTGCTGCCCTTGTCCTTCTAGGTGGAAGAGGTTGCGGGTGGGAGGCGCTGCCGAAGAAGCCTTGGCGAGTTGCTGCAGTGCATCTTGTAGATGGTACACTCTGCAGCCACGGTACGCTGGTGAAGGAGGGAGTGAATGTTTAAGGTGTTAGGTGGGGTGCCAATCAAGCGGGCTGCTTTGTCCTGGATGGTGTCACAGTATTCAAGTGGCTAGACCAGATACGTTTCTGGTCAATGGTGACCCGCAGAAATTTGATGGTGGGGTACTTGGCGATGGTAATCCCATTAAATGTCAAGGGGCGTTGGTTAGAGTCTCGCTTGTTGGAGATAGTCATTGCCTGGCAATTGTGCGGTGCAAATGTTAACTTCCACTTATCAGACCAAGCCGAAACGTCGTCCAGGTCCCGTTGCATGCGGGCATGGACTGCTTCATCATCTGAGGAGATGTGAATGGCACTGAACACTGTACTGTCATCAGCAAACATCCCCATTTCTGACCTTATGTTGGAAGGAAGGTGATTGATGAAGCAGCTGAAGATGGTTGGGCCTAGGACACTGCCCTGAGGAACTCCTGCAGCGATGTCCTGGGTCTGTGATGATTGACCTTCAACCACCACAACCATCTTGCTTTGTGGTAGGTATGACTAAGGGTTATGATGTTTTATTAATGGTCATAATGATTTATAAATGGTTATGATGTTTTATTAATGGTCATAATGATTTATAAGATGTTATGAAGTTTTGTTAATGATCATAGTGATTTATAAAGGGTTATAAGTATATTTTTATTCGATTATGGGATATGGGTGTCGCTTGCAAGGCCAGCATTTGTTGCCCATCGCTAACTGCCCTTGAGCAGGTGCTGGTGAGATACCTTCTTGAAACGATGCAGTCCTGTGTGTTGAAGATACTCCCACAGTGCTGTTCGGATGGGAGTGCCAAGATTTTGACCCAGCGATGATGAAGGATCGGTAATATAATTATAAGTCAGGATGGTGTGTGACTTGGAGGGTAACTTGGAGGTGGTGGTATTCCCATGCGCCTGCTACCCTTGTTCTTCTAGGTGGAAAAGTTTACAAGACTGGGAGGTGCTGCCGAAGAAACTTTGCCGAGTTGCTGCAGTAGATGGTACACACAGCAGCCACGGTACGCTGGTGGTGGAGGGAGTGAATGTTTAAGATGGTGGATGGGGTGCCAATCAAACGAGTTGATTTGTCCTGGATGGTGTTGAGCTTCTTGAGTGTTGATGGAGTTGCACTCATCCAGGCAAGTGGAGAATATACCCTCACACTCCTTACTTGTGCATTATGGATGGTAGAAAGGCTTTGGGGATTCAGGAAGTGAGATACTCGCCGCAGAATATCTAGCTTCTGACCTGCTCTTGTTGCCACAGTATTCATGTGGCTCGTCCAGTTAAGTTTCTGTTCAATGGTGAGCCCCAGGGTGTTGATTGTGGGGGATTCGCCGATGGTAATGCCATTGAACGTCAAGGAGCGGTGGTTAGACTCTCGTTTGTTGAAGTTAGGCTATGCCTGACACTTCTGTGGGGCGAATGTTACCTGACACTTCACAGCTCAAGACTGAACGTCGTCCAGATCTTGTTGCATGCGGGCATGGACTGATTTATTATCTGAGGAGTTGTGAAGAGCACTCAACACTTTGCAGTATTCAGCGAGCATCCGCATTTCTGACCTTATGTTGGAGGGAAGATCAATGATGAAGCAGCTGAAGATCGTTGTGCCTAGTACACTGCCCCGAGGAACTCCTACAGCGATGTCCTGGGGTTCTGATGATTTACCTTCAACCACCACAACCATCTTCCTTTGTGCTAGGAATGAAGAAGGGTTATAAGAACATAAGAACATAAGAAATAGCAGCAGGAATAGGCCACTTGACCTCTCGAGCCTGCTCCGACATTCAACAGGATCAGGGCTGATCTTGGGCTCAAAGCCACTTCCCAGCCCGCTCCCGATAACCCTTCACTCCCTTATCTTGCAAAAATCTGTCTATCTCCACTTTAAATGTATTTAATGACTCAGCCTCCACAGCTCCCTGGGGCAGAGAATTCCACAGATTTACGACCCTCTGAGAGAATAAATTCCTCCTCATCTCAATTCTAAAAGGGCGACCCTTTATTCGGAAACTGCGCCCCCGAATTCTAGATTTTCCATGAGGGGAAACATTCTCTCTGCATCTAACCTATCGAGCACCCTCAGAATCTCAAATGTTTCGATAAGATCACCTCTCATTCTTCTGAATTCCAATGAGTATATGCCCAGCCTGTTCAACCTTTCCTCATAAGTCAAACCCCTCATCTCTGGAATTAACCTAGTGAATCGTCCCTGAACTGCCTCCAATGCAACTATATCCCTCCTTAAAAAAGGAGAACAAAACTGTACACAGTTCTCAATGTGTGGTCTCACCAATACTTTGTACAGTTGTAGCAGGACTTACCTGCATTTATACTCCAACCCCTCTTGAAATAAAGGCCAAAATTCAACTTGCCTTTTTGATTACTTGCTGTACCTGCATACTAACTTTTTATGTTTCATGCACAAGGTCCCCCAAGTCCTTCTGAACTGCAGAATTTTGTAATCTATCTCCTTTTAAATAATTGATTGTTTTTTTATTTTTCCTGCCAAAGTGGATAACCTCGCACTTTCCCAACTTAAACTCCATCTGCCAAATGTTTGCCCACTCAGCTAGCCTGTTTATATCTCTCTGCAGATTCTATGAGTCCTCTGCACAACTTGCTTTCCCACCCATCTTTGTATCATCTGCAAATTTGGCAACATTACACTCGATCCCTTCATCCAAGTCATTAATGTAGATTGTAAATAGTTGGGGCCGCAGCACCCATCCTTGTGGCACCCCACTAGTTGTCGTTTGCCAACGAGAAAATGACCCATTTATCCCCACTCTCTGCTTTCTGTTTGTTAGCCAATTCTCTATCCATGCTAATATATTACCCCCAACTCCGTCACCTCTTATCTGATGCAGTAACCTTTTATGTGACACCTTATCGAATGACTTCTGGAAATCCAAATACATCACATCCACTGGCTCATCCTTGTCCACCCTGCTTGTTACATGCTCAAAGAACTCCAGCAAATTTGTTAAAATTGATTTACTTTTCCTAAAACCATGCTGACTCTGTTTGACTGCAGTATGTTTTTCTAATGCCCTGCTACTGCTTCCTTCATGAAGGACTCCAGCATTTTCCCAACGACAGATGTTAGGCTAACTGATCTATAGTTTCCTGCTTTCTGTCTCCCTCCTTTCTTAAATAGGGGTGTTACGTTAGCGGTTTTCCAATCCGCTGGGACCTCTCCAGAGTCCAAGGACTTTTGGTATATTCCAACCAATGCATCCAGTATCTCTGCAGCTACTTGTTTTAAGACCCTGGTGCAGGCCATCTGGTCCAGGGGACTTGTCGTCTTTTAGTCCCATTATTTTACTGAGTGTGATAGTGATGTTCTTCAGTTTCCCACTCCCTGTGGCCCCTTGATTATCCATTATTGGGATGTTGTTGGTGTATTCTACAGTGAAGGCAGATGCAATATATTTGTTCAGAGTCTCTGCCATTTCACCGTTCCCCATTATTAATTCCCCAGTCTCATCCTCTAAGGGACCAACATTTATTTTAGCTACTCTCTTCCTTTTTATATACATGTAGAAGCTCTTACTAACTGGTTAAATGATTCTTGCCTGCTTACTCTCATAATTCATCTTCTCTCTCTTTATTATATTTGAAGTCATCCTTTGCTGGTTTTTAAAAATGTCCCAATCCTGTGCTCTCCCACCAATCTTGGCAACATTGTATGCCTTCATTTTGAATTTGATACCATCCTTTACTTCCTTAGTTAGCTGCTGATGGTGGTCCCTTCTCTTAAAATCTTTCTTTCTCCCTGGAATATATTTTTCTTGAGAGTTATGAAATATCACCTTAAATGTCCGCCACTGCATTTCAACTTTCTTACCCTGTAATTTGTTTTTCCAGTCCACTTTAGCCAGTTCTGCCCTCATGCCATTATAATTGACTTTGTTTAAGATCAGGACATTTGTTTGGGATACAACTTTCTCACCCTGCAACTGAATTTGAAATTCATCCATGCTGTGATCACTCTTTCCTAGATGATCCTTTACTATGAGATCATTTATAAATTCTCTCTCATTACATAGTACCAGATCCAAGATAGCCTGCTCCCTGGTTGGTTCCATTACA
Source organism: Squalus acanthias (assembly GCA_030390025.1). NCBI lineage: Eukaryota > Metazoa > Chordata > Chondrichthyes > Squaliformes > Squalidae > Squalus > Squalus acanthias. The sequence continues at coordinate 279,703 of JASTWF010000255.1, read as the reverse complement.
TACTGTTCTAGGAAAACATCCCGGATGCACTCTATTAACTCCTCCTCCAGGCTACCATGGCCAATTTGATGTGTCCAATCAATATGGAGATTAAAATCACCCATGAATGTTACCGTACCACTTTTTTACAGGCCTCCATTCTTTGTTGATTTATACTCTGTCCAACAGCATTACTACTGTTCGGGGGCCTTCAGACTACGACCACCCCAGAGACTTTTTCCCCTTGTTATGTTTTACATCCACCCAAACCGATTCTACATCTTGGTCTTCTGAGCCAATATCACTTCTCACCACTGCACTGATCCCATCTTTTACCAACAATACCACCCCACCTCCCTTTCCTTTCTTTCTATCCTTCCGAATTATCATATACCCTGGAATATTCAGTTCCAAGCCCTGGTGGTCCTGCAACCATGTCTGTGTAATGGCGATCAGATCATACCCATGTGTATCTATTTGTGCCGTCAACTCATTTATCTTGTTACGAATGCTGCGTGCATTCACATATAGAGCTTTTATCTTTGTCATTTTACCATTTTTCCTTGTTTTGGCCTTTTTTTCTGTTACACTCTTATTCTTAATCATTCATTCCCTTCCTGTCATATTCTGGTTATTATTTCACCCGTCTCCAGCCTGCTCTATTGCTTTCTCATTTCTCATTGACTTTTAATTTTCCTTCTCATCTGTATCCTCCCCAGTCCGGCCTCCACTATGTATTTTAAAGCTCTCTCTACAGCCTTAGTTATTCGATTTGCCAGGACTCTAGCCCCAGCATAAAGCCAGTGAAGCCCGTCCAAACGGAATAGCTCCCTCTTATCCCAGTACTGGTGCCAGCGCCCCACAAATCGAAACCCATTTCTCCCACACCAGTCTTTGAGCCACTCGTTCATTTATCTGATCGTATTTACCCGATGCAAATTCGCTCGAGGCTCAGGTAGTAATCCAGAGATTATTACCTTTGTGGTTCTGCTTTTTAATTTAACACCTCGCTACTCATACTGTCCCAAAAATTAGTGCCGCTACGCGAGTGTACGCTCTGTGTTCTCTCGCGAATTCTGTCTCCAATTGCCGATTTTCTGCATGCACTGCGCATGCGCTGAAAACCGGCACTTGGTGAATTCAAAAGGGGGCGGTTCCTTGGTGAACCGCGTGCGCGCTACAGGCTGCGCGCACGCAGTGCACTTAGAGCTTTGGACGCGCAGGTAAGCATGGAAGGTTTTAGACACAATTAAAGGAGGTTTAAGACCCTCTTTTAACAAGGTAAGTACTTAATTAAGTATTATTCTGATTTTTTTTAACAGGTATATCTTTTAGAGACTTTAAAGACAGGTAAGTTTATTTTTATAACTTTTTAATAGATTTTAAATTTTTTCAAAAATTTAATTTTTTCTTTAAAATGGTTAATTTATTTAACTATACTTATTTTATTAATGTGATGGGATTTTTTTTAATTTAATTGAGGTTTAGCTGTTCTTTTGCGGGGGGGGGGTATAGTATTCATAGCTTTCACCGCCTGCTGTGAAAGCTATGAATGAAAGATGGTGTGCTGCCATTGGCTCTAACTGAGTCACGTGATCCCACAGCTCGCACGAATTAACTACGCCTGTGGGATACGAATGCCCTGCACAGCTGCTGTCCAGAACATCACGTTCGTGCGAGCTCGGACTGAAAAAGCCAGCGCGCAGTGAGAGATCGCGGGAAGGCCTTACCCTCGCACGAAGGCTCACTCACTAATTTTTGGGCCACTATCTCAGCAGAACCTCTTTCTTTGTCCTACCTATGTCATTGGTACCTCCGTGGACCATGAAAACTGGATCTTCCCCCTCCCACTCCAAGTTTCTCTCCAGCCCAGAGGAGATGTCATCACCTTGCTTTTGATGTTTTATGAATGGTCATAATGATTTATAAAGGGTTATGATGTTTTATTAATGGACATAATGATTTATAAAGGGTTGTAATGATTTATTAGCGGTCATTATGAGTTAGAAAGGTTTATAATGTTTTCTTAATGATCTTAATCATTTACAAAAGGTTAATGTGTTTAGTTAATAGCCATAATGATTTATAAAGTGTTATGATGTTTTGTTAATGGTCATTAATGCTCGCCCTCGCTGCCCGCCCGTTCTCAGGGTAACCAGGCCTCCCGCTGCTGCCCCCACTCCGCGGCCTCGCTTCTGGGAGAGGGGAGACCTCAATGGTGGCAATCGACCCAGGGGGAAGCCCCCGATAGAGAGAGAGAGAGAGAGAGCGACAGACGCCATCTTTGTGCGGGGCGCCATTGCCGCCATCTTTGAACGGGGCCGGTCCCGCTTTTTTGCTCCTTGAGCGGCGCCGCCATCTTTGTATAGGGCAGGGTTGCCGCCATCTTAGTGCGGGCGGGAGTTCCGCTGCTTTAGGTTGCGCGTTTGGGGTCGGCCATCTTTGTCTAGGGCACTGCTGCCTTTCCAGAGGGGCCTGACAGATGGCCGCGCCCAACGATCACTGCCTCCCCTCTCTCAGTGATGTCCCTCCCTGGGATGCTCAGCTCCAGGCTCTCTGTTGGATCATTGTCGAGATATCAATTCCTGCTTCTGTCGTCCCAGTGTATTTAAATTAATCCACTTTCTTCCTGCAACAACTCTACTGTCCTTCCAACAATGGCTTTTGTTTGGCTGGCAACATCGCAGCTCTGTGCTGTTAGTGGAGATAAAAAAATCTGGGATCACACTTAGTAATAAAGCACATTCTGTCAAATGATCAGCCACAGCTCAAAGGGACCACAGCACACAGAATTTTACAGAACTAAGAGGGAAACACATCTCCCTCTGTCTATAATCTGTTTTTCACTCCGTGTTTGTCTGCTATCATCGATCTCTCCTCTGTCTCTGTCACACCCTCTCTCTCCCTATCTATATCTAATAATATCACATCGCTCTCTCTCCATCGATCTCTCCTCTATGTCTGTCACCCCCTCTCTGTCCCTGTCTATATCTAATAATATCTCATCGCTGTCTCTCCATCGATCTCTCCTCTATGTCTGTCACACCCTCTCTCTCCCTGTCTATATCTAATAATATCACATCGCTCTATCTCCATCGATCTCCCCTCTGTCTCTGTCACACCCTCTCTCTCCCTGTCTATATCTAATAATATCACATCGCTCTCTCTCCATCGATCTCTCATCTATGTCTGTCACCCCCTTTCTCTCTCCCATCTATATCTAATAATATCACATCGCTCTCTCTCCATCGATCTCTCATCTATGTCTGTCACCCCCTCTCTCTCCCATCTATATCTCATAAGCTCCTCTCTATCTCCAACGTTCTCATCTCTATCTCCGTCACCACTCTCTCCCGATCGATATGTAAAAATCTCTCCTCTGGCTATCTCAATCTATCTCTCCTCTCTATTTCTGTGTCTCAGTCTCGACCTCGATCTCGGATTTGTCTCAATCACTCTCTCTCAGTCTCTCACAGTCTCTCTCTGTCACTCTCTGTCATTTTCTGTCTCTTTGAAACTCTCTGTCTCACTCTATCTCCGCCTCTCTCAATCACTCTCTGCCATTCTCAATCACTCTCTGTCTCTCTCACTCTATCTCCGTCTTTCTCACTCTCTCTCTGCCATTCTTACTCACTCTCTGTCTCTCTCACTAACTCTATATGTCTCTCACTCAGGCTCTGTCACTCTCACTCACTCTCTGTCTCTATCACTCACTCTCTTTCTCTCTGATTCACACTCTGTCCCAGTCACACTCTGCCTCTCTCACTCACTCTTTTCCTCTCTAACTCACTCACTGCCTATCTCACTCACGAACTCTATATGTCTCTCACTCACTCTCTGTCTCTCTCACTCACTCTCTGTATCTCTCACTCACTCTCTGTCTCTATTACTCACTCTCTGCCTCTCTCATTCACTCTCTGTCCCACTCACTCTCTGCCTCTCTCACTCAATGTCTGTCTCTCTCACTCACTGTCTCTCTCACCCACTCTCTGTTCTCTCACTCACTGTCTCTATTACTCACTCTCTGCCTCTCTCATTCACTCTCTGTCCCACTCACTCTCTGCCTCTCTCACTAACTCTCTGCCTCTCTCACTCACTCTCTGTCTCTCTCAATCGCTCTCTACCTCTCTTACTCAATCTCTGTCTCGCTCAGTCTCAGCCTATTTCACTCACTCTCTGCCTCTCTCACACACTGTCATTCTCTTTCAATCACTCTCTGTCTCGCTCACGCACTCTCGGTCGCTTTCATGCACTCTCTTTCACTATCACTCACTCTCTGTCTCTCTCACTCACTCTCTACCACTCTCACTCTCTGTCTCTCACACACTCTGTCTCTCTCACACACTCTCCGTCACTCTCACTCACTCTCTGCCATTCTCATTCACTCTCTATCTCCCTCACAAACTCCATATCTTGCTCGCTCAAGCTCTGTCTCTCTCACTCACACTCTCTCTCTCTCTCTCTCACTCTCTGTCTCTGTCACACACAGTCGTTCTCTTTCACTCACTCTCTCTCACGCTCACGCACTCTCGGTCTCTCTCACTCAATCTCTGCCTATCTCCCTCACTCTCTGTCTCTGTCACTCACTCTCTGTCTCTCTCTGTGTCTCTGTTGGTCTGTTTCACAGCCCAAAGTCTCTGTTTATCGCACTGTCTTTCTCTTTATTTGTCTCTGCCTCTCAGTCTTTCCCTTTTGTCTCACTCTCTCTGTCTCTCTCTCTCTCTCTCGCTGTCTCTCTCTCTCTCACTGTCTCTCTTTCTCACTGTCTCTCATTCTCACTGTCTCTCTCTGTATCTCTCTCTCTGTCTCTCTTGCAGCCTGTCTCTCTGTGCCTCTCTTACTCTCTCTTTGCCTCTCTCACTCACTCTCTGCCTCTCTCACTGAATCTCTGTCTCACTCACTCTCTGCCTGTCTCACTCAATCTCTGTCTCTCTCAATCAATCTCCGTCTCTCTCACTCTTTCTAGCTCTCTCACTCACTCTCTGTCTCTCTCACTCTCTCTCTGTCTCTCTCAATCAATTTCTGTCTCTCTCACTCAATCTCTGTCTCTCTCTCACTCACTCTCCGTCTCTCAAACTCAAACTCTGTCTCTCTCAATCACTCTCCGTCTCTCTCACTCAGTCTCTGTCTCTCTCATTCACTCTCTGTCTCTCTCACTCACTCTCTACCACTCTCAATCACACACATACTCTCACAAACCCTCTGTCTCTCTCACTCACTCTATTTCTATCTCACTCACTCTCTGCCTCTCTCACTCACTCTCTATCTCACTCACACACTGTCGTTCTCTTTCACTCACTCTCTGTCTCGCTCACGCACTCTCGGTCTGTTTCATGCACTCTCTTTCATTATCACACACTCTCTGTCTCTTTCAAGCAATCTCTGTCTCACTCACTTACTTTCTGTCTCTCTCACTCACTCTCTACCTGTCTCACTCACTCTCTGCCTCTCTCACACAATGTCGTACTCTTTCACTCACTCTCTTTCTCGCTCACGCACTTTCGGTCTCTCTCACTCACTCTCTGACTCTGTTACTCACTCTCTGCCTCTCTCACTCGCTCTCTACCTCTCTCACTCAATCTCTATCTCGCTCAGTCTCTGCCTCTCTCACTCAATCTCTGTCTCTCTCACTCACACTCTGTCTCTCTTACTCACTCACTCTCTCCCTCAATCTTTCTCTCTCACTCAATCTCTGTCTCTCTCACTCAATCTCTGTGTCTCTCACTAATTCTCTGCCTCTCACACTCACTCTCTGTCTCTCTAATTCAATCTCTGTCTCTCTCACTCGATCTCTGCCTCTCTCACTCATTCTGTCTCTCTCACTCACTCTCTGTCTCTCTCACGCACTCTCTGTCTATCTCACTCACTCTAATTCTCTCTCAATCACTCTCTGTCTCTCTCACTCACTCTCTGTCACTCTCAGTCACTCTCTAACACTCTCACTCACTCTCTGTCTCTCACACTCTCTGTCTCTCTCACTCACTCTCCGTCTCTCTGACTGACTCTCTGCATTCTGACTCACACTCTGTCTCCCTCACTAACTCCATATCTTGCTCACTCAGGATATGTCTCTCTCACTCACTCACAGTCTCTATCACTCACTCTCTTTCTCTCTCGTTCACTGTCTGTCCCACTCACTGTCTGCCTTTATCACGCACTCTCTGTCTATCTCAATCACTCTCTGTATCTCTCACTCACTCTCTACCACTCTCACTCACACTCATACACTCACACACTCTCTGTCTCTCTCACTCACTCTCTTTCTCTCTCATTCACCATCTGTCCCTCTCACTCTCTGCCTCTCTCACTCACTCTCTGACTCCCTCACTCACTCTCTGACTCTCTCACTCATTATTTTCCTCTCTAAGTAACTCACTGCCTATCTCACTCACTCTCTGCCTCTCTCACTCGCTCTTTGCCTCTCTCACTCACTCTCTGTTTCTCTCAATCACTCTCTGTTTCTCTCATCACTCGCTGTCTCTCTCACCCAATCTCTGTCTCCCTCACTCTCTGCCTGTCTCACGTAATCTCTGTCTCTCTCACTCAATCTCTGTCTCTCTCACGCACTCTCTTACTCTCTCAATCAATCTCTGACTCTCTCACTCATTCTAGCTCTCTCACTCACTTCCTGTCTCTCTCACTCAATCTCTGTCTCTCTCTCATTCACTCTCTGTCTCTCTCACTCCCTCTCTGTCTCTCTCACTCAATCTCTGTCTCGCTCACTCTCAGCCTGTCTCAGTTAATCTCTGTCTCTCTCACTCAGTCTCTGTCTCTCTCACACAGTACCTTACTCTCTCAATCAATTTCTGTCTCTCTCACTCATTTTAGCTCTCTCACTCACTCGCTGTCTCTCTGACTCAATCTCTGTCTCGCTCACTCTCTGCCTGTCTCACTTAATCTCTGTCTCTCTCACTTAATCTCTGTCTCTCTCACGCACTCTCTTACTCTCTCAATCAATCTCTGTCTCTCTCACTCATTCTTGCTCTCTCACTCACTCTCTGTCTCTCTTACTCAATCTCTGTCTCGCTCACTCTCTGCCTGTCTCACTTAATCTCTGTCTCTCTCACTTAATCTCTGTCTCTCTCATGCGCTCTCTTACTCTCTCAATCAATCTCTGTCTCTCTCACTCATTCTTGCTCTCTCACTCACTCTCTGTCTATCTCACTCACCCTCAGTCTCTCTCACTCACTCTCTGTCTCTCTCACTCACTCTCTGTCTCTCTCACTCACTCTCTGCCACTCTCACTCTCTCTCTCTGTCTCTCACACTCTCTGTCTCTCACACTCACTCTCCGTCTCTCTCACTGACTGTCTGCCATTCTGACTCACTCTCTGTCTCCCTCACTAACTCCATATCTTACTCACTCACGCTCTGTCTCTCTCACTCACTCACTGTCTCTATCACTCACTCTCTTTCTCTCTCATTCACGGTCTGTCCCACTCACTGTCTGCCTTTCTCACGCACTCTCTGTCTAGCTCAATCACTCTCTGTCTCTCTCACTCACTCTCTACCACTCTCACTCACACTCATAAGCTCACACACTCTCTGTCTCTCTCACTCACTCTCTTTCTCTCTCATTCACCATCTGTCCCACTCACTATCTACCTCTCTCACTCACTCTCTGACTCTCTCACTCACTCTCTGACTCTCTCACTCATTCTTTTTCTCTCTAACTAACTCACTGCCTATCTCACTCACTCTCTGACTCTCTCACTCGCTCTTTGCCTCTCTCACTCAATCTCTGTCTCGCTCACTCTCTGCCTGTCTCACTTAATCTCTGTCTCTCTCACTCAATCTCTGTCTCTCTCACGCACTCTCTTACTCTCTCAATCAATCTCTGTCTTTCTCACTCATTCAAGCTCTCTCACTCACTTTCTGCTCTCTCACTCAATCTCTGTCTCTCTCTCACTCACTCTCTGTCTCTCTCACCACACTCTGTCTCTCTCACTCCCTGTCTGTCTCTCTCACTCAATCTCTGTCTCGCTCAGTCTCTGCCTGTCTCACTTAATCTCTGTCTTTCTCACTCAATCTCTGTCTCTCTCACGCACTATTTTACTCTCTCAATCAATCTCTGTCTCTCTCACTCATTTTAGTTCTCTCACTCACTCTCTGTCTCTCTCACTCAATCTCTGTCTCGCTCACTCAATCTCTGTCTCTCTCACGCACTCTCTTACTCTGTCAATCAATCTCTGTCTCTCTCACTCATTCTAGCTCACTCACTCACTCTTGTCTCTCTCACTCAATCTCTGTCTCGCTCAATCTCTGCCTGTCTCACTTAATCTCTGTCTCTCTCAGTCAATCTCTGTCTCTCACTCACACTGTGTCTCTCTCACTCACTCTCTGTCTCACTCAATCTCAGTCTCGCTCACTCTCTGCCTGTATCACTTAATCTCTGTCTCTCTCACTCAATCTCCGTCTCTCTCACGCACTCTCTTACTCTGTCAATCAAACTCTGTCTCTCTCACTCATTCTAGCTCTCTCACTCACTCTCTGTCTCTCTCACTCACTCTCTGTCTCTCTCACTCACTCTCCACCACTCACACTCACTGTCTGTCGCTCTCACACACAGTTGTTTTCTTCCACTCACTCTCTGTCTCGCTCTCGCACTCTCGGTCTCTCTCCGTGCCTCTCTCACTCTCTCTTTGCCACTGTCACGCACTCTCTGTCTCTCACACTCACTCTCTGTCTCTCTCACCCACTCTCTGCCTCTCTCACCCACTCTCGGTCTCTGTCACAAACGGTCATTCTCTTTCACTCACTCTGTCTCTCTATCTCTCTCACGCACTCTGTCTCTCTCAAGGAATCACTGCCTCTCTCACTCAATCTCTGCCACTCTCACTCACTCTCAGTCTCCCTTACTCACTCTCTGCCTCTTTCACTCACTCTCAGTCTCTCTTACTCAATCTCTGCCTCTCTAACTCAATCTCTGTCTCTCTCACTCATTCTGTCTCTCTAATTCACTCTCTGACTCTCTCACGCACTCTCAGTCTCTCTCACTCACAGCCCCACCCACTCTAACCCCACCCAATCACTTCCACTCTAACCCCACCCAGCCCACCCACTATAACCCCGCCCAGCCACTCCCACTCTAACCCCACCCAGTCCCTTCCTCTCTAATCCCTCCCAGCCCCTTCCACTCTAACCCCACTCAGCCCCTCCCACTATAACTCTACCCAGTCCCTTCCTCTCTAATCCCTCCCAGTCCCTTTCACTCTAACCCCACCCAGCCCCTCCCACTCTAACCCACCCAGCCCCTTCCACTCTAAACCCACCCAGCCCCTCCCACTTTAACCCCACCCAGGCTCTTCCAATCTAACCCACCCAGCCCCTTCCACTCGAACCCCACCCAGGCCCTCCCACTCTAACACACCCAGCCCCTTCCACTCTAACCCCATCCAGCTCCTCCCACTCTAACCCACCCAGCCCCTCCCACTCTTACTAACGCAGCCCCTCCCAGTCTAACCCCACCCAGCCCCTTCCACTCTAACCCCGACCAGCCACTTCCACTCTAACCCTGCCCAGCCCCTTTCCGCTCTAACCCCACCCAGCCCATTCCACTATAACCCCGCCCAGCCCCTCCCACTCTAACCCCACCCAGCCCCTTCCACTCTAACCCCGACCAGCCACTTCCACTCTAACCCCGCCCAGCCCCTTTCCTCTCTAACCCAACCCAGCCCATTCCACCATAACCCCGACCAGCCACTTCCACTCTAACCCCGCCCAGCCCCTTTCTGCTCTAACCCCACCCAGCCCATTCCACTATAACCCCGCCCAGCCCCACCCACTCTAACCCCACACAGCCCCTTTCCGTTATAACCCCACCCAGCCCATTCCACTATGACCCCGCCCAGCCCCCCCACTCTAACCCAGCCCAGCCCCTTCCACTTTATCCCCATTCAGCCACTCCCAGTCTAACACTATGCAAACCCTCCCAATTTCCCCAACCAGCCCCTCCCACTCTCCCCCACACAGCCCCTCCCACTTAACACCACCTAGCCCTTCTCCCCACACCCTGTCCCTCCCACTCTACCCCAACCCAGGCCCTCGTACTATCACACCACCAAGGCCCTCCCACTATGCACAGCCCCTCCCACTCTCCCCCTCTCAGCCCCACCCACTTTTTCCCCACACTCAGCTCCTCCCACTCTCCCACACCCTGCCCACACATGCTCTGACCTTCGAAAGTTAAGTTTCCAGGTCTTGAGCCATTATATCTGCACGGTCACTACAACGGATTTAAATTTACACTCTGTGATCCAACACAGGGAATGATTTCGCTGGAACTACAGGTCTAAACAAACCTTCTACAGCAACAACCTTCTGAGTGTCAGCTGGCTAGCGATATTTCCATTGTTAACACTCATTCACAAAGTAAACCGGTTCCGATATTCTAGATGACCACAATCACTCCTAGATAGATCAGCCAGTTAGTCACAGTCAGAGCCGTTCCCTGCCTTAAAATGGTTGTGCAGCCCCCTGCCTCAAACTGCCCAGTTTACAACCTGATTGTGAGGTCTGATCTCACTGTGATGCGCAGTGTGAGTATGAGGAAGGCTCTTTGATTTCTCGGTTTGACCCGTCCAGCTAAAGTGGCCTCACTTTAATGAAACAGTGTTTGGTAAAACCCTTGGGCTTCACTGAGGTTGCATATCCTTGATGTGCTAGAATACAACAAGAGGTTTCCATATGGCTACGACCCAGAGAAGAGGGTGTGTGGGTGATGTGCAGTGATGGGATTGTTTGCCTTCTTCCACTGATGTTAAGTAGTTGTCTACATTTACAGAAACAGGAGGAGGCCATTCAGCCCCTCCAGCCCGTTCCCAATTGAATTACATCATGACTGATCTGTATCTTAACTCTGTATCCCTTAATAACCTGCCGAACATAAATCTATCACTCTAAGTTTTGAAATTTTCAATTAAGCCCCAACTTCAACAGCATTTTAGGGGAGACGGTTGCAAAATTCCACGACCCTTTGTGTAAAGAAGTGCTGCCTGGCATTACCCTTGAATTGCCGAGCTCTTTATTTAAGTTTATGTCCCCTTGTTCTGGACTCCCTCACCAGAGGAGATAGTTTCTCTATCTGACATATCAACTCCTTCAATTATCTTAAAAACCTCCATTAGATCACCCTTTATTCCCCTTCTATATTCGAGATGATACAAGCCTAGTCCGTGCAATCTGTCCTCATCATTTAACCCTCTAAGCCGTGGTGTCATTCTGCCAAATCTACGCTGCACCCGCTCCGAGATCCATATATTCTTGCTGAGGTGAAGTGTCCAGAATTGAAAGCAATGCTCCAGATGGGGAGTAATCAGAGACCAAAGAACTGTAAGGTAACTGCCAACCCTTGGTATTCCAGTCCCCTTGAGGTGAAGGCGAACATTTCATTCGCTTTTTAAAATATTTCTTATACCTCATCTCCTCTTTCCTGCACTATCCCCATATCCCTTTGATTCCCTTAATATTCAAAATTCTATCGATCTCTGTCTTGAATATACTCAACGACTGAGCCTCCACAGCCGTCTGGGGTAGAGAATTCCAAAGATTCACCACCCTCTGAATGAAGAAATGTCTCCTCATCTCAGTCCTAAATGGCCGATCCCTTATTCTGAGACGGTGACTCCCAAGTCTGTCTCTTTCTCTGTCTCCTGCTTTTGTCTCTCTCTCTCTTTCTCTGTCTACCCCGCCTGTCGCCCCCACCTTTATCAAAGTCTCTCTCCCCATCCGTAGCCGAGATGTCTGTCTCCCTGTCAGTCGGTCTCTCTCTTTGTCGCCCCATCTGTCTCTCCTTCTCTGTGTCTCCCCATCAGTCTCCCCGTCTGAATCACCCTGTCTGTCTTTTTATCTGTCTCTCGCGTTTGTCTCTTTCTCTCACTCCATCTTCCCCGTCTGTCTCCCCTTCTCCCCGTCTGTCTCGCTCTCTGTCTGCCCCGCTGGTGTAACCCCATCTATCCTCATCAATGTCTCTCCGTCCGTCCTTCAACCAACCCGGGTCTGTCTCTCGCTCTTTCTGTCTCTCCCTCTGTGTCGTCTCCCCGTCTGTTCTCTATCTGTCTCTCCGCTATCTGTCTGCCCCATCTGTCTCTCTCTGTCTCACCCCGTCTGTCTCCCCCTCATCAGTCTACCCTGCTGGTCTGTCTTTCCTTTTCCTCGCCCCCCCCCGACCCCGCACCGTCTGTTTCCCCGTCTGTATATCTCTATCGGTCTCAACCTGATCTGATCTCTTTCTTTCTCCCTGTCTGTCCCTCCTATCTCTCAAGCTTTGTCTCCCTCCAAGCTGTCTTCCCTTCTGCCTCCTCCTGTCTGTCTCCACCATCTGTCTCTCTCTGTTTCACACACAATCTGTCTCCTCCCCATCTCTCTCCCCCGGTCTCTCTCTTACTCTCTGATGCCCTCACCGGTCCTCATCGTCTCCCTCCACCCCGTCAGTCTCCCCTGGTCTCTCTCTCTATCTCCACAGTCTGTCTCTCTCTCTCTCTCTCTCTCTCTCTCTCTCTCTCTGTCTTCACTATCTGACACTTTTCCTCAGTCTTCACAGTCTGTCTCTCCACCAGCTGTCTCTCTCTGTCTCCCCCATTCTGTGTACTCCCTTTATCTCCATCAATCTCTCTCCCCATCCTTATCCTGCCCCGGGTTCTGTCTCCCGCTCTCTCTGCCTCTCCAGCGTCGGTCTCCCCCCATCAGGCTCCCCCGCTGGTCTGTCTCTCCTTCTGTCGCCCCACCGTCAGTCTCCCCCGTCTCTATTCCCGTCTGTCTATCTTTGCTGTATCAAACCCGTCTGATCTCTTTCCTTCTACTTTAATGTCTCTCCTCTCACTCTCCCTACCTGTCTGTCTCAATCTCTGTCTCCACCCCGTCTGTCGCTCTATGTGTCTCCCTGCATCTGTATCCCCGGTTTCTCACCCCCGTCTGTATCCCCCTACCACCGTCCATCACGCTCTCTGTGTCTCATTCCGTCTGTCTCAACAAGATCTGTCTCTCTCGCTTTGTCTCCGCATCATCTGCCCGTCTGTTTCCTCGTCTGTCTGTCTCTCTCTCTCTCTCTCTCTCTCTCTCACTGTCTCCCTTCCCCGGTCGTCTCTTCATCTGACTCAATTGTTTTCTCCTCCTGTCTCCCCCACCGTCTGTCTCCTCCGTCTGTCTCTCTCTCTCTGTCCAACTCCTGTCGGTCTTTCTATATGTCTTCTTTTCTTATTAGGCAGTCCCTCGAAACCGAGGTTGACTTGCTTCCGCGTTAAAAATGAGTTTTCAAGTGACTGATGAGTCCAATGCGGGACCTACAGGCTCTGTTATAGGTGGGGCAGACGGTGGTTGAAGGGGCGGGTGGATGGTGTGTTTGGGTTGACGTGCGCTCCTTGCGCTGCCTGCGCATGACTTCCACTTGGTCCCGGAGAAGGGATTCGAGGTGTTCGGAGCATTACCGGATGCTTCTCCTCCACTTTGTGCGGTCTTGGGCCAGGGATTCCCAGGTGTCAGTGGGAATGTTGCACTTTTTCAAGGAGACTTTGAGGGTGTCTATATGTCATCCAGTGTCTGACTCCCCGCCGCTCCTCCTGCACCCCACTCCCCGCCGCCGGTCTGTCGCTCTCTCTCTCTCTGTCTCCCCGCCATCTATCTCGCACTCTCTCTCTGTCCAACACCTGTCGGTCTTTCTATTTTTCATCCAGCGCCGCTCCTCCTGCACCCCACTCCCCACAACCGGTCTGTCGCTTCCTCTCTCTGTCTCCACACCCAGCATCTGTCACGCTCTCTCTCTATTTCTCCCGGTCTGTCTCCAACAGTCTCTCCCCCTGTCCTTCTCCCGCTCCCGCTCTGTCTCTCGTGCTTCTCCCCTGTGTTGTTTTAAACAACCTTCTGTTGTCCACTTGAGCAGTACCGAATTAAGTCTTATGGTTATATCATTTTATTCTTTAACTTCACATAAAAAGCAATTTGCAAGCAGAGTATAGTCACAGATAGAGCACACGAACGTAGGCATGTATCCCTTCTCATGCTGCTTGAACAAAGAAAACAGCTTCTATTGATACACTATTCCCTTTATCAAACTGGAAGCAGCCTTGCCTTATCTGGTAGTCTCCGTTCAAAAGCACCATCCTTCAGCCGATGCACACAAGTTTACATTTCTAGTACAACAACATTCGATGTTTACATTTAATGTACCATCCTTCAATCGGCTTCTACTTCAACAACCTCTCGCAAAAATTGCAATGATGTGTGCTGGGGTATTTTCAGTCTGGCAATACTATAAACATCCCAAGAACCGACTGCAATCTTCAACACTGGCTGTTGCTAAGTGAAGTCTGTATCTCTCTCTCTCTCTCTCTCTCTTTCTCTCCAATGATGCCAACCACTTTTTCCCATATTGAATGAACTAAACATGAACAACTTTCGGAGGCTGAATTAATCGAGGACCACATGCCAACTGATAGCTCTTTCAAAGAGCCGGCACAGGTTCGATGGGCCGAATGGCCTCCTTCTGTGCTCTATCATTCTATGATTCTCAGATCCGCCGAGCATCTACTCTGTCAAGCCCGGTAAGAATTTTAAACGTTTCAGTGAGATCTCCTCTCATTCTTCAAAATTCGAGGGAATATAGGCCGAGTCTACTCAATCTCTCCTCAAAGGACAATCCCCCCATCCCAGGAACTAATCTAGTGATCCTTCGCTGCAGTCCCGCGAAGGCAATTATGTATTTCCTTAGGTAAAGAGGCCTGTGTTAAGGGGAGGGGATTCCCTTTATGTTAGGGGCTTGGAAACGGTTCCTTAGACTCCCAGCTAAGGTACAGTGTAACTGACATCTCTCTGCAGCGTACCTGACTCCTCACCGGGTGATTTTCGTCCGTTCCCAGGTACGAGACATGCCGAAAGACCACCTCCCGTGAAAGTGACTCCCAATGAAGCTGAAAGATGAAAATGCGGAACAAGATAGAAAGAAAGAAATGGACACAACCGGAAGATCAGGGCTTGACAAGGGTGGGGTGGGGTGCGGTGGGTTGGGGGTAGGGGTGTAGTGGGTGGGGGTAGGGGTGCATTGGGTGGGTTGTAGGGGGTGCCGAGTGTGGGGTATGGGTGGGGAGCAGTGGAATTGAGGTGCAGTGGGAGGGGTTGAGTGGGGATTGGGCTGTGGTGTCAAAATCTTAACTTACAAACAACAGGCAGCTAATCCTGGGAGGCAAGGTCAGGCTGTGTGTCCTATGTGGGATGTTATGCATCATCTAATCTGACTAACTAAAAACGCTGTCTCAAACTGTAATACAAGATTGTGAGGAAATCGAAACTTGCGCAGGTCCAGTAAGACACAACCTATACATTAAACCCTTACATGTCTGCAGTAACAACATACAATCATTTAAACACAGTATTATTCCTGTCACAGCTTCATTCACATAACCATAAATCTTTTAGGCACCCCAGATTCTACCAGCAGAATAACAATGCTAGACGATTTCACGGTCCAACTCTGGCTTTGGAACTTCCTGCGCTGTGTGTTTATGTGGGGCGCAGTACCACACTGGGTGGTGGATCAGGCTAACTCTGCACAGGCCATGGATGGAGCCTAGCCCTTTCCTGCACTGTGTGTGTAGGGGCTCAGTACCACACTGGATGACATCAGGCTAACTCAGCTCAGGCCGGGGATGGAGCCTGGGCATTTCCTGCTCTGTGGGTGGGGCTCATTCCACAACGTTTGTGAGAATAGATTCACTCAGCACAGACCGGGGATGGAGTCTGGGCATTTCCTGTTCTTTGTGTGTGTGTGGGGCTCAGTACCATACCGTGTATGAGATTAGATTCCTTCAGCACAGGCCGGGGATGAAGTCTGGGCCTTTCCTGGTGTTTATGCATGTGAGTCCCAGTACCATACCGGGTGTGAGATCAGCTCATTCAGCACAGGCCGTGGTTGAAGCCTTGGCCTTTCTTGCTCTGTGTGTGTTTGTGTGGGGGTGCTCAGTATCACACCGGGTGTGAGATCACGCTAACATAGCACAGGCCGAGGTTGTAGCCTGGGCATTTCCTTCGCTGTGTTTGTGTGTGGAGGGGGCGGGGGGAGCATTACCACACCAGGTGAGATCAGACTCATTCGGCACAGGCCGAGTTTGGAGCCTTGGCCTTTCATACTCTATGGGGTAGAAATTAGGTCGCGCCCCATTTGGGGCGCAAATATCGTCCGGACACAAATATTAGCGCCTGGCGCTAATTATCGGCACTGACGGGAAACTTCACTTTTACCGCCCCGGGAGGTGAGTGGAGCGCTAAAGCAGGCGCTGCACACCTCTCTTAAGGCGCAAAGGCCGAGCAGTGAGGCGCTAACTCGGAGCGCTGGCGAAGCTCATGTAATGTCAGTCAGCAATGGAACACACACACAATGACACGGGCCAGTTCTTAAAGGGGATGGTTAATCTTGCTTTCCATCCACATCCTGTTCATTGCTGCCTTGAATCTCGGCCTGGAGAGACTTGCACATCAAATGTGCTGGAAAGAACAATGGAGAGCACCAGGCAAAGAGCTCAGAGTGCAGCTCCCACGGTCTCTGCTAAATCGATACAAGGAATGGCAAATCAAAATGAACCTGCAAAGTGCTGCTCAGTACCCAAAACTCCTTCACACAACGTTGAATCTCTCCAGAAGTCTCTCCCTCTCTCTCTCAGAATGCGTAGTTCAAAAATGCCACCAACAATAAAAGACAGGAAGAGGCCCCCTTTAAATAGCGCCCCCCCCAGCCCCACAGCGATTGATAGCGTTCCAGTCTTCTGGTCGTTGGAAGCGCCAGGCGGTAAGGCAGGGGGCGCCACTCAATTTCCGCTACGGGGCGCCCCAAGGGCGTTGCACCAAGGAATGACGTCACAATCTGCGCGCGCAGGTGGTCGCAACGGTAAGTTTTAGCGCCGCCGCACAATCTCAAATTAAGTTCTCGAGCGGCGCAAACATCGCTGCGCCCGGGCGTTAGCGGCTTTGCGCCCCATTAGCGCCCTCTTAAGGCGCTAACGGGTGGCGGAACCTAAGTGAATTTTTACCCCAAAGTGTGTTTGTGTGTGTGTGCTCAGTACCACACCAGGTGAGATCAGACTCACTCGGCACAGGCCGGGGATGGAGCCTGGGCCTTTCCTGCTCCGTGTGGCTCAGCTACTCACTGGATACTCAAACTGAGCCCGAATGGAATGAAATCTATGCGTAGCAATGTATAAAATTCTATTCAGAGAAGATGAAAACTCAGCTACTTCAGATTGTGTTGCAGTGAAGTGTTGTGGTGACATTGGTTCAATGAGTCTGTTGGTTCAGAGACTGTAATGAATCCCAGTTCCAGTTCGGCATAATTATGTCACTGGGGGATTTCTCTCTGCTATAAATAAGG
This sequence comes from Squalus acanthias, assembly GCA_030390025.1. Classification (NCBI taxonomy): domain Eukaryota; kingdom Metazoa; phylum Chordata; class Chondrichthyes; order Squaliformes; family Squalidae; genus Squalus; species Squalus acanthias. Next base: position 262,372 of record JASTWF010000255.1, on the reverse strand, counting down.
AGATCGCTTCGCTGTGTGACCTCACACAATCAGCGCTCTCCCTCCCGCACAAAGACCACCAGCCTCTTAGAGAGGGAAGGCATGGGTTCCAGCAGCGCTTTCGAAAGTTATCTTGAACTGGAGCGGATAATGGGAATAGTTAATGATATACAAAAGATTTTCTATCCGCTCCTCGCTGCTGTTGGTGTTCCTAGTAAGAATCTATGTCCAGTTATTAATTCTATAAAACATGTTACACTGTAATATTATTATTCCTGTTTACCGTGGCAAATTCAGTTATTAATTGTATTCTGTCTTTCAAGTTGTTGCATCTTTGTTAAAGCAAGAGTTGTTTAAAAAGACAGTCGCATTCTCAATGCTATTGATGTACCTTGTAAGTCTCTGTATCCAACTATTAATTCTGTAAATCATGTTTAACTGTATTACTGTTCTTGTCAATTACTCCTTCGCGCCTCACTGCTGTTGGTGTTCCTGGTAAGTCCCAGTATCCAGCTATTAATTCTATAAATCATGTATTGCTGTATTTCTCTCCTTGTCATTCTCAATCCCATCCGCGCTGCTCTCGTCTATTTATTCTGAAGGTGATACAGTTTTAAAAAGATTCAATATTTCTACATTCAACTCAAGAAACGATATTGGACGATACTCTTTATTTAACGAATTTCGTTCTGTTCTCTACACTGAACATTTGTAACAGATCAGAAGAATGTTGTCTTTTTTTAGGAGACTTTTCACCAAATGGCGAAAGATCATCGACCTGAAACGTTAACTCTCTCTCTCTCTCTCCATAGATGCTGCCTGACCTGCTGAGTATTGAAAACATTTTCTGTTCTTATTTCAGATTTCCAGCATCCGCAGTAGTTTGCTTTTGTTTTCACAGAATGGTCGGTATGGTTACTGACACAGAGTCACAGGAACAAATCCAGGCAGATCACACCCACATCTTTAAATGTCTGAAATATCTGCTAATCATTCTCTTCCAGTCAGTGTCTCGTTTCCCACCATCTCCAGCTCTGCATTAGTGGCACTGCTTCTGATGGTTAGAAAAGGATTACTAGGATAATTTACATTCTCAAAAACGTTCACTCAGACATATTTCAATGAGTTTATTTCCAATTTTTCTTTGAATTTATAATTGGATCCCATGCCCACCTGTCACAGTTCAGTGGATCTCTCAGTGACACCCAGAGTGATTCTCTATTGCCTCCTGCTTTACTGCAGGATAAACAATCTCAGCTGATTGTAAATGAAGTACTGAGGATAAGAAAATCCTTTCATAGTTTCTCGACTAATATTCTCTGCACAAATTGGAAAACAACAGGTGAAAAAGTACAAGTATAAATCTCTTCCATTTGTGTTCAGATACTTTACAAATACATTCGGAGACACTTTGCCTATTGAATAAGTCGCGTGATTATGATGCTAATAAAGGCATATAGTCGGATATTAAATGGTCCATGATAACGATATATTTTAATTCAGAGTCCACTATTTATGTTATTTGGAAAATCTTCCTTTCAATGAGCTAGATTTTGTGTATTTTAACATAAATGTAGAAAACTCAATCTTCTAAACACTGCTTACAGCCCAGTTATCTTTATAACTGCAGTGCACTAGTATTTATTATCTTAGCATTTGCATATTACAGCCGTACATTTTAAATACAATTGCTTGGAATTATTGCACGCCAAAATTTGCAGTTTCTGCATTTTGCTGTTCCATTCATTTTCAGTCCTAAATATGAAGGATATTCGAACCAGGAGCATGAGTCCAAGTGGGATTTCGTCCTCCCTAACATAACGGGCACTGAAGCGAATTGCACATCTCCGAATGCTGACTGATCCCGGGACATGATGGCTTCCTGAGAGGTTCTGGTCCTTTTAGTCCCTGATACCTCGGGCGGGGCTTTTGTCTGCTGGGATAAAGGCAGATATATCATTTAATCTCTCATTGATCAAACAACTGTTACATTCCTGTTGTATTTATCACCGTTTCATTTATTGATTCAACAATTGATTCCCGATTATTCTTACAATAAACCCTGTGTTCAGCTCCACAGGTAATGGGGCCAGAAATTCGGCCCTTGCTGGGTGAGCACGCGCTGTGCACTCACCCGTAAGGCCAACCGGAAGTGCCGGTTTCCTGCATGCACTGCACATGCGCGGGAAACCGGAACTTCCGTTCCCCTGAAGGGAGGGGTTCAGAGGTGAACCGCGTGGGCGGGAGAGGCTGCTTGCACGCAATGAACTTTGGTTTTTTTCAGGTTTCTACGGGAAGGTAAGTATGGAAGAAGCTCCGCTTTTAAAAAGGAGGCGCAAGACCCGTTTTTAACAAGGTAAGTGGTTAATTAATTACAATTTAAAACGTTTTTCAACAGGTTTATCTTTGTTAGATACTTTAAAAAAGCTAAGTTTATGTTTAGCACTTTTAAAAAGTATTCTAATTTTTTCAAAAATTAAAATTTTATTTAAAGTAGTTAATTTATTGAACTTATAGTTATTTTAAAAATGTGATGTTTTTTGTTATTTATTTGTAGTTTTAGGGAGGTTTTGGGGCCGATTTGTATTCATAGATTTGACAGGTCTTCCTGTCAAATCGATGAATGAAAGATGGTCTACTGTCATTGGCTCTCCATGGCCCACGTGATTCCAGGGGACGCATCACACTCACTATGCCCCTGGGACACGCAAGCACTGCGCGCCGGCAGCTTGCACCCGCGGGAAGCCAGGGAGCCTAATTTCTGGGCCTGCTCTTGCTCGCAGCCTGACGTATAATTTCCCTGTTTATTTCTCTTCCTCACAGTTAACTTAGTGACGATTGTGATCCTGTCTCGGGAAAAGTGCGGTCTCTCCAAATGTGTCACTCGCTACCTCGAGGCCATGGCAGCGGCGGATCTACTGGTCGTTATCATCGACCTGATATTGAGGCAGATTCCGATTGTTTATTGGAGACAGTTTATTTTCCTGTTTTCCATCCGGGTGTGTAATATCCACGCCGTCCTGCTTTATGCAGCCACAGACTGTTCTGTCTGGTTCACCGTCACTTTCACCTTTGATCGATTTGTGGCCATTTGTCTCCAGAAGCTGAAAACGAAATATTGCACCGAGAAAACGGCGGCTGTGGTTCTGGGAACAGTGACTGTGCTGAGCTGTTTAAAGTACATTTTAGGGTATTTTTCGTTGACAGATCGGTATCGGCTTCAGAACACCCCCTGGTTTTGTTACATAACATACACTGCTTCGATTTCACGGGTCTGGGGAGCAATCGAGCTCGTTCATTATCTTCTCACCCCGGGGGTACCATTTGTGGTGATTCTGCTGCTCAATGCTGTCACCGTCAGACACATTTTAGTGGCCAGCAGAGCCCGCAGGAGACTCCGGGGTCCCAGCAGTGGGGAGAGTCCCAGAGACCCAGAGATGGAGAGCCGCAGGAAATCCATCATTTTACTGCTTGTTATCTCCGGCAATTTCATCCTGTTATGGGCAGTGTTCATGGTGATGTATATATGGAACCGGTTGTGGTATTCGGAGTATCATTCTGTATCTCTACCTCTTTATGTACAGAAAATAGCATTGATGCCGCAGCTGCTGAGTTGCTGCACAAACACTGGGATTTATGCCGTGACCCAGACTAAGTTCAGAGAGCAGTTGAAGAATGTTGGGAAATATCCCTTTAATCTGATTGTAAAATTTATTAAAGGATGAGAAGAAGTGGAGACTTTGCAGTCTGAGAGTTCCCTGGGCCTGATATTTTGAGCGAGCCGCCAGTTATCTGGGGAGGTTAACACGCTCACTCACACACTGTCTACACTGAGCTCCCTGTCAGGGGCGGCGAGGGGGAACATCATAACTCTTTATAAATCATTATGGCTATTAACTAAACATCATAACTCTTTGTAAATCATTAAGTCCATAAAGAAAACATTATAACTCTTTCTAACTAATAATGACCACTAATAAAGCATAATAAACCTTTATAAATCATTATGATCATTAATAAATCATTATAACCCTTTATAAATCATTATGACCACCAATAAAACATCTTATGATATCTCCTCTTTGCTGGAGAAAAACTTTGAGTGGGAGGGGGAAGATCCAGATGTCATGGTCCACGGAGGTACCAATGACACAGGTAGGACAAAGAAAGAGATTCTGCTGAGAGAGTACGAGCAGCGAGCGGTTAAATTAAAAAGCAGAACCACAAAGGTAATAATCTGTGGATTACTACCTGAGCCACGAGCGAATTTGCATAGGGTAAATAAGATCAGAGAAATGAACTAGTGGCTCAAAGACTGGTGTGGGAGAAATGGGTTTCGAGGTGTGGGGCACTGGCACCAGTACTGGTATAAGAGGGAGCTGTTCCGTTTGGACGGGCTTCATTTGCATCATGCTGGGGCTAGATTCGTGGCAAATCGAATAACGAAGGCTGTACAGAGGGCTTCAAACTAAATAGCTGGGGGAGAGGATCCAGATGAGCGGGAAAATAAAAAGTCAATAAGAAATGAGAAAGCAATAGAGCAGGCTGGAGATGGGGGAAATAATAACCAGAGTATGACAGGAAGGGACAGAATGATTAAAAATAAGAGTGTAACGGAAAAAAAGGCCAAAACATGGAAAATTGGTAAAAAGACAAAGTTAAAAGCTGTATGGAAGAACATAAGAACGTAAGAAATAGGAGCAGGAGTAGACCAATCGGCCCCTCGAGCCTGCTCCACCACTCAATGAGATCATGGCTGATCTGATCCAACCTCAACTCTAAAGAACACAAGAAGCAGGAGAAGGACCAGGCCACTCGGTCCCAGGACCCGCTCCGCCACCCACAGGGCCTTGACCGATCCGAACTCAAACTCATGTCCAATTTCCAGCCCGCTCCCCGTCACCCCTGATTCCCTTTACTTCTAGGAAACGGTCTATTTCTGTTTTAAATTTATTTAATGAAGTAGCTTCCACAGCTTCCTGGGGTAGCAAATTTCACAGACCCACTACCCTCTGAGTGATAAAGTTTCTCCTCATCTCAGTTTTGAAAGAGGAGCCCCTTATTCTAAGATTATGTTCCCTAGTTCTAGTTTCACCCATCATTGGGAACATCCTCACCGCGTCCACCCGATCAAGCCCCTTCACAATCTTACATGTTTCAATAAGATCGCCTCTCATTCTTCTGAACTCCAATGAGTAGAGTCCCAATCTACTCAAACTCTCCTCGTATGTCCACTCCCTCATCCCCATATCTGAATGCACGCAGCATTCGTAACAAGATAAATGCATTGACGGCACAAAAATATACAAATGGATATGATCTTATCGCCATTACAGAGACGTGGTTGCAAGGCGTACAGGGCTGGCAACTGAATATTCCAGGGTATATGATAATTCAGAAGGATAGAAAGAAAGGAGTTGGGGGTGGGGTGGCTTTGTTGGTTAAAGATGGGATCAGTGCAGTGGTGATAAGTGATATTGGCTCAGAAGATCAAGATGTAGAATCGGTTTGGTTGGAGATAAAAAATAATAAGGGGTAAAAGTCTCTGGTGTCGGGGGCGAGGGGGGGGGGGGTGCGCATAGTCTACAGGCCCCGGAAGAGTAGCAATGCTGTTGGACAGAGTATAAATCAACAAATAATGGAGGTCTGTAAAAAAGTGGTACGGTAATAATCATGGGTGATTTTAATCTCCACATTGATTGGACAAATTAAATTGGCCATGGTAGCCTGGAGGAGGAGTTCATAGAGTGCATCCGGGATGGTTTCCTAGAAGAGTATGTAATGGAACCAACCAGGGAGCAGGCTATCTTGGATCTGGTACTATGTAATGAGACAGAATTTATAAATGATCTCATAGTAAAGGATCAACTAGGAAAGAGTGATCATAGAATGGTTGAATTTCAAATTCAACTGGAAGGTGAGAAAGTTGTATCCCAAACCAGTGTCCTGATCTTAAACAAAGGCAATTATAACGGCATGATGGCAGAACTGGCTAAAGTGGACTGGAAAAACAAATTACAGGGTAAGAAAGTTGAAATGCAGTGGTGGACATTTAAGGTGATATTTCATAACTCTCAAGAAAAATATATTCCAGGTTGAAAGAAAGATTTTAAGAGAAGGGAGCAGCATCCGTGGCTAACTAAGGAAGTAAAGGATGGTATCAAATTGAAAACGAAGGCATACAATGTTGCCAAGACTGGTGGGAGACCAGAGGATTGGGATATTTTTAAAAACCAGCAAAGGATGACTAAAAAAATAATAAGGAGAGAGAACTGAATTATGAGAGTAAGTTGGCAAGAAACATTAAATCAGATAGTAAGAGCTTCTACAGGTAAATAAAAAGGAAGAGGGTAGCTGAAGTAAATGTTGGTCGCTTAGAGGATGAGACTGGGGAATTAATAATGGGGAACGGAAAAATGGCAAGACTTTGAACAAATATTTTGCATCTGTCTTCACTGTAGAAGACACTAACAACATCCCAATAATGGACAAACAAGGGGCTATAGGGAGGGGGCAACTAAAGACATTCACTATCACTAAGGAAATAGTACTTGGTAAAATAATGGGACTAAAAGACGACAAGTTCCCTGGACCAGATGGCCTGCATCCCAGGGTCTTAAAAGAAGTTGCTGCAGAGATAGTGGATGCATTGGTTGCAATATACCAAAATTCCTTGGACTCTGGAGAGGTCCCAGCGGAATGGAAAACCGCTAATGTAACACCCCTATTTAAGAAAGGAGGGAGACAGAAAGCAGGAAACTACAGACTAGTTAGCCTAAAATCTGTCTTTGGGAAAATGCTGGAGTCCTTCATTAAGGAAGCAGTAGCCGGGCATTTAGAAAAACATACTGCAGTCAAACAGTCAGCATGGTTTTAGGATAAGGGAATCAAGTTTAACAGATTTCCTGGAGTTCTTTGTGGATGTAACAAGCAGGGTGGACAAGGGTGAGCCAGTGGATGTGGTGTATTTGGATTTCCAGAAGGCATTCGATAAGGTGTCACATAAAAGGTTACTGCATCAGAGAAGAGGTCACGGAGTTGGGGGTAATATATTAGCATGGATAGAGAATTGGCTAACTAACAGAAAGCAGAGAGTGGGGATAAATGGGTCATTTTCTGGTTGGCAAACGGTAACTAGTGGGATGCCACAAGGATGGGTGCTGCAGCCCCAACTATTTACAATCTACATTAATGACTTGGATGAAGGGATCGAGTGTAATGTAGCCAAATTTGCAAATGATACCAAGATGGGTGTGAAAGCAAGTTGTGCAGAGGACTCAAAGTATCTGCAAAGATATATAAACAGACTAGGTCAGTGGGCAAACATTTCACAGATGGAGTATAATGTGGGAAAGCGCGGGGTTATCCACTTTGGCAGGAAAAATAAAAAAGGAAACTATTATTTAAATGGAGAGAGATTACAAAATGCTACAGTTCCGAAGGACTTGGGGGTCCTTGTGCATGAAACACAAAAAGATAGTATGCAGGTACAGCAAGTAATCAAAAAGGCAAATGGAATGTTGGCCTTTATTTCAAGGGAATTGGAGTATAAAAGCAGGGAAGTCCTGCTACAACTGTACAAGGTAATGGTGAGACCACACATTGAGAACTGCGTACAGTTTTGGTCTCCTTATTTAAGGAAGGCTATATTTGCATTGGAGGCAGTTCAGGGACGATTCACTAGGTTAATTCCAGAGATGAGGGGTTTGACATATGAGGCAAGGTTGAGCAGGCTGGGCCTATAATCATTGGAATTTATAAGAATGAGAGGTGATCTTATCGAAACATTTGAGATTCTGAGGGTGCTCGACAGGTAGATGCAGAGAGGATGTTTCCCCTCATCGGAATATCTAGAATTCGGGGGCAGAGGCTCGGAATAAAGGGTCGCCCTTTTAGAGCTGAGATGAGGAGGAACTTCTTCTCTCTGATGGTCGTAAATTTGTGGAATTCTCTGCCCCAGACAGCTGCGGAGGCTGCGTCATTAAACACATTTAAAGTGGAGATAGACACATTTCTGCAAGATAAGGGAGTGAAGGGTTTTCGGGAGCGGGCTGGGAAGTGGCTTTGAGCCCGAGATTAGCCATGATCTTATTGAATATCGGAGGAGGCTCGAGGTGCCAAGTGGCCTATTCCTGCTCCTATTTCTTATGTTCTTATGTTCTTCTACCCCTAGTCATACCTAGCACAAAATAAGATGGTTGTGGTGGTTGAAGGTCAATCATCACAACCCCAGGGCATCGCTGTAGGAGTTCCTCAGGGCAGTATCTTAGGCACAACCAGCTTCAGCTGCTTCATCAATGACCTTCCCTCCAACATAAGGTCAGAGATGGGAATGTTCGCTTTATACTGCAAAGTGTTCAGTGCTCTTCACAACTCCTCAGATAATAAAGCAGTCCATGCCCTCATGCAACAAGATCTGGACGACGTTCAGTCTTGAGCTGATAATTGACAGGTAACATTCGACCCACAGAAGTGTCAGGCATAGACTAACTCCAACAAGCGAGAGTCTACCACCGCTCCTTGACATTCAATGGCATTACCATCGGCGAATCCCACACCATCAACATGCTGGGGCTCACCATTGACCAGAAACTTAACTGGACCAGCCACCTGAATACTGTGGCAACAAGAGCAGGTCAGAGGCTGGGTATTCTGCGGCGAGTGTCTCACTTCCTGAATCCCCAAAGCATTTCTGCCATCCACAAGGCACAAGTAAGGAGTTTGAGGGAATACTATCCACTTGCCTGGATGAGTGCAACTCCAGCAACACTCAAGAAGCTCGACACCATTCAGGACAAAGCATCCCGCTTGATTGGCACCCCATCTACAACCTTAAACATTCATTCCCTCCACCACCAGCGCACCGTGGCTGCAGTGTGTACCTTCTACAAGAAGCACTGCAGCAACTCGCCAAGGTTTCTTCGACAGCACCTCCCAAACCCGCGACCTCTTCCACGTCGAAGGACAAGGACAGCAGGCTCATGGGAATTCCACCACCTGCAAGTTCCCCTCCAAGTCACAAACCATCCTGATTTAGAATTATATCACCGATCTTTCATCATCGCTGTGTCAAAATCCTGGAACTCCCATCCTAACTGCACAGAGAGATTACCTTCACCACAGGACTGCAGCGGTTCAAGAAGGCGGATCACCACCACCTTCTCAAAGGCTGTTACGGATGGGCAACAAATGCTGGCCTTGCCAGCGACACCCACATTCCATAAAGGAATAAAAGAAAGTACATTATAACCCTTTATAAATCACTATGACCACTAACAAAACTTCATAACAATTTATAAATCATTATGACTATTAATAAAACATTATAACCCTTTATAAATCATTATGACCATTAATAAAATATCATAACCCTTAGTCATAGCTAGCACAAAGCAAGGTGGTTGTGGTGTTTGAAGGTCAATCATCACAGCCCCAGGACATCGCTGCAGGAGTTCCTCAGTGCAGTGTCCTAGGCCAAATCATCTTCAGCTGCTTCATCAATGAACTTTCCTCCAACATAAGGTCAGAAATGGGGATGTTCGCTGATGACTGCACAGTGTTCAGTGCCATTCACAACTCCTCAGATAATAAAGCAGTCCATGCCCGCATGCAACGGGAACTGGACGTCGTTCAGGCTTGGGCCGATAAGTGGCAGTTAACATTTGCGCCACACAATTTCCAGGCAATGACTATCTCCAACAAGCGAGAATCTAACCACCGCCCCTTGACAGTCAGTGGCATTACCATCGCAGAATACCCACCATCAACATTCTGCGGGTCACCATTGACCAGAAACGTAACTGAACCAGCCACTTGCATACTGTGACACCATCCAGGCCAAAGCAGCCCGCTTGATTGGCATCCCACCTACGATTTTAAACATTCACTCCCTCCACCACCAGCGTACCCTGGCTGCAGAGTGTACCATCTACAAGATGCACTGCAGCAACTCACCAAGGCTTCTTCGGCAGCGCCTCCCACCCGCAACCTCTTCCACCTAGAAGGACAAGGGCAGCAGGCGCATGGGAACACCACGACCTCCAAGTTCCCCTCCAAGTCACACACCATCCTGTCTTAGAATTATATCACCGGTCCTTCATCATCGCTTGGTCAAAACCCTGGAACTCCCTCCCTAACAGCACTGTGAGAGTACGTTCACCACACCGGACTGCAGCGGTTTAAGAAGGCGACTCGCCACCACCTTCTCAAGGGCAATTAGGGATGGGCAACAAATGCTGGCCTTGCCAGCGACACCCATATTCCATAAACGAATAAAATAAAATAATGTATTATAACCCTTTATAAATCATTATGACCATTAATAAATCATTTTTTTATTCATTCTTTGGATGTGGATGTCGTTGGCAATGCCACCATTTATTGTCCATCCATAATTGTCCTGGAGAAGGTGGTGGTGAGCCACCTTATACAACTGAGTGGCTTGCTAGGCCATTACAGAGGGCAGCGAAGAGACAACGACATTGCTGTGGGTCTGGAGTCACATTATGGACACAATGGGCTGGATTTTGATACTGGGGCGGATTGGGGTCGTGTCATCCGCATTTCGTGTTATCCAACCGACTGCAATTGGATGTGGGAGATTGATGCAATTTTCACCTATTTGGGCATTTGCGTTCCAGCATGTGGGAACCCATGAAGCAATTAGTGTTTTCAGTCTGAAAGTCGCCTCTGATGATGTCATCATTGCTGCTGCATTGAAGGTCAGAGACTGCCTGGCCTTTGCTGTGAGAGGACTTGGATGCACAATGAGCAGGAGAGAGCGAGAGAGAGAGAGAGAGATTGAGATTTTTTGCATCCAGGTCCTCTCACAGCAAAGGCCAGGCAGTCTCCAAAGACCTTCAATGCAGCAGCATCAGAGGCAACTATCAGACCGAATACTACGACTACCTTCATCACATCTCCGTTGTAATAGTGGACCTGTCGCTCATAGTCAGCTATCCAAATGTGCTCCCGCCAGTTTTCACAATCGTGGTTCAGAACAGGCATGCGTCACGTAGATCAAGGGTTGAAATCAGAAAGGCCTTTCAAAATGGCATTCTGGAGCCAATTTAGTGCTTGTAAAGGGCCTTAACAGCCTGTCCCATCTCTTAAAGGCGGGACGGAGTCGGGACCAGCAGACACGATTTAATGAAAATTGCATGGAGGCGGGATGGAGGCGGACTTGTGCCCGCCCGCCCGCCAGTTTTCGCAATTTTAACCCCCCGCACGCCTCCAAACCCGCCTCCACGGGTCAATGAAAATCCAGCCCAATATATAAGGACGGCAGATTTCCTTCCCTAAAAGACAATAGTGAACCAGATGTGTTTTTACGACAATCCGGTAGTTTCATGGTCACCATTACTGACGCAATCTTTTTTCAAGAATTGTTTGATGAAATGAATTTAACTTCCCCAGCTGGTGGGATTTGAACTCAGGATTAATCGTCCCGGCATCTTATTTACTTGTCGAGCAACATAACCACTATGTAACTGTAGCCTTCAAATATATCGCTGTTCATTCATCGGCACTTGGTCAAAAGCCTGAAATTCCTTCTGTAACTGTAACACCTTCAGCACACGGACTGCAGCGGCTCAAGATGAAGGCCCAGCATTTGCTCATGGGTAACTCGGGATGGGAATGTAATTCTGGTCTTGACAGCGTCACCCATATCCTGAGAACAAATAAATATAAATATTAAAATGGGATTAAAAAAACTGATTTTGAAATTCACTGATAGAAACCAGGCGAGGCCTGTGATCAGAGCGGGTCGTCATCGTCCGCCAAACAAATTGTTAGCACAACTTGCCTCACCAATTCTATGGTTTTATGAATGATACTACTCACACTTTTCCAATTTCCCTATCCTTTCAAAAGGTGCTTGACAAAGTACCACCTATTACCAAAGTTGAAGCCCTTGGGATTAAAGTGGCAGTGGCAACAGTGCGAGGTGTATCAGTATTACAGTGAGTGCTGTGGAGAGTAACAGTCCAGGGTATGGCATTTATCAGAGTCTTAGAGTGAGGGATGTGGGGTATATCAGTGTGTTCGAGTGATGGGTGTGGGGTATATCAGAGTGTTAGAGTGAGGGGTGTGGGGTATATCAGAGTGTTACATTGAGTAGCGTGGGGTATATCAGAGTGTTACATTGAGGGGCTTGGGGTATATCAGAAGATTTCAGTGAGGGGTGTGGGGTATATCAGAGTGTTACATTGAGTAGTGTGGGGTATATCAGAGTGTTAGAGTGAGGGGTGAGGGGTATATCAGAGTGTTACATTGAGTAGTGTGGGGTATATCAGAGTGTTACATTGAGGGGCTTGGGGTATTTCAGAGTATTTCAGTGAGGGGTGTGGGGTATATCGGAGTGCTACAGTAAGGGGTATATCAGGGTGTTACAGTGAGGGCTGTCGGGTATTGCGGTCTGGTAAAGTGAAGGGTGGGTTTGCTATAACAGAGTGTTATAGTCAGGGGAATGGAATATATCAGAGTGTTACATCGAGAGGTGTGGGCTATATCTGAGTGTTACAGCGAGGGGTGTCCGGTATTTCAGTGTTATAGTGACGGATGCGTGGTAGATTCCAACAAGAGAGAAGGGTAAGGGTAACAAAGCAAGGGCTCCTTGGATGACGAGGGAGATAGAGAAGATGCTGAAACAAAAAAAGGAGGGTGCATGATGCATGTCAGGCGAATTCTTCAAGGGAGAACCATATCAAATACAATAAGTTGAGAGGATGATATAAATACAATGGCCCAGAAATTCGGGTCAGAGGCTTCCCGCAGGTGCAAGCATAGCTGGTGCAATTACATAGCGTGCCTGCTGCTGTGCTGTTAAAAGTAGGCCTTGCAACTGCTTTTTCCACGTGCAGCTGATAGGGACTTACCCACACGAGAAACCTGTAAAAAAAGACGAAGTTCGATGCGTATGCGCTGCCTCTCCGGCGCTCGTGTTTGACGTGTGAACCACTTCCTTCGAGGGAACGGAAGTTCCGGTTTCCCGCTTATGCGCAGTGCATGCGCAAAACCGGCACTTTCGTTGGCCTTATGGGTGTGTGCACATCGCGTACTCACCCGTGGAGACCCGAAATTTCCGGGCCAATAAGTGAAGATGGAAATAAGATTGGCAAACAGAGAATATGAGAGTAGATTGGCGTTTAACATAAAAGGGAAGCCAAAAATCTTCTACTGGCATGTAAACAGTAAGCGGGTAATTAGAGGCGGGGTGGGGCCTATTAGGGACAAAGAACGTGATATATGCTTAGAGTTGAAGGGCAATGCTAGAATACACAATGAGTACTTTGTATCGGTGTTTACTAATTTTGTGTATGCTGACAAAATATCGGTAGAAGTGGAAAAGGTAGAAGCAATGGAAGGGCTGATAATTGACAGACAGGATGTACTAGAAAGGCTGGGTATGCTTAGAGTGTATAGGTCGCCTAGTCCAGATGGCTTGCATCCCAGCTTACTAAGTGAATGGGGGGAGGAGCTTGACATAATTTTCCAATCTTCCCGAGATGCGGGGGAGGTGTCTGAGAATTGGAAACTGGCAAATGTGACACCATTGTTCAAGAAAAGGTGTAAGGACAATCCAAGTAACTACAGGCTGCTCAGTTTAACATCAGTGGTGGGTAATGTTTTAGAAAGAATAATCAAGGAAAAAAGTAATGTGCACTTGGCTAGGTTTAAGCTAATTAAGAAGACCCAACACGGATTTGTAAAAGACAGTTAAAGTTTGATTAATCCAATTGAATTTCTTGATGAAGTAACAGGGAGGAATGATGAAGGGAATAAAATGGATGTTGTCAACATGGATTTTAGGAAGGCGTTTGACAAAGTACCACATAGAAGGCTGGTTAACAAAATTGAGGCTCATGGAATAGATGGGTCAGTGGCAGCTTGGATAAGGAATTGGCTTAAGGACAGAAAACAGCGAGTTGTGGTAAATGGCTGTTTTTCAGAATGGAGGATGGTAGACAGTGGTGTCCCCCAAGAGTCACTGCTGGGGCCACAGCTTTTTTGATATATATAAATTAATTGGATATTGGAATACAGAGTATAATTTCTAAATTTTCGTATGACACCAAACTTGGCAAACAGTGAGGATGATACCAATCGATTGCAACAGGACATAGAAATGCTAGCAGAATGGGCAGACAAGTGGCAGATGGAGTTTAATACAGAGAAGTGTGAGGTGATGCATTTTGGCAGAGGAACAGGGAGAGGCAATATTCACATAATGGCATAGTTTTAATGAGTATGCAGGTACAGAGGGACCTGGGAGTTAATGAGCATAGGTCCCTGAAGGTGGCAGCAGATATTGAGAGAGTGGTTTGCAAAGCATTTGGGAACTTGGGCTACATAAATAGAGGTATTGAGTAGAAAAGTAGAGAAGTTATGCTGAAACTTTATAAAGTGCTGGATAGGAAACAACTGCAGTATTGCATCAATATCTGTTTGCCACCCTATAGGAAGGATGTGAAGACCTTGAGAGGGCGGAGAGGAGATTTGCCAGAATGGTTCCGGGAATATGGGATCTTAGCTACAAGGACAGGTTGGAGAAGCTGGATTTATTGTCATTAGAGCAAAGGAGGTAGAGGGGTGATTTGATAGATGTGTACAATATTATGACGTGTTTGGATAGGCTAGACAGAGAAACACTGTTCCCACTAGTTGATGGTACAAGGACTATGGCACGCAGATTTAATGTTTTGGGCAAGAGATACAGGGGGGGATATGAGAACAAACTTTTTTATGCAGCGAGTGGTGAAGACCTGGAACTCGCTGCTGACAGAAGTGGTGGAAGTGGAGGCACTCAATGTTTTCAAGGGGAGACTGGATAGGCACTTGAGGGAAATACATTTGCAGGGCTACGGGGATAGAGAGGGGGGATGGGGCTGACTGGATTGCTCTACAGAGAGCCGGCACCGAGTCGATGGGCCGAATGGCCACCTTTTGTGCTATTATGACACTATGACTCTATGACTCTATATCAGTGTTACAGTGAGGGGTGTGGAATATATCCGTGTTACAGTGAGGAGTGTGGGGTACATCAGTGTTACAGTGAGGAGTGTGGGGTACAAACGTCTGCTACAGTAAGGGATGTGAGGTATATCAGAGTGCTACAGTGATGGATGTGGGTTATATCAGTGTTACAGTTTGGGTGTGTGGTATATCAGAGTGTTACATTTTGGATGTGAGGAAGGTCAGAGTGTTACAGTGAGAAGTGTAGGGGATATCAGAGTGATAAAGTGATTGGTGTGGGTTATATCAGATTGTTACAGTGAAGGAAGTCCCTTTTTTGTGTTACAATAATACATCAGTATTGAGAATCTGAACTATATAAAACGAAGGAATTATTCCGGCCAATGATCGGGATTCTGCTATTCCACATCAGCCTATTCGGCATATTGGACCAACACTATTTTCCCTATAATAGGTCGATTGCATTTGCCCTGGAGACACCACCGCGGGACGCCACTGGAAATATTACCCTCCAGTACATCAAGGGTGATTGTGAAACCGCGTGTTCAGCGACAGTATGGGTTACCACTGTTGAGGTCCAGGAAGGGAGGGAGGGTATGCATAAAATGCAAAGAACGCCCCACCGGGCCAAGGGTATGGTTCTTACAAGCAGAACCAAGTGACCATTCAAGGTACTATCAGATAGGGATCCCTCGGGGGAAAGGAGGAAGCTCGACCCAATCCCGAGCAGCGGCAGACACTCTGTTATGTTGTCCACAGTGGTGGCAGGAGCATGAGGGAATCTATGGATGCATAAAACCTTCGGGGACGCAGAGCCGATATGTGGAGCTCCCGTCCACTGGATAGGCGGGAAAAGTATCCAAGCGAATGGAACAGATGACAGGGGTCCCTACCGATGTTTCGTGGACAGGGAGGGAAGGCCATGTAGGGGTTCGAAGGGTTGCTCACATTATCATATGCAGGAATATAAAAACGGAATAATACACACGGTGGAATTGAAATCCATCCTAAACTCCCCACCCCACCCGTACGAATAGATCACAACCCCGGGAATAACAAAAGGAAACCCGGGTTGTCTGTCCCAAACACACCCCGGGACCGGCAAATAGGTTAGAGCTAATCCCAACTCGGATGATATTGTACCATGCTCTGCATCATGAAGTGATACCTGTAATGTTAAATCTGACCGAGGTGGGACTGGCAAATTGGTGCAAACCAGAAATAGCGCTGTGCTATGGGAGAATGATGCGGGAATTAATCGAGGGATTTTGGGAAAGGGCCAACACAACCCTGGTGGAATTGGAATTAGAGCCGTTATATCGCAAGGACTCAGGGGATGGTAATGGATTTAACAATAACTTTGGGGAAAAGAGTACCGAGGTCATTGAAGAAAATTGTGTTGGTTACGGGGTTACAGGGGACCATATCAGAACACCACGGCGCCTGATAAATGATGCAGCCATTGCTTTTAATACCGGAACCTTCCTCGTTAATAGCCTTGATTTGGCTCATTTGGATCAATCCGTAAAGGCAGTTAGAAATCGTTTAAGGGAAATTTTGAATAAAATGAATGGTCTGTAACAGGAGGAATTAAAGGAGGACCAAATTACGACCATTCATCGACAGGATATTGTGTGGGATGGTAATGGGGTCAGCCCTCGCCTTCTGACTCAGTGAGCGGTTCGACTCGCTCCCACGCCCCTGGTTCCTAGACTTTGGACTTATTAGTGGTTGTGAACAAAAATGCAGTAGACAACAGGATCTGATGAAAGAATTTTGACTTTATTAAAAGAAAAAGGTAACAAACTTAAAACACACTTAATACTTAAACACAGATTGGGGAGCACACGGTACAGGCGAGGGACAACAACAATATACCATACAAAAACCTTATCCCTCCCAAAGATCCCACTATCTAGCTAGGTTTTTGCTTTTAGGAGATCAGGGATAATGCTCACCAACGAATCCTTGACAGGTTTTTAGAGTCTTTTGATTGAAAGATTTCGTAAGGCCCTTGTTGCTGCGAGGTGTCCGATGGTCACTGAGGCAGTCGCTCTGGTTTCTTCTTGTGTGATGGTCTGTTTGTTGGCCTTCCTCCTCGTGGCTTGTAGTGGTTTTGCTGGAGCAGGGGGAGAGCTGTGCCAGCGTTGTCAGCGAGTCCAAAAGAGAAAGAGTCTTGGGACAGGCTTCAATTATATTGTCTTTTTCCCGCCCAAAACCCCTCACTAAAATGGTTTCCTTTAGGTTGCAAATGAGCCCTGTCCATTCTCTAGTTTTGGCGGGCTTGCCAGTTCCGATGGCTTTTAGCTCAGTGTTAAACATGTCCTGATCGTTTTCCGATTTAACACAGCCTTATCTACGCGCCAAATCTCAACCCTATTGTCCAGGGTCTATTTGCGGGCTTTTAACTCTGTCCTGTGGGTACCTGGTTGATTGGTTTTTGACGTATTACTAAATGTTTAATTGATTTCAAAAGAGGTCTTGGATTATTCATATTTCGATGTGTTGTGAGGCTTTTGGGTTTTGTCTTTTCCTCCTTGATAGGAAGGCAGTGTAAACACACTGCAGACAGCTTACTACACTGCCTGGCCACGCCCCTCTGCAGCCTGTGTGTCGGTGAAAGGTGTCTTTCTCAACAATAAGATTCGAAAAGTCATTTTCCTCAGGATTTTCTTTTTGTGATCTTTAAAAATGTCCAAAATTAAGGGTTTTACTCAAATCACTTCACTTAGGATTCTGTTCGAGTTTCTCGGGGATTTTGAGAAGCCTATATCCCCCACTTTGATACTAAACCTGAATTAGTATAATTAACAGGTGAACAAAACTTCTGATCCCCGAAAACCAACGTCCCCCTGTATTACCTAAACTAAAAACACAAACATAGATTCCCCTTTTAAAAGTGGTGTTTCAGGTACATACAGGTAAGAATCAATCTTTATTTCACATCCAAGCACGGAGAGGGTCCGACGCCCCTGCACAGCTTGGAAAACACATCATACACATCATACAAATGACACAACACACACACACATTTTTTTATTAAAGGACAAAATTCAAGGTTCGTTCCATCTCTGGCCATAGCCTTTATTTTGATGCTCTTCCCAAGTCCCTTCGTGTCTGGAACGGAGCTCCCCGTCCCTTCCCCTGCACTTTGTACACAGCAGGTAGAGAACTATCCCGAGCTGGCAGACCACCAAAAGATGGGAAGCCATCCTGATCCAGGAAGGCAATTCCATATTCTCGAAAATATCCCACCAGGGTGGAACTATTTTATCCAAAATCTCTGCCCCTATTTCAACTGTTTTCTGTTCCAGGTTGTAGAAATGTTTTTGTGATATCTCGACAGCTTTAAGTAGGATGGTAAGATGTTCGGGTAGAGGGGGAATTTTAGATCCAAAATAAGTCACATACTTTTGCAGGTTGGTGATGTTTTCTGTTTCAGTGAGGTGAACAGAGGAGGGTTCAGGATTGGGTCAATCCGTTCTTCGGCCACGTAAACTTCTGCCTCTGGTTTAAAGCAGAAACTTCTGTCACATACCGGACACCAGAAGTGTCCATGCTGGTAGTGGGACACACCTGTGGTGACACAATATATCCCACCCCATATATATGCTACCTGTGGGGAAACATGGCCGTGTACCATCACCTCCATGGTACAGTTTATAGGTCGTGCGCCAGCGGCTTTAAACCCGCACTAGGTTTAGAATAGGCGTTCAAGTGCTGGGGACACAGTATTATGTGTGAACCCCGGCCCCGGCACCCGGAGAGGTCAGTACCTGTCATGGCGTGCTCCCACTTTATGTCATAAGGTGGGACCGCTGTAAAACGGATGTGTGCACCCCCTTGAATGACTCCAATGTTCTCCACCCTGTATACCGTTACGGGTCGGGCTGTCCCACTCATGACCGGCATTCTCACTACTATCCCCATGATAGTG
Source organism: Squalus acanthias (assembly GCA_030390025.1). NCBI lineage: Eukaryota > Metazoa > Chordata > Chondrichthyes > Squaliformes > Squalidae > Squalus > Squalus acanthias. The sequence goes on along the minus strand of JASTWF010000255.1, from coordinate 243,480 downwards.
TGGTTGGAACGGCCACAATCTATTGGGATAGTGTAGGCTTCAGAGGCTAGACGAAAGTGGCATGGGCTCAGCGAATTACTAAACGGGTGGAGGGCTGCGAGGTGCTTGTTGCTGATCCAGGAGGAGACTAAACCTTGCTTTAAATCCTCCAGGTTGCTACGGCCCTAGCCCAGCAACCATGCCCCGTACAGCACACACACCTCATTCTGTGCAGCCTGATCCGATGCATTCCTATCGTCCCGTATGAGTGCATTTACTGTTTTGGCATGCCTTTCCAATTCTGCAATAATTTCCTTTAAATGAACCGTCATAGCTTGGTCCTCATGTAGCTCTGAGCCTACCACTGTGTTCCCATCCTTCAGGATCTTTCTTAACTGGGTTTTTAAACCATTTATCTGTGTCTGTAATTCCATGTCATCCAGGCTATTTATGACAGAGGACCCTGTACTATAGGCAGTGAAAAGATCATTCCAGGCATCCCTTCTTTGTCTACCCGTGCCCATAGGATTCTCAGGGTGTATTCTTTTACAGGAACAGAGCAACGTCACCCTGTTAGGAATGGTATAGTATTAACCCATTCTGCCCGATACTGATGATATAAAACTAGGTGAGACAGTAATCTGTGAGAAGAAACAAAGAGTCTGTAAAGGGATATAGATAGACAAAGTGAGTGGGCAGTAAGTTGGCAGATGGAGTATAATGTAGGGAAATGTGACGTTATTCACTTTGGTAGGAAGAATAGAAAAACCGAATTTATTTTAAATGGTGAGAAACTTTCAAATGTTGATGTTCAGAGAGATTTGGGTTTCCTCGTGCAAGAAACACAGAAATCCAGCATGCAAGTACAGGAAGCAATAAGGAAGGCAAATGGCATGCTGTCCTTTATTGCAAGGGGGTTGCAGAATCAGTGTAAGGAAGTCTTGCTACAATTGTACAGGGCCTTGGTGAGACCACACCTGGAGTACTGTGCACAGTTTTGGGCTCCTTTTCTAAGGAAGAAAATACTTGCCTTGGAGGCGGTGCAACAAAGGTTCACTAGATTGATTCCTGGGATGAGAGGGCTGTCCTATGATGAGAGATTGTGTAGAATGTGCCCATACTTTCTGGAGTTTAGAAGAATGAGAGGTGATCTCATTGAAACATACAAGATTCTGAAGGGGATTAACAGGTTAAATGCTGAGAGGTTGTTTCCCCTGGCTGGAGTGTCTAGAACTAGGGGGCATATCTCCGGATATGGGGTAGGCCATTTAGGACTGAGATGAGGAGGAATTGATATACCCCACACCACTCACTGTAACACTCTGATATACCCAACACCCCTCACTCTAACACTCTGATATACCCCACACCCCTCACTGTAACACACTGATATACCCCACACCCCTCACTGTAACACTCTGATATACCCACACCCCTCACTTTAACACTCTGATATACTCCACACCCCTCACTCTAACACTCTGATATACCCAACACCCCTCACTCTAATACTCTGATATACCCCACTCCCCTCACTGTAACACTCAGATCCATGCCACACTCTGGTCTGTTACTATCCAAAACCATTCACTATAATACTGAAATATCTCGCACCACTCACTGTAACACACTCTGATATAATCCACACCCCTCACTGAATCGCACTCTGATATTCTCCACACCCTTCAATGTAACACTGTGATATACCCCACACTCCTCACTGTAACACCCTGATATACCCCACACCTCTCACTTTAACTCTCTTATATACCGCAAACCCCTCACTGTAACACTCTGATATAAAGGCCACACCCCTCACTGTAACACTTTGATATACACCACACACCTCACTGTAACACTCTGATATAGACCACACCCCTCACTGTAACACTCTGATATACAACACACCCCTCACTTTAACCCTCCTATATACCGCAAACCCCGCACTGTAACACTCTGATATAAAGGCCACACCCCTCACTTCAACAATCTGATATAAGTCACACCCCTCACTGTAACACTCTGATTTACACCACACACCTCACTGAAACACACTGATATACCCCACACATCTCACTGTAACAATCTGATATGCCCCACACCCCTTACTGAAACAGTCGGATATACCCCACACCCCTCACTATAACACTCGGATATAAGTCACAACTCTCACTATAACCCTCTGATATACCCTGCACCTTTCACTCTAACTCTCTGATATACCCCAGAACCCTCACTATAACAATATGATATACCCCACACTCCTCACTTTAACAATCGGATATACCCCACATTTCTCGCTGTAAAACACTGATAAACTGCACAGCCCTCACTCTAACACTGATATACCCCATAACCCTCACTGTAGTCCTCTGATATACTCCAAACCTCTCACTCTAACTCTCTGACATACCCCACGTCCCTCCCTGTAACACTCTGATATACCCACACTACTCACTCTAACACTGATATAAAACCAGATCGCGCACGTAAACGTCTGATATACCCCACACACCTCACTGCAACACTCTGATATACCCCACACCATTCACTGTAATCCTTTGATATAACCCGCACATCTCACTCTAAATCTCTGATATAGCCCCCACCGCTCAACTTAACACTCTGATACATGGCATACTCTGGACTGTTACTGTCCACACCAGTCACTGTAATACTGATATACCCCACATCCCTCACTGTGACATCTGATACATGCCATGCTCTGGACTGTTACTCTCCACACCACAAACTGTAATACTGATATACCCCACACCCCTCACTCTAACACTCTGATATACCCCACACTCCTCACTGTAGCACTCTGATACATGCCACACTCTGGACTGTTACTCTCCACACCACTCACTGTAATACTGATATATCTCACATCCCTCACTGTAATACTGATATACCTCGCACTTTTGCCATTGCCACTTTAATCCCATGGGATTCAACTTTGGTAATATATGGTACTTTATCAAGCACCTTTTGATAGGATAGGGAAATTGAGAAAGTGTGTGCAGTATCATTCATAAAACCATAGAATTGGTGAGACAAGTTGTGTTGACAATTTGTTTGGCGGACCATGACGACCCGCTCTGATCACAGGCCTCGCCTGGTTTCAATCAGTGAATTTAAAAATCAGTGATTTTAATCCCATTTTATTATTTATATTTATTTGTTCTCAGGATATGGGTGACGCTGTCAAGACCGGAATTACATTCCCATCCCTAGTTACCCATGAGCAAATGCTGGGCCTTCATCTTGAGCCGCTGAAGTCCGTGTGGTGAAGGTGTTACTGTTACGGAAGGAATGTCATGCTTTTGACACAGTCCCGATGAAGGTACGGCGATATATTTGAAAGCTAAATTAGCATAGTGGTTATGTTGCTGAACAAGTAAATAAGATGCCGGGACGAATAATCCTGAGTTGAAATCCCACCAGCTGGGGAATTTAAATACAATTCAGCAAACAAATCTGGAAAAAAGATTGCGTCAGTAATGGTAACCATGAAACTACCGGATTGTCGTAAAAACACATCTGGTTCACGATTGTCCTTTACGGAAGGAATTCTGCCGTCCTTATATATTGTGTACGAAATGTGACTCCAGACTCACAGCAATGTCGTTGTCTCTTCGCTGCCCTCTGAAATGGCCGTACAAGCCATTCAGTTGTATAAGGTGGCTCACCACCACCTTCTCCAGGACAATTATGGATGGACAATAAATGGTGGCCTTGCCAGCGACATCCACATCCCAAGAATGAATACAAAATGATTCATTAATGGTCATAATGCTATATAAAGTGTTATAATGTATTGTTTTATTTCATCGTTTATGAAATATGGGTGTCGCTGGCAAGACCAGCATTTGTTGTCCATCCCTAAATGCCCTTGAGAAGGTGGTGGTGAGTCGCCTTCTTAAATTGCTGCAGTCCCTTGTGGTGAAGGTACTCTCACAGTGCTATTAGAGAGGGAGTTCCAGGGTTTTGACCAAGCGATTATGAAGGATCAGTGAAAAACTTCTAAGTCAGGATGGTGTGTGACTTGGAGGGGAACTTGGAGGTGGTGGTATTCCCAATGCGCCTGCTGCCCTTGTCCTTCTAGGTGGAAGAGGTTGCGGGTGGGAGGCGCTGCCGAAGAAGCCTTGGCGAGTTGCTGCAGTGCATCTTGTAGATGGTACACACTGCAGCCACGGTGCGCCGGTGGTGGAGGGAGTGAATGTTTAAGGTGTTAGGTGGGATGTCAATCAAGCGGGCTGCTTTGTCCTGGATGATGTCACAGTATTCAAGTGCCTGGACCAGATACGTTTCTGGTCAATGGGGACCCCCAGAATGTTGATGGTGGGGTATTCGGCGATGGTAATGCCATTAAATGTCAAGGGGCGGTGGTTAGATTCTTGGTTGTTGGAGATAGTCATTGCCTGGCAATTGTGTGGCGCAAATGTTAACTGCCACTTATCACCCAAGCCTGAACGTCGTCCAGGTCCCGTTGCATGCGGGCATGGACTGCTTCATTATCTGAGGAGTTGTGAATAGCACTGAACACTGTGCAGTCATCAGCGAACATCCCCATTTCTGACCTTATGTTGGAGGGAAGGTCATTGATGAAGCAGCTGAAGATGGTTTAGTCTAGGACACTGCCCTGAGGAACTCCTACAGCGATGTCCTGGGGTTGTGATGATTGACCTTCAACCACCACAACCATCTTCCTTTGTGCTAGGTATGACTAAGGGGTATAATAATATAAGTACATAAGAAATAGGAGCAGGAATAGGCCACTTGGCCCCTCGAGCCTGCTCCGACATTCAATAAGAGCACGGCTGATCTAGGGCTCAAAGCCACTTCCCGGCCCGCTCACCATAACTCTTCACTCCCTTATCTTGCAAAAATGTGTCTATCTCCACTTTATATGCGTTTAATGACCCAGCCTCCACAGCTCTCTGGGGCAGAGAATTCCACAGATTTACGACCCTCTGAGAGAAGAAGTTCCTCCTCATCTCAGTTCTAAAAGTGCGACCCTTTATTCTGAGACTGTGCCCCGAATTCTAGATTTTCCCATGAGGGGAAACATCCTCTCTGAATCTACCCTGTCGAGCCCCCTCAGAATCTCAAATGTTTCGATAAGATAACCTCTCATTCCTCTAAATTCCAATGAGTATAGGCCCAGCCTGCTCAACCTTTCCTCATAAGTCAAACCCCTCATCCATGGAATTAACCTAATGAATCGTCCCTGAACTGCCTCCAATGCAACTATATCCCTCCTTAAATAAGGAGACCAAAACTGTACGCAGTTCTTAATGTGTGGTCTCACCAATACCATGTACAGTTGTAGCAGGACTTCCCTGCTTGTATACACCAACCCCCTTGAAATAAAGGCCAAAATTCAATTTGCATTTTGATTACTTGCTGTACCTGCAAACTAACTTTTTGGGGTTAATGCACAAGGACCCCCAAGTCTTTCTGAACTGTAGCATTTTGTAATCTGTCTCCTTTTAAATAATAGTTTGCTTTATTATTTTTCCTGCCAAAGTGGATAACCTCGCACTTTCCCACCTTAAACTCCATCTGCCAAATGTTTGCCCACTCACCTAGCCTGTTTAAATCAATTTGCAGATTCTTTGAGTCCTCTGCACAACTTGCTTTCCCACCCAGCTTTGTAGCATCTGCAAATTTGGCTACATTACACTCGATCCCTTCATCAAAGTCATTAATGTAGATGTAAATAGTTGGGGCCGCAGCACCCATCCTTGTGGCACCCCATTAGTTCCCGTTTGCCAACCAGAAAATGACCCATTTATCCCCACTCTCTGCTTTCTGTTTGTTAGCCAATTCTCTATCCATGCTAATATATTACCCCCAACTCCGTGTCCTCTTATCTTATGCAGTAATCTTTTATATGACACCTTATCGAATGCCTTCTCGAGATCCAAATACACCACATCCACTGGCTCATCCTTGTCCACTCTGCTTGTTACATCTTCAAACAACTCCAGCAAATTTGTTAAACCTGATTTCCTTTTCCTAAAACCATGCTGACTCTGTTTGACTGCAGTATGTTTTGCTAAATGCCCTGCTACTGCTTCCTTATTGAAGGACTCCAGCATTTTCCCATCGACAGATGTTAGGCTAACTGATCTATAGTTTCCTGCTTTCTGTCTCCCTCCTTTCTTAAATAGGGGTGTTACATTAGCGGTTTTCCAATCCGCTGGGACCTCTCCAGAGTCCAAGGACTTTTGGTATATTCCAACCAATGCATCCAGTATCTCTGCAGCCACTTATTTTTAAGACCGTGGGATGCAGGCCATCTGTTCCAGGGGACTTGTCGTCTTTTAGTCCCATTATTTTACTGAGTGTGATAGTGATTTTCTTCAGTTTCCCACTCGCTGTGGCCCCTTGATTATTAATTATTGGGATGTTGTTGGTGTATTCTACAGTGAAGACAGATACAAAATATTTGTTCAGAGTCTCTGCCATTTCACCGTTCCCCATTATTAATTCCCCAGTCTCATCCTCTAAGGGACCAACATTTACTTTAGCTACTCTCTTCCTTTTTATATACCTGTAGAAGCTCTTACTAACCGGTTAAATGATTCTTGCCTGCTTACTCTCATAATTCATCTTGTATGTCTTTATTATATTTGAAGTCATCCTTTGCTGGTTTTCAAAAATGTCCCAATCCTCTGGTCTCCCACCAATCTTGGCAACATTGTATGCTTTCATTTTCAATTTGATCCCATCCTTTACTTCCTTAGTTAGCCACTGATGGTGGTCCCTTCTCTTAAAATCTTTCTTTCTCCCTGGAATATATTTTTCTTGAGAGTTATGAAATATCTCCTTAAATGTCCGCCACTGCATTTCAACTTTCTTACCCTGTAAATAGTTTTTCTAGTCTACTTTAGCCAGTTCTGCCCTCATGCCATTATAATTGCCTTTGTTTAAGATCAGGACATTGGTTTGGGATACAACTTTCTCACCCTCCAACTGAATTTGAAATTCAACCATGCTATGATCACTCTTTCCTAGATGATCCTCTACTATGAGATCATTTATAAATTCTCTCTCATTACATAGTACCAGATCTAAGATAGCCTGCTCCCTGGTTGGTTCCATTATATACTGTTCTAGGAAAACATCCCGGATGCACTCTATTAACTCCTCCTCCAGGCTACCATGGCCAATTTGATATGTCCAATCAATATGGAGATTAAAATCACCCATGATTATTTCCGTACCACTTTTTTACAGGCCTCCATTATTTGTTGATTGATACTCTATCCAACAACATTGCTACTGTTTGGGGGCCTGTAGACTACGCCCCCCGCCACCGCCAGAGACTTTTTCCCCTTATTATTTTTTACATATAACCAAACCGATTCTACATCTTGATCTTCTGAGCCAATAGCACTTCTCACCACTGCACTGATCCCATCTTTTACAAACAAAACCACCCCACCTCCCTTTCCTTTCTTTCTATCTTTCCGAATTATCATATACCCTGGAATATTCAGTTCCCAGCCCTGGTGGCCTTGCAACCACGTCAATGTAAAGGTGATCAGATCATACCCATTTGTATCTATTTGTGCCGTCAACTCATTTATCTTGTTACGAATGCTGCGTGCAAACAGATACAGAGCTTTCAACTTTGTCTTTTTACCAGTTTTCCTTGTTTTGGCCTTTTTTTCTGTTACACTCTTATTTTTAATCAGTCAGTCCCTTCCTGTCATACTCTGGTTATTATTTCACCCGTCTCCAGCCTGCTCTATTGCTTTCTCATTTCTCATTTATTTGAATTTTCCTGCTCATCTAGATCCTCCCCCCCCCCCCCCCCACAAATCGAAACCCATTTCTCCCACACCAGTCTTCGAGCCACTCGTTCATTTCTCTGATCTTATTTACCAGATGCAAATTCGCTCGTGGCTCAGTTAATAATCCAGAGATTATTACCTTTGTGGTTCTGCTTTTTAATTTAACCCCTCGCTGGTCATACTCTCTCAGCTGTACCTCTTTCTTTGTCCAACCTATGTCATTGGTACCTCCGTGGACCATGACAACTGGATCTTCCCCTTCTCACTCCAAGTTTCTGTCCAACCCAGTGGAGATGTCATAACCTTGGTTATGATGTTTTATTAATGATCATAATGATTTATAAAGGGTTGTCATGATTTATTAGTGGTCATTATGAGTTAGAAAGGTTTAAAATGTTTTCTTAATGGTCTTAATGATCTACAAAGGTTATGATGTTTAGTTAATAGCCATAATGATTCATAAAGGATTATGATGTTTTGTTAATTGTCATTAATGCTCGCCCTCGCCGCCCGGCCGTTCTCAGGCTAACCAGGCCTCCCGCTACTGCCGCCCTCCGGAATCTGGCCTTCCGCCGCCGCTCCGCGGCCTCGCTTCTGGGAAAGGGGAAACCTCAATATCGGCAATCGACCCAGGGGGGAGCCCCCGATAGAGAGAGAGAGAGAGAGAGAGAGAGCGACAGGCGCCATCTTTGTGCGGGGCGCCATTGCCGCCATCTTTGAATGGGGCCGGTCCCGCTTTTTTGCTCATTGAGCGGCGCCGCCATCTTTGTCGAGGGCAGGGCTGCCGCCAGCTTAGTACGGGCGGGAATTGCGCTGCGTTAGGAGGCGCGTTTGGGGTCGGCCATCTTTGTCTAGGGCACTGCTGCCTTCCCAGAGGGGCCTGACAGATGTCCGAGACCCTGACAAGGAGCCCAGTGTAGACAGTGTGTGAGTGAGCGTGTGAATGTCCCCAGATCACTGGCGGCTCGCTCAAAATATCAGGCCCAGGGAACTCTCAGACTGCAAATTCTCCGCTTCTTCTCATCCTTTAATGAATTTTACAATCAGATTAAATGGATATATCCCCACATTCTTCAACTGCTCTCTGAACTTAGTCTGGGTCACGGCATAAATCCCAGTGTTTGTGCAGCAACTCAGCAGCTGCAGCATCAATGCTATTTTCTGTACATAAAGAGGTAGAGATACAGAATGATACTCCGAATACCACAACCGGTTCCAGATATAAATCACCATAAACATTGCCCATAACAGGATGAAATTGCCGGAGATAACAAGCAGTAAAATGATGGATTTCCTGCGGCTCTCCATCTCTGGGTCTCTGGGACTCTCCCCACTGCTGGGACACCGGAGTCTCCTGCGGGCTCTGCTGGCCACTAAAATGTGTCTGACGGTGACAGCATTGAGCAGCAGAATCACAAAAAATGGGACGCCCGGGGTGAGAAGATAATGAACGAGCTCGATTGCTCCCCAGACTCGTGAAATCATAACAGTGTATGTTACCTCACAAAACCAGGGGGTGTTCTGAAGCCGATACCGATCTTTCAACGAAAAATACCAGAAGATATTCTTTAACCCGCTCAGCACAGTCACATTTCCCAGAACCACAGCCGCCGTTTTCTCGGTGCAATATTTATTTTTCAGCTTCTGGAGACAAATGGCCACAAATCGATCAAAGGTGAAAGTGACGGTGAACCAGACAGAACAGTCTGTGGCTGCATAAAGCAGGACCGCGTGGATATTACACACGCGGATGGAACGCAGGAAAATAAACTGTCTCCAATAAACAATCGGAATCTGCCTCAATATCAGGTCGAAGACAACGATCAGTAGATCCGCCGCTGCCATGGCCACCAGGTAGCGAGTGACACATTTGGAGAGACCGCACTTTCCCCGAGACAGGATCACAATCGTCACTAAGTTCACTGTGAGGAAGGGAAATAAACAGGGAAATTATACATCAGGCTGGGAGCAAGAGCAGCAGATTGAAGGAATTCGGGGAGAAATCTGCGAATCAATAGCGACATTCAATGATATAATCTAATTATATTACCTGTGGAGCTGAATACAGGGTTTATTGTAAGAATAATCGGGAATAAATTGTTGAATCAATAAATGAAATGTTGATAAATGCAACAGGAACTGAAAATGAAAAGAACAGCAAAATACAGAAACTGCAATCTTGTCGTTCAATAATTACAGGCAATTGTATTTAAAATGTACGGCTGTAATATGCAAATGCTAAGATAATAAATACAAGTGCACTGCAGTTATCAAGATAACCGGGCTGCAAGAAATCTTTTGAAGATTGAGTTTTCTACATTTATGCTGAAATACACAAATTCTAGCTCATTGAAAGTAAGATTTTCCAAATAACATAAATAGTGGGAACTGAATTAAAATAAATAGTTATCATGGACCAAGTAATATCCGACTCAATGCATTTATTAGCATCATAATCAGGCGAATTATCCAACAGGCAAAGTGATGCCGAGTGTATTTGTAAAGTATCTGAACACAAATGGAATAGATTTATCCTTGTACTTTTTCACCTGTTGAATTCCAACTTGTGCAGAGAATATTAGTCGAGAAAATATGAAAGGATTTTCTTACCCTCAGTACTTCAGTTACAATCAGCTGGGATTGTTTATTCTGCAGTACAGCAGAAGGCAATAGAGAATCACTCTGGGTCTCACTGAGAGATCCACTGATCTGTGACAGACGGGCATGGGATCCAATTGTAAATTCAAAACAAAGATTGGAAATAAACGCATTGAAATATGTCTGAGTGAATGTTTTTGAGAATGTAAATTATCCTTGTAATCCTTTTCTAACCATCAGAAGCAGTTCCACGAATGCAGAGCATGAGATGGTGGGAAAGGAGACATTGACTGGAACTGAATGAGTCGCGGATATTTAAGACATTTAAAGATGTGGGTGTGATCTGCCAGGATTTGTTCCTGTGACTCTGTGTCAGTAACCACGCCGAGCATTCAGTGAAAACAAAAGCAAATTACTGCGAATGTTGTAAATCTGAAATAAGCACAGAAAATGTTTTCAATACTCAGCAGGTCAGGCAGCATCTGTGGAGAGAGCGAGAGTTAACGTTTCAGGTCGATGATCTTTCGTCATTTGGTGAAAAGTCTCCTAAACCAAGACAACATTCTTCTGATCTGTTACAAATGTTCAGTGCAGAGAACAGAATGAAATTCGTTAAATAAAGTGTATCGTCTAATATAGATTCTTGTGTTGAATATAGAACAATTGAATCTTGGTTATACTGTATCACCTTCAGAATCAATAGCCGAGAGCAGCGCGGATGGGATGGAGAATGAGAAGGAGAGAAATACAGTAAAACATGATTTATAGAATGAATAGCTGGATACAGGCACTTACCAGGGACACCAACAGTAGCGAAGCGCGGGGCAATCAGTGACAAGAACAGTGATACAGTGAAACATGATTTACAGAATTAATAGTTGGATATAGAGACTTACCAGGGACACCAAAAGTAGTGAGGATGGGGGGCGGGATAATTGACAAGACCATTAATAGAGTTAAACATGATTTACAGAATTAATAGTTGGATACAGAGACTTACAAGGTACATCAATAGCAGCGAGAATGCGACTGTCTTTTTAAACAACTCTTGCTTTAACAAAGATGCAACAACTTGAAAGACAGAATACAATGAATAACTGAATTTGCCACGGTAAACAGCAATAATAATATTACAGTGTAACATGGTTTATAGAATTAATAACTGGACATAGGTTCTTACTAGGAACACCAACAGCAGCGAGGAGCGGATAGAAAATCTGTTGTATATCATTAACTATTCCCATCATCCGCATCAGTTCATGATAACTTTCGAAAGCGCTGCTGGAACCCATGCCTTCCCTCTGTAAGAGGCTGGTGGTCTTTGTGCGGGAGGCAGCGCGCTGATTGTGTGAGGTCACACAGTGAAGAGATCTCCTTATTTATAGCAGAGAAAAATACCCGAGTGACATAATTAGGTCGAACTGTAACTGACATTATTTAAAGTCACTGAACAAACAGACTCATTGAACCATTGTCACCACAACACTTCACTGCAACACAATCTGAAGTAGCTGAGTGTTCATCTTCTCTGAACAGAATTTTATACATTGCTAGAAATAGATTTCATTCCATTCGGGCTAAGTTTGAGTATCCAGTGAATAGCTGAGCCACACCGAGCAGGAAAGGCCCAGGCTCCATCCCCGGCCTGTGCCGTATGATTCAGATCTCACCTGGTGTGGTGCTGAGCCCCACAAACACAAAGCATTGAAGGCCCAGGTTACAAACTCGGCCTGTGCTGAGTTAGCCTGATCTCACACACGGTGTGGTACTGAGCCCACACACAAACTCACACAAAGCATGGAAGGTCCAGGCTACAACGTCGGCCTGTGCTAAGTGAATCTAATCTGACACCCGGTGTGATACTGAGCCCCAGACACATAGAGCAAGAAAGGCCCAGGCTTCATCCTCGGGCTGTGCTGAATGAGATAATCTTACACCCGGTGTGGTACTGAGCTCCACACACACAGAGCAGGAAAGGCCCAGGCTCCATCCCCGGCCTGTGCTCAGTGACTCTAATCCCACACACGGTGTGGTCCTGAGCCCCACACACACAGACAGAGCAGCAAAGGCTCAGGCTCCATCCCCGGCCTGTGGTAAGTGAATCGAATCCCGCACCCGGTGTGGTCCCGAGCCCCACATACACACACAGTGCAGGAAGTTCCAAAGCCAGAGTTGGACAGCAAAATCGTCTAGCATTCTTATTCTGCTGTTAGAATCTAGGGGTGCCTAAAATGCTTACGGTTATTCGAATGAAGCTGTGACAGGATAATACTGTGTTTAAATGCTGTATGTTTTTACTGCAGCCATGTAAGGGTTTAATGTATAGGTTGTGTCTTACTGGAACTGCGCAAGTTTCGATTTACTCACAAACTTGTATTAGAGTTTGAGACAGCGTTTTTAGTTAGTCAGATTAGATGATGCACAATATCCCACAAAAAAGACACACAGCATGACCTTGCCTCCCAGGATTAGCTGTCTGTTGTTTGTAAGTTAGGATTTTGACACCACAGCCCAATCCCCACTCCACCCCTCCCACTGCAACTGCATTCCACTGCTCCCCACCCATACCCCACACACGGCACCCCCTACACCCCACCCAATGCAGCCCTACCCCCACCCACTACACCCCAACCCCCAACCCACCGCACCCCACCCCACCCTTGACAAGCCCTGATCTTCCGGTTGTGTCCATTTATTTCTTCCTATCTTGCTCCGCATTTTCATCTTTCAGCTTCAGCGGGAGCCTCTTTCACGGGAGGTGGTCTTTCACCATGTCTCGTACCTGGGAACGGAAGAAAATCACCCGGTGAGGAGTCAGGTACGCTACAGAGAGATCTCAGTTACACTGTACCTTAGCTGGGAGTCTAAGGAACCGTTTCCAAGCCCCTAACATAAAGGGAATCCCATCCCCTTAACACAGGCCTCTTTATCTAAGGAAAGACATACTTGCCTTCGAGGGAGTGCAGGGAAGGTTCACTAGATTGTTTCCTAGGATGGAGGGATTGTCCTTTGAGGAGAGATTGAGTCGACTCGGCCTATATTCCCTAGAATTTTGAAGAATGAGCGGAGATCTCACTGAAACTTTTCAAATTCTTACAGGGCTTGACAGAGTAGATACTCAGAAGATATCAGAATCAAAGAATGATACAGTACAGAAGGAGGCCATTCGGCCCATCGAACCTGTGCCGGCTCTTTGAAAGAGCTATCAGTTGACATGTGCTCCTCGATTAATTCAGCTTCCGAAAGTTGTTCATGTTTAGTTCATTCAATATGGGGACAAGTTTTTGACATCATTGGAGAAAGATAGCGAGAGAGAGAGAGATACAAAATCCACTTAGCAACAGCCAGTGTTGAAGATTGCAGTCGGGTCTTGGGATGTTTATAGTATTGCCAGACTGGAAACATCCCACCACACACCATTGCAATTTTTGCAAGAGGATGTTCAAGTACAAGCCGATTGAAGGACGGTACATTGAATGTAAACTCCGAATGTTGATGTATGAGAAATGTAAACTTGTGTGCATCGGCTGAAGGACGGTGCTTTTGACTGGAGACTACCCGATAAGGCAAGGCTGCTTCTAGTTTGATAAAGAGAATAATGTATCAATAGAAGCTGTTTCCTTTGTTCAAGCAGCTTGAGAAGGGACGCAGGCCTCCATTCCAGTGCTCTATCTGTGAATATACTCTAGTTGTAAATTGCTTTTTATGCTGAAGTTAAAGAATAAAATGATATAACCAGAAGACTGAATTCCGTACTGCTCAAGTGGACAACAGAAGGTTGTTTAAAACAACACAGGGGAGACAGCACCAGAGACAGAGCGGGAGCAGGAGAAGGACGGGGGGAGAGACTGTTGGAGACAGACCGGGAGAGATAGAGAGCGAGACAGATGCTGGATGTGGAGACAGAGAGAGAGAGTAACAGACCGGTGGTGGGGAGTGGGGTGCAGGAGGAACGGCGGAGAGACAGACGCTGGATGACATATAGACACCCTCAAAGCCTCCTTGAAAAAGTGCAACATTCCCACTGACACCTGGGAATCCCTGGCCCAAGACCACACAAAGTGGATGAGAAGCATCCGGGATGGAGCCGAACACCTTGATTCTCTTCGCCGGGAGCAAGCAGAAGCCAAGCGCAGGCAGTGCAAGGAGCGCACGTCAACCCAAGCACCCCACCCCACCCGCCCCCTTCAAACACCGTCTGCCCCACCTGTGACAGAGACTGTAGGTCCCGCAGAGGACTCATCAGTCACCTGAGAACTCATTTTTAACTTGGAAGCAAGTCAACCTCGGTTTGGAGGGACTGCCTAAGAAGAAAAGAAGACATATAGAAAGACCGACAGGAGTTGGAAAGAGAGAGAGAGACAGACGGAGGGAACAGACGGTGGGGGAGAAAGAAGGAGAAAACAAGTGAGTCAGATGGAGAGACAACCGGGGAAGGGAGACAGTGAGAGAGAGAGGGAGAGAGAGAGAGAGACAGACTTGGAAACAGACGGGCAGACTGATGCGGAGTCAGAGCGAGAGAGACAATTTGTGTTGAGACAGACGGAATGAGACACAGAGAGCGAGATGGAAGGTGGTGGGGGATACAGACGGGGTTGAGATACGGGGGATACAGATGTAGGGAGACACATAGAGCGACAGACGGGGTGAAGACAGAGATTGAGACATACGGAAGGGAGAGTGAGAGGAGAGACATTAGGGGAGAAGCAAAGAGATCAGACGGGTTTGATACAGCAAAGATAGACAGGCGGGAAAGAGAGACGAGGGAGACAGACGGGGAGAGAGATGGGGGAGACAGACCAGCGGGGGAGACTGATGGGTGGAGTCCGACGCAAGAGAGGCAGAGAGAGCGGGAGACAGAACCCGGGGCTGGATAAGGATGGGGAGAGAGATTGATGGAGATAAAGGGAGTACACAGAATGGGGGAGACAGAGAGAGACAGCTGGGGGAGAGACAGACTGTCAAGACAGAGGAAAAGTGACAGAATGTGGGGACAGAGAGAGAGAGAGAGAGACAGACTGTGGAGATAGAGATAGAGACCAGGGGAAACTGATGGGGTGGAGACAGACGAGGAGGACTGGTGAGGGAGTCAGAGAGTAAGAGATAGACTGGGGGAGAGAGATGGGGAGGAGACAGATTGTGGGTGACACAGAGAGAGACAGATGGTGGAGACAGAGAGGAGGAGGCAGAATGGAAGACAGACGGAAGGGAGACAAAGCGTGAGGGAGATGAGGGACAGACGGGGAGAAAGAAAGAGATCAGATGGGATTGAGACCGATAGAGATAGACAGACGGGGATACAGACGGTGGGGGGAGAGAAGGAAAGACAGACCAGCAGGGTAGACTGATGGGGGGAGACAGACGGGGTGAGACAGAGAGAGAGAGACAGATGGGGCAGACAGATGGCAGAGAGACAGATAGAGAACAGACGGGGTGATGACACAAAGGGAATGACAGACGTGGTGAGACAGACGCGGGGGAGAGAGAAAGAGCGAGAGACAGACCCGGGTGGTTTAAGGACGGGGGGAGAGACATTGATGAAGATAGATGGGGTTACACAAACGGGGCAGACAGAGAGCGAGACAGACGGGGAGAAGGGGAGACAGGCGGGGAAGACGGAGATAGAGAAAGAGACAAACACGAGAGACAGATAAAAAGACAGACTGGGTGATTCAGACGGGGAGAGAGATGGGTAGACACAGAGAAGGATAGACAGATGGGGCGACAAAGAGAGAGACAGACTGACAGGGAGACAGACAGCTCGGCGTCGGATGGGGAGAGAGACGGGGATAAAGGTGAGGGAGACAGGCGGGGTAGACAGCGAGAGAGAGAAACAAAAGCAGCAGACACAGAAAGAGACAGACTAGGGAGTCACCGTCTCAGAATAAGGGATCGGCCATTTCGGACTGAGATGAGGAGAAATTTCTTCACACAGAGGGTGGTGAATCTTTGGAATTATCTATCTAAGTTGGCTGTGGAGGCTCAGTCGTTGAGTATATTCAAGACAGAGATCGATATATTTTTGAATATTAGGGGTATCAAGGGATATGGGGATAGTGCAGGAAAGTGGAGAGGAGGTAGAAGATCAGCCGTGATGTTATTGAATGGCGGAGCAGGCTCGAAGGGCGAAATGACCAACTCCTGCTCCTATTTCTTATGTTCTTATGTTCTTATGAACAAGGGAGACAGGTGTGATAAATAATTTGAAATGCGAATGAAATATACTCCTTCACCTCAAGGGGACTGGAATACAAAGGGTTGGCAGTTACCTTACACTTCTTTGGTCTCTGATTACTCCCCATCTGGAGCATTGCGTTCAATTCTGGACACTTCACCTCAGCAAGAATATATTGGTCTCGGAGCGGGTGCAGCGTAGATTTGGCAGAATGATACCACGGCTTAGAGGGTTAAATGATGAGGACAGATTGCACGGACTAGGCTTGTATTACCTCGAATATAGAAGTGGAATAAAGGGTGAACTAACGGAGGATTTGAAGATAATTAAAGGAGTTGATATGTTAGATAGAGAAACTATCTCCCCTGGTGAGGGAGTCCAGAACAAGGGAACATAAAGTTAAATGTAGAGCTAGGCAATTCAGGGGTAATGCGGGGCAGCATTTCTTCACACAAAGGTTAGTGGAAATTTGCAACTGAATCCCCCTAAAAAGTTGTTGAAGCTGGAGCTCAATTGAAAATGTCAAAACTTAGATTGATAGATTTATGTTCGGCAGGTTATTAAGGGATATAGAGTTAAGATACAGATCAGTCATGATGTAATTGAATTGGGTACTGGCTGGAGGGGCTGAATGGCCTCCTCCTGTTTCTGTAAATGTAGACAACTACTTAACATCAGAGGAGGAAGGCAAACAATCCCATCACTGCGCATCACCCACACACCCTCTTCTCTGGGTCGTAACCACATGGAAACCTCTTATTATATTCAAGCATATCAAGTGATTGCAACCTCAGTGAAGCCCAAGGGTTTTGCCAAACACTGTTTCATCAAAGTGAGGCCCCTTTAAGGGAACGGGTCAAACAGTGAGTTCACAGAGCAAGCCTCACCCTCACACTGCGCATCACAGTGAGATCAGACATCACAATCAGGTTGTAAACTGGGCAGTTTGAGGCAGGAGGCTGCACAACCAGTTTAAGTGAAGGGAAGGGAACGGCACTGACTGTGACTAACTGGCTGATCGATCTAGGAGTGATTGTGATCAGTTGAATATCGAAACCGGTTTACTTTGTGAAGGGAGTGTTAGCAATGGAAATATCGCTCGCCAGCTGACACTCAGAAGGTTGTTGCTGTAGGACGTTTGTTTAGACTTGTACTTCCAGCGACATCATTCCCTGTGGAGGATCAGAGTGATTAACTTAAAATCCGCTGTAGTGACCGTGCAGATAAAATGGCATAAGACCTGGAAACTTAACTGACGAAGGTCAGAGCATGTGTAGGCAGGGTGTGGGAGAGTGGGAGAAGCTGAGTGTGGGAAAAAAGTGGTTGGGGCTGGGTGGGGGAGAGTGGTAGGGGCGGGGAGTTTAGGAGGTGCTTGATGGGGTTTGAGTGGAAGTTGCAGGGTGGTGTTAAGTGGGAGGGTCTGGGTGAGGGACAGTGGGAGAGCCTGGGTGGGGAGAGTGGGAGGGTTGGGGTAGGGTTAGATTGGGGGGGGCTGGGTGGAGGCTGAGTGGGATGGGTTAGGTGTGGGGAGAGTGTGACGGGCGGGGTGGGTTAGAGTGGGAGGGACTGTGTGGGGAAGAGTGGGAGGGTTTGTGTGTGGTGGGAGGGCCTGGTTTGGGGAATATTGGGAGGGGCTGTGTGGGGAAGAGTGGGAGCGGCTGGTGGGGAAGCGTGGGAGAGGATGGGTGGGGTTAGAGTGGAAGGGCCTGCTGGGGCAGAATTGGGGGAGGCTGCGTGGGGTTAGATTGGGAGGTTTTGTGTGGGGATGGAGTGGGAGGGACTGGGTGGGGGTGAATGGGAGGGGCTGGGTGGGGAAGAGTGAGAGGGGCTGGGTGTTGGAAGAGTGAGAGCGGCTAGGTGGTGTTAGAGTGGAATGTGATCGGTGGGGTAGAATGGGAGGTGCTGTGTGGGAGGAGAGTGTTGTTGGATGGGTGGGGGCAGAGTTGGAGGGGCTGGGTAAGTTCAGAATGGGAGGGGCTGGGTGGTGTTAGAGTGGTATAGGATGAGTGGGGGAGAGTGGGAGGTGCTGGGTGGGGGAGAGTGTGATGGGATGGGTAGGGGAGAGTGGAAGGGTCTGGGTCAGGGTACAGTGGGAGTGGCTGGGTGGGGTAGAGTGTGAGGGGCTGGGTGCGGGGAGTGTACGAAGTGCTGGGTGGGGTTGAATGGGAGGGGCTGGGTTTGGTTATAATAGGAGGGGCTGGGTGGGATTAGAGTGGGAGGGGCAGCGTATGGTTAGAGAGGGAGGTGCTGGGTGGGCTAGGAGTGGGAGGGCCTGGGTGGAGTTAGAGTGGGAGGGGCAACGTGTGTTTAGAGTGGTAGGCTCTGTGCGGGTTTGGTGCGAGAGAGGCTGTTTGGTGTTGCAGTGGGTGGGGCTGGGTGAGGTTGGAGTTTGAGTGGCTGGGTAGGAAGGGTGGGGGCGCTGGGTTGGGTAGAGTGTTAGGGACTGGGTGAGGTAGGAGTACATGGGGCTGTGTGGGGTTGGAGTGGGTGGGTATTGTTGGGGTTAGAGTAGAAGGGTTTGGGTGATGTTGGAGTAGGAGGGGATGGTTGAGAAAGAGTGGGAGGGGCTGGGTAGGGTTAGATTGGCAGGGTCTGTGCGGGGTTGGAGTGGGAGGGGCTGGGTGGTGTTAGAGAGGCAGGGGTTGGATGTAGAAGAGTGGGTAGGACAGGATGTGTGAGGCTGGGAGTGGTTGCGTGTGTTTGGAGTGGGAGTGAATGGTTGAGAAAGAGTGGGAGGGGCTGGGTGGGGTTATATTGGCAGGGTCTGTGTGGGGTTGGAGTGGCAGGGGCTGGGTGGTCTTAGAGTGGCAGTGGCTGTGTGTAGGAGAGTGGGTAGGACAGGATGTGTGAGGCTGGGAGGGGTTGGTTGGGGTTGCAGTAGGCGGGACTGGGTGAAGTTAGAGTGGCAGGTGTAAGGTGGGGGCGAGTGGGAGGCGCTTGTCGTGTTAGAATGGGAGGGGCTGGTGGATTTAGACTGCAAGATGCTTGGTGGGGAGAGTGGGAGAGGTTTGCTAGGGAAGAATGGAAGGGTTGGGTGGGGGAGAGTGGGGGGACTGGGTGGGGTTAGAGTGGCATGTGCTGTGTGGTAGATAGTGTGTGGGACAGGACGGGGAGGTTGGGAGGGTTGGGTGGGTTTGGATTGGGAGTGGCTTGGTGGGGGAGAGTGGGAGTGGTTGGGTGGGGGAAGTGAGGGAGGGTCTGGGTGGGGGAAATTGGGAGGGGCAGAGTGGAGGAGAGTGGGAGAAGCTGGGGTGTGATTGGAAGGGGCTGGGTGGGGTTGGAGTGGGAGGGGCTGGGTGGTGTTAGATTGGATGGGGTTGGGTGGGAAAGAGTGGGAGGGTTTGGATAAGTAGAGTGGGTTGGGCTGGGTGGGGTTGGAATGGGTTGGGCTGGGTGGGGTTGGAATGGGAGGGGCTGATTGGTGTTAGAGTGGGAAGGGCTGGGTGTAGTAGATTGTGAGGGTCTGCGTCGTGTTGGAGTGGGAGGGGCTATGAGGGGGAAAGAGTGAGGGGCTAGGTGGGGGAGAATGGTAGGGGCTGGCTGGGGGAACAAAGGGAGGGGTTGGGTGTGAGGAGAGTGGGAGGGGCTTGGTGGGGGAAGAGTTGGAGGGGCTGGTTGAAAGGAGAGTGGGAGGGCTTTTGTGGGGGAGAGGGGAGGGGCTGTGAGGGGCTGAGCGGGAGGGGCTGGGTGGGTTTAGAGTGGCAGAGGCTGGATGGGGGAGAGTGGGAGTGATTGGATGGGGCAGAGTGGGAGGGACAGGGTGGGGGACAGTGGGAGTTGCTGGGTGGGGGAGCGTGGGAGGGTCTAGCTGGAGGAAGAGTGGGTGGGGCTGGGTCGGGTTGGAGTGGGATGGGCTGGTTGGGATTATAGTGGGTGGTGCTGGGCGGATAAGTGTGGGAGAGGCTGGGTGAAGGAGAGTGGCAGGGGTTGGCTAGGAGATGGTGAGTGTGGAGGGCAGGGTGGGGGAGGGTGGGCGTGGCAGGGAGGGAGGAGATTGCGAGGATTTGGATGGGGAGAGTGGGAGGGGCAGGGTGAGGGACTGGGATGGGGCTAGAATGGGAGGGGTTGCAGTGGTGACTAATCTGAGTCACAAACAGTATAAATACAGGGGCCTGTGAGTGCAGCCAGCACTGAGTGCAGCAGCACAGAGTGAACAACTGCGAGTTTGGAAAGTGTGGGAGTTTTAAGGGTGATTCTCTTTTAAAATCTAATGTTAATTGCTACTAGCTGTTGAGTAAGATAAACTGTCTAAGTTAAAATTTAAACTTTATTTTTTAAGTTTCTTCAGGCTTAAGCAGAGATAAAAAAAGCAGATCTCCTGCTGGAGAGCTGCTGTAGTCAGTTAATTAATGGGACTAAAAGTCGCTAAATCCCAAGGACCGGACAACCTACATCCTTGGGTTTTGAAAGAGGTGGCCATTGGAATGGTGGACGCATTGATTGTCATCTTCCAGAATTCTATAGATTCTGGAACTGTTCCTGCAGATTGGAGGATAGCAAATGTAACCGCGCTATTTAAGAAAGGAGGGAGAGAGAAAACGGGGATCGACAGACCTGTTAGCCTCACATCAGTAGTTGCGAAAATGCTGGAATCTATTAGAAAGGATGCAATAACTGGGCACTTAGAAACTAATAGTAAGATTGGCAGAGTCAACACGGATTTATGAAAGGGAAATCCTGTTTGACAAACCTATTGGAGTTCTTTGACGATGTCACTAGTGGAGTAGACAAAGAGGAACCGGTAGATGTGGTGTCTCTGGATTTTCAGAAGGCCTTCGATAAGGTCCCACAGAAAAGGTTGGTGAACAAAATTAGGGCACATGGATTTGGGGGTAATATACTAGCATGGATTGAGAATTGGATAACAGACAGAAAACAAAGAGTAGGGTTAAATCGATCTTTTTCACGATGGCAGGCTGTGACTAGTGGGGTACCGCAAGGATCGGTGCTTGGGTCCCAGCTATTCACAATCTATATCAATGATTTGGATGAGGGGACTAAATGTAACATTTCCAAATTTGCTGATGATACAACGCGAGGTGGCAGTGTCAGATGCGAAGAGGATGTGAAGAGGCTTCAAGGGGATCTCGACAGGCTCAGTGAGAGGACGAGAACATGGCAGATGGAATATAATGTGGATAAATGTGAAGTTATCCACTTTGGTAGAAAAAACAGAAAGGCAGAGTATTTCCTAAATGGTGAAAGATTAGGGAATGCAGATGCTCAAAGGGGCTTGGGTGCACTTGTACATTAATCACTGAAAGTGAATGTGCAGGTGCAGCAAGCCATTAGGAAGGCAAATGGTATGCTGGCCTTCATTACAAGAGGATTTGAGTACAAGTGTAAAGAAGTCTTACTTCAATTATATAGGGCCTTGGTGGGAACACACCTGGAGTACTTGTACAATTTTGTTCTCCTTACCTAACGAAGGATATACTTGCCATAGATGGAGTTCAACGAAGGTTAACGAGGTTGATTCCTGGGATGGTGGGACTGTCGTAAGAGAAGAAATTCTGTAAACTAGGCCTGTATTTTCTTGAATTCCGAAGAATGAGAGGGGATCTCATTGAAGCATACAAAATTATTATAGGGCTTGAAAGCATGGATGCTGGGAGAATGTTTCCCTTAACTGGGGAGCCTAGAACCAGGGGCCACAGCATCAAGATTAAAGATAGGCCATTCAGGTCTGAGATAAAAAGAAATTTCTTCCCACAGAGGGTGGTGAATCTTTGGAATTCTCTTCCCAAGAGGGCTGTGGAGGCTAATTTATTGGGTATATTCAAAACAGAAGTCGATAGATTTCTGACTAGTAAGGGCATCAAGGGATATGGCGATAGGGCCAGTCAATGGAGATGGGACTGAATATCAGTCATGAACTCATTGAATGGCGGAGCAGGCTCGAAGGGCCGAATGGCCGACTCCTGCTCCTGTTTCTTATGTTCTTATGTTAATTAGCTAACTGGATTAAACTGGTTCCTGAAACAGTAGCAGAGCAGTGGTGACTCATCTGAGTCACAAACAGTGTAAATATAGGGGCCTGTGAGTGCAGCTAGCACTGAGTGCAGCAGCACAGAGTGAGCAACTGCGAATTTGGTAAGTGTGGGAGTTTTAAGGGTTCGTCTCTTTTAAAATCTAATGTTGATAGCTAATAGCTTTAAAGTAAGATCAACTGTCTGAGTTAAAATTTAAGCTTTAACTTTTTTAAGTTTCTTCAGGCTTAAGCAGAGACAAACAAGCAAGATCTCCTGCTGGAGAGCTGCTGTAGTTAGTTAATTAGCTACCTGGATTAAATTGGTTCCTGAAGCAGTAGCAGAGCAGTGGTGACTCATCTGAGTCACAAACAGTATAAATACAGGGGCCTGTGAGTGCAGCCAGCCCTGAGTGAACAACTGGGAGTTTGGTAAGTGTGGGAGTTCGGTGAAGTGGGGGAAGGAGGAGCATGCTTTTCTCAACTTCTCCTGCAGAGCGGTGGCGGACCTGAGAAGGAGCACACCGAGGCCCAAGTGCGGGGATAAAAGCAGCAACAGACCTGCATCAACAAGAGAAAATGGCAGTGTGACGTTACAGGTAAGGCAGGTAAGCGATTGGTCGTGACTGTGGGCTAAGTTTTAAGTTAACATAGAACATATAACAAAATTATAAAAACTAAACATAATTTAATTAATTTCATAAACTAAACGTGGTTATTAATTTGATTAATATTTAACTAATTAATTGAACAAATAAAATAACGGGAGAACAGGAGATGTGTTGCTGCTGCAATATGTGGGAGCTTGTGGACATTTTTGTCAAGGGCGACTACATCTGCGGTAAGTGTCTGCGGTTCGAGGAACTTCGGCTTCGAGTTGAGGAGCTGGAGTCCGAACTGTAGACACTGGGAGACATCAGGGAGTTAGAAAGTTAACTGAAGCTTTTGCTCCAGGAGGCAGCCACACCCCTTAGATTACATACTTTAGAATTGACACGTGGCCAGGACAGGAGGGTGTGAATGTGAGTGAGGCAGGTACGGGGATCCAGGAGGTAGTATTGCAGGAGCCTCAGTCCCTACCCTTGTCCAATAGATTCGAGGTTCTTGCAACCCTTGTGGAGCAGTGTGGCGACTGCGGGGAGGACAAGCAAACTGATCACGGCACCGTGGTACAGGAAGACGTTCAAGTGGGGGGAGGAAAAAGGAAGGTGGTTGTAGTAGGTGACAAAATATTTAGGGGGAAGACACGGTTCTCTGCAGCCAGAAGCGTGAGTCCCGAAGGCTGTGTTGCCTACCCGGTGCCACGGTAAAGGACATCTCCTCTGGGCTGGAGAAGAACTTGGAATGGGAGGGATAGGATCCAGTTGTCGTGGTCCACGTAGGTACCAACGACATAGGTAGGACAAACAAAGTGGTTCTGCTGAGAGACTTTGAGCAGCTAGAGCTAAATTAAAAAGCAGAACCAGAAAGGGCATAATCTCTGGATTATTACTGGAGCCACGTGCAAATTGGCATAAGGTCAATCAGATCAGGGAGATGAATGCGTGGCTCAAAGATTGGTGTGGGAGAAGTGGCTTTCGATTTGTGGGGCACTGGCACCAGTACTGGGGAAAGAAAGAGCTGTTCCATTGGGACGGACTACAGCTGAACTGTGCTGGGGCCAGAGATCTAGCGAATCTAATAACTAGGGAGGTAGATTGGGCTTTAAACTGAATAAGCGGGGCGGGGCGGGGGGTGGGGGGGGTGGGGGGGGCGCGGTCCCGGTGGAGAGAAATCTAGAATGCTAAAGAGAAAAGACAAGGAAGCAGTGCAGGAAAGTGATTAACGTAAGGGGATCCATGTTGTGTCAGGAAGGGACAGAGCGTACAAACAAAGGAGAGCACTAACAAATAGGGTCCGGGTAAGAAAAAATGGCATTAAGACAAATAGGGCCATAGTACAAAAAAATGTTAAGATGTCTAAAAATGTTAAAAAGACAAATCTAAAGGCACTGTATCTGAATGCACGAAGCATTCGTAAAAAGGTAAACGAATTAACAGCGCAAATAGATTTTAACGGACACGATATAATTGTGATTATGGAGACATGGCTGCAGGGTGACCAAGGCTGGGAGCTGAATATCCAAGGATATTCGATATTTAGGAAGGACAGGCAAAAAGGAAAATGAGGTGGGATGGCCTTGTTAGTAAAGGATGAAATCAGATTAATAGTGAGAAAGGATATTGGCTCAGAAAATGAAGATGTAGAATCAGTCGGGCTGGAGGATAGAACACCAAGGGGCAGAAAACGTTGGTGGGAGATGTCTATAGGACTCCAAACAGTACTGGTAATGTAGGGGATGGCAACAAACAGGAAATTAGAGATGCATGTAACAAGGGTGACTTTAATCTACATAGTCACTGGCCAAACCAAATTAGCAATAATATTGTGGAGGATTAATTCCTAGAGTGGGTACGAGATTTTTTTAGACCAGTACGTTGAGGAGCCAACTAGAGAGCAGGCTATCCTAGATTGGGTATTGTGCAATAAGAATGGGTTAATTAATAATCTTGTTGTGCGGTGTCCTTTAGGGAAGAGTGACCATAATATGATAGAATTCTTCATTAAAATGGAAAGTGAAGAAGTCCAATCCGAAACTTGGTTCCTAAATCTAAACAAAGGAAACTACGAAGGTATGAGGAGTGAGTTGGATATGATAGATTAGGGAGCTTCATTAAAAGGCATGATGGTTTCTAGCCAATGGCTAACATTTAAGGAACAAATGCATGAATTGCAACAGTTATACATTCCTTTCTGGCACAAAAACACAAAAGGAAAATCGGCCCAACAATGGCAAACAAAATAAATTAAGGATAGTATTTGATCAAAAGAGGATTCATATAAAGTTGTGAGAAAAGTAGCAAGCCTAAGAATTGGGAGCAGTTTTGAGCTCCGCAAAAAAGGTCCAAGAGATTGATTAAGAGGGGAAACTAGGATCGGATCCCAGTGGATTACATTCATGAGGTTGGATCCCAACGGATTAAAGGAATGCGATCCGATCCCAGTGAGCTAAAGGAATAGGATCTGATCCAAGAGAATTTAAAGGAATAGGATGAGGTCCGAGTGAATTAAAGGAATTGGATAATATCCCAGTGAATTAAAGGAATTGAATCGGATCCCAGTGAATTAAAGTAATTGATCGGATTCCAGTGAATGAGAGGAATGGGATCGGATCCCAGTGAATTAAAGGAATTGAATCGGATCCCAGTGATTTAAAGCAATGTGGTCGGATCCCAGTGAATTCAAGAATTGAATCGAATAACAGCGAATTAAAAGAATGGGGTCAGAACCCAGAGGATTAAAGGACTGGAGTCGGACTAAAGGGATTAAAGGAATGGCTTCGGATTCCAATGAATTAAAGGAATGGGATCGGATCCTGTAGAATTACAGGAATATGGTCGGATCCCAGTGAGTTAAAGGAATGGGATCGATCTCAGTGAATTAAAGGTATGGTCTCAGATCCCAGTGAATTAAAGGAATTGAATCAGATCCCAGTGAATTGAAGGAATGCGAATCGATCCCAGTGAATTAAATGAATGGAATCAGATTCCAGTGAATTAAAGGAATGGAATCAGATCCCAGTGAAATGAAGAAATGGAATCAGATTCCAGTGAATTGAAGGAATGGAATCAGATCCCAGCGAATTGAAGGAATGGAATCAGATACCAGTGAATTGAAGGAATGGAATCAGATCCCAGTGAATTGAAGGAATGGAATCAGATCCCAGTGAATTGAAGGAATGCGAATCGATCCCAGTGGATTAAAGGAATGGAATCAGATCCCAGTGAATTGAAGGAATGGAATCAGTTCCCAGTGAATTGAAGGAATGGAATCAGATCCCAGTGAATTGAAGGAATGGAATCAGAACCCAGTGAATTGAAGGAATGGAATCAGATCCCAGTGAATTAAAGGAATGGAATCAGATCCCAGTGACTTAAAGGTGTGATGGGATCTCGGAGAATTAAAGGAATGGGATCAGTTCCAAGTGGATTAAAGGAATGGGATCGTATGCCAGAAAATTAAACTATTGTGATCGGATCCTAGAGGATTAAAGGAATGGTATCTGAACCCAAGCATTAAAGGAATGGAATCGGATCCCAATGGATTAAATTCATGGGGTTGGATCATAATGGATTGAAGGAATGGGATCGGATCGCAGTGAATTTAAAGGAATGGGATGAGGTCCCAGTGAATTAAAGGAATTGGATCGAATCACAGTGAATCAATGGAATGGGGTCGGATCACAGTGAATTAATGGAAAGGGGTCGGATCCCAGTGAATTAAAGGAATTGGATCGAATCATAGCGAATTAACGATAGGTGATCATCATTCAGTGAATTAAAGGAATGGTGGGATCCCTGAGAATTTAGGAAATTGGGTCAGATCCCAGTGAATTAGAAGATAAGATCATAAGAAATAAGAGCAGGAGTAGGCCTTACGGCCCCTCGAGCCTGCTCCGCCAGTCAACAAGATCATGTCTGATCATCGACCTCAACTCGACATTCCCGCCTGATCGCCATATCCCTTGATTCCCCTAGAGTCCAAAAATGTATCTACCTCAACCTTGAATAAACTGAAAGACTCAGCATTCACAGCCTTCTGGGGCAAAGAATTCCAAAGATTCAAAACCCTCTGAATTAAGAAATTCCTCCTCATCTCAGTCTTAAATGGCCTACCATTTATACTGAGACTATGCCCCCTAGGTGTAGACACTCCAGCCAGGGGAAACAACCTCTCAACATCTACCCTGTCAATCCACTTCAGAATCTTGTACCTTTCAATGAGATCACCTCTCATTCTTCTAAACTCCAGAAAGTATGGGCCCATTCTACACAATCTCTCATCTAAGGACAGCCCTCTCATCCCAGGAATCAATCTAGTGAACCTTCATTGCACCGCCTGCAAGGCAAGTATATCCTTGCTTAGATAAGGAGTCCAAAACTGTGCACAGTTCTCCAGGTGTGGTCTCACCAAGTCCCAGTACAATTGTAGCAAGACTTCCTTACTCTTATACTCCAACCCCTTTGCAATAAAGGCCAACAAGCCATTTGCCTTCCTGATTGCTTGCTGTACCTTCATGCTAGCTTTCTGGGTTTCTTGCACGAGGACATCCAAATCTCTCTGAACACCAACAGTTGAAAGTTTCTCACCATTTAAAATATATTCTGTTTTTCTATTCTTCCTACCAAAGTGAATAACCTCAAATTTCCCTACATTATACTCCATCTGCCGCCTTACTGCCCACTCACTTTCTCTATCTATATCCCTTTGCAGACGATTTGTGTTCTCCTCACAAATTACTGACTCACCTAGATTTGTATCATCAGTATCGGGCAGAATGGGATAATACAATACCATTCCTGACAGGGTAACGTTGTTCTGTTCCTGTAAAAGGCAATCAAGTTTCACCGGGTACACCTGTACCAATCCCCTGACTTTACACATAGTCATTGTAAATTGCTAAGTGGACATTGCTCTTAGATGCCGATCAGTCACCCACGAGGGTAGCTTCCCTTCAACAAGGCTCTGCAGGTTTACACGGGCTTGTTCCACTAACCAAGATCCATACATTACATCATTTCGCGCAGCCTCACTAGAGGCCTTGCGATCCTCCTTTAAAATTTGATTTATATTTTTAGCATGGGATTCTAAATAGTTAACCACGTCCTGTAGAAGAATGGTCGTAATTTGGTCCTCCTTTAATTCCTCCTGTTACAGACCATTCATTTTATTCAAAGTTTCCCTTAAACGATTTCTAACTGCCTTTACGGATTGATCCAAATGAGCCAAATCAAGCCTATTAACGAGGGAGGTTCCGGTATTAAAAGCAATGGCTGCATCATTTATCAGAACCTGTGGTGTTCTGACATGGTCCCCTGTAACCCCGTAACCAACTCAATTGTCTTCAATGATCTCGGTACTCTTTTCCCCAAAGTTATTGTTAGATCCATTAACTTCCCCTGAGTCCTTGCGATATAACGGCTCTAATTCCGATTCCGCCAGGGTTGTGTTGGCCCTTTCCCAAAATCCCTCTATTAATTCCCGCATCGTTCTCCCATATCACAGCGCTGTTTCTGGTTTGCACCAGTTTGGGAGTCCCACCTCGGTCAGTTTTAACATTACAGGTATCACTTCATGATGCAGAGCATGGTACAATATCATCCGAGTTGGGATTAGCTCTAACCTATTTGCTGGTCCCGGGGTGTGTTTGGGACAGACAACCCGGGTTTCCTTTTGTTCTTCCCGCGGTTGTGATCTATTCGTACGGGTGGGGTGGGGAGTTTAGGATGGATTTCAATTCCACCGTGTGTATTATTCCGTTTTTACATTCCTGCATATGATAATGTGAGCAACCCTTCGAACCCCTACACGGCCTTCCCTCCCTGTCCACGAAGCATCGGTCGGGACCCCTGTCATCTGTTCCATTCGCTTGGATGCTTTGATCCCCTATCCAGTGGACGGGAGCTCCACAAAGCGGCTCTGCGTCCCCGAAGGATTTATGCATCCATAGATTCCCTCATGCTCCTGCCACCTCTGTGGGCAACATAACAGAGTGTCTCCCGCTGCTCGGGATTGGGTCGAGCTTCCTACATTCCCCCGAGGGTTCCCTATCTGATAGTACCTTGAATGGTCACTTGGTTCTGCTTGTAAGAACCACACACTTGGCCCGGTGGGGCGCTCTTTGCATTTATGCACACCCTCCCTCCCTTGCGGGACCTCACAAGTGGTAACCCATACTGTCGCTGAACATGCGGTTTCACAATCACCCTTGACGTACTGGAGGGTAATGTTTCCAGTGGCGTCCCACGGTTGTGTCTCCAGGGCAAATGAAATCGACCTGTTATAGGGAAAATAGTGGTGGTCCAATATGCCAAATAGGCAGATGTGGAATAGCAGAATCCCGATCATTGGCCAGAACAATTCCTTCATTTTATATAGTTCAGACTCTCAATACTGATGTATTATTGGAACACAAAAAAGGGACTTCCTTCACTGTAACACTCTGATATAACCCACAACAATCACTGTAGCACTCTGATATCCCCTACACTTCTCACTGTAACACTCTGACATTTCCCACATCCAAAATGTAACACTCTGATATACCAGACACCCAAACTGTAACACGGATAAAACCCATTCTCTCAATATCTCCTGCCACTTTCAGGCACCTATGCTCATTAACTCTCAGGTCCCTCTGTACCTGCACACTCATTAAAAATATGCCATTATGTGAATATTGCCTCTCCCTGTTCCCTCTGCCAAAATGCATCACCTCACACTTCACTGTATTAAACTCCATCTGCCACTTGTCTGCCCATTCTGCTAGCCTTTCTATGTCCTGTTGCAATCGTTTGGTAATATCCTCACTGTTTTGCCAAGTTTGGTGTCATCAGCAAATTTAGAAATTATACTCAGTATTCCAATATCCAAGTAATTTATATATATCAAAAAAGCAGTGGCCCCAGCACTGACCCTTGGGGGACACCACTGTCTATCATCCTCCATTCTGAAAAACAGCCATTTACCACAACTCGCTGTTTTCTGTCATTAAGCCAATTCCTTATCCAATCTGCCACTGACCCACCTATTCCATGAGCCTCAATTTTGTTAACCAGCCTTCTATGTGGTACTTTGTCAAACGCCTTCCTAAAATCCATGTAGACAACATCCATTTTATTCCCTTCATCATTCCTCCCTGTTACTTCATCAAGAAATTCAATTGGTGTCGTCAAACACGAACTGTCTTTTACAAATCCGTGTTGGCTCTCCTTAATTAGTTTAAACCTAGCCAACTGCCCGTTACTTTTTTCCTTGATTATTGTCTCTATAACATTACCCACCACTGATGTTAAATTGACCGGCCTGTAGTTACTTGGATTGTCCTTATACCCTTTCTTGAACAATAGTGTCACATTTGCCACTTTTCAATGCTCAGGCACCTCCCCCGCATTTCGGGAAGATTGCAAAATTATGTCAAGCTCCTCCCCCCATTCCCTCAGTAACCTGGGATGCAAGCCATCTTAACCAGGCGACTTATAAACTCTAAGCATACCCAGCCATTCTGGTACATCCTATCTATCAATTTTCAGCCTTTCCATTGCTTCAAACTTTTCCACATCTACCGATATTTTGTCAGCATCCACTTCATTAGTAAACACCGATACAATGTACTCATTGTGTATTCTAGCCTGGCCCTTCACCTCTAAGCATATATCACCTTCTTTGTCCTTAAAAAGGCCCCACCACGCCTCTTACTACCCGCTTACTGTTCACATGCCAGTAGAAGATTTTTGGCTTCCTTTTTATGTTAACCGCCAATCTACTCTCATATTCTCTCTTTGCCAATCTTATTTCCATCTTCACTTATTGGCACAGAAATTTCGGGTCTCCAAGGGTGTGTACGCGCTTTGTACACACTGGTAAGGCCTACGAAAGTGCCGGTTTTGTGCATGCACTGCGCATACGCAGGAAACCGGAATTTCCGTTCCCTTGAAGGAAGGGGTTCACAGTTCAAACACGTGCGCCGGAGAGGCAGCGCGCACGCATCGAACGTCATCTTTTTTTACAGGTTTCTCGTGAGGTTAAGTCCCTAGCAGCTGCGCGTGGAAAAAGCAGGCGCAAGGCCTGCTTTTCACAAGGTAAGAGGTGCATTAAGTAAAATTGAAACATTTTTTCCACAGGTTTATCATTGTTAAATACTTTAAAGAAAGGTAAGTTTATTTTTAGCCCCGTTATAAATTTTATTAAATTTTTTCAAAAATTGAATTTTTTGTTTAAAGTAGTTAATTTATTTAATTTATATTTATTTTAACAATGTGATTTTTTTTTAATTTATTTGAAGTTTTACTTATGTTTTGGGGCCGATCTCTATTCATAGATTTGACAGGTCTTCCTGTCAGGGCCCAAAAATTCGGCTGAATACGGGAGTGTACGAACTGTGTACTCTCGCGTATTCGGTCCCGAAGTGCCAGTTTCCTGCATGCACTGCGCATGCGCGGGAAACCGGCACTTCCGGTATGGCGATGGGGGCGGTTCCTAAGTGAACCGCGTGCGCGCTGCAGGCTGTGAGCACGCAGCACACTTCGATTTTTTTTCAGTTTTCAACGCGAAAGTAAGTATGGAATATTTTACACATGAAGAAAGGAGGCGTAAGACCCCCTTTTAACAAGGTAAGTAGTTAATGAAGTATTATTTAAAAAAAATTTCAACAGGTTTATCTTTTTTAGAGACTTTAAAGAAAGGTAAGTTTATTTTTATTACATTTAAAAAGAATTTAAATTTTTCTAAAATTAAAATTTTTGTTTAAAGTGGTTAATTTATTTAACTATAGTCATTTTATTAATGTGATTTTTTTAAATTTATTTGAGGTTTAGCTGTTCTTTTGGGGGCAATTTGTATTTATAGTTTTGACAGTTCTCCTGTCAAATCTATGAATGAAAGATGGTGTGCTGCCATTGGCTCTCCATGGCCCACGTGATCCCAGAGGTCGCATCGAACTAACTGCGCCTCTGGGACACGCACACACTGCGCGCCAGCACCAGGGAGAGGCCCAGGACCAGAAGTTCGTGTGTGCCCAAAACACAACGGCCAGCGCAGAGTGTGATATCGCGCAAGATCCTTACCCCCGCGGCAAGCCTCCGAGTCAAATTTCTGGACCCACCAGACCTTTTGGTATCCCGTGTATTTCTATCAGAAGCTCTGAGCGTGCTCTGCACTCCACTCACAGATTGTCACATTTGTACGTGATGTCAGGCCCCAGGGAGATAATCAGATGGCTTTATTTTTATATTAATTACACTAATTGAAACAAACAGATTAGTGCAGCCGCTGCCAGAATCGTGTATAAACAGAAAATGCTGGAGATATTCAGCAGGCCAGGCAGCATCGGTGGAGAGAGAAACAGAGTTAACGTTTCAGATCGATAACCTTTCGTCAGAACTGGAAAAAAGCAGGAAATGGCACAGGTTTTTCAGCAAGTGTGGAGGCTGAGAAAGGGGGTAGGGGATGAGAGAACAAAAGGGAAGGTCTGTGATAGGATAGAAGGCAGAAGAGGTTAAGAGACATTAAGAGATATTCAAGTAAAAAGGAGATGGTAATGGGACGGAACTTATCTCTTCCTATCTCGACTCTATTTTTTCTCCCCTTGTCCAGTCTCTTCCCAATTACATCCACGACTGTTCCGACGCCCTCCGCCACTTTAACAGTTTCCAGTTTCCTGACCCCAACCGCCTCCTTTTCACTATGGATGTACAATCCCTCCACATCTCCATCCCCCACCAGGATGGCCTGAGTGCGCTCCGCTTCTTCCTTGAACAGAGGTCCAGTCAGTCCCCATCCACCACCACCCTCCTCCACCTGGCTGAACTTGCTCTCACATTGAACAACTTCTCATTTGACTCCACTCACTTCCTCCAAATTAAAGGTGTTGCTATGGGAACCCGCATGGGACAAGCTATGCCTGCCTTCTTGTGGGATATGTGGAATACTCTTTTTACCAGTTCTACTCGGGTCCCCTCCCGCACCTCTTTTTCCGGTACATTGATGACTGTATCGGTGCCGTGTACTGCTCTCGCCTTGAACTAGATAATTTCATTCACTTTGCTTCCAATTTCCACTCTTCCCTCACCTTCACATGGTCCATCTCCGATTCTACCCTTTCCTTCTTCGACTTCTCCGTCTCCTTCTCTGGGGATAGGTTATTGACAAACATTCACCACAAGCCCACTGACTCCCACAGCTACCTGGACTACACTTCCTCCCACCCCGCCTCCTGTAAGGACTCTATTCCATTCTCCCAGTTTCTCCGTCTCCGCCGCATCTGCTCCGATGATGCCACCTTCCCTAACAGTGCTTCTGACATGTCTTCCTTTTTCCTCAACCAAGGACTCCCCTCTACATTGGTTGACACGGCCCTTGACCGTGTCCGTTCGATCTGCCGCACTTCTGCCCTCAACCCTGCCCTTCCCTCCCGGAACCACGACAGAGTTCCACTTGTCCTCACCTTTCACCCCACCAGCCTCCAGATTCAACGGATCATCCTCCGCCATTTCCGCCACCTCCAGCGTGATCCCACCACCAAACGCATCTTCCCCTCACCTCCACTTTCAGCATTCCGTAGGGACTGCTCCCTCCGTGATTCCCTAGTCCACTCCTCTACCACCCCCATCACCCCTCCCCCTTCGCCCAGCACCTTCCCGTGCAAGCGCAGGAGATGCAACACATGCCCTTATACCTCCCCACTTCCCACTGTCCAGGGCCCCATAACACCCCTTCCAGGTGAAACAGCGATTTACTTGTACTTTTTGCAATTTAGTATACTGTATTCGCTGCTCACGATATGGACTCCTCTACATTGGGGAGACCAAATGCAGATTGGGTGACCGCTTTGCGGAACACTTCCATTCAGTCCGTAAGAGGGACCCCAAGCTTCTGCTCGCTTGTCCCTTTAATTCACCGCTCCACATTCACTCAGACCTCACCGTCCTCGGCCTCTTGCATTGGTCCACTGAAGCTCTGCGTAAGCTCGAGGAACAGCACCTCATCTTTCGATTAGGCACTCTGCAGCCGTCTGGACTCAATATAG
This sequence comes from Squalus acanthias, assembly GCA_030390025.1. NCBI lineage: Eukaryota > Metazoa > Chordata > Chondrichthyes > Squaliformes > Squalidae > Squalus > Squalus acanthias. The sequence goes on along the minus strand of JASTWF010000255.1, from coordinate 209,326 downwards.
TGTAAAACAATTTCAGATCATAACCTCGGCCCCTATCATATATATATATATATTTTATCCACACTCTTTGTCTGTCTTTTTTTTCTTCTCTCCCACATGGCAGCTGTCTTTCATTCTGCCAGCGCAATTTACACTTCATCTAGAGCCATCCTTTGTTTCTTAACCTGTCCCATTACCATCTCCTTTTGCCTTGAATATCTCTTAATGTCTCTTCACCTCTTCTGCCTTCTATCCTATCACAGTCCTTCCCTTTTGTTCTTTCATCCCCTACCCCCTTTACCAGCCTCTACACTGGCAAAAAAATCTGTACCATTTCCTGCTTTTTTCCTGTTCTGACGAAAAGTCATCGACCTGAAACGTTAACTCTGTTTCTCTCTTCACAGATGCTGCCTGACCTGCTGAGTATCTCCAGCATTTTCTGCTTTTATTTCAGATTTCCAGCATCTGCAGTATTTTCTTTTTGTGCCAGAATGGTCTATATGTTTTGATGGAATGGAATGTCTTTGACTAACACTCAGCCGGCTCTGAAGTGAAATACCCAGAGATTATAGAATGATCCCTCTGAGTTTTCTTGAAAAAACATAATAAAACGCTGAATAAGTATTTGCTAAGGAGAAAGTTAGCACTGTACACGAGGAATTCAGGGGTTTAAAAACCTAAATGCTGAATTAAGAGGTCTCAGCACTAGGTCAAACTGCCCAGAGAAACTCAGGTCCTGCAGCCGAAAAACGCGGCTAAGTTCTCACTCCTGGTCATTATCCAGCTCCAGACCGGGTCAGCACGGGTCACGTGCAGCTGTCTCCAAATTCCTCTGGGAGTGTACACCCACTGTCTGTGCAAACATTGTGGACAGCTTCATTTAAGCAAGGTTATTTTCGGTGTGGACAAGTCCAGTTTAGCACAGTTACATTCAGTGCAGTTACATTCAGTGTGGACAGGTCCAGTTCAGCACAGTTACATACAGTGTGGACAGGTCCAGTTCAGGACAGTTACATTCAGTGTGGACAGGTCCAGTTCAGCACAGTTACATTCAGTGTGGACAGGTCCTGTTCATTACCATTACATTCAGTGTGGAATGGTCCAGTTCAGGACAGTTACATTCAGTGTGGACAGGTCCAGTTCAGCACAGTTACATTCAGTGTGGACATTTGCAGCTCAGTACGGTTGCAATCAGTGTTGACAGTCCAGTTCAGCACAGTTACATTCAGTGTGGACAGGTCCAGTTCAGCACGGTTACATTCGGTGTAGACAGGTCCAGTTCAGCACAGTTACATTCAGTGTGGACAGGACCAGTTCCACACTGTTACATTCTGTGTAGACAGGTCCTGTTCAGTACAGTTGCATTCAGTTTTGACAGTTCCATTTCAACTCAATTACATTAATTGTGGACAGGTCCAGTTCAACACAGTTACATTCAGTGGGGACAGGTACAGTTCAACACAGTTACATTCAGTGTGGACTTGTCCAGTTCAACACAGTTACATTCAGTGTGGACAGGTCTAGTTCTGCACAGTTACTTTCAGTATGGACAGGTCCAGTTCTGGAAGGTTACTTCGAGTGAGGACTGGTCTAATTGATCCCGGCTACTTTCAGTACAATTCAGTTCAGCGCGATTAGTGGCTGTCTTAGTGAATCCCGGTGATAGCAACGGCTGCCATAAAGCTAAAGTTGAAATTGACAAAGTTTAACCAGAAATTTGAACTGTCTGGAATGAACTCAAATCTGACCAGGCTGCTGGGCCTGACACGAGCAACAGAGGGTGTGGCTATAAAACGTGTAGAAATGTATTATTTATCTGTTGAGATAAAGAATGGACGTGCAGTGTTGTCATAAAGGAAGTGCATCACAAGCAGAGTGTAAACGTGGGAATTTGGTGAGAGTGGGAGTTCGGTGCAGAGGAGGAAGGAGGGGCTGTTTTTATCTCCAATACTTGTAGAGGTTCGTGTAACCGGTGACTATTTAATTTAAATTACCTATAGCTTAAACTAGATCAAGTAATTGGTGAAAATACTATAAACTCTAAGTAAAGTTGATTAAATTCATAAACTTCAGTTAATTAAATAAATAAAACAAGGTTTGATAGGGATGGCAGTGCAGGAGGTGTGCCACAACTGTAGCATGCGGGTGCTTGTGGGAGCATCGCGATCCCGGACAACTGCATTTGCAGTAAATATCTGCATCTCGAGGAACATCAGCTCAGAGTTGCTGAGCTGGACTCCGAGATGCATACATTTCGGGGAATCAGGGTAGGGCAGAGTTACCTGGACACTTTGTGCCTCCTGTTAGCGCCTGGAGGAGCGGTAATGTGACGCTGAGGGGTTAGCGACTGGGCGCGGCGAATTCAGCAACGCCCGAGAACATCCCTGCTGGTTTAGAGCTGGCGCTAACACTTACCACCTTGCCCTGGAGCACCTCGAAGTTTGTGACAGCTTAATTGCGCAGCGCCCCGTTACCGCCCAGGATATGAAATTGCCTCTTGCCCCCTGCTGTATCGCTGGGCGTCAGCAACGGCAGGAAGAGGAGGCGTTATTACCTCAACTGGCCGCTAGGCGAGCGCTAATTAAAGGCAGTGGTATTCTTTGCACCAGTCTGGTGCCTCCTGAAAGTTTTTGATGATTTATTGCTGCGAGATGTCCCAGCCCTCCGCTCTCTGAGAGTGTTTGGGGCTGTAATGGCAGTCGCGCAGGTCGCCTGGCAGAACAGAACTGAGCAGAAGTAAGCTGTGCATCATCATTAGCCTTACCCTTTAAGTGAGGGAAGCAGCCTCCGATGCCGGTATCTTTGCACTCCACATTGTTCAGCGCTCTGCCGCTACCGCCCCATACTCGCACTTTTGCGCCCTAAGAGAAGTAGTTCGCGCTTGATTTAGCGCTCTACTTCCCTCTTGGAGCGCTAAGGCTCAATTTCCCGGGACCAGAAAATGATGATCGCCTGGCGATTCTTTTCCGAGATTTAAAAATGTTTCATCCCAAACGGGGCGCTACGGAATTTCTAGCCCTTTGATCGAGGAGGTAGTCACACCCCTTAGGTGAGGCAGTGGTGCAGGTCAGGTCATAGATAGGAGGTTGTGACTGCGACTCAGGCTGGTAAGGGGACCCCAGGTGCAGCGCTGGAGGAGGCGCGACCTTTGACCTTTCCAACAAGTGCGAGGCTCTTGTGGCAAATGTGGATGAAGGAAAATATGCAGAGTGAATGAGCAAACTGTCCATGGCATCGTGGTACATGAGGGCGTTCAAATGGGGGGAGTGGAAAAGTATGTGATATTGGTGAGAGACAGTATAGTCAGGGGATAGATACAGTTCTCTGCAGCCGCGGTCGGGAGTTCCGAGGTTGTGTTGCCTGCCGAGTGACAGGGTTCAGGACTTCTCCACGTGGCTGGAGAAGCAATTGAAGCGGGAGAGGGAGGATCCAGTTGTCGTGTTACACGTAGGATCAAACGACATAGGTAGAACTAGGAATTAGAATCATAGAATCATAGAATCATAGAAGATAGGAGCAGGAGTAGGCCATTCGGCCCCGCTAGCCTGCTCCGCCATTCAATGCGATCATGGCTGATCATCCAAATTCAGTACCCTGTCCCTGCTTTCTTCCGATATCCCTTGATCCCTTTAGCCTTAAGAAATATATCCAACACCTTCTTGAATCTATTTAATGAATTGGCCTCTACTGCCTTCTGTGGCAGAAATTTCCACAGGTTCACCACTCTCTGGGTGAAGAAATTCCTCCTCATTTCTGTCCTAAATGGCTTACCCCTTATCCTTAGACTGTGACCTCTGGTTCTGGACTCCCCGACCATCGGGAACATCCTTCCTGCATCAAGTTTGTCCTTCCTGTCAGAATTTTATAAGTTTCAATGAGATCCCCTCTCATTCTTCTAAACTCCAGCGAGTATAAGCCCAATCGACCCAATCTTTTTTCATACGTCATTCCTTCCATCCCAGGTATCAGCATTGTGAATCTTCGCTGAATTCCTTCCATGGCAAGAACATCTTTCCTCAGATGAGGCGAACAAAACTACACACAGTACTCAAGGTGTGGTCTCACCAAGGCCCTGTAGAACTGCAGCAAGACATCCTTGTTTCTGTACGCAAACCCTCTCGCTATGAAGGCCAGCATACCATTTGCCTTCTTTACCGCCTGCTGCACCTGCATGCTTACCTTCAGCGACTGGTGCACAAGAACACCCAGATCTCGTTGCATTTCCCCTTCTCCCAATCTATTGCCATTCAGATAATAATCTGCCTTTCTGTTTTTGACACCAAAGTGGATAAGCTCGCATTTATCCACGTTATATTGCATCTGCCACGCTTCTGCCCAATCACCCAACCAGTCCAAAACATCCTGGAGTTTCTCGGCATCCTCCTCGCAGCACACACGCCCACCCAGTTTTGTGTCGTCTGCAAACTTGGAGATATCACATCTTGTTCCCTTGTCTACATCATTAATATATATTGTAAATAGCTGGGGTCCAAGGACCGATCCCTGTGGTACCCCACTAGTCACTGCCTGCCACTCGGAAAACGACCCGTTATTGCAACTCTTTGCTTTCTGTCAGCCAAACAGTTCTCTATCCAAGTCAATACCTTGCCCCCAATCCCATGTGCCTTATCTTTACACGCTAATCTCTTATGCGGGACCTTATCAAAAGCCTTTTGGAAGTCCAAATACACCACATCCACTGGTTCTCCCTTATCTATTTTACCAGTTACATCCTCAAAAAATTCCAGTAGATTAGTCAAGCATGATTTACCTTTTGTAAATCCATGTTGACTTTGTCCGATCCTGTCACTGTTTTTCAAGTGCTCAGCTATTACATCTTTTATAATGGACTCTAGCATTTTCCCCACTACCGATGTCTGGCTTACCGGTCTGTAATTCCCCGTTTTCTCTCTACTACCCTTTTGAATAGTGGGGTAACATGAGCTACCCTCCAATCCATGGGTACTGTTCCAGATTCCATCGAATGTTGGAAGATGATCAGCAATGCATCTACTATTTCTAGGGCCTCTTCCTTAAATACGCTTGGATGTAGATTATCAGGCCCTGTGGATTTATCGGCCTTCAATCCCTTCAATTTCCCTAACACCATTTCCCTACAAATACTGATTTATTTCAGTTCCTCCCTTTCATCAGACCCTATGTTCCCCAACATCTCTGGGAGGTTATTTGTGTCCTCCTTTGTGAAGACAGAACCAAAATATGTATTTAATTGGCCTCACATTTCTTTGTTCCCCATTATAAGTTACCCTGATTCTGACTGCAAGGGAACTATGGTTGATTTCACTAATCTTTTTCGCTTCACATATCTATAAAAGCTTTTAGAGTCAGTTTTTATGTTCCCTGGAAGCTTACTCTCGTATTCTAGTTTCCCCTTCTTAATCAATCCCTTTCTCCTACTTTGTTGAATCTTAAACTGTTCCCAATACACAGGGTTACTGCTTTTTCTGGTCAATTTATAAGCCCTCTCCTTGGATCTTACGCTATCCCTAATTTCCCTTGTTAGCCACGGTTTAGTCACCCTTTTTGTTTTATTCTTATGACAAACTGGGATGAACAAATTCTGTAGTTCGCCCATGCGGTCTTTGAATGTTTGCCATTGCCTATCCACCGTCATCCCTTTGAGTGACATTCCCCAATCAATCCTACCCAACTCGCACCTCATACCATCGTAGTTTCATTTATTTAAATTCAGGACCCTAGTCTCTGAGTCAACTACTTCACTCTCCATCCTAATGAAGAATTCTATCATATTATCATCGCTCCGACCCAAGGGGCTTCGCACAACAAGATTGCTAATTAATCCTTTCACATTGCATAATATCCAGTCTAAGATGGCCTGATCTCTGTTTGGTTCCTCGACATATTGGTCCAGGAAAGCATGCCGTAAATACTCCAGGAATTCCTCCTCCATAGTATTGTTACTAATTTGGTTAGCCCAATCTATATGTAGATTAAAGTCACCCATGATGACTGCTGTGCCCTTATTGCACGCTACTCTAATTTCCCTTTGAATGCCATCCCCAACCTCCACATTACTGTTTCGTGGTCCATATATCACTCCCACTAACGTTTTCTGGCACTTGTTATTTCTCAGTTCAACCCATACAGATTCCAGATCATCAGAGCTAATATCCTTCCTCTCAATTGTGTTAATCCCCTCTTTAACCAGCAATGCTACCCCAACTCACGTTCCTTTTTGCCTATATTTCCTGAATATTGAGTACACTTGGATGTTGAGTTCCCAGCCTTGGCCACCCTGGAGCCATGTTTCGGTAATCCCAATCAAAACATATTCGTTTACCTCTATTTGCGTAGCCAATTCAACCACCTTGTTCCGAATGCTCCTTGCATTAAGACACAAAGCCTTCAGGCTTGTTTTTTTAACGCTCTTAGACCTATTAGAAATAGTATTTACTGTGGCCATGTTTGATTTAAACCGTTGTTTTCTCTGACTGCCACTTTTGTTTTTCTCCTTCCTATCTTTTGCTTTTAGCCTTGTTTCCCTTTCCTCTGTTTCCCTGCTCAGGTACCCAACACCCTGCCATTTTAGTTTAAACCCTCCCCCAGAGCTCTAGCAAACACTCCCCCAAGGACATCGGCCCCGGCCCTGCCCAGGTGTAGACCATGCGGTTTGTACTGGCCCCACCTGCCCCAGAACCGGTTCCAATGCCCCAGGAATTTGAATCCCTCCCCCTTGCACCCTTCCTCTAGCCACGTATTCATTTGAAATATCCTTCTATTTCTACTCTGACTAGCACGTGGCACTGGTAGCAATCCTGAGATTACTACCTTTGTGCTCCTATTTTTTAATTTATCTCCTAACTCCCTATATTCTGCTTTTAGGACCTCATCCCGTTTTCTGCCTTTTTCGTTTATACCTATATGCAGCACGACAACTGGCTGTTCACCCTCCCCTTCCAAAATGCTCTGTAGCCGCTCTGAGACATCCTTGACCCTTGCATCAGGGAGGCAACATGCCATCCTGAAATCTCGTTTGCGGCCGCAGAAACGCCTATCTATTCCGCTTACAATAGAATCCCCTATCACTATAGCTCTCCCATTCTTTTTCCTCCCATCCTGTGCAGCAGAAATAGCTACGGTGCTAGGATGTTGGCTGCTGCTGTCTTCCCCTGATAAGCCATCTCCCTCAACAATATCCAAAGTGGTATATCTGTGTGAGATGGGGATGGCCACGGGGGACCCCTGCACTACGTGCCTGCGCCTATTACTCTGCCTGGTGGTCACCCATTCCCTTCCTGCCTGTACACCCTTTACCTGCGGTGTGACCAACTCCCTAATCGTGCTATCCACGATGTCCTCAGCATCGCGATGCTCCAGTATTCATCCTTCCGCAGCTCCAGTGCCACAATGCGGACTGTCAGTAGCTGCAGCTGGATACACCTCCTGCACACATGGGTTCAGGGACACAGGAAGTGTCCTTGATTTCCCACATAGTGCAGGAAGAGCCTGTCACAGCGCCGAGCTGTCCTGGCATGACTTACCCTTTAATTAAAATAAAATTTAAATTAAATGGATCCCATCAATTACACTGGAATTAAGTGATATACTCAAGGGCCCTTGCTTAACAGTATTTCCCGCTACACAAAGAGACCGCAGAAACCACAAAATTAAAGTTTACAAAAATTGAGAAAGAAAACACTCACCAAACGATCACTTACCTGCTTTTTGGTGACGTCACACTACGAATACTTTTTACTCTAGTGTAAGTGCAGGTACCACTAGCAACAGAGGAGCTCGGTCACCTCTTGTGTAAGTATATGTAACACTAGTACATGAGGAGCACGGTCACCTCTAGTGTCAGTGTATGTAACACTAGTACAGCAGGAAAAGGCTCACCTCTAGTGTAAGTGTATTTAACATTACTACAGGAGGAGCAGCGTCAACTCTAGTGGAAGTGCATGTAAAACTGGTACAGGAGGAGCACGGTCACCTCTGGTGTAAGGGTATGTAACACTAGTACAGGAAAACCACGGTCACCATGAGTGTAAGTGTATGTAACTCCGGTACAGGAGAAGCACGGTCACCTCTGCTGTAAGTGTATGTAAATCTAGTACAGGAGAAGCACGGTCACCTCTAGTGTAAGTGAATGTAACACTAGTACAGGAGAAGCAAGGCCACCTCTAGTGTAAGTGTATGTAACACTAGTTTAGGAGGAGCACGGTCACCTCTGGTGTAAGTGTATGTAACTCTGTTACAGGAGGAGCATGGTAACCTTTAGTGTAAGTGTATCTAACACTAGCACAGGAGGAGCACTGTCACCTCTATTGTAAGTGTATGTAACACTAGTACAGGAGGAGCACGGTCACCTCTAGTGTAAGTGTATGTAACACTAGTTTAGGAGGAGCACGGTCACCTCTGGTGTAAGTGTATGTAACTCTGTTACAGGAGGAGCATGGTAACCTTTAGTGTAAGTGTATCTAACACTAGCACAGGAGGAGCACTGTCACCTCTATTGTAAGTGTATGTAACACTAGTACAGGAGGAGCACGGTCACCTCTAGTGTAAGTGTATGTAACACTAGTACAGGAGGAGCACGGTCACCTCTAGTGTCAGTGTATGTAACACTAGTACAGGAAGAGCACGATTAACTCTAGTGTAAGTGTATGTAGCACTTGTACAGGAGGAGCTCGGTCACGTCTCGTGTAAGTGTATATAACACTAGTACAGGAGGAGCACTGTCACCTCGAGTGTAAGTGTATGTAACACGAGTACAGCAGGAAAAGGGTCACCTCTAGTGTAAGTGTATTTAACACTAGTACAGGAGGAGCACGGCCACCTCTAGTGTAAGTGCATGTAAAACTAGTACAGGGGGAGAACGTTCACCTCTAGTGTAAGTGTATGTAACCCTGGTACTGGAGAAGCGCGGTCACCTCTGGTGTAAGTGTATGTAACACTAGTACAGGAGGAGCACGGTGCCCTCCAGTGTAAGTGTATGTAACTCTGTTACAGGAGGAACACGGTCACCTCTAGTGCAAGTGTATGTAAGTCTATTACAGGAGGAGCATGCTAACCTCTCGTGTAAGTGTAGGAAACACTAGTACAGGAGGGGCACGGTCACCTTCAGTGTAAGTTTATGTAACACTAGTACAGGAGTAGCACGGTCACCTCTAGTGTAAGGGTATGTAACACTAGTAGAGGAGGAGCACGGTCACCACTAGATTAAGTGTATGTAACACTAGTACAGGAGGAGCACGGTCACTTCTAGTGTCAGAGTATGTAACACTAGTGCAGGAGGAGCACGATCACCTCTAGTGTAAGTGTATGTAACACTAGTACAGGAGGAGCATGGTCACCTCAAGTGTAAGCGTATGTAACACTAGTACAGGAAGAGCACAGTCACCTCAATTGTAAGTGTAGGTAACTCTAGTACCGGAGGAAAACGGTGACCTCTAGTGTAAGTGTCTGTAACACTAGTACAGGTGGAGCACGATTACCTCTTGTGTAAGCGTATGTAACACGAGTACAGGAGTAGCACGGTCACGTCTATTGTAAGTGTATGTAGTAATAGTACAGGAGGAGCACGGTCACCTCTTGTGTAATTGTATGTAACACTAGTACAGGAGTAGCACGGTCACCTCTATTGTAAGTGTATGTAACACTAGTAGCGGAAGAGCACGGTCACCTCTAGAGTAAGTGAAGATCACACTAGTACAGGAAGAGCACGGTCACCTCTAGTGTAAGTGTATTTAACACTAGTACACGAGGGGCACGATCACCTCTAGTGTTAGTGTATGTAACTCTAGTACAGGAGGAGCACGGACACCTCTTGTGTAAGTTTACTGGAAAACTACTCTCTTATCTAGCATAAATGTAGCGGTACCACTAGAACGGAGAATACGGTCGCCTGTAATGCAACCGGACTGGTGTAATCACAAATATTGCAAGATTGGTTTCACTGTCTGGAGTATTTGTTGCACTTGATTTGAGGGAAGTGAAGGGTCCTGAGGTTGGCCCTCTTCACCAATTATAGGAATAGGGTCAGCACCAGTACTGGGAAATTTCACTTTCCACTTGTAAACAATGTTTTAATCTTGTTTTTGACACTGACCAGTAACAATGTCAACGTGTTCTTTTTATGTGACGTGTCAGATACAAAATCTAATTACCTGATTCTATTTGTTAAACGACTGTAACTAATGCTAATTATGATTTAATTGATTGACTCCCTGAAGGATTGATGTGTGGATAAATATAGGTTCCCTTCCATTGCATCAGCCGTGCGCCAGTCAGATTTTCAACTCCGACAGAATTCTTCTTTTCTCACAGAAAATGGGGCGACCAATTATTCTGCTGATCAAAGAGATTTACTACCCGATTCTCGCTGCCGTCGTTGTCCTCGGTGAGCCAATGTAACCTGTTTGTTGTTAATCTGTCTTAACTGTCATCTTGTTCCTGCAGCCTGTTGGATAAGGTAACGTGTTTCCCGGATGTCAACATTACACAGTCGGTAGTTACCGGAACAAACTCGTGAACTGTGAGTCCGCACTTTCTGCTTTCCCTATAATGCGATAATTTTACTGATGTTACAATAATCTTTGAAGGTCCAACACGGGATTTTAGCTGATTTCCGGACCGTCTTGTCACCCCGTGCAGAGTGGGCAGTACAGCGGTTCATCAAAATGTGTGGGTGTGTTTCCCAGGTCATGGCTCCAATATTAATCCTGTTCTCACACTGCTCCATGTTGATAATCACACTGACTGGACTGAGATGCTCTCAACAGGTATTTCCATATCTATTTCAATCAGACACTGGGACATTATTTCTCTCCTCTCTCTTTCTTACAGCGAACATGGTGACAATTGTGATTCTCTCCCGAGGAAACTGCGGCCTTTCCAAGTGTATCTCGGTCTACATGGTGGCCATGGCAACAGCGGATCTACTGGTCATGATCATTAATGTAATGGTGTATCGTATTTTCAGTTTTCACTTTCCACTTTCATTCCTGTCCCACACTCCCGTGTGTAGGCTAATTATATACATGGCTACTGTCACCTTCGATTTGTCTGTTTGGTTCACCGTCTCCTTCACGTTTGATCGATTTGTAGCTCTCTGCTACCAGAAGTTTAAAACGAGGTATTGGACCGAGAGATCTGCGACTGCGATTATAGCAACCTTCTCTGTTTTGAGTGGTTTTAAGGATATTCCATTTTTGTTTGCATATGAACCTCAGCAAATAATCAACAATCAACATTGGGGCTGCGGATCAAGTCTGGCTTTCTTTCACTCCCCTCTAGGTGTGGGGTACGTCTGGTTTCACAGCGCCTGGTTGGTTTGGCTTCCCTTTACTTTAATTCTCCTCTTTAATTCATTAACCGTCCGCCGTATTTTAGTGGCCAATAGAGCCCGCAGAGGACTGCGGGGTCACAGGACTGAGAATCACAGCGATCCAGAGATGGAGAGCCGGAGGAAATCCATCATTTTACTGTTCACTATATCGGGCAGTTTTATACTGTTGTGGTTGACAGCTGCCGTGAGTTTTGTAACTACCAGACTGACAAACACCAATTATTACCGAGGCGATCACACAGCCCCTGGATATATCGCCACGGAAGCCGGAACATTGCTGAAGTTTTTGAGCTGCTTTCAAAACCCGTGTATTTATGCAGCGACCCAGAGGAAATTCAGAGCAGAGCTGAAGAATGTGGTGAAATCTCCCTGGACACTGATTCTGAGATTAGTTAGAAATAGCGGATAAGTAGAATCAATCAAACAAAAACTTATTTTTAACGCCAGCTCAATTTCAACTATGTTTCAATGGTGGACCATCCTCTGTTCTGGTAATGTGAACAATGGTTGAGTTCTCGTGTGAACATTCCTTCCATTCCCAGCACACGCAAGGCCCAGAAATTCATCTCGGGCGTTGGCGCTAAACGGGCGATACCGGATCGTGCCGCCTGATATTCAGTTTCATTGACTTCTAATCGCTTCCTATAACCGGCGAACGATCCGATACCGCCCGTTTTGCGCCACCGCTCGAGACGAATTTCTAGGCCCAATGGCTGCATTACTTTCCTTTTTCACACTTCTTGTACTGGGTAAACATAATCTATCCCTGCAAATTCAGCACGTTTCATGTTTAGGGATCAAATTTAACAAGGATGAGGTTCAGTAGTAGAGCCGGCCGAATGGGCAACAGAGCAATCCGCCTTACACTACAGATGCTGGGATTGGGCGCGCCAGTTTAAAATTATCATTAAAGTTTCAAAACATGATTAAAGTTTAAATTGGTGCCGAAACAATTAAAGGACTTGTGATCGCCTATCTGTCCTGAAAGTTTGGTGTGAATATTGCAGGCGCAGGTCTCTCTATTGGACATCATTCCTCATTCACAAATATATCGGGGCTCTTGTCATGTGCTAAGTGTTAGAATGAAGGAAACAGCCGGAACTTGGCTCATCGATGTGACCTTTCACCTCTTTTGTCCCAGATACTTACTTAAAATCTGGATTGTCCGCTGACTGGTGTCTCCCACTCAGCAAAATGCTGGAGTCTGCCTTGTTTTGTGTGTTCGATAGAAGAATCATGAATAATAATAATGCTGTTCTGACTCAACCAGTATCCCAAACAAATTAGTGAAGGAATATCAAAATTAATGTTTTGTCATAAAGTTACTAACTGTTACAATTGTTGCAAGTTATCTGTAAATAACATTGCCTGGAATCAAGAAAAAATCGAACTGATATTAAGTATTCTGTGTTTGGCGGAACATTTGCAGACGGTCAGAAAGAATCTTTGGTATATCATCCTCTCAACTTATTGTATTGATATGGTTCTCCCTTGAACACTTCGCCTGAAATGCATCATAAACCCTCTTTTTTTGTTTCATCATCTTCTCTATCTCCGTCGTCATCCAAGGAGCCCTTGTTTTGGTTCCCTTACCCTTCCCTCTTGTTGGAATGTACCACGCAACCGTCACTATAACACTGATATATGGGACACCCCTCGCTGTAACACTCAGATATAACCGACGCCCTCACAGTAACACTATGATATAACCCACACCTCTCACTGTTACACTCTGATGTATTCCACTCCCCCGACTATAACACTCTGTTATAGCACACCCACCCTTCACTTTACCGGACCGCTATTCCCGATAGCCCTCACTGTAGCACCCTGATATACCCCTTACAGTAGCATTCTGATATACCCCACAGCCCTCACTGAAATACTCTGATACACCCCAAGCCCCTCAATGTAACACTCTAATATACCCCACACTACACAATGTAGCACTCTGATATACCCCACAACCCTCACTCTAACACTCTGATATTCCCCACACCCCTCACTGTAACACTCTGATATACCCCACACCCCTCACTGAAATACTCTGATATAGCCCAAGCCACTCAATATAACACTCTGATAGACCCCACACTACTCAATGTAACACTCTGATATACCCCACACCCCTCACTCTAACACTCTGATACATGCCTCACACTACTGTGACTCCCCCCACCAGTCACTGTAATACTGATATTACCCACATCCCTCACTCTAACCCTCTGATACATGCCACACTCTGGACTGTTACTCCCCTCACCAATAACTGTAATAATGATATACGTCGCACCACTCACTGTTGCCACTGCCACATTAATCCCATGGGCTTCAACTTTGGTAATATATGGTACTTTATCAAGCACCTTTTGTAAGGATAGGGAATTTGGCAAAGTGTGAGTAGTATCAATCATAAAACCATAGAATTGGTGAGACAAGTTGTGTTGACAATTTGTTTGGCGGACCATGACGACCCGCACTGATCACAGGTCTTGCCTGGTTTCAATTATTGAATTTCAAAATCAGTGATTTTAATCCCATTTTATTTTTTATATTTATTTGTTCTCAGGATATGGGTGAAGCTGTCAAGACCGGAATTACATTCTCATCCCTAGTTACCCATGAGCAAATGGTGGGCCTTCATCTTGAGCCGCTGCAGTCCGTGTGGTGAACGTGTTACTGTTACGGAAGGAATTTCATGCTTTTGACCCAGTCCCGATGAAGGAACGGCGATATATTTGAAGGCTGCAGTAGCATAGTGGTTATGTTGCTGAACAAGTAAATAAGATGCCGGGACGAATAATCCTGAGTTGAAATCCCACCAGCTGGGGAATTTAAATACAATTCATCAATCAAATCTGGAAAAAAGATTGCGTCAGTAATGGTGACCATGAAACGACCGGATTGTCGTAACAACACATCTGGTTCACTATTGTCCTTTACGGAAGGACATCTGCCGTCCTTATATATTGTGTCCAAAATGTGACTCCAGACCAACAGCAATGTCGTTGTCTCTTCGCTGCCCTCTGAAATGGCCATACAAGCCACTCAGTTGTCTTAGGTGGCTCACCACCACCTTCTCCTGGACAATTATGGATGGGCAATAAATGGTGGCCTTGCCAGCGACATCCACATCCCAAGAATGAATTTAAAAAATGATTAATTAATGTTCATAATGATTTACAAAGGGTTATACTGTATTATTTTATTTTATTCGTTTATGGATATGGGTGTCGCTGGCAAGGCCAGCATTTGTTGCCAATCCCTAATTGCCCTTGAGAAGGTGGTGGTGAGTCACCTTCTTAAACCGCTGGAGTCCCGTGTGGTGAAGTTACTGTTACAGTGCTTTTAGGTAGGGACTTCCAGGATTTTGACCAAGCGATGATGAAGGTTCGGTGATATAATTCTAAGTCAGGATGGTGTGTGACTTGGAGGGGTACTTGGTGGTGATGGTGTTACCATGCGCCTGCTGCCCTTGTCCTTCTAGGTGGAAGAGTTTGCGGGTGGGAGGCGCTGCCGAAGAAACCGTGGTGAGTTGCTACAGTGTATCCTGTAAATGGTACACTCTGCAGCCACGGTTCGCTGGTGAAGGAGGGAGTGAATGTTTAAGGTGGTAGGTGGGGTGCCAATCAAGCAGGCTGCTTTGTCCTGGATGGTGTTGCATTATTCAAGTGGCTGGACCAGATACGTTTCTGGTCAATGGTGACCCGCAGAAAGTTGATGGTGGGGGTCTCCGCGATGGTAATGCCATTAAATGTCAAGGATCGTTAGTTAGAGTCTCGCTTGTTGGAGATAGGCATTGCCTGGCAATTGTGCGGTGCAAATGTTAACTTCCACTAATCAGACCAAGCCTAAACGTCGTCCAGGTCCCGTTGCATGCGGGCATGGACTGCTTCATTATCTGAGGAGATGTGAATGGCACTGAACAATGTCCTGTCATCAGTGAACATCCTCATTTCTGACCTTCTGTTGGAGGTAAGGTCATTGATGAAGCAGCTGAAGATGGTTTGGCCCAGGACACTGCATTGATGAACTCCTGCAGCGATGTCCTGGGGATGTGATGATTGACCTTCAACCACCACAACTATCTTGCTTTGTGCTAGGTATGACTAAGGATTATGATGTTTTATTAATGGTCATAATGATTTATAAATGGTTATGATGTTTTATTAATGGTCATAATGATTTACAAGGTGTTATTAAGTTTTGTTAATGGTCATAGTGATTTATAAAGGGTTATAATGTATTTTTTATATTCGTTTATGGTCTGTGGGTGTCGCTGGCAAGGCCAGCATTTGTTGCCCATCCGTAACTGCCCTTGAGAAGGTGGTGGTGAGCCGCCTTCTTGAACCGCTGCAGTCCGTGTGGTGAAGGTATTCCCTCAGTGCTGTTAGGATGGGAGTTCCAAGATTTTGACCTTGCGACGATGAAGGATCGGTGATATAATTCTAAGTGAGGATGGTGTGTGACTTGGAGGGTAACTTGGAGGTGGTGGTGTACCCATTCTCCTGCTGCCCTTGTCCTTCTAGGTGGAAAGGTTTTCAGGACTGGGAGGTGCTGCCGAAGAAGCTTTGGTGAGTTGCTGCAGTAGATGGCAAACACTGCAGCCACGGTACGCCGGTGGTGGAGGGAGTGAATGTTTAAGGTTGTAGATGGGGTGCCAATCAAGCGAGCTGCTTTGTCCTGGATGTTGTCGAGCTTCTTGATTGTTGTTGGAGTTGCACTCATCCAGGCAAGTGGAGAGTATTCCCTTACATTCCTTACTTGTGCCTTATGGTTGGTAGAAAGGCTTTGGGGAGTCAGGAGGTGAGACACTCGCCGCAGAATATCTAGCTTCTGACCTGCTCTTGTTGGCACAGTATTCATGTGGCTGGTCCAGTTACGTTTCTGATCAATTGTGAACCCCAGGATGTTGATGGTGGGGGATTCGCCGATGGTAATGCCATTGAATGTCAAGGAGCGGTGGTTAGAGTCTCGCTTGTTGGAGTTAGTCTAGGCCTGACACTTCTGTGGGGCGAATGTTACCTGCCACTAATCAGCTCAAGACTGAACGTCGTCCAGATCTTGTTGCATGCGGGCATGGACTGCTTTATTATATGAGGAGTTGTGAAGAGCACTGAACACTTTGCAGTATTCAGCGAGCATCCCCATTTCTGCCCTTTGTTGGAGGGAAGATCATTGATGAAGCAGCTGATGATGGTTGTGCCTAGGACACTGCCCTGAGGAACTCCTACAGCGATGTCCTGGGGTTGTGATGATTGACCTTCAACCACCATAACCATCTTCCTTTGTGCTAGGTATGACTATGGTGTATAAGAACATAAGAACATAAGAAATAGGAGCAGGAATAGGCCACTTGGCCCCTCGAGCCTGCTCCGACATTGAATAAGATCATGGCTGATCTCGGGCTCAAAGCCACTTCCCAGCCCGCTCCCCATAATCCTTCACTCCCTTATCTTGCAATGCAAAACTGTGTCTATCTCCACTTTAAATGTATTTAATGACCCAGCGTCCAAGGCCCTCTGGGGCAGAGAATTGCACAGATTTACGAGCCTCTGAGAGAAGAAGTTCCTCCTCATCTCAGTTCTAAAAGGGCGACCCTTTATTCTGAGACCGTGTCCCCGAATGCTAGATTCTCCCCTGAGGGGAAAAATCCTCGCTGCATCTACCCTTTCGAGACAACTCACAATCTCAAATATTTCGATAAGGTCACCTCTCATTCTTCTAAATTCCAAAGTGTATAGGCCCAGACCGCTCAATCTTTCCTCATAAGTCAAACCCCTCAGCTCTGGAATTAACCTAGTGAATCGTTTCTTGAACTGCCTGCAATGCAACTATACCCCTACTTAAATAAGGAGACCAAAACTGTTCACATTTCTCAATGTGTGGTCTCACCAATACCTTGTACAGTTGTAGCAGGACTTCCCTACTTTTATACTCCAACCCCCTTGAAATAAAGGACAACATTCCATTTGCCTTTTTGATTACTTGCTGTACCTGCATGCTAACTTTTTGTGTTTCATGCACAAGGACACCCAGGTCCCGTTGAAATGTAGCATTTTGTAATCTCCCTCCATTTAAATAATAATTTGCTTTTTATTTTTCCTGGCCAAGTTGATAACCTCGCACTTTCCCACATTATACTCCATCTGCCAAATGTTTGCCCACTCACCAATCCTCTTTATATCCCTTTGCAGATTCCTTGAATCCTCTGCACATCTTGCTTTCCCATCCATCTTTTTATCATCTGCAAATTTGGCTACATTACACTCGATCACTTCATCCAAGTCATTAATGTAGATTGTAAATAGTTGGGGCCGCAGCACCCATCCTTGTGGCACCCCACTAGTTACCGTTTGCAAACCAGAAAATGACCCATTTATCCCCACTCCCTGCTTTCTGTTAGTTAGCCAATTCTCTATCCATGCTAATATATTACCCCAACTCCGTGACCTCTCATCTTATGCAGAAAACTTTTATGTGACACCTTATCGAATGCCTTCTGGAAATCCAAATACACCACATCCACTTTCTCATCCTTGTCCACCCTGCTTGTTACATCCTCAAAGAACTCCAGCAAATTTGTTAAACTTGATTTCCTTTTCCTAAAACCATGCTGACTCAGTTTGACTGCAGTATGTTTTTCTAAATGTCCTGCTACTGCTTCCTTAATGAAGGACTCCAGCATTTTCCCAACGACAGATGTTAGGCTAACTGGTCTATAGTTTCCTGCTTTCTGTTTCCCTCCTACATTAAATAGGGATGCAGGCCATCTGGTCCAGGGGACTTGTCGTCTTTTATGCCCATTATTTTACTGAGTGTGATCGTGATTTTCTTCAGTTTCCCACTCCCTGTGGCCCCTTGATTATTCATTATTTGGATGTTGTTAGTGTCTTCTACAGTGAAGACAGATGCAAAATATTTGTTCAGAGTCTCAGCCATTTCCCCGTTCCCCATTATTAATTCCCCAGTCTCATCCTCTAAGGGACCATCGTTTACTTGAGCTACCCTCTTCCTTTTTATATACCTGTGGAAGCTCCTGCTATCTGTTTTAATGGTTCTTGCCAGCTTACTCTCATAATTCTTCTTCTCTCTCTTTCTTTTTTTTTTCGTCAACCTCTGCTGGTTTTTAAAAAATTCCCAATGCTCTGGTCTCCCACTAATCTTGGCAACATTGTATGCCTTCGTTTTCCATTTGAAACCATCATTTACTTCCTTAGTTAGCCACGGATGGTGCTCCCTTCTCTTAAAATCTTTCTTTCTCCTTGGAATATATTTTTCTTGAGAGTTATGAAATATCTCCTTAAATGTCTGCCACTGCATTTCAACTTTCTTACCCTGTAATTTGTTTTTCCAGTCCACTTTAGCCAGTTCTGCCCTCATGCCATTATAATTGCCTTTGTTTAAGATCAGGACACTGTTTTGGGAGACAACTTTCTCACCCTCCAACTGAATTTGAAATTCAACCATACTATGATCACTCTTTCCTAGATGATCCTTTACTATGAGATCATTTATAAATTCTGTCTCATTGCATAGTACCAGATCCAATATAGCTTGTTCCCTGTTTGGTTCCATTACATACTGTTCTAGGGAAACATCCCGGATGCACTCTATGAACTCCTCCTCCAGGCTACCATGGCCATTTTGATGTGTCCAATCAATATGGAGATTAAAATCACCCATGATTATTACCGTACCACTTTTTTACAGGCCTCCATTATTTGTTGATTTATACTCTGTCCAACAGCATTGCTACTGTTCGGGGGCCTTCAGACTACGCCGCCCCAGAGACTTTTACCCCTTATTATTTTTTACCTCCACCCAAACCGATTCTACATCTTGATCTTCTGAGCCAATATCACTTCTCACCACTGCACTGATCCCATCTTTTACCAACAAAACCACCCCACCTCCCTTTCCTTTCATTCTATCCTTCCGAATTATCATATACCCTGGGAATATTCAGTTCCCAGCCCTGGTGGCCTTGCAACCACGTCTGTGTAATAGCAATCAGATCATACCGATTTGTATCTATTTGTGCCGTCAACTCATTTATCTTGTTACGAATGCTGCGTGCATTCAGATATAAAGCTTTTGGGGGAAAAATTCACTTGGTTGCGCCACCCGTTAGCGCCTTAAGAGGGCGCTAATGGGGCGTTAAGGCGCTAACGCCCGGGCGCAGCGCTGTTTGCGCCGCTCGAGAACTTAACTTGAGATTGTGCGGCGGCGCTGAAACTTACCGCTGCGACCACCTGCGCGCGCAGATTGTGACGTCATTCCATGGTGCAACGCCCTTGGGGCGCCCCGGAGCGGAAATTGAGTGGCGCCCCCTGCCTTACCGCCTGGCGCGTCCAACGACCGGAAGACTGGAACGTTATCAATCGGTGTGGGGCTGGGGGGGGGGCGCTATTTAAAGGGGGCCTCTTCCTGTCTTTTTCTGTGGTCGACATTTATGCACCACTCGTTCTGAGAGAGAGAGAGAGATTCGGAGAGAGAGAGAGAGAGACTTCTACATTGACTCAACGCTTTGTGAGGTAGTTTGGCCTAGTTCATCCTAACTTTGCTGCTACTTTAGTTGCTGTACCTCATTACTTTTCTGGCAAAGACAATATGGGGGCTGCAATGATTGGGGGCGTCGTCCTGCTCCAGCTCAATCGGAGGATAGTGAGACACAGACAGAGAGTGGCAATGATGGCCAGACGGAGGAGGTCCATCAGGCGCATGTACAGGAGAGCTTACCCTCCCAGGGTATATCGTGAACAGCTCTCCTACATCCATATGTCCGAGGAGCTGTGTTTGCGAAGGCTGCGATTCAGCAAGGAGGTGGTCACTGAGCTCTGCCACCTGCTGCAGCCAGATCTGCAGCCTCAGCTGAGGTCCAGGACGTCTCTGTCGGTGGCAGTGAAGGTCACAGTGGCTTTGAACTTCTACGCCACTGGCTCATTCCAAGCTGCTGTTGGGGACCTCGCCAATATCTCCCAGTTTGCGGTGCATCGCTGCATCCGGCAGGTCACCAATGCCCTCTTCACAAGGAGACGAGACTTCATCTCCTTCCCTATGACCCCAGACAAGCAGCATGACCGTGCTATGGGCTTTGCGAGGGTAGCGGGCTTCCCCATGGTGCAGGGCGCCATTGACTGCACGCATGTGGCTTTGCGTGCTCCGCGAGAGAATGCAGAGGAGTTCCGGAACAGAAAGGGGTTCCATTCCTTGAATGTGCAGTTGGTCTGTGACCACAGACAGGTGATTCTCGCTGTCAGTGCCCACTATCCGGGCAGCTGCCACCATGCTTTCATCCTGCACCAGAGTACTGTGGCAGAAATTTTCGAGGCACCGCATCAGCCAGTTGGTTGGCTTCTGGGGGACAAGGGGTACGCATTGAGCACCTGGCTGATGACACCGCTCCGTGCGCCAAACACCCCTGTTGAGCTGCGGTACCAGGAAAGCCAACAAGCAACCAGGAACATTATTGAGCGCACAATCGGCGTGCTCAAACAACGATTCCGCTGTCTGGACCATTCCAGAGGAGCCCTGCAGTACTCGTCTGAGCAAGTTTCGAAATTCGTAGTCGTGTGCTGCATGTTGCACAACATGGCAATCCTCAGGACGCAGCCAATGCCACCAGGCCTTGTAGCACCACCAGAGGAGGAGGAGGAAGAGGAGGAAGAGGACGAGGACGATGATCATCAGCAGCACCAAGGCAGGAGGGCGGCCCACAATGGTCAAACTGCAAGGGCCGTCCGTCAACGACTAATAGCAAGCCGCTTCTAGGGCCCCTGCCATTGCTACAAACACGAATCAACCCAGCACGCAACCCCTAAGCCGGCCAAGGCACCAATAATTCCAACCACCAGCCATGTATATTTTGAATCCAGAAACTTATTTATTGTACAAACTCTGTGTGTGTCAATTCCTCATGACAAACTCATAGAAATAAACACAAAAAAAACAGTCAATAACATAACTGGTTCTCACAACCTGGAGATAATGTCCAAAACACTAAACAAAAGTTGGGCCATGAACCTCGGCCTTTAATAAAAAAATGACCAGCATTTTGGCACACCTCCTACATTTTGCCCTTCGAGGGTGATCTCCTTCCCTTGCGCACTTCCCCCCTTCTAACCCTACTGCTCCTCCGTAATGGGACCTCAGTGGCTGCAGCAAGGCTGGTGGAAGGCTGCTGCTCGTCAGACCCTGACACTGCAGATGCCCCTGAAGGACGGCCTCGACCACTTCTGGGCCTGGAGGGCCCGGCTGCAGACTGCACCAACTCTGCATGGGCGGCAGCAGTCTGTCCTACAGGCGGTGGCAAGTGCAGTCGAGAAGTGACAGTGTTGGCAGCAGGAATGCTGTCATCGTGAGAGAGGACAGCAACTCCCTGCTCGCCCGACACACTGGCACTCCCACGGGGCAGCACTTCAGCATCCGGAGCAATTTGCCGGAGAACAGATTGCTGGCCTGCTGCGGCGCGGTGACAGCCCCGGGGACATGTGCACGAACCATCGAGGATGGCAGCAGTCAGTGCTCGCGTGGCCTCAATCTGAGTCTGCATGAGAGCAGTCTCAGATGGGTTCCTGGCAGCCAGTGACTGAATTGCAGCACTAAGCTTTAGTGTGGCATCCGCCTGTGCTACAGCGAAGTGCTCCACACTCCTTGCCAGTGCCTCAATGCATTCGGGCACCCTTCCCACTGCACCCATGAGCTCAGTGTGCATGCCCACCGCCTGGCTGTTCATTTCTGCAATCAGCCGCTCCCCCTCTGCGTCCATTGCAGTAGGAGTGTCTGGCATACTCTCCCTCTGGGGAGAAGGCTCCCGTTCTTCCCTCCCCCCCCCATGGCGTTGCTGCAGCCCGCTGGGTCCTGGAGCTTCACCATCATCAGCCCCTTCCCCCCTGCTCCCCTCCGGGGAAGGCGTGTTCCCAGTGTGGCCATGGGCTTCCTCGGGAGAGGGTGGCACTGATGCTCCGGCTTCCTCTTCCTCCTCAGCTGCAGCATCACTCCCAGTGGCAGCTTCAGGGACCATCTCCTCAGCTGGTGAATCACCATCTGAAAGCAGGGAGGGACAAGAGTGGCTTTAGCGTGAGGACAGGGTGGCAGTAAGGGAGGAATAAGTGCAGCGAGTTAGCAAGTTGGATTGAAAGTGTCAAAGGCTGGTATTGTGAGGGACAAGTGGAAGGACAGAGGACAAAAAGGTGATGACCTTACCATTGCTGTCCACAACGGGGTCGGCGTCCCCAGTGGCGACGGGTCCGATCACCCGGCTTGCCACAATCCTGTGGACGCGCTCCTCCAGATCGCTGAGGGGTTGCAGCTGAAGCCGCCCTCCACCCGTCCGTTGCTGCTGTCTCCGATTATGAGCCAGCTTAGCCTGCAAGAAAAAGGACAGCATCTGAGTAAATATACAGCCATGGTCTTGCCTGATGTGCCTCCCATAGGTGAATAGCCCTTACAATATGCAGCCATGGTCTTGCCTGATGTGCCTCCCATAGGTGAATAGCCCTTACAATATGCAGCCATGGTCTTGCCTGATGTGCCTCCCATAGGTGAATAGCCCTTACTGTATGCAAAGTGTGGAATGTGTGTGTGTGTTTGATGAAAGGGCCATAGGTGTTGCATGAGTGTTGTGCATTGGGGTTTTAAGACCCTCTGGCCATAGAGTGAGGTTGAGATGGAGGGATGGACAGGTATTGAGAAAAAGCCACTCACCCTGACGACCCGAGTGAGGTCGTTGAACTTTTTGCGGCACTGAACATGGGTCCTGGGCACCATGCTCCTGGAGGAGATGCTCTGAGCCACCTCCCTCCACACTCTTCTGAACTCGCGTGGCAAAGGCCTCCTGCCACTCTCCGGGAACAGCATGCATCGTCTGCGCTCCACTGCGCCAACCAGAGCATCCAAGGCCCGCTCGGTGAAGCGATGAGCGCGTTCTCTCACCCTCTCCATGCTTGTCAGCAAAATGGATTACAGGTCTCTCCAGGCTGAGATTCAAGGCTGCAATGAGCAGGGTGTGGCTGGGGAGCAAGTGCCCCCCCCCGCTTTAAGAAGTGTCCGGCGCCATTGTGTCTGTGTTCCCTCGCTAACTGGCAGCAGCTGCGCTGCGCTCGTGCGCTGAGGTAGCGCCTCACTTCTAGGCCTTTGCGCCTTAAGAGAGGTGTGCAGCGCCTAATTTAGCACTCCACTCACCTCCCGGGGCGGTAAAAGTGAAGTTTCCTGTCAGTGCCTATAATAAGCGCCAGGCGCTAATATTTGCGCTCGGACGATATTTGCGCCCCAAATGGGGCGCGACCTAATTTCTACCCTTTTATCTTTGTATTTTTACGATTTTTCCTTGTTTTGGTCTTTTTTTCTGTTACACTCTTATTTTTAATGATTCAGTCCCTTCCTGTCATACTCTGGTTATTATTTCACCCGTCTCCAGCCTGCTCTATTGCTTTCTCATTTATCATTGACTTTTAATTTTCCTGCTTATCTGGATCCTCCCCCCCCCCCCCACTTTTTACTTTAAAGCCCTCTCTACAGCCTTAGTTATTCCATTTGCCAGGACTCTAGCCTCAGCATAATGCAAGTGCAGCCCTTCGAAACGGAATAGTTCCCTCTTATCCGAGTACTGGTGCAAGCGCCCCACAAATCGAAACCCATTTCTCCCACACCAGTCTTTGAGCCACCCGTTCATTTATCTGATCTTATTTACCCGATGCAAATTCGCTCGTGGCTCAGGTAGTAATCCAGATGTATTACATTTGTGGTTATGCTTTTTAATTTAACCCCTCGCGAGACATACTCTCTCAGCAGAACCTCTTTCTTTGTCCAACCTATGTCATTGGTACCTCCGTGGACCATGATAACTGGATCTTCCCCCTCCCACTCCAAGTTTCTCTCCAGCCCAGAGGAGATGTCATAAACTTGGTTATGATGTTTTATGAATGGTCATAATGATTTTTTAAGGGTTATGATGTTTTATTAATGGTCATAATGATTTATAAAGGATTGTAATGAAATATTAGTAGTCATTATGAGTTAGAAAGGTTTATTGGGGTAGAAATTAGGTCGCGCCCCATTTGGGGCGCAAATATCGTCCGGACGCAAATATTAGCGCCTGGCGCTAATTATTGGCACTGACAGGAAACTTCACTTTTACCGCCCCGGGAGGTGAGTGGAGCGCTAAATTAGGCACTGCACACCTCTCTTAAGGCGCAAAGGCCAAGGAGTGAGGCGCTAACTCAGTGCACGAGCGCAGCGCAGCTGCTGCCAGTTAGCGAGGGAACACAGACACAATGGCGCCGGACACTTCTTAAAGCGGGGGGGGGCACTTGCTCCCCAGCCACACCCTGCTCATTGCAGCCTTGAATCTCAGCCTGGAGAGACCTGTAATCCATTTTGCTGCCAAGCATGGAGAGGGTGAGAGAACGCGCTCATCGCTTCACCGAGCGGGCCTTGGATGCTCTGGTTGGTGCAGTGGAGCGCAGACGATGCATGCTGTTCCCGGAGAGTGGCAGGAGGCCTTTGCCACGCGAGTTCAGAAGAGTGTGGAGGGAGGTGGCTCAGAGCGTCTCCTCCAGGAGCATGGTGCCCTGGACCCATGTTCAATGCCGCAAAAAGTTCAACGACCTCACTCGGGTCGTCAGGGTGAGTGGCTTTTTCTCAATACCTCTCCATCCCTCCATCTCATCCTCACTCTATGGCCAGAGGGTCTTAAAACCCCAATGCACAAAACTCATCCAACACCTATGGACCTTTCATCAAACACACACACACATTCCACACTTTGCATACAGTAAGGGCTATTCACCTATGGGAGGCACATCAGGCAAGACCATGGCTGTATACAGTAAGGGCTATTCACCTATGGGAGGCACATCAGGCAAGACCATGGCTGTATATTTACTCAGATGCTGTCCTTTTTCTTGCAGGCTAAGCTGGCTCATAATAGGAGACAGCAGCAATGGACAGGTGGAGGGCGGCTTCAGCTGCAACCCCATAGCGATCTGGAGGAGCGCGTCCACAGGATTGTGGCAAACCGGGTGATCGGTCCTGTCGCCACTGGAGACGCCGACCCCGTTCTGGACAGCAATGGTAAGGTCATCACCTTTTTGTCCTCTGTCCTTCCACTTGTCCCTCACAACACCAGCCTTTGACACTTTCAATCCAACTTGCTAACTCGCTGCACTTATTCCTCCCTTACTGCCACCCTGTCCTCACGCTAAAGCCACTCTTGTACCTCCCTGCTTTCAGATGGTGATTCACCAGCTGAGGAGACGGGCCCTGAAGCTGCCACTGGGAGTGATGCTGCAGCTGAGGAGGAAGAGGAAGCCGGAGCATCAGTGCCACCCTCTCCCGAGGAAGCCCATGCCCACACTGGGAACACGCCTTCCCCGGAGGGGAGCAGGGGGGAAGGGGCTGATGATGGTGAAGCTCCAGGACCCAGCGGGCTGCAGCGACGCCATGGGGGGGGGGGTGTAGGGAAGAACGGGGGCCTTCTCCCCAGAGGGAGAGTATGCCAGACACTCCTACTGCAATGGACGCAGAGGAGGAGCGGCTGATTGCAGAAATGAACAGCCAGGCGGTGGGCATGCACACTGAGCTCATGGGTGCAGTGGGAAGGGTGCCCGAATGCATTGAATCACTGGCAAGGAGTGTGGAGCACTTCGCTGTAGCACAGGCGGATGCCACACTAAAGCTTAGTGCTGCAATTCAGTCACTGGCTGCCAGGAACCCATCTGAGACTGCTCTCATGCAGACTCAGATTGAGGCCACGCGAGCACTGACTGCTGCCATCCTCGATGGTTCGTGCACATGTCCCCGGGGCTGTCACCACACCGCAGCAGGCCAGCAATCTGTTCTCCGGCAAATTGCTCCGGATGCTGAAGTGCTGCCCCGTGGGAGTGCCAGTGTGTCGGGCGAGCAGGGAGTTGCTGTCCTCTCTCACGATGACAGCATTCCTGCTGCCAACACTGTCACTTCTCCACTGCACTTGCCACCGCCTGTAGGACAGACTGCTGCCGCCCATGCAGAGCTGGTGCAGTCTGCAGCCGGGCCCTCCAGGCCCAGAAGTGGTCGAGGCCGTCCTTCAGGGGCATCTGCAGTGTCAGGGTCTGACGAGCAGCAGCCTTCCACCAGCCTTGCTGCAGCCACTGAGGTCCCATTACGGAGGAGCAGTAGGGTTAGAAGGGGGGAACTGCGCAAGGGAAGGAGATCACCCTCGAAGGGCAAAAAGTAGGAAGTGTGCCAAAATGCTGGTCATTTTTTTATTGAAGGCCGAGGTTCATGGTCCAACTTTTGTTTAGTGTTTTGGACATTATCTCCAGGTTGTGAGAACCAGTTATGTTATTGACTGTTTTTTTGTGTTTATTTCTATGAATTTGTCATGAGGAATTGACACACACAGAGTTTGTACAATAAATAAGTTTCTGGATTCAAAATATACATGGCTGGTGGTTGGAATTATTGGTGCCTTGGCCGGCTTAGGGGTTGCGTGCTGAGTTGATTCGTGTTTGTAGCAATGGCAGGGGCCCTAGAAGCGGCTTGCTATTAGTCGTTGACGGACGGCCCTTGCAGTTTGACCATTGTGGGCCGCCCTCCTGCCTTGGTGCTGCTGATGATCATCGTCCTCGTCCTCTTCCTCCTCTTCCTCCTCCTCCTCTGGTGGTGCTACAAGGCCTGGTGGCATTGGCTGGGTCCTGAGGATTGCCATGTTGTGCAACATGCAGCACACGACTACGAAGTTCGAAACTTACTCAGGCGAGTACTGCAGGGCTCCTCCGGAATGGTCCAGACAGCGGAACCGTTGTTTCAGCACGCCGATTGTGCGCTCAATAATGTTCCTGGTTGCTTGATGGCTTTCATTGTACCGCAGCTCAGCAGGGGTGTTTGGCGTATGGAGCGGTGTCATCAGCCAGGTGCTCAATGCGTACCCCTTGTCCCCCAGAAGCCAACCAACTGGCTGATGCGGTGCCTCGAAAACTTCTGCCACAGTAGTCTGGCGCAGGATGAAAGCATCGTGGCAGCTGCCCGGATAGTGGGCATTGACAGCGAGTATCACCTGTCTGTGGTCACAGACCAACTGCACATTCAAGGAATGGAATCCCTTCCTGTTCCTGAATTCCTCTGCATTCTCTCGCGGAGCACGCAAAGCCACATGCGTGCAGTCAATGGCGCCCTGCACCATGGGGAAGCCCGCTACCCTCGCAAAGCCCAGAGCACGGTCACGCTGCTTGTCTGGGGTCATAGGGAAAGAGATGAAGTCTCGTCTCCTTCTGAAGAGGGCATTGGTGACCTGCCGGATGCAGCGATGCACCGCAAACTGGGAGATATTGGCGAGGTCCCCAACAGCAGCTTGGAATGAGCCAGTGGCGTAGAAGTTCAAAGCCACTGTGACCTTCACTTCCACCGACAGAGACGTCCTGGACCTCAGCTGAGGCTGCAGATCTGGCTGCAGCAGGTGGCAGAGCTCAGTGACCACCTCCTTGCTGAATCGCAGCCTTCGCAAACACAGCTCCTCGGACATATGGATGTAGGAGAGCTGTTCACGATATACCCTGGGAGGGTAAGCTCTCCTGTACATGCACCTGATGGCCCTCCTCCGTCTGGCCATCATTGCCACTCTCTGTCTGTGTCTCTGTATCCTCCGATTCAGCTGGAGCAGGACGACTCCCCCAATCATTGCAGCCCCCATATTCTCTTTGCCAGAAAAGTAATGAGGTACAGCAACTAAAGTAGCAACAAAGTTAGGATGAATAGGCAAAACTACCTCACAAAGCGTTGAGTCAATGTAGAAGTCTCTCTCTATCTCTCTCCGAATCTCTCTCTCTCTCTCAGAACGAGTGGTGCATAAATGTCGACCACAGAAAAAGACAGGAAGAGGCCCCCTTTAAATAGCGCCCCCCCCAGCCCCACACCGATTGATAACGTTCCAGTCTTCCGGTCGTTGGAAGCGCCAGGCGGTAAGGCAGGGGGCGCCACTCAATTTCCGCTCCGGGGCGCCCCAAGGGCGTTGCGCCATGGAATGACGTCACAATCTGCGCGCGCAGGTGGTCGCAGCGGTAAGTTTTAGCGCCGCCGCACAATCTCAAGTTAAGTTCTCGAGCGGCGCAAACAGCGCTGCGCCCGGGCGTTAGCGGCTTAACGCCCCATTAGCGCCCTCTTAAGGCGCTAACGGGAGGCGCAACCAAGTGAATTTTTACCCCATAATGTTTTTTTAATGGTCTTAATTATTTACAAAAGTTTATGATTTTTAGTTAATAGCCATAATGATTTATAAAGGGTTATGTTCTTTTGTTAATGGTCATTAATGCTCGCCCTCGCCGCCCGCCCTATTCTCAGGGTAACCAGGCCTCCCGCTGCTGCCGCCCTCTGGACTCTGGCCTTCCTCCGTCACTCCGAGGCCTCGCTTCTGGGAAAGGGGGAACCTCAATGGTGACAATCGACCCAGGGGGAAGCCCCCGATAGAGAGAGAGAGAGAGAGCGACAGACGCCATCTTTGAGCGGGGCGCCATTGCCGCCATCTTTGAACAGGGCCGGTCCCGCGTTTTTGCTCATTGAGCGGCGCCGCCATCTTTTTCTAGGGCAGGGCTGCCGCCATCTTAGTGCGGGCAGGAGTTGCGCAACGTTAGGAGGCGCGTTTGGCGTCGGCCATCTTTGTCTCGGGCACTGCTGCCTTTCCAGAGGGGCCTGACAGATGGACGCGCCACTGACAGGGTGGCCAGTGGAGACAGTGTGTGAGTGAGCGTGTTAATGTCCCCAGATCACTGGCGGCTCACTCAAAATATCAGGCCCAGGGAACTCTCAGGCTGCAATGTCTCCGCTTCTTCTCATCATTTAATGAATTTTACAATTAGAGTAAAGGGTTATTTCCCCACATTCTTCAACTGCTCTCTGAACTTAGTCTGGGTCACGGCATAAATCCCAGTGTTTGTGCAGCAACTCAGCAGCTGCAGCATCAATGCTATTTCCTGTACATAAAGAGGTAGAGATACAGAATGATACTCCGAATACCACAACCGGTTCCATAGAAATTCACCATAAACATTGCCCATAACAGGATGAAATTGCCGGAGATAACAAGCAGTAAAATGATGGATTTCCTGCGGCTCTCCATCTCTGGGTCTCTGGGACTCTCCCCACTGCTGGGACCCCGGAGTCTCCTGCGGGCTCTGCTGGCCACTAAAATGTGTCTGACGGTGACAGCATTGAGCAGCAGAATCACCACAAATGGTACGCCCGGGGTGAGAAGATAATGAACGAGCTCGATTGCTCCCCAGACCCGTGAAATCATCACAGTGTATGTTACCTCACAAAACCAGGGGGTAGTTCTGAAGCTGATACCGATCCGTCAACGAAAAATACCAGGCGATGTTCTTTAAACCGCTCAGCACAGTCACTGTTCCCAGAACCACAGCCGCCGTTTCCTTGGTGCAATATTTAGTTTTCAGCTTCTGGAGACAAATGGCCACAAATCGATCAAAGGTGAAAGTGACGGTGAACCAGACAGAACAGTCTGTGGCTGCATAAAGCAGGACGGCGTGGATATTACACACGCTTTTGAATCGTAGGAATTGAAACTGTTCCCTATAAACAATCGGAATCTGCCTCAATATCAGGTCGAGGATAATAACCAGTAGATCCGCCGCTGCCATGGCCACCAGGTAGCGAGTGACACATTTGGAGAGACCGCACCTTCCCCGAGACAGGATCACAATCGTCACTAAGTTCACTGTGAGAAAGGGAAATAAACAGGGAAATAAAAAATCAGGCTGCGAGCAAGAGCAGCAGTTTGATGGAAATCGGGGAGAAATATGCGAATCAATAGCGACATTAAATGATATAATCTAATTCTATTAACTGTGGAGCTGAATACAGGGTTTATTGTAAGAATAATCGGGAATAAATTGTTGAATCAATAAATGAAAAGGTGATAAAAGCAACAGGAATGTAGCCAATGTTTTATCAATGAGAGATTAAATGGTAGACCTGCCTTGAACCCAGCAGACAGAAGCTCCGCCCGAGGTACCGGGGACTCAAAGGACCAGAACCTCTCAGGAAGCCTTCGGTTCCCGGGATCAGTCAGCATTTGGAGAGTTGCAATACGCTTCAATGCCCCTTGTGTTAGGGAGGAGGAAATCCCGCTTGGACTCATGCGCCTGGTCAGAATATCCTTTATATTTGAGAACTGAAAATGATAAGAACAGCAAAATACAGAAACTGCAATCTTGGCGTTCAATAATTACAGGCAATTGTATTTAAAATGTACGGCTGTAATATGCAAATGCTAAGATAATTAATACAAGTGCACTGCAGTTATAAAGATAACCGGGCTGCAAGAAATCTTTTGAAGATTGAGTTTTCTACATTTATGCTGAAATACACAAATTCTAGCTCATTGAAAGGAAGATTTTCCAAATATCATAAATAGTGGGAACAGAATTAAAATAAATACTTATCATGGATCAAGTAATATCCGACTAAATGCATTTATTAGCATCATAATCAGGCGAATTATCCAACAGGCAATCTGATGCCGAATGTATTTGAAAAGTATCTGAACACAAATGGAATAGATTTATCCTTGTACGTTTTCACCTGTTGGTTTCCAACTTGTGCAGAAAATATTAGTCGAGAAAATATGAAAGGATTTTCTTACCCTCAGTACTTCAGTTATAATCAGCTGGGATTGTTTATCCTGCAGTACAGCAGGAGGCAATAGAGAATCACTCCGGGTCTCACTGAGAGATCCACTGAACTGTGACAGACGGGCATGGGATCCAATTGTAAATTCAAAGCAAAGATTGGAAATAAACGCATTGAAATATGTCTGAGTGAACGTTTTTGAGAATGTAAATTATCCTTGTGATCCTTTTCTAACCATCAGAAGCAGTGCCACTAATGCAGAGCTGGAGATGGTGGGAAAGAAGACATTGACTGGAACTGAATGATTCGCGGATATTTCAGACATATAAAGATGTGGGTGTGATCTGCCAGGATTTGTTCCTGTGACTCTGTGTCAGTAACCATACCGAGCATTCAGTGAAAACAAAAGCAAATTACTGCGAATGTTGTAAATCTGAAATAAGCACAGAAAATGTTTTCAATACTCAGCAGGTCAGGCAGCATCTGTGGAGAGAGAGAGGGAAATAACTTTTCAGGTCGATGACCTTTCGCCATTTGGTGAAAAGTCTCCTAAACCAAGACAACATTATTCTGATCTGTTACAAATGTGCAGTGGAGAGAACAGAATGAAATTCGTTAAATAAAGAGCATCGTCCAATATCGTTTCTTGAGTTGAATATCGAACTATTGAATCTTGGTAATACTGTAACACATTCAGAATCAATAGCCGAGAGCAGCGCGGATGGGATGGTGAATGACAAGGAGAGAAATACAGTAAAACATGATTTATAGAATGAATAGCTGGATACAGGCTCTTACCAGGGACACCAACAGCAGCGAAGCGCGGGGGAATCAGTGACAAGAACAGTAATACAGTGAAACATGATTTACAGATTTAATAGTTGGATACAGGGACTTACCAGGGACACCAACAGTAGCGAAGCGCGGGGGAATCAGTGACAAGAACAGTAAAACAGTGAAACATTATTTAAAGATTTAATAGTTGGATATAGAGACTTACCAGGGACACCAAAGTAGTGAGGGATGAGGGGCGGGATAATTGACAAGCCCTTTAATACAGTTAAACATGATTTACAGTATTAATAGTTGGATACAGAGACTTACAAGGTGAATCAATAGCAGCGAGAATGCGACTGACTTTTTAAACAACTCTTGTTTTAACAAAGATGCAACAACTTGAAAGACAGAATACAATTAAGAACTGAATTTGCCACGGTAAACAGCAATAATAATATTACAGTGTAACATGGTTTATAGAATTAATAACTGGACATAGATTCTTACTAGGAACACCAACAGCAGCGAGGAGCGGATAGAAAATCTGTTGTATATCATTAACTATTGCCATCATCCGCTCCAGTTCAAGATCACTTTCCATAGAGCTGCCGGAACCCATGCCTTCCCTCTGTAAGAGGCCGGTGGTCTTTGTGCGGGAGGCAGCGCGCTGATTGTGTGAGGTCACACAGCGAAGGGATCTCCTTATTTATAGCAGAGAAAAATCCCCGAGTGACATAATTAGGCCGAACTGTAACTGACATTAATTACAGTCACTGAACAAACAGACTCATTGAACCATTGTCACCACAACACTTCACTGCAACACAATCTGAAGTAGCTGAGTTTTCATCTTCTCTGGACAGAATTTTATACATTGCCAGAAATAGATTTCATTCCATTCGGGCTCAGTTTGAGGATCCAGTGAATAGCTGAGCCACACGGAGCAGGAAAGGCCCAGGCTCCATCCCCGGCCTGTGCCGAATGATTCAGATCTCACCTGGTGTGGTGCTGATCCCCACAAACACAAAGCATTGAAGGCCCAGGTTACAACCTCGACCTGTGCTGTGTTACATAGAAACATAGAAACATAGAATCTAGGAGCAGGAGTAGGCCATTCGGCCCGTCGAGCCTGCTCCGCCATTCAATACGATCATGGCTGATCATCCAAATCCAGTACCCTGTCCCTGCTTTAATCCCCACAGTACACATATCCCACCCTACCCCCGTAACCCCACGTATTTAATTCCCCCTAACATATCCCATCCTATCCCCATAACCCCACATATTTAATCCCCCCTAACACTAAGGGTCAATTTATCATAGCCAAATCAACCTAACCCACACATTTTTGGACTGTGGGAGGAAACCGGAGGACCCGGAGGAAACCCACGCAGACACGGGGAGAATGTGCAAACTCCACACAGACAGTCACCCGAGGTCAGATTCGAACCCGGGTCTCTGTTAGCCTGATCTCACACACGGTGTGGTACTGAGCCCACACACACACACACACAAAGCATGGAAGGTCCAGGCTACAACGTCGGCCTGTGCTAAGTGAATCTAATCTGACACCCGGTGTGATACTGAGCCCCAGACACATAGAGCAAGAAAGGCCCAGGCTCCATCCTCGGGCTGTGCTGAATGAGCTGATCTCACACCCGGTGTGGTACTGAGCTCCTCACACACAGTGCAGGAAAGGCCCAGGCTCCATCCCCGGCCTGTGTTCAGTGACTCTAATCCGACATCCGGTGTGGTCCTGAGCTCCACATACACAGACAGAGCAGGAAAGGCCCAGGCTCCATCCCCGGCCTGTGTTCAGTGACTCTAATCCCACATCCGGTGTGGTCCTGAGCTCCACATACACAGACAGAGCAGGAAAGGAAAGGCTCCATCCCCGGACTGTGGTAACTGATACTAATCCCACACCCGGTGTGGTCCTGAGCCCCCCACACACAGACAGAGCAGGAAAGGAAAGGCTCCATCCCCGGTCAATGCTGAGTGAGCTGATCTCACACCCGGTGTGGTAACGAGCCCCACCCACAGAGCAGGAATTGCCCAGGCTCCATTCCCGGCCTGAGCTGTGTCAGCCTTATGTCATCCAGTGTGGTACTGCGCCCCTCACACACACACAGAGCAGGAAGTTCCAAAGCGAGAGTTGGGCAGCAAAATCGTCTAGCATTCTTATTCTGCTGTTAGAATCTAGGGGTGCCTAAAATATTTATGGTTATGCGAATGAAGCTGTGACAGGATAATACTGTGTTTAAATGCTGTATGTTTTTACTGCAGCCATGTAAGGGTTTAATGTATAGGTTGTGTCTTACTGGAACTGTGCAAGTCTTGATTTCCTCACAATCTTGTATTAGACTTTGAGACAGTGTTTTTAGTTACTCAGATTAGATGATGCATAACATCCCACATAGGACACACAGCATGAACTTGCCTCCCAGGATTAGCTGTCTGTTGTTTGTAAGTTAATATTTCGACACCACAGCCCAATGCCCACTCCACCCCTCCCACTGCACCTCCATTCCACTGCTCCCCACCCATACCCCACTCTCAGCACCCCCTACACCCCACCCAATGCAGCCCTACCCCCACCCACTACACCCCTACCCCCAACCCACCGCACCCCACCCCACCCTTGACAAGCCCTGATCTTCCGGTGGTGTTCATTTATTTCTTCCTATCTTGCTCCGCATTTTCATCTTTCAGCTTCAGCGGGAGCCTCTTTCACGGGAAGTGGTCTTTCTTCATATCTCGTACCTGGGAACGGAAGCAAATCACCCGGTGAGGAGTCAGGTACGCTACAGAGAGATCTCAGTTACACTGTACCATAGCAGGGAGTCGAAGGAACCGTTTCCGAGCCCCTAACATAAAGAGAATCCCCTCCCCTTAACACAGGCCTCTTTACCTAAGGAGAGACAAACTTGCCTTTGAGGGAGTGCAGCGAAGGTTCACTAGATTGGTTCCTGGGATGGGGGGATTGTCCGTTGAGGAGAGATTGAGTAGACACGACCTATATTCCCTCGAATTTTGAAGAATGAGAGGAGATCTCACTGAAAATTTTCAAATTCTTACAGGGCTTGACAGAGTAGATG
Organism: Squalus acanthias; assembly: GCA_030390025.1. Lineage (NCBI taxonomy): Eukaryota > Metazoa > Chordata > Chondrichthyes > Squaliformes > Squalidae > Squalus > Squalus acanthias. The sequence goes on along the minus strand of JASTWF010000255.1, from coordinate 174,517 downwards.
CTCGGAAGATCTTAGAATCAAAGATTGATAGAGCACAGAAGGAGGCCATTCGGCCCATCGAACCTGTGCCGGCTCTTTGAAAGAGCTCTCAGTTTGCATGTGGTCCTCGATTAATTCAGCTTCCGAAAGTTGTTCATGTTTAGTTCATTGAATATGGGAAAAAGTGGTTGACATCATTGGAGAGAAAGAGAGAGAGAGAGAGATACAGACTTCACTTAGCAACAGACAGTGTTGAAGATTGCAGTCGGGTCTTGCGATGTTTATAGTATTGCCAGACTGTAAACATCCCACCACACACCATTGCAGTTTTTGCGAGAAGATGTTGAAGTAGAAGCCGATTGAAGGATGGTACATTGAATGTAAACGTCGAATTCTGATGTACGAGAAATGTAAACTTGAGTGCATCGGTTGAAGGACGGTGCTTTTGACCGGAGATTACCCGATCAGGCAATGCTGCTTCCAGTTTAATAAACATAATAATGTATCAATAGAAGTTGTTTTCCATGTTCAAGCAGCACGAGAAGGGATGCATGCCTCCATTAGCGTGCTCTATCTGTGACTATACTCCAGTTTAAATTGTTTTTTATGTGAAGTTAAAGAATAAAATGATATAACCAGAAGACTGAATTCGGTAATGCTCAAGTGGACAACAGAAGGTTGTTTAAAACAACACAGGGGAGACAGCACGAGAGACAGAGCGGGAGCGGGAGAAGGACGGGGGGAGAGACTGTTGGAGACAGACCGGGAGAGATAGAGAGAGAGCGAGACAGATGCTGGGTGTGGTGAAAGAGAGAGAGAGTGACAGACCGGCGGCGGGGAGCGGGGTGCAGGAGGAGCGGCGGTGAGTCAGACGCTGGATGACATATAGACACCCTCAATGCCTCCTTGAAAAAGTGCAACATTCCCACTGACACCTGGGAATCCCTGGCCCAAAACCCCACAAAGTGGCTGAGAAGCATCCGGGATGGAGCCGAACACCTTGAGTCTCTTCACCGGGAGCAAGCAGAAGCCAAGCGCAGGCAGTGCAAGGAGCGCACGTCAACCAAAGCGCCCCACCCCGCATGCCCTTCAATCACCGTCTGCCCCACCTGTGACAGAGACTGTAGGTCACGCATTGGACACATCAGTCACCTGAGAACTAATTTTTAACTTGGAAGCAAGTCATCCTCGGTTTTGAGGGACTGCCTAAGAAGAAAAGAAGACATATAGAAAGACCGACAAGAGTTGGACAGAGAGAGATTGACAGACGGAGGGAACAGACGGTGGGGGAGACAGGAGGAGGAAACAAGTGAGTCAGATGGAGAGACAACCGGTGAAGGGAGACAGTGTGAGAGAGAGAGAGAGAGAGAGAGAGACAGACGAGGAAACAGACGGGCAGACTGATGCGGAGACAAAGCGAGAGAGACAGATGGTGTTGAGACAGAAGGAATGACACACAGAGAGCGAGATGGACGGTGGTGGGGGATACAGACGGGGCTGAGAAACCGGGGATACAGATGTAGGGAGACACATAGTGAGACAGACGGAGTGGAAAGAGAGAGATTGAGACAGACGGAAGGGAGAGTGAGAGGAGAGACATTAGAGGAGAAGGAAAGAGATCAGACGGGTTTGATACAGCAAAGATAGACAGGCGGGAAGAGAGACGGGGTAGACAGACGGGGAGAGAGATGGGGAGACAGACCAACGGGGGAGACTGAAGGGGGAGACCGACGCTGGAGAGGCAGAGAGAGCGGGAGACAGAACCCGGGGCAGGATAAGGATGGGGAGAGAGATTGATGGACTAAAGGGAGTACACAGAATGGGGGAGACAGAGAGAGACAGCTGGGGGAGAGACAGACTGGGATAACAGAGGAAAAGTGACATAATGTGGAGACAGAGAGAGAGAGAGAGACATACTGTGGAGATAGAGAGAGAGAGAGAGGGAGCGAGAGGGAAAGTGACAGACTGTGGAGACAGAGAGAGAGAGAGAGAGAGAGACTGTGGAGACAGAGAGCGAGAGAGAGAGAGTCTGTGGAGACAGGGAAAGTGACAGAATGTGGAGACATAAAGAGAGAGAGAGAGAATGTGGAGACAGAGAGAGAGAGAGAGAGACTGTGGAGACAGAGAGAGAGAGAGAGAGAGAGACAGACTGGGGGAGACAGAGAGAGACAGCTGGGGAGAGACAGATTGTGAAGACAGAGAGAAAGAGACAGAAAGTGGAGACAGAGAGAGAGAGCGAGAGAGAATGTGGAGACAGAGAGAGTGCGGCAGACGAGGAAACAAGGAGAGAGAGATAGACGAGGTATACAGATGTGCAGAGACAGAGAGAGAGAGAGCAGGGGTAACTGATGGGGTGGAGACAGACGAGGAGGACTGGTGAGGGAGTCAGAGAGTAAGAGAGAGACTGGGGGAGAGAGATGGGGAGGAGACAAATTGTGGGTGACACAGAGAGAGACAGATGGGGGAGACAGACAGGAGGAGGCAGAAGGGAAGACAGACGGAAGGGAGACAAAGCGTGAGGGAGATGAGGGACAGACGGGAGAAAGAAAGAGATCAGATGGGGTTGAGACCGATAGAGATAGACAGACGGCGATACAGACGGTGGGGGGAGAGAAGGAAAGACAGACCAGCAGGGTAGACTGATGGAGGGAGACAGACGGGGTGAAACAGAGAGAGAGAGAAAGATGGGGCAGACAGATGGCGGAGAGACAGATAGAGAACAGACGGGGTGATGACACAAAGGGAGCGGCAGACATGGTGAGAAAGACGCGGGAGAGAAAGAAAGAGCGAGAGACAGACCCGGGGTGGTTTAGAGACGGGGGAGAGACATTGATGAAGATAGATAGGGTTACACAAACGGGGCAGACAGAGAGCGAGACAGACGGGGAGAAGGGGAGACAGACGGAGAAGACGGAGATAGAGAAAGAGACAAACACGAGAGACAGGTAAAAAGACAGACTGGGTGATTCAGACGGGGAGACAGATGGGTAGACACAGAGATGAATAGACAGATGGAGCGACAAAGAGAGAGACAGACTGACACGGAGACAGACAGCTCGGCGACGGATGGGGAGAGAGACGCGGATAAAGGTGAGGGAGACAGGCGGGGTAGACAGCGAGAGAGAGAGACAAAAGCAGCAGACACAGAAAGAGACGGACTTGGGAGTCACAGTCTCAGAATAAGGCATCGGCCATTTAAGACTGAGATGAGGAGAAATTTCTTCATACAGAAGGTGGTGAATCTTTGGAATTTTCTACCCCAGTGGGCTGTGGAGGCTCAGTCGTTGAGTATATTCAAGACAGAGATCGATATATTTTTGAATATTAATGCTATCAAGGGTAATGGGGATAATGCAGGAAAGTGGAGATGAGGTAAAAGATCAGCCATGATCTTATTTAAGGGCGGAGCAGGCTCGAAGGGCGAAATGACCAACTCCTGCTCCTATTTCTTATGTTCTTATGAACAAGGGAGACAGGTGTGAAAAATAATTTTAAAAGCGAATGAAATGTTGGCCTTCACCTCAATGGGACCGGAATACAAAAGGTTGGCAGTTTCCTTACAGTTCTTTGGTCTCTGATTACTCCCCATCTGGAGCATTGCCTTCAATTCTGGACAATTCACCTCAGCAAGAATATATTGGTCTCGGAGCGGGTGCAGCGTAGATTTGGCAGAATGATACCACGGCTTAGAGGGTTAAATGATGAGAACAGATTGTACGGACTAGGCTTGTATTACCTCGAATATAGAAGTGGAATAAAGGGTGATCTAATGGAGGATTTGAAGATAATTAAAGGAGTTGATATGTTAGATAGAGAAACTATCTCCCCTGGTGAGTGAGTCCAGAACAAGGGGACATAAACTTAAATATAGAGCTAGGCAATTCAGGGGTAATGCTGGGCAGCATTTCTTCACACAAAGGGTAGTGGAAATTTGCAACCGTCTCCCCCTAAAATGCTGTTGAAGCTGGGGCTCAATTGAAAATGTCAAAACTTAGATTGATAGATTTATGTTCGGCAGGTTATTAAGGGATATAGAGTTAAGATACAGATCAGCCATGATGTAATTGAATTGGGAACTGGCTGGACGGGCTGAATGGCATTCTCCTGTTTCTGTAAATGTAGACAACTACTTAACATCAGAGGAGGAAGGCAAACAATCCCATCACTGCGCATCACCCACACATCCTCTTCTCTGGGTCGTAGCCATATGGAAACCTCTTGTTGTATTCTAGCACATCAAGGATATGCAACCTCAGTGAAGCCCAGGGGCTTTGCCAAACACTGTTTCATCAAAGTGAGGCCCCTTTAAGGGAACGGGTCAAACCGTGAGTTCATAGAGCAAGCCTCACCCTCACACTGAGCATCACAGTGAGATCAGACATCACAATCAGGTTGTAAACTGGGCAGTTTGAGGCAGGAGGCTGCACAACCAGTTTAATTGAAGGGAAGGGAACGGCACTGACTGTGACTAACTGGCTGATCTATTTTGGGTGATTGTGGTCAGTTGAATATCGAAACCGGTTTACTTTTTGAAGGGAGTGTTAGCAATGGAAATATCGCTCGCCAGCTGACACTCAGAAGGTTGTTGCTGTAGCAGGTTTGTTTAGAGCTGAAGTTCCAGCCACATAATTCCCTGTGGAGGATCACAGTGAGTAACATTAAATCCGCTGTAGTGACCGTGCAGATATAATGGCATAAGACCTGGAAACTTAACTGACGAAGGTCAGAGCATGTGTTGGCAGGGTGTGGGAGAGTGGGAGGAGCTGAGTGTGGGGAAAAAGTGGGTGGGGCTGGCGGGAGAGAGTAGGGGGGCGGGGAGAGTGGGAGGGGCTTGATGGGGATATACTGGGAGGGGCTGGCTGGGGTTTGAGTGGAAGTTGCTGGGTGGTGTTACGTGGGAGGGTCTGGGTGGGGGAGAGTGGGATAGTTGGGTCGGGAGATTGGGAGGGTTTGGGTAGGGTTAGACTGCGGGGGGCAGGGTGGGATGAGAGTGGGATAGGCTAGTGGGGGAGAGTGTGATGGGCTGGGAGGGTTAGATTGGGAGGGGCTGTGTGGGGAAGAGTGGGAGGGTTTGTGTGGGGTGGGAGTGGGAGGGCCTGGTTGGGGAAGATTGGGTGGGACTGTGTGGGGAAGAGTGGGAGCGGCTGGGTGGGGAAGCATGGGAGAGGATGGCTGGGGTTGCGTGGAAGGGGTTTTTGGGGCAGAATTGGGAGGGGCTCAGTGGAGTTAGATTGGGATGTTTTGTGTGGGGATGGAGTGGGTGGGGCTGGGTGGGGGGGGGAATGGGAGGGGCTGGGTGGGGAAGAGTGGGAGGGGCTGTTTGGGGAAGAGTGGGAGGGGCTGTTTGTGGGGAGAGTGGGAGGGACTGGGTGGGGAAGAGTGGGAGGGGCTGGGCGTGGTGAGAGTGGGAGGGGCTGGGCGTGGGGAGAGTGGGAAGGGCTGGGTGGGGCGAGTGGGAGGGGCTGGGTTTGGGGTTATAGTACGAGGGGCTGCGTGTGGGGAGGGTACGAGTGGCTGTGTGGGTTTGAGTGGGAGGGGCTGGGTCTGGTTATAGTAGCAGGGGCTGGGTGGGATTAGAGTGGGAGGGGCAGCGTGTGGTTAGAGAGGGAGGTGCTGGGTGGGCTGAGAGTGGGAGGGCCTGGTTGGCGTTAGAGTGGGAGGGGCTGCGTGTGTATGGAGTGTTGGGTTCTGTGTGGGTTTGGTGTGAGAGTGGCTTTTTGGTGTTGTAGTGGGTGGGGTTGGATGAGGTTGGAGTTTGAGTGGCTGCGTGGGAAAATTGGGGGCGCTGGGTTGGGTAGAGTGGTATTGACTGGGTGAGGTAGGAGTGCATGGGGCTGTGTGGGGTTGGAGTGGGTGAGTATGTGTGGGGTTAGAGTAGAAGGGGCTGGGTGATTTTGGAGTGGGAGAGATAGGTTGAGAAAGAGTGGGAGGGGCTGGGTGGGGTTAGATTGGCAGGGTCTGTGTGGGGTTGGAGCGGGAGGGGCTGGGTGGGGTTAGGGTGACAGGGGCTGGGTGTTGGAGAGTGGGTAGGACAGGATGTGTGAGGCTGGGAGGGGTTGGTTGGTGTTGCATTTGGCCGGGCTGGGTATAGTAAAAGTGGCAGGGGCTGGGTGGGGCAGAGTGGGTGCGGCTGGGTGGTGTTAGAGTGGCAGTTGCTGTGTGGTGGATAGTGGGTGGGTCAGGATGGGGGTTGGAGTGGGAGTGGCTGGTTTGGATTAGACTGGTAGAAGCTGGGTGTGGTAGAGTGGGAGTGACTGGGTGGGGGAGAGTGGGAGGGGCTGGGTGGGGTTAGATTGGGAGGGGCTGATGTGTTTTAAAGTGGAAGGGGCTTTGTGGGGGAGAGTGGGAGCGGTTGGGTGAGGGAGAATTATAGGGGCTCAGTGGGGGAGAGTGGAAGGTGCTGGTTGGGGGAAGAGTAGGAGGAGCTGGGTGTGAGGAGAGTAGGAGGAGCTGGGTGGTGTTGGAGAAGGAGGGACAGAGTGGAGGAGACTGAAAGGGGCTGAGGGAGAGTGGAAGGAGTTAAATGGGGTTGGAGTGGGAGGGGCTGTGTTGTGTTAGATTGAATGGGTTTGGTACGGAGGAGTGGGAGGGGAGGTGCGAGTAGAGTGGGTTGGGTGGTGTTGGAATGGGTAGGGCTGGGCGGGGTTGAAGTGCGAGGGGCTGGGTGGCGGAGATTGTGAGGGGTTGCCTAGTGTTAGAATGGGAGGGCCTATGAGAGGGCAAGAGGGAGGGGCTAGTTGGGGGAGAGTGGTAGGGGCTGGCTGGGGGAACAATGGGAGGGGTTGTGTGTGAGGAGAGTGGGAGGGGCTTGTTGGGGAAAGATTTGGAGGGGCTGGGTGAAAGGAGAGTGGGAGGATTTTTGTGGGGGAGAGTGGGAGTGGCTGGGAGGGGCTGTGTGGGATTGGCTGGGTGGGTTTAGAGTGGCAGGGGCTGTATGGGGGAGAGTGGGAGTGATTGGATGGGGCAGAGTGGAAGGGCAAGGGTGTGGGAGAGTGGGAGTTGCCAGTGGGGGAGAGTGGGAGGGTCTAGCTGGGCGAAGAGTGGGTGGGCTGGTTGGACTTATAGTGGAAGGTGCTGGGCGGGGGAGTGTGGGAGAGGCTGGGTGAGGGAGAGTGGCAGGGGTTGCATGGTGTTAAAGTGGGAGTGGCTGTGATGGGGATGCGAGGGAGGGGAAGGGCAGGGTTAGAGTGGGAGTGGCTGGGTGGGATTAGAGTGGGAGGGGCAGCGTGTGGTTAGAGAGAGAGGTGCTGGGTGGGCTGAGAGTGGGATCCCGCTTGGATTCCTGCTGCTGGTGAGAATATCCATTATATTTAGGACTGAAAATGAATGCAACTGCATAATACAGATACTGCAATCTTGGCGTGCAATAATTACAGGCAATTGTATTAAAAATGTACGGATGTAATATGCAAATGCTAAGATAATAAATACAAGTGCACTGCAGTTATAAAGATAACGGGGCTGTAAGAAGTGTTTTGAAGATTGTGCTTTCTACAGTATTGTTGAAATATACAAATTCTAGCTCATTGAAAGGAAGATTTTCCAAATAACATTGCAAAGAATGGACACTAATTAAATTAAATAGTTATCAGTGGCCAGATCATATCCCACTAACTACATTTATTGGCATCATACTAACGCGACTTATCCAACAGGCAAAGAGCTGCCGAATGTGTTTGTAAAGTATCTGAACAAAAATGGAAGAGATTTATCCTGGTACTTATTAACCTGTTGGTTTCCAACTTTTGCAGATAATATTAGCAGAGAAAATATGAAAGGATTTTCTTAAGCTCAGTACTTCAGTTACAATCAGCTAGGATTGTTTATCCAGGAACTCCCAGGGCCACCAATATTACACTGCTCCCGCCTCAGTCCAGGAATCTAATTCTCTGGGCCACCAATATTACACTGCTCCCGCCTCAGTCCAGGAATGTCATTCTCTGGGCAACCTAGATTACACTGCTGCGATAGCAAAATACTGCGGATGCTGGAAATCCGAAATAACAACAGAAAACGCTGGAAAAACTCAGCAGGCCAGGCAACATCCGTGGAGAGAGAAAGAGAGTTAACGTTTCAGGTCGAAACCCTTCGTCGGATTACACTGCTCCCGCCTCAGTCCAGGAATGTCATTCTCTGGGCCACCTAGATTACACTGCTCCCCCCATAGTCTTGAAAATGTCTCCTTTTCAAGTATTTAGCGAATTACCTTTTGAAAGTTTCTATTAAGAAAGAAAGACTTGCATTTATAGAGCGCCTTTCACCACCTTGGGATGTCCCAAAGCACTTTACAGCCAAAGAAATACTTTTGAAGTGCTGTCCGTGTTATACTGTAGGAAACACGGCAGCCAGTTTGTGCCCAGCAAGTTCCCACAAACAACATTGCAATAACGACCAGTTGATCTATTTTAGTAATAATAATTGAGATAAATATTGGCCGGAACACTGGGGAAAACTCCGCTGCTCTTCTTCGAATGGTGCCATGGGATCTTTTACATCCACCTGAGAGAGAGCAGACTCGGCCTCGGTTTAACGTCGCATCCGAAAGACAGCCCCTCCAACAATACAGTGCTCCCTCAGTACTGTCCCTCCGACAGTGCAGTGCTCCCTCAGCACTGGCAGATGGCTCGCATCCCAGGTTGCTATGGGAATTTGGGGAGGAGATTGCGGAAGGGCTTGCCATAATTTTCCAATCTTCCCTAGATGCGGGGAGGTTCCTCAGGATTTGAAAGTGGCAAATTTGACAGCATTGTTCAAGAAAGGGTGTAAGGACAATCCTAGTAACTACAGCCCGGTCAGTTTAACATCAGTGATGGGTAAACCTTTAGTAACAATAATCAAGGAAAAAAGTAACGGGCACGTGGAGAGGTTTAAGCTAATTAAGGAGAGCCAACACAGATTTGTAAAAGGCAGATCCTGTTTGACTAATCTAATTGAATGTTTTGATGAAGAAACAGAGAGGATTGATGAAGGGAATGCAATGGATATTTTCTACATGGATTTTCGGAAGGCGTTTGACAAAGTAGAACATAGAAGGCTGGTTAACAAAATTGAGGCTCATGCAATAGGTGTGTCAGTGGCAGCTTGGATAAGGAATTGGCTTAAGGACAGAAAACAGCGAGTTGTGGTAAATGGCTGTTTTCAGACTGGCGGATGGTAGACAGTGGTGTTCCCCAAGGGTCAGTGCTGGGGCCAAGCTTTTTAGATATATATATATAAATAAATGAGCTGGATATTGGAATACAGAGAAGAATTTCTAAATTTGCCGATGACACAAAACTTGGGGGTGTGGCAAACAGTGAAGATGATACCAATCGACTGTAACAGGACATAGAAAGGCTAGCAGAATGGGCAGACAAGTGGCAGATGGAATTTAATACAGATAAGTGTGAGGTGATTGATTTTGGCAGAAGGGACAGGGAGAGGAAATATGCACTTAATGAAACAGTTTTAAAGAGTGGGCAGGGACAGAGGGACCTGGGAGTTAATGTGCATAGGTCCCTGAAGGTGGCAGGACATATTGAGAGAGTGGTTAGCAAAGCATTTGGGATCTTGGGCTTCATAAATAGAGGTATTGAGTACAAAAGTAGAGAAGTTATGCTGAACCTTTATAAAGTGCTGGTTAGCCACAACTGGAGTATTGTGTCCAGTTCTGGTCACCTCACCTTAGGCAGGATGTGAAGACCCTTGAGAGGGTGCAGAGGAGCTGTACAAGAATGGTTCCGGGGATGGGGAATCTTAGCTACAAGGACAGATTGGAGAAGCTGGATTTGTTTTCATTAGAGCAAAGGATGTTGAGGGGTGATTTGAAAGAGGTGTACACGATTATGACGGGTTTGGATAGGCTAGACGGGGAAAGGCTGTTCCCACTAGTTGATTGTACAAGGACTAGGGGACACAGATTTAAGGTTTTGCGCAAGAGATATGGGAGGATGGGAGGAAAAACGTTTTTATGCAGCGAGGGGTGAGGACCTGGAACTCGCTGCCGACAGAAGTGGTGGAAGCGGAGACACTCAATGTTTTCAAGGGGAGACTGGATAGGCACTTGAGGGAAATAAACTTGCAAGGCTACGGGGATAGATGGGGCTACAGGAGAGCGAGCCTGGCACAGCGAAAACCGATCTGGGAGGGTAAGAAATAGAAAGATTCAAAGCGTGACCTCATAGGAAAGCAGGGAAGCGATTGGCTGGTCAGTTTTTCTCTATTTTTCTTGGACATTGGTTTAAATTAAGAGCCGGGATTAAAAGCTAAACGTTCAAAACTTACGCATTTAATTAATTAAATACATTAGAGATGGCAGGGCAGGCGATGTGTTACTGCTGCAACATATAGGAGCTGGTGGACACCATTGAGGTGCACGGCGACCACATTTGCAGTAAGTGTTGGTTGCTCGAGGAACTTCGGCTCCGTGTTGATGAGCTGGAGTCCGAGCTTCAAATACTGCGAAACATCAGGGAGGGGGAGAGTTACCTGGATGCTGTGTTCTAGGAGGCAGTCACACCCCTTAGATTAATTAATTCAAGTTTGTTCCGTGGTCAAGGACAGGTGGGTGTGACTGTGAGCGAGGCAGGTATGGGGAAACAGGGGGTAGCGGTGGAGGAGCCTCAGCCCTTGCTCTTGGCCAACAAATACGAGGTTCTTACTCTCTGTGTGTGGGTGAGAGCAGGAACTGCAGTGAGGATGAGCAAACTGACCACAGCACCGTGGTACAGGTAACCATTCAAGTGGGGGGAACAAAAAGACATGTGTTAGTGGTAGGGGACAGTATAGTTAGAGGGATAGACACTGTTCTCTGCAGCCAAGAGCGTGAGTCCTGAAGGTTGTGTTGCCTGTCCGGTGCCAGGGTAAAGGACATCTCCTCTGGGTTGGGGAGGAACTTAAAGTGGGAGGGGAAAGATCCTGTTGTCGTGGTCCATGTCTGTACCGAAGACATAGGTAGGACAAAGGAAGAGGTTCTGCTTAGGGAGTATGAGCAGCTAAGGACTAATTTAAAAGCAGAACCACAAAGGGAATAATCTCTGGATTACTACCTGAGCCACGTGCAAATTGGCATAGGGTGAATAAGATCAGAGAGATGAACGAGTGGCTCATAGATTGGTGTGGGAGAAATGAGTTTCGATTCTTGGGGCACTGGCAGCAGTACTGGGTTAAGAGGGAGCTGTTCCGTCAGGACGAAAACCATTTCTCCCACACCAATCTTCCAGCCACTCGAAGAGTTCTTAGAATGTATGCGGGTTGGTTTCTTGGAACAATACGTTGTGGAACCAACAAGTCCGCAGACTATTTTAGATCTGGTTATGTGCAACGAGGCTTGATTAATTAATGATCTAGAAGTGAAAGATCCTCTTGGGAAGAGTGATGATAGAATGGTAAAATTTCAAATTCAGTTTGAGGGTGAGAAAGCTAGGTCTCAAACTAGTGCCCTGAAATTAAATAAAGGTAATTACAAAGGTATGAAGGCAGACTTGGTTAATGTGGACAGGGACAATATATGATAGGGTAAGACTGTAGAAAAGCAGTGGCAAAGGAGATATTTCATAACTCTGAGCAAAGATATATTCCAGTGAGAAGGAAAGCCTCTAAGAGAAGGATGAAACATCCGTGGCTAACTAAGGAAGTAAAGGATGGTATCAAATTGAAAACAAAGGCTTACAATGTTGTGAAGAATCGTGGTAGGCCAGAGGATTGGGAAATTTTAAAAACCAGCAAAGACAACTAAAACAATGATAGAGAGCGAGAAGGTAGCTTATGAGAGTAAGATGCAAGAAATATAACAACAGACAGTAAGAGCTTCTACAGGTATATAAAAAGGAATAGAGTAGCTAAAGTAATCGCTGGTCCCCTAGAGGATTCGACTGGCGAATTAATAATCGGAAACAATGAAATGGCGGAGACTTTTTAACAAATATTTTGTTTCGGTCTTCAAGGCAGAAGACACTAAAAGATTCCCAATAATTGATAATCAAGGGGCTATTCGGGCGGGCGGCGGGGGGGGACGGACGTAAAATAATCACTACCACTAGCGAAAAAGTACTAGGCAAACTAATGGGATTAAAGGTGGACAAGTCCCCTGGACCCGATGGCCTGCATCCTAGGGTCTTAAAAGAGGTGGCTGCAGAGACATTGAATCCATTGGTTGCAATCTACCAAAATTCCCTGGATTCTGGAGAGGTCCCAGCGGACTGGAAAACCTCAAATCTAACACCCCTATATAAGAAAGGAGGGAGACAGAAAGTAGGGATCTATAGACCAGTTAGCCTAACATCTATCATTGGGAAAATGCTGGAGTCCATCATTAAGGAAGTGCTAGCAGGACATTTAGAAAATCACAATATAATCAAGCAGAGCCAGCATGGTTTTATGAAAGGGAAATCATGTTTGACAAATTTGCTGGAAATCTTTGAGTATGTAATGAGTAGGGTGGATAAAGGGGAACCAGCAGATGTCGTGTATTTGGAGTTCCAAAAGCCATTCGATAAGTTGCCACGTAAAATGTTACTGCACAAGAAAAGAGCTCACGGGGTTGGGGGTAATATATTAGATTGGATAGAGAATTGGCTAACTAACAGAAAACAGAGAGTCGGGATAAATGTGTCAGTTTCAGGTTGGCAAACGGTAACTAGTGGGGTGCCGACGGGATCAGTGCAGGGGCTTCAACTATTTGCAATCAATATTAATGACTTTGATGAAGGGACCGAGTGTAATGTAGCCAAATTTGCTGATGATACAAAGATAGGTGGGAAAGCAAATTGTGTGGAGGACACAAAGAATCTCCAAAGGGATATAAATAGGCTAAGTGAGTGGGCAAAAATCTGGCATATGGAGTATAATGTGGGAAAATGCGAGGTTATCCACTTTGGTAGGAAAAATAAAAAAGCAAATTATTATTTAAATGGAGAGAGATTACAAAATGCTGAGGTACAGAGTGATCTGGGGGTCCTTGTACATGAATCACCAAAAGTTAGCATGCAGGTACAGCAAATATTTAGGAAGGCAAATGGAGTGTTGGCCTTTATTGCAAAGGGAATGGAATATAAAAGTATGGAATTCCCGTTACAACTCTACATGGCTTGGGTGAGACCACATCTGGGGTGCTCCGTGCAGTTTTGGTCTCCTTATTTAAGGAAGGATATACTTGCATTAGAGGCTGTCCAGAGAAGGTTCATGAGGTTGATTCCGGAGATGAAGGGGTTCTCTTATGAAGAAAGGTTGAGCAGGTTGGTTCTATACTCATTGGAGTTTAGAAGAATGAGAGGGGATCTTATTGAAACATACAAGATTTTGAAGGGGCTTGACAGGGTAGATGCAAAGAGGATGTTTCCCCTCGTGGGGGAATCTAGAACTAGGGGGCAAAATTTCAGAATAAGGTGTCGCCCATTTAAAACGGAAATGAGGAAGAATTTCTTCTCTCAGATGTTCGTGAATTTTTTGGAATTCTGTTCCCCAGAGAGCTGTGGAGGCTGAGTCATTGAATATATTTAAGGTGGAGATAGACAGATTTTTGAACAATAAGGGAGTCAAGGGTTATGGGGAGCGGGCAGTGAAGTGGAGTTGAGGCCAAGATCAGATCAGCCATGATCGTATTGAATGGCGGAGCAGGCTCGAGGGGCCAAATGACCTACTCCTGCTCCTACATCTTACGTCTTATGTTCTTATGAGGGGGACGGACTGGATTTCTCTACAGAGAGCCTGCAAGTACTCGATGGGCCGAATGGACGCCTTTCTGTGCTGTATGACTCCATGAATCTATACCCTTCGAACAGTGCAGCGCTCCCTCAGGACTGCCCCTCTGACAATAAAGAGCTCCCTCAGTACTGCTCCTCTGACAGTGCAGCACTCCCTCAGTACTGCTCCTCCGACAGTGCAGCGCTCCCTCAGTACTGCCCCTCCGACAGAGAAGCGCTCCCTCAGTACTGCCCCTCCGACAGTGCAGTGCTCCCTCAGTACTGCCCCTCCGACAGAGAAGCGCTCCCTCAGTACTGACCCTCCGAAAGTGCAGCGCTCCCTCAGTACTGACCCTCCGACAGTGCAGCGCTCCTTCAGTACTGAACCTCCGACAGTGCAGCGCTCCCTCAGTACTGACCCTCTGACAGTGCAGTGCTCCCTCAGTACTGCCCCTCCGACAGTGCAGTGCTCCCTCACTACTGACTCTCCGACAGTGCAGCACTTCGTCAGTACTGCCCCTCTGACAGTGCAGTGCTCCCTCTGTACTGCCCCTCCGACAGTGCAGTGCTCCCTCACTACTGACTCTCCGACAGTGCAGTGCTCCCGCAGAACTGCCACTCAGACAGTGCAGCGCTCCCTCTGTACTGCCCATCCGACAGTGCAGCGCTACCTCAGTACTGACCCTCCGACAGTGCAGCGCTCCCTCAGTACTACACTTGAGTCTGAGCCTAGATTTTTGTACTCACGTTAAAAATGCATACGGTATCCTTGGCTTTATTAATAGACATGATGTGGAGATGCCGGTGCTGGACTGGGGTGGACAAATGTGAGAAGTCTTACAACACCAGGTTATAGTCCAACAGCTTTATTTCAAATCACAAGCTTTTGGAGCGCTGCTCCTTCGTCAGTGAAGTGAAGAGATGCATATAGGCACAGCATATATAGTCAGAGAACACTGCCAGGTGACTACAGTTAATCTTTCTAACTGCCCTTTATCACACCTCGGCAGAGAGATAATCACAGCAATCACAGGTGTGGATGGTGTCCAAACAGGTCAGTCAGGAAAACATTACATCAAAGACAATGAGGTGGGGTCACAAGGGGTCAAATGTGGCAGATGCTGGGGTCTGGATGTAAAACAAAAAACTTTTTTTGCTGGAAATCACACTAAGGGGCACAATGGACATGATCTTCACCGCGCGTCAACTACAAGTGAAACGCAGGGAACAGCAACAACCGCTGTATATGGCCTTCTTTGACCTCACAAAGGCCTTTGAAGCTGTCAACCATGAGGGATTACGGAGTGTCCTCCTCAAATTCAGCTGCCATCAAAAGTTTGTCACCATCCTCTGCCTGCTTCACAATGACATGCAGGACATGATACTGACCAACGGATCCACCACAGACCCAATTCACATACGGATCAGGGTCCAGCAAGGCTGTGTCATCGCACCAACGCTCTTCTCGATCTTCCTTGCTGCAATGCTCCATCTCACCCTCAGTAAGCTCCCCGCTGGAGTGGTGCTAATCTACAGAACAAACGAGAAACGGTACAACCTCCATCACCCTCCAGTCCAGATCCAAGGTCGTCCCATCCCCTGTCGTCCAATTACAGTATGCAGACGACGCTTGCGTCTGCGCACACTCTGAGGTCGAACTGCTAACAATCGTCAACACCTTCAACAAAGCGTACGAGAGCATGGGCCTTACACTAAACATCCGTAAGACAAAGGTCCTCTACCAGCCTGCCCCCACCACACAGTACTGCCCAGCAATTATCAAAATCCATGACGAGCCTTTGGACAACATGGACCACTTTCCATACCTCGGGAGCCTACTGTCAACAAGGGCAGACGTCGATGACGAAGTCCAACACCACCTTCAGTGTGCAAGTGCAGCCTTCTGTCGCCTGAGGAAGAGAGTGTTTGAAGACCAGGACCTCACACCCGGCACTAAGCTCATGGTCTACAGAGCAGTAGTGATACCCTCCCTCCTGTATGCTTCAGATACATGGACCATATACAGCAGGCACCTCAAAGCACTGGAGAGGTACTACCAATGCTGCCTCCGCAAGATACTGCAAATCCATTGGCAGGATAGGCGCACTAACGTCAGTGTTCTCACTCAGGCCAACATCCCCAGCATCGAAGCATTGACCACGCTCGATCAACTCCGATGGACGGGTCACATCGTCTTCAAGCCCGATACAAGACTCCCAAAACAAGCGCTCTACTCGGTGCTCCGACAAGGCAAGAGAGCCCCAGGTGGGTGGAGGAAACGCTTCAAGGACACCCTCAAAGCCCCACCTACACCTGGGAATCCCTGGCCCAAGACCACACAAAGTGGAGGAGAAGCATCCGGGAGGGCGCCAAACACCTTGAGTCATTTCGCTGGGAGCAAGCGGAAGCCAAGCGCAAACAGCGGAAGGAGCGCACATCAACCCAAGAACCCCACCCACCTACCCCTTCAACCACCGTCTGCCCCACCTGTGACAGAGACTGTAGGACCCGGATTGGACTCATCAGTCACCTGAGAACTAATTTTTAATGTGGAAGCAAGTCATCCTCAGTTCTGAGGGACTGCCTAAGGGAGAGAGTAAGATGAAGAGGTGTGGGAGGAGGCTCGTTTGGAGCATAAACACCGGCATGGAGCAGTTGGGCTGAATGGCCTGTTTCTGTGCTGTACATTCTATGTAATTTTTTTGGGGAGCAGTAGGCCCCGTTTTGATCACAGGCCTTGCCTGATTTCAATCAGTGAATTAAAAATCATTGATTATATTCTTATTACATTATTCATATCTATTTATTCTCAGGATATCGCATCTAGAGGTAACCAAGACATGGATATGGGTTTCAGCAGAAGATGAGCTCAGGCAGGGGTGGGGACGGCCGAAGTTATGGAAGCAGAAATCACGATGGAGACTGACCGTGATGCCTCCCACAGTTCAATAGCAACACTCAGCACTGACCCCTAAGGAACTGCCAGAGGAATCAGGACCCCAGCGAGAGACAGAACCTAACAGGGTAAACACAAGGAGTTTCCCAGTAACAGGACTGACCAACACAAACACTGTCTCAGCTCAATGTTCAGGAATATGAGGCGTGAGGAATGACAACCATCATAGTTTAAACTGCTACCCTGGGAGGTACAGCACGGGTTAGATACAGAGTAATGCTCCCTCTACACTGTCCCATCAAACACTCCCAGGGCAGGTACAGCACGGGTTAGATACAGAGCAAATGCCCCTCTACACTTTCCCATCAAACACTCCCAGGGCAGGTACAGCACAGATTAGATAGAGAGTAAGGCTCACTCTACACAGTCCCAAACATTCCCAGGTAGTTACAGCACGGGTTAGATACAGAGGTAAGGTCTCTCTACACTGTCCCATCAATCACTCCCAGGGCAGGTACAGCACTGGTTAGACACAGAGTAAATCTCCCTCTGCACTGTCCCATCAAACACTCCCAGGGCAGGTACAGCACAGATTAGATACAGAGTAAAGCTCCCTCTACACTGTCCCATCAAACAAAACCAGGGCAGGTACAGCATGTGTTAGATACAGAGTAAAGCTCCTCTACTCTGTCCCATCAAACACTCCCGGGGCAGGTACAGCACGGGTGAGATACAGATTAAAGCTCCCTCGACACTATCCCATCAAACACTCCCAGGGCAGGTACAGCACGGGTTAGATACAGAGTAAAGCTCCCTCTACACTGTCCCATCAAACACTCCCGGGGCAGGTAAAGCACAGGGTTAGATGCAGAGTAAAGTTCCCACTACACTGTTCCATCTAACACTCCCAGGGCAGGTACAGCACTGGTTCGATGCAGAGTAAAGTTCCTTCTACACTGTCCCAACAAACACTCCCGGGGCAGGTACAGCACGGGTTAGATACAGAGTAAAGCTCCCTCTACACTGATCCCATTCCTTTAATTCACTCGGATCTGATCCCATTATTTAATTCACTCGGATCTGATCCTAGTCCTTTAATTCACTCGGATCTGATCCCATTCCATTAATTCATTGCGATTTCATCACAAATCTTTAATTCAGAAGAATCTGAACCCATTCCTTTAATCAACTGGGTTATTATCCCAATCCTTTATTTCATGGGATCCGATCCCATTCCTTTAATTCACCGGGATCCGACCACATTCCTTTAATTCACTAGAATCGACCTCATTCCTTTAATTAACTGGGATCCGACCACATTCCTTTAATTTACTGGGATTGAGTCCCAATCCTTTAATTCACTGGGTTCGGACACCATCCCACTGTCCCCCCACTCAGCCTCGCCTACTCACACTCACCCTGTCCCTCCCAGACTCCCCCACCCTGCCCCTCACCCTCTCCCCCACACAAACCCTCCGACTCTCCTTACACAGCCTCTCCCACTCTCTCCCACCCAACCCCTCCCACTAAAACCCCATCCAGCCCCTCCCACTCTCGCTCACACAGCCCATGCCACTCTAACCCCACCCAGACACTCCCACTCTCCCCTACCCAACACAACCCACTCTCCCCCACCCAGCCATTCCCACTCTTCCCCACCCAGCCCCTGCCACTCTAACCCCACACAGACACTCCCACTCTCCCCTACCCAACACCACCCACTCCAACCCAAAACAGCCCCTCCCTCTCTCCCCCTCACTGTCGCTCCCACTCTACCACCACGCAGGACCTCCCAATCTCCTCCATCCAGCCCTTCCAACTCGAATACCAACCAGCCCCTCCCACTCCAAGCCCACCCAGCCCTACACACTCCAAACCCAACCAACAACTTCCCACTTTCCCACACCCAGCCCCTCCCACTCTTCCCCACCCAACCCCTTCCACTCTCCCCCACCCAGACCCTCCCACGCGCCCCAGCCCAAACCCTCCCACTCTCCGCACACCCAGCCTCTCCAACTCTCCCCCATGCATGCCTACCACTATAACCCAACGCAGCGCCTTCCACTCCAACACCACACAGTCCCTACAACTCTCTCCTACCCAGCACCTCCCACTCTCCCCCACCCAGCTCCTCCCACTCTTCCCCACCCAGCCCATCCCACTCTCCCCCACCCAGCCCCTCCCACACAAACCCTGCCCAGCCCCTAAACTCCATCCCCACATAGTCCCTCCCACTCTCACCCCACCCAGCACCTCCAACTCTCCCCCACCCAGCACCTCCCACTCTCTCCCACCCAGCACCTCCCACTCTCCCCCACCCAGCCCAACCCACTCTTTCTCCACCCAGCCCCTCCCACTCTCACCCCACCCAGCACCTCCTACTATAATAAATAATAATAACGCATGGATGAACTACAACAATTGTACATCCCGGTCTGGCGTAAAAATAAAAAAGGGAAGGTGGCTCAACCATGGCTAACAAGGGAAATCAGGGATAGTATTAAAACCAAGGAAGTTGCATACAAATTGGCCAGAAGTAGCAGCAAACCCGGGGACTGGGAGAACTTCAAAACTCAGCAAAGGAGGACGAAGGGTTTGATTAGGGCAGGGAAAATAAAATATGAAAGGAAGCTTGCAGAGAACATTAAAATGGACTGCAAAAGCTTCTATAAATATGTAAAAAGAAAGAGGTTAGTAAAAACAAACGTAGGTCCCCTGCAGTCGGAAACAGGGCAAGTCGTAATGGGGAACAAGGAAATGGCAGATCAATTGAACAAGTACTTTGGTTCGGTGTTTACTGTGGAGGACACACACAACCTGCCGGAAATAAAAGGGGTCAGAGGATCTGGTAAGAGGGAGGAGCTGAGGGAAATCCTTATTAGTCGGGAAAAGGTATTGGGGAAATTGATGGGACTGAAGGCTGAAAAATCCCCGGGGCCTGATGGTCTGCATCCCAGAGTACTTAAGGAGGTGGCCTTGGAAATAGTGGATGCATTGACGATCATTTTCCAACATTCCTTAGACTCTGGATCAGTTCCGATGGAGTGGAGGGTGGCCAATGTAACCCCTCTTTTTAAAAAAGGAGGGAGGGAGAAAGCAGGGAATTATAGACCGGTCAGCCTGACATCGGTCGTGGGTAAAATGATGGAAGCAATTATTAAAGATGTCATAACAGACCATTTGGAAAGTGGCGACATGATAGGTCCAAGTCAGCATGGATTTGTGAAAGGGAAATCATGCTTGACAAATCTTCTGGAATTTTTTGAGGATGTTTCCAATAGGGTGGACAGGGGGGAACCAGTAGATGTGGTGTATTTGGACTTTCAGAAGGCCTTCGACAAGGTCCCACACAAGAGATTGGTGAGCAAAGTTAAAGCACATGGGATTGGGGTAATGTGTTGACGTGGATTGAGAACTGGTTGGCACACAGGAAACAAAGAGTAGGAGTAAATGGGTACTTTTCAGAATGGCAGGCAGTGACCAGCGGGGTACCGCAGGGTTCGGTGCTGGGACCCCAGCTGTTTACATTATATATTAATGATTTGGACGAAGGGATTAAATGTAATATCTCCAAATTTGCGGATGACACTAAATTGGGAGGCAGTGTGAACAATGAGGAGGATGCTAGGAGGCTACAGAGTGACTTGGACAGGTTGGGTGAATGGGCAAATGTATGGCAGATGAAGTACAATGTGGATAAATGTGAGGTTATCCACTTTGGTGGTAAAAATAGAGAGGCGGACTATTACCTGAATGGTGGCAGATTAGGGAAAGGGGACGTGCAACGAGACCTGGGCGTCATGGTACATCAGTCACTGAAGGTGGGAATGCAAGTGCAGCAGGCAGTCAAGAAATCAAACGGAATGATGGCCTTCATAGTAAGGGGATTTGAGTACAGGAGTAGGGAGGTGATGCTGCAGTTGTACAGGGCCTTGGTGAGGCCACACCTGGAGTATTGTGCGCAGTTTTGGTCTCCTAACTTAAGGAAGGACATTCTTGCTATTGAGGGAGTGCAGCGAAGGTTCACTAGATTGATTCCTGGGATGGCCGGACTGACATATCAAGAAAGATTGGGTCAACTGAACTTGTATCCTCTGGAGTTCAGAAGAATGAGGGGGGATCTTATAGAGACATTTAAAATCCTGACTGGTTTAGACAAATTAGATGCGGGCAGAATGTTCCCAATGTTAGGGAAAACTAGAACCAGGGGTCACAGTCTAAGGATTAAGGGGAAGCCATTTAAGACTGAGCCGAGGAGGAACTTCTTCACCCAGAGAGTGGTGAATCTATGGAATTCTCTTCCACAGAAGTTTGTTGAGGCCAGTTCGCTAAATATATTCAAAAGGGAGTTAGATATAACACTCACAACTAGGGGGTTAAGGGGTATGGCGAGAAAGCAGGAATGGGGTACTGAGGTAGCATGTTCAGCCATGAACGCATTGAATGGCGGTGCAGGCTCGAAGGACCGAATGGTCTACTCCTGTATCTATTTTCTATGTTTCTATATTTCTATGTTTCTAAAACACAGTTCCCCCCACTCTCCCAACACAGAGACTCTGCTACACTAAACCCCACCTTGCCCCTGCCACTTTCACCCAAAGCAGTCTCTCCCAATCGCCCAACACATAGAAACTCGTGCACTAACACCACCCAGCCCCTCCCATTCTCACCCACCAGTCCCTTCCGTTCTAACCACAGCCAGCCCCTCCTAATATAACCAAAGCAGACGCTCCCACTAACCACCCACCCAGTCACTCCCACTCTCCCCCCACACAGACCCTCCCACTCTAACACCACACAGTAGATCCCACACTCCCCCCAGCCAGCTCCTCCCACTCTACCCCAACCAGCCACTCTCACTCTCCCCCCACACAGTCCCTCCACTCTCCCCCCACCCATCCCATACAAATCTCCCGCACACATCCCCTCCCCACTCTAACCCCAAACAGCACCTTCAATTCTCCCCCCAACCAGCTCCTCCCACTCTCCCCCCACCCATCCAATACCACTCTAAACCAAGCTAGCCACTCTCACTCTCCCCACATCCAGCCCCTTCAACTCTCCCGCCAACCAGATCCTCCCACTCCAACCCCACTCGGACCCTCCCACTCTTCCTAACCCAGCCCCTCCTACTCACCTGCCAATCAGCCCCTCCCACTCTCGCCCCAACAGCCCCTCCCACTGCAACGTCACCCTGCCTCACCCACTCATCCCCACCCAGCCCCTCCCACTCTCCCCCACCCAGTCCCACCCACTTTTCCTCACCCAGCCCCTCCCACTCCAACACCAACTAGCCCCACACTCTTCAACCACACAATGCCCCTCCAACACCAACCCCATACAGACCCTCCCACTCTAACCCCACGCAGCCCCTCCCACTTCAACCCCACCCATCCCCTCCTAATCCAAACCCACCCAAACCCTCCCACTTTCCCGACCCATCCCCTCCCACTCTCCCCTACACAGCCCCTCCCACACTTCCCACCCAGTCACCCGCACTCTCCCAAAACCAATCCCCCCAATCTCCCCCACCCAGCCCATTCCACTCTCCACTACCCAGCCACCCCCACTCTCCCCCACCCAGCCCCTCCCACTCTTCCTACCCAGCCCCTCCCACTCTCCCCTCATTCCCTGCCACTCTTTCCCACCCAGCACCTCCCACACTTCCCACACAAAACCGCCTCCACTCCAACCCCAACCGGCCCCTCCCACTCCCCCCCCCCACCCAGCCCCTTGCACCACAACCCCACACAAACCCTCCCACTCTAACCCCACGCAGCTCCTCCCAATTCAGCCCAACACAGCTCCTTCCATTCTACCCCACCCAGGCTCTTAAAATCTTCCCCACCAAGTCACTCCTGCTCTCCCCCACCCAGCTCCTCCTACGCTTTACCACCCAGCCCCTCCCACATTCCCCCATCCAGCCATCCCACTCTTTGCCACCCAGCCGCTTGCAATCTAACCCCACACTGCCCCTTCCACTCCAACATCACCTAGCCTCCCCACTTCAAGCACACCCAGCATCTCCCACCACAATCCCACATAGACCCACACACTCTACACCCATGCAGCCCCACCCACTCCAACACCACCCACTCTAACCCCAAGCTGCCCCTCCCAATCCAACCCCACCCAAACCCTCCCACTCTCCACACCCAGCCCCTCCCACTCTTCCGTACCCAGCCCCTCCCACTCTCCCCATCCAGTCTCCCCAATCTCCCCCACGCATCCACTCCCATTCTCCCTAACCCAGCCCTTCCCACTCTCCCCCACCCAGCCTTATCCACTCTCCCCACATCCAGACCCTCCAACTCTTCCTCACCCAGCCCATCCCACTCTCCCACCAACCATCCACTCCCACTCCAACCCCACACAAACCGTCCGACTCTAACCCCACGCAGCCACTCCCAATTATGCACCTTACAGCCACTTCCACTGTACCCCACCCATCCACTACATCTCTTCCCCACCAAGCCCCTTCCACTCTCCCACACCCAGCCCTTCCCACGCTTTCCCACCCAGCCCCTCCCACTCCAACCCAACAAAATCTCTCCCACTCTAACCACACGCAGCCCCTCCCAATTCTGCCCCACACAGCCACTTCCACTATTCCCTTCCCAGCCTCAACAACACTTCCACAACGAGCCCGTCCCACTCTCCCCAACCCAGCTCATCCCACGCATCCCCACGCAGCTCCTCCCACTTTCCCCCACCCAGCCCCTCCCACTCTTCACCACCCAGTCCTTGCAATCTAACAGCACCCTGCACTGTCCACTCCAACACCACCTAGGCACCACACTTCAAACACACCCAGCCTCTCCCACTCCTACCACACACAGACCCTCCCACCCCAACCCCACAGAGACCCTCCCACTCTAACCCCACCCAGCCCCACCCACTCCAAACCCACGCAGCCACTTCCAGTCCAACCAAACACAAAACCCTCCCACTCTCCCCCACCCAGCCCAACCCACCCTCCCCGACCCAGCCCCTCCCTTACACACCCCACCCAAACCCTCCCACTCTCCCCCACCCAGTCTCACCCACTCTTCCCCATTCAGCCGCTGGCACTCCAACTCCACCCAGCCCCAACCACTTAAACCCCACCCAGCCCCACCCACTCTCCACTAATCTAGCCCCTCCAACTCTCCTCAACCCATCCGCTTCCACTCACCCCACCCAGCCCCTTCCACTCTAAACTCACCCATCACCTACCACTCTCCCCACCCAACCCCTCACACTCTCTCCCCACCCAGCCCATCCCACTCTCCCCCCACCCAGCCCATCCCAGTCTAACCCGACACAAACCCTCCCAATCTCCCCCACCCTGTACCTTCCACTCTCCCCCACCCAGCACCTTCCACTCTAACAAAACCCAGCCGCTCCCACTCAACCCCCGCCCTGCCCCTTCAAATCTAACCACACCTCGCCCCTCCCAATCAACCCCCACCCAGCCACTGCCACTGTAACCCCATCCAGTCACTTCCAACCTCCCCCCCTTCCCACGTTCTCCCAATCAGCCTCTCCCATTTTTACCCCATACTCAGCTCCTCCCACTCTCCCACACCCTGCCCACACATGCTCTGACCGACGTCAGTTAAGTTTCCAGTTCTTGAGCCATTATATCTGCACGGTCACGACAGCGGATTTAAATTTACTCACTCTGTTCCTCCACGGAATGATGTCGGTGGAACTACAGGTCTAAACAAACCTGTAGAAATAATAGGGTAATAATAACAGTGGATTTCAACTTCCCCAATATTTACTGGGATAGTCAGAGTGTGGAAGGCTTAGAGGGTGCGGAATTCTTAAAGTGCATCCAGGAGAGCTTTTTGAGCCAGCGTGTAGAAAGTCATACAACAGAGGGGGCGGTACTGGACCTAATTCTGGGGAATGTAGCCGGGCAAGTGGTAGAAGTGTTAATAGGAGAGCATTTTGGTGACAGTGACCATAATTCGGTGAGATTTAAGGTAGTCATGGAAAAGGACAACGATGGACCGGAAATAAAGTTTCCAAATTGGGGGAAGGCCGATTTTAATATGCTAAGGCAGGATCTGGCCAAAAAGGCCTGGGTTCAGCTACTTGTAGGAAAATCCACATCAGAGCAGTGGTAGTCTTTCAGAAAGGAAATAGAGAGAGTACAATGCCAACATGTTCCCATAAAGGTCAAGGGTGGGACCAACAAGCAAAGAGAACCCTGGATGTCAAGGGATATACGAGAATTGATTAGGAAAAAAAGGGAGGCTTTTGGCAGATACAAAGGACTAAAAACAGTGGAAACCCTAGAGGAGAATAGAAAGTGCAGGGGGTACTTAAAAAAGAAATTAGGAGAGCGAAGAGGGGGCATTGAAATAACACTGGTGAGCAAAATAAAGGAAAATACCAAGGTGTTTTATAAGTATATTAAGGGCAAGAGGGTAACCAGGGAAAGAGTAGGGCACATTAGGGACCAAAGTGGCAATCTGTGTGTGGAGCCAGAAAATGTAGATGGGGTTTTAAAAGAATATTTTGCATATGTGTTCACTATGGAGAAGGACGATGTAGGCATAGAAATCAGGCAGGGGGATTGTGATATACTTGAACAAATTAGTTTGAGAGGGAGGAGGTACTCGCGGTTTTAGCGGGCTTAAAAGTGGATAAATCCCCAAGACAAGACGAGATGTATCCCAGGCTGCTGCGTGAGGAAAGGGAGGAGACTGCAGGCGCTCTGACACAAATTTTCAGAACCTCTCTGGCCACAGGAGAGGTGCCAGAGGACTGGAGAACAGCTAACGTAGTACCATTGTTCAAGAAGGGTAGTAGGGATAAACCAGGGAATTACAGGCCACTGAGCCTAACATCAGTGGTAGGGAAATTATTGGAGAAAATTCTGAGGGGCAGAATTAGTCTCCACTTGGACAGGCAAGGATTAATCAAGGATAGTCAGCATGGCTTTGTGTAGGCTTCGCAAAATCCCCCAGAAACTCGAACAGAGCCCTAAAGGGAGTGATTTTTGGACCTTTCATACAAACTTGGGATGATGGGACCTAAGTGAAGTGATTTGATGTAAAAACCTCAGTTTTGGAAAGATCAGGGAAAAGAATCCCTAGGAAACTGACTTTTGAATCTTACTGTTCGGAGAGACACCTTTCACAGACACAAGACAAGCTGCGGAGGGGCGTGGCCAGGCAGTGAACAGATTTGGGTATTGGGGCCCAATCAAGCTGTCTGGGAATTGTTTACACTGCAAATCCTACCAAGGTGGAAGAGACAAAGCAAAAACTCACACACACATCGAAATATGAATAAAGCAAGAACCCTATTGAAATCCCCAGGTCCAAACAGGAGATTGGAAATCTAAAACGATTTTGACAATAAAACTTCCAGCACACAGTTTCATAGCCCATTAACCCATCAAAATCCCATCAACCAGGTATCCATAGAACTGATTTAAAAACCCACCAAAAGACCTAGGACAATAGGGTGAAGATTTGGCCCGTAGATAAGGCTGTGTTTAAATCGGGAAACGATCAAGTCATATTTAACACTGAGCTAAAGCCATCGGAACTGGCAAGCCCGCCAAAACTAGCAAGGTTCATTTGTAACCAAAAGGAATCCGTTTTAGTAAGGGTTTTTTTGGGCGCGAGAAAGAAACAGTATAATTGAAAGCCTGTCCCATAACTTCTCTCTCTTTCGGACTCGCTGACTACACGGACACAGCTGTCTCCATGCTCCAGCAAAAACCACCACAAGCCACGAGGAGGAAGGCCAGAAAACAGACCAGCACGCAAGAAGAAACCAAAGCGACTGCCTCAGTGACCATCGGACACCTCGCAGCAACAAGGGCCTTACGGAGTCTTTTAAACAAAAGACTCAAAAATCTTGTCAAGGATTCGTTTGTGAGCATTATCCCCGATCTCCTGCGACCAAAAACCTAGCTAGATAGTGGGATCTTCGGGAGGGATAAGGTTTTGTTTGATATATTGTCATTGTCCCTCGCTTGTACCGCATGCTCCCCAATCTGTGTTTAAGTAATAAGTATGTTTCAAGTTTGTTACATTTTACATTTAATAAAGTAAAATTCTTTCATCAGATCCTGTCGTCTACTGCAATTTTGTACACAACCCCTAAATAAGTCCAAAGTCTAGGAACCAGAGGGGTGTGGGAGCGATTCGAACCGTTCACTGAGTCAGAAAGCGAAGGCTGACCCCATTACCACCCCCCTTACATTTGTCAGGGGGAGATCATGTCTGACCAATTTGATTTAATTTTTCGAGGGGGTGACTAGGTATGCGGATGAGGGTAGTGCAGTTGATGTGGTCTACATGGACTTCAGTAAGGCTTTTGACAAAGTCCTGCATGGGAGACTGGTCAAGAAGGTAAAAGCCCATGGGATCCAGGGCAACTTGGCACATTGGATCCAAAATTGGCTTAGTGGCAGGAGGCAGAGGGTGATGGTGGAAGGTTGTTTTTGTGACTAGAAGCCTGTGTCCAGTGGTGTACCGCAGGGATCGGTGCTGGGTCCTTTTGCTGTTTGTAGTGTACATTAATGATTTAGATATGAATGTAGGAGGTGTGATCAGTAAGTTTGCAGATGACACGAAAATTGGTGGGGTGGTAAATAACGAGGAGGGAAGCCTTAGCCTACAGGACGATATAGAGGGGTTGGTCAGATGGGCAGAACAGTGGCAAATGGAATTTAACACTGAAAACTGTGAGGTGATACATTTTGGGAAGACTAACAAAGCAAGGGAATATACAATGAATGGTAGGACCCTATGAAGGACAGAGGATCAGAGGGACCTTGGTGTGCATGTACATATGTCCCTGAAGGCAGCAGGGCTGGTAGATAAGGTGGTTAAAAGGCATATGTTATACATGCCTTCATTAGCCGAGGCATAGAATAAAGAGGAGGGAGGTTATGATGGAGATGTACAAAACGCTTGCTAGGCCACAGCTGGAATACTGTGTGCAGTTCTGGTCGCCACACTATAGGAAGGATGTGATTGCATTGCAGAGGGTGCAGAGTAGATTCACCAGTATGTTACCTGGGCTGGTGCCCTTCAGCTATGAAGAGAGACTGGACAGGCTGAGTTGTTTTCCTTAGAGCAGAGAAGGCTGATGGGGGGCCTGATTGAGGTGTACAAAATTATGAGAGGCATAGATAGGGTAGATAGAAAGGAACTTTTCCCCTTAATAGAGGGGTCAATAACCAGGGTGCATAGTTTCAAGGTAAGGGGCAGGAGGTTCAGAGGGAATTTGAGGAAAAACTTTTTCACCCAGAAGGTCGTTGTAATCTGGAACTCACTGCCTGAAAGGGTGGTAGAGGCAGGAACCCTCACAACATTCAAGAAGCATTTAGATGAGCACTTGAAACGCCAAAGCACACAAGGCTACGGACCAAGTACTGGAAAATGGGATTAGAATAGACAGAGCTTGATGGCCGGTGAGGACATGATGGGCCGAAGGGCCTCTTTCTGTGCTGCATAACACTATGACTCTATGACTCTGATCCAAGCCACATGCTGCACTGTTACTACCCTCACCACTCACTGTAATACTGATATACCTCGCACCACTCACTGTTGCCACTGCCACTTTAATCCCATGGGCTTCAACTTTGGTAATATATGGTACTTTATCAAGCAACTTTTGAAAGGATAAGGAAATTGGGTAAGCGTGAGTAGTATCAATCATAAAACCATAGAATTGGTGAGACAAGTTGTGTTGACAAATTGTTTGGCGGACGATGACGATCCGCTCTGATCACAGGTCTCGCCTGGTTTCAATCAGTGAATTTCAAAATCAGTGATTTTAATCCCATTTTATAATTTATATTTCTTTGTTCTCAGGATATGGGTGACGCTGTCAAGAGCGGAATTACTTGCCCATCCCTAGTTACCCATAAGCAATTGCTGGGCCTTCATCTTGAGCCGCTGCAGTCCGTGTGGTGAAGGTGTTACTGTTACCGAAGGAATTGCAGGCTTTTGTCACAGTGCCGATGAAGGAACGGCGACATATTTGAAGGCTACAGTAGCATAGTGGTTATGTTGCTGGACAAGTAAATAAGTTGCCGGGACGAATAATCCTGAGTTCAAATCCCACCAGCTGGGGAATTTAAATACAATTCATCAAACAAATCTGGAAAAAAGATTGAGTCAGTAGTGGTGACCATGAAACTACCGGATTGTCGTAAAAACACATCTGGTTCATTATTGTCCTTTACGAGAAGGATATCTGCCGTCCTTATATTGTGTCCGAAATGTGACTCCAGACCCACAGCAATGTCGTTGTCTCTTCGCTGCCCTCTGAAATTGCCAAGCAAGCCACTCAGTTGTATAAGGTGGCTCACCACCACCTTCTCCGGGACAATTATGGATGGACAATAAATGGTGGCCTTGCCAGCGACATCCACATCCGAAGAATGAATAAAAAAATGATTTATTAGTGGTCATAATGATTTATAAAGGGTTATAATGTAATATTTTATTTTATTCGTTTATGGAATATGGGCGTCCCTGGCAAGGCCAGCGTTTGTTGCCCATCCCTAATTGCCCTTGAGAAGGTGGTGGTGAGCCTTCTTCTTGATTCGCGTTAGTCCCTTGTGGTGAAGGTACTCCCACAGTGCTGTTAGGGAGGGAGTTCCAGGATTTTGACCAAGCGATGATATAATTCTAAGACAGGATGGTGTGTGACTTGGAGGGGAACTTGGAGGTGGTGATGTTCCCATGCGCCTGCTGCCCTTGTCCTTCTAGGTGGAAGAGGTTGCGGGTGGGAGGCGCTGCCGAAGAAGCCTTGGCGAGTTGCTGCAGTGCATCTTGTAGATGGTACACTCTGCAGCCACGATACGCCGGTGGTGGAGGGAGTGAATGTTTAAGGTGATAGTTGGGATGCCAATCATGTGGGCTGCGTTGTACTGGATGGTGTCACAGTATTCAAGTGGCTGGACCAGTTACGTTCCTGGTTTCTGGTGACCCCCAGGAAGTTGATAGTGTGGGATTCGGCGATGGTAATGCCATTGACTGTCAAGGGTCGGTGGTTAGATTTTCGCTTGTTGGAGATTGTCATTGCCTGGCAATTGTGTGGCGCTAATGTTAACTACCACTCATCAGCCCAAGCCTGAACGTCCTCCAGATCTTGCTGCATGCGGGCATGGACTACTTCATTATCTGAGGAGTCGTGAATGGCACTGAACACTGTGCAGTCTTCAGCGAACATCCCCATTTCTGACCTTATGTTGGAGGGAAGGTCATTGATGAAGCAGCTGAAGATAGTTGGGCCTAGGACGCTGCCCTGAGGAACTCCTACAGTGATGTCCTGGGGCTGTGATGATTTACCTTCAACCACCACAACCATCTTGCTTTTTGCTAGGTATGACTAAGGGTTATGAAGTTTTATTAATGGTCGTAATGATTTACAAAGGGTTATAATGTTTTATTAATGTTCATAATGATTTTTAAAGTGTGATGAAGTTTTGTTAATGATCAGAGTGATTTATAAAGGGTTATATGTATATTTTTATTCGATTATGGGATGTGGGTGTCGCTTGCAAGGCCAGCATTTGTTGCCCATACCTAACTGCCCTTGAGAAGGTGGTGGTGAGATACCTTCTTGAACCGATGCAGTCCTGTGTGGTGAAGGTACTCCCACAGTCCTGTTAGAATGGGAGTGCCAAAATTTTGACCCAGCGATGATGAAGGATCGGTGATATAATTATAAGTCAGGATGGTGTGTGACTTGGAGGGGAACTTGGAGGTGGTGGTATTTCCAACCGCCTGCTTCCCTTGTTCTTCTAGGTGGAAAAATTTGCAGGAATGGGAGGTGCTGCCGAAGAAGCTTTGCCGAGTTGCTCCAGTAGATGGTACACACAGCAGCCACGATACGCTGGTGGTGGAGGGAGTGTATGTTTAAGATGGTGGATGGGGTGCCAATCAAACGAGCTGCTTTGTCCTGGTTGGTGTCGAGCTTCTTAAATGTTGTTGGAGTTGCACTCATCCAGGCAAGTGGAGAATATACCCTCACACTCCTTACTTGTGTCTTATGGATGGTAGAAAAGCTTTGGGGATTCAGGAAGTGAGATACTCGCCGCAGAATATCTAGCTTCTGACCTGCTCTTGTTGCCACAGTATTCATGTGGCTCGTCCAGTTAAGTTTCTGGTCAATGGTGAGCCCCAGGCTGTTGATTGTGGGGGTATCGCCGATGGTAATGCCATTGAATGTCAAGGAGCGGTGCTTAGACTCTCGCTTGTTGAAGTTAGGCTATGCCTGACACTTCTCTGGTGCGAATGTTACCTGCCACTTCTAAGCTCAAGACTGAACGTCGTCCAGATCGTATTGCATGCGGGCATGGACTGCTTTATTATCTGAGGAGTTGTGAAGAGCACTGAACACTTTGCAGTATTCAGCGAGCATCCGCATTTCTGACCTTATGTTGGAGGGAAGATCTTTTATGAAGCAGTGGAAGATGGTTGTGCCTAGGACACTGCCCCGAGGAACTCCTACAGCGATGACCTGGGGTTCTGATGATTGACCTTCAACCACGACAACCATCTTCCTTTGTGCTAGGTATGACGAAGGGTTATAAGAACATAAGAAAATAAGAAATAGGAGCAGGAATAGGCCACTTGGCCTCTCGAGTCTGTTCCGACATTCAATAAGATCATGGCTGATCGAGGGCTCAAAGCTACTTCCCAGCCCGCTCCCCACAACCCTTCACTTCCTTATCTTGCAAAAATGTGTCTATCTCCACTTTAAATGTGTTTAATGACCCAGCCTCCACAGCTCTCTGGGGCAGAGCATTCCACAGATTTACGACCCTCTGAGAGAAGAAGTTTCTCCTCATCTCAGTTATAAAAGGGCGGCCCTTTATTCTGAGACTGTGCGCCCGAATTCTAGACTTTCCCATGAGGGGAAACATTCTCTCTGCATCTAGCCAATCGAGCACCCTCAGAATCTCAAATGTTTCGATAAGATCACCTCTCATTCTTCTAAATTCCGCTGAGTATTTGCCCAGCCTGCTCATAAGTCAAACCACTCATCTCTGGAATTAACCTAGTGAAACGTCCATGAACTGCCTCCAATGCAATTATATCCCTCCTTAAAAAAGGAGACCAAAACTGTACGCAGTTCTCAATGTGTGGTCTCACCAATACCATGTACAGTTGTAGCAGGACTTCATTGCTTTTATACTCCAATTCAAATTGCCTTTTTGATTACTTGCTGTACCTGCATACTAACTTTTTGTGTTTCATGCACAAGATCCCTCAAGTCCTTCTGAACTGTAGCATTTTGTAATCTCTCTGCTTTTAAATAATAGTTTGCCTTTTTATTTTTCCTTCCAAAGTGGATAACCTCGCACTTTCCCACCTTAAACTCCATCTGCCAAATGTTTGCCCACTCACCTAGCCTGTTTATATATCTTTGCAGATTCTATGAGTCCTCTGCACAACTTGCTTTCCCACCCATCGTTGTATCATCTGCAAATTTGGCTGCATTACACTCGATCCCTTCATCCAAGTCATTAATGTAGATTGTAAATAGTTGGGGCCCCAGCACCGATCCTTGTGGCACCCCACTAGTTACCGTTTGCCAACCAGAAAATGGCCCATTTATCCCCACTCTCTGCTTTCTGTTTGTTAGCCAATTCTCTATCCATGCTAATATATTACCCCCAACTCCGTGACATCTTATCTTATGCAGTAATCTTTTATGTGACAACTTATCGAATGCCTTCTGGAAATCCAAATGCACCACATCCACTGGCTCATCCTTGTCCACCCTGCTTGTTACATCCTCAAAGAACTCCAGCAAATTTGTTAAACTTGATTTACTTTTCCTAAAACCATGCTGACTCTGTTTGACTGCAGTATGTTTTTCTAATGCCCTGCTACTGCTTTCTTCATGAAGGACTCCAGCATTTTCCCAACGACAGATGTTAGCTTAACTGATCTATAGTTTCCTGCTTTCTGTCTCCCTCCATTCTTAAATAGGGGTGTTACATTAGCGGTTTTACAATCCGCTGGGACCTCTCCAGAGTCCAAGGACTTTTGGTATGTTCCAACCAATGCATCCAGTATCTCTGCAGCCACTTATTTTAAGACCCTGGTGCAGGCCATCTGGTCCAGGGGACTTGTCGTCTTTTAGTGCCATTATTTTACTGAGTGTGATAGTGATTTTCTTCAGTTTCCCACTCCCTGTGGCCCCTTGATTATCCATTATTGGGATGTTGTTGGTGTATTCTACAGTGAAGACAGATGCAATATATTTGTTCAGAGTCTCTGCCATTTCACCGTTCCCCATTATTAATTCCCCAGTCTCATCCTCTAAGCGACCAACATTTATTTTAGCTACTCTCTTCCTTTTTATATACCTGTAGAAGCTCTTACTAACCGGTTAAATGATTCTTGCCAGCTTACTCTCATAATTCATCTTCTCTCTCTTTATTATTTTTTACGTCATCCTTTGCTGGTTTTTAAAAATGTCCCAATCCTCTGGTCTCCCACCAATCTTGGCAACATTGTATGCCTTCATTTTCAATTTGATACCATCCTTTACTTCCTTAGTTAGCTACTGATGGTGGTCCCTTCTCTTAAAATCTTTCTTTCTCCCTGGAATATATTTTTCTTTAGAGTTATGAAATATCACCTTAAATGTCCGCCACTGCATTTCAACTTTCTTACCCTGTAAATTGTTTTTCCAGTCTACTTTAGCCAGTCTGCAATCATGCCATTATAAATGCCTTTGTTTAAGATCAGGACATTGGTTTGGGATACAACTTTCTCACCCTGCAACTGAATTTGAAATTCAACCATGCTGTGATCACTTTCTCCTAGATGATCCTTTACTATAGATCATTTATAAATTCTCTCTCATTACATAGTACCAGATCCAAGATAGCCTGCTCCCTGGTTGGTTCCATTACATACTGTTCTAGGAAAACATCCCGGATGCACTCTATTAACTCCTCCTCCAGGCTACCATGGCCAATTTGATGTGTCCAATCAATATGGAGATTAAAATCACCCATGATTATTACCGTACCACTTTTTTACAGGCCTCCATTATTTGTTGATTTATACTCTGTCCAACAGCATGGCTACTGTTCGGGGGCCTTCAGATTACGCCCACCCCAGAGACTTTTTCCCTTATTATTTATTACATCCACCCAAACCGATTCTACATCTTGGTCTTCTGAGCCAATATCACTTCTCACCACTGCACTGATCCCAGCTTTTACCAACAAAACCACCCCACCTCCCTTTCCTTTCTTTCTATCCTTCCGAATTATCATATACCCTGGAATATTCAGTTCCAAGCCCTGGTGGCCCTGCAACCACGTCTGTGTAATGGCGATCAGATCATACCCATTTGTATCTATTTGTGCCGTCAACTCATTTATCTTGTTACGAATGCTGCGTGCATTCAGATATAGAGCTTTTATCTTTGTCTTTTTACCATTATTCCTTGTTTTGGCCTTTTTTTCTGTTACACTCTTATTCTTAATCATTCAGTCCCTTCCTGTCATATTCTGGTTATTATTTCACCCGTCTCCAGCCTGCTCTATTGCTTTCTCATTTCTCATTGACTTTTAATTTTCCTGCTCATCTGTATCCTCTCCCACCCCCCCGCACTATTTAGTTTAAAGCCCTCTCTACAGCCTTAGTTATTCGATTTGCCAGGACACTAGCCCCAGCATAATGCAAGTGAAGCCCGTCAAAACGGAATAGCTCCCTCTTATCCCAGTACTGGTGCCAGCGCCCCACAAATCGAAACCCATTTCTGCCACACCAGTCTTTGAGCCACTTGTTAATTTCTCTGATCTTATTTACCCTATGCAAATTCGCTCGTGGCTCAGGTAGTAATCCAGAGATTATTACCTTTGTGGTTCTTCTTTTTAATTTAACCCCTCGCTGCTCATACTCTCTCAGCAGAACCTCTTTCTTTGTCCTACCGATGTCATTGGTACCTCCGTGGACCATGACAACTGGATCTTCCCCCTCCCACTCCAAGTTTCTCTCCAGCCCAGAGGAGATGCCATAACCTTGGTTATGATGTTTTATGAATGGTCATAATGATTTATAAAGGGTTATGATGTTTTATTAATGGTCATAATGATTTATAAAGGGTTGTAATGACTTATTAGTGGTCATTATGAGTTAGAAATGTTTATAATGTTTTCTTAATGGTCTTAATCATTTACAAAAGGTTAATGTGTTTTGTTAATAGCCATAATGATTTATAAAGGGTTATGATGTTTTGTTAATGGTCATTAATGCTCGCCATCGCCGCCCGCCCGTTCTCAGGGTAACCAGGCCTCCCGCTGCTGCCACCCTCCGGACTCTGGCCTTCCGCCGCCACTCCGCGGCCTCGCTTCTGGGAAAGGTGAAACCTCACTGGTGGCAATCGACCCAGGGGGAAGCCCCCGATAGAGAGAGAGAGAGAGAGAGAGAGCGACAGACGCCATCTTTGTGCGGGGCGCCATTGCCGCCATCTTTGAACGGGGCCGGTCCCGCTTTTTTGCTCATTGAGCGGCGCCGCCATCTTTGTCTAGGGCAGGGTTGCCGCCATCTTAGTGCGGGCGGGAGTTCCGCTGCTTTAGGTTGCGCGTTTGGGGTCGGCCATCTTTGTCTAGGGCACTGCTGCCTTTCCAGAGGGGCCTGACAGATGGCCGCGCCCAACGATCACTGCCTCCCCTCTCTCAGTGATGTCCCTCCCTGGGATGCTCAGCTCCAGGCTCTCTGTTGGATCAGTGTCGAGATATCAATTCCTGCTTCTGTCGTCCCAGTGTATTTAAATTAATCCACTTTCTTCCTGGAACAACTCTACTGTCCTTCCAACAAGTGGCTTTTGTTTGGCTGGCAACAGCTCAGCTCTGTGCTGTTAGTGGAGATAAAAAATCTGGGATCACACTTAGTAATAAAGCACATTCTGTCAAATGATCTGCAACAGCTCAAAGGGCCCACAGCACACAGAATTTTACAGAACTAAGAGGGAAACACATCTCCCTCTGTCTATAATCTGTTTCTCACTCCGTGTTTGTCTGCTATCATCGATCTCCCCTCTGTCTCTGTCACACCCTCTCTCTCCCTATCTATATCTAATAATATCACATCGCTCTATCTCCATCGATCTCCCCTCTGTCTCTGTCACACCCTCTCTCTCCCTATCTATATCTAATAATATCACATCGCTCTCTCTCCATCGATCTCTCATCTATGTCTGTCACCCCCTCTCTCTCCCTGTCTATATCTAATAATATCACATCGCTCTCTCTCCATCGATCTCTCATCTATGTCTGTCACCCCCTCTCTCTCCCTGTCTATATCTAATAATATCACATCGCTCTCTCTCCATCGATCTCTCCTCTATGTCTGTCACCCCCTTTCTCTCTCCCATCTATATCTCATAAGCTCCTCTCTATCTCCAACGTTCTCATCTCTATCTCCGTCACCACTCTCTCCCGATCGATATGTAAAAATCTCTCGTCTGGCTATCTGAATCTATCACTCCTCTCTATTTCTGTGTCTCAGTCTCGACCTCAATCTCGGTCTTTGTCTCAATCACTCTCTCTCAGTCTCTCACAGTCTCTCTCTGTCACTCTCTGCCATTTTCTGTCTCTTTGAAACTCTCTGTCTCACTCTATCTCCGCCTCTCTCACTCACTCTCTGCCATTCTCAATCACTCTCTGTCTCTCTCACTCTATCTCCGTCTTTCTCACTCACTCTCTGCCATTCTTACTCACTCTCTGTCTCTCTCACTAACTCTATATGTCTCTCACTCAGGCTTTGTCTCTCTCACTCACTCTCTGTCTCTATCACTCACTCTCTTTCTCTCTCATTCACTCTCTGTCCCAGTCACACTCTGCCTCTCTCGCTCACTCTTTTGCTCTCTAACACACTCACTGCCTATCTCACTCACTCTCTGTCTCTGTCAATCACTCTCCGCTTCTCTCATTCATACTCTGTCACTCTCTCTCAATCTCTGTCACTCTCAATCACTCTCTGTCTCTCTAACTCACTCTCTGTCTCTCTCACTCACTCTCTGTCTCTATTACTCACTCTCTGCCTCTCTCATTCACTCTCTGTCCCACTCACTCTCGGCTTCTCTCACTCACTCTCTGCCTCTCTCACTCAATCTCTGTCTCTCTCACTCCCTCTCTGTTCTCTCAATCACTGTCTCTATTACTCACATTCTGCCTCTCTCATTCACTCTCTGTCCCACTCACTCTCTGCCTCTCTCACTCACTCTCTGCCTCTCTCACTCTATTTTGCCTCTCTCACTCACTCTCTGCCACTCTCACTCACTCTCTGTCTCACTCACTCGCTCTCTACCTCTCTCACTCAATCTCTGTCTCGCTCAGTCTCAGCCTATCTCACTCACTCTCTGCCTCTCTCACACACTGTCGTTCTCTTTCACTCACTCTTTGTCTCGCTCACGCACTCTCGGTCGCTTTCATGCACTCTCTTTCACTATCACTCACTCTCTGTCTCTCTCACTCACTCTCTGCCTCTCTCACACACTGTCGTTCTCTTTCACTCACTCTCTGTCTCGCTCACGCACTCTCGGTCGCTTTCATGCACTCTCTTTCACTATCACTCACTCTCTGTCTCTCTCACTCACTCTCTACCTCCCTCACACACTCTCTGTCTCTCGCACACACTGTCGTTCTCTTTCACTCACTCTCTGTCTCGCTCACGCACTCTCTGTCTCGCTCATGCACTCTCTTTCACTATCACTCACTCTCTGTCTCTCTCACTCAATCGGTGCCTCTCTCCCTCACTCTCTGTCTCTGTCACTCACTCTCCGTCTCGCACTCTGTCTCTGTTGGACTCTTTCACAGCCCAAAGTCTCTGTTTATCACTCTCTCTCTGTCTTTATTTGTCTCTGCCTCTCACTCTTTCACTGTTGTCTCCCTCTCTCTGTCTCTCTCGCTCTCACTGTCTCTCCCTCTCACTGTCTCTCTTTCTCACTGTCTCTCTCTCTCACTGTCTCTCTCTGGATCTCTCTCTGTCTCTCGTCTCTGCCACTCTCTCTTTCAGCCTGGCTATCCCGCTGCCTTTCTCTCTGCGCCTCTCTCACTCGCTCACTGTCTCTATCACTCACTCTCTTTCTCTCTCATTCACTGTCTGTCCCACTCACTGTCTGCCTTTCTCACGCACTCTCTGTCTATCTCACTCACTCTCTGTCTCTCTCACTCACTCTCTACCACGCTCACTCACACTCATACTCTCACACACTCTCTGTCTCTCTCAGTTACTCTCTTTCTCTCTCATTCACCATCTGTCCCACCCTCACTCTCTGCCTCTCACCCTCACTCTCTGACTCTCTCACTCACTCTCTGACTCTCTCACTCATTATTTTCCTCTCTAACTAACTCACTGCCTATCTCACTCACTCTCTGCCTCTCTCACTCGCTCTTTGCCTCTCTCACTCACTCTCTGTCTCTCTCAATCACTCTCTGTTTCTCTCACTCGCTCTCTGTTTCTCTCACGCAATCTCTGTCTCGCTCATTCTCTGCCTTTCTCACTTAATCACTGTCTCTCTCACTCAATCTCTGTCTCTCTCACGCGCTCTCTTACTCTCTCAATCAATCTCTGTCTCTCTCACTCATTCTTGCTCTCTCACTCACTTTCTGCCTCTCTCACTCAATCTCTGTCTCTCTCACTCAATCTCTGTCTCTCTCACGCACTCTCTTACTCTCTCAATCAATCTCTGTCCCTCTCACTTATTTTAGCTCTCTCACTCACTCTCTGTCTCTCTCACTCAATCTCTGTCTCGCTCACTCTCTGCCTATCTCACTTAATCTCTGTCTCTCTCACTTAATGTCTGTCTCTCTCACGCACTCTCTTGCTCTCTCAATCAATCTCTGTCTCTCTCACTCATTCTAGCTCTCTCACTCACTCTCTGTCTCTCTCACTCACACTCTGTCTCTCTCACTCACTCTCTGTCTCTCTCACTCAATCTCTGTCTCGCTCACTCAATCTCTGTCTCTCTCACGCACTCTATTACTCTCTCAATCAATCTCTGTCTCTCTCACTCATTCTTGCTCTCTCACTCACTTTCTGCCTCTCTCACTCAATCTCTGTCTCTCTCACTCAATCTCTGTCTCTCTCACGCACTCTCTTACTCTCTCAATCAATCTCTGTCCCTCTCACTTATTTTAGCTCTCTCACTCACTCTCTGTCTCTCTCACTCAATCTGTGTCTCGCTCACTCTCTGCCTGTCTCACTTAATCTCTGTCTCTCTCACTTAATCTCTGTCGCTCTCACGCACTTTCTTACTCTCTCAATCAATCTCTGTCTCTCTCACTCATTCTAGCTCTCTCACTCACTCTCTGTCTCTCTCACTCACACTCAGTCTCTCTCACTCACTCTCTGTCTCTCTCAATCACTCTCTGTTTCTCTCACTCGCTCTCTGTCTCTCTCACTCAATCTCTGTCTCGCTCATTCTCTGCCTTTCTCACTTAATCACTGTCTCTCTCACTCAATCTCTGTCTCTCTCACGCACTCTCTTACTCTCTCACTCACTCTCTGTCTCTCTCACTGAATCTCTGTCTCGCTCACTCTCTGCCTGTATCACTTAATCTCTGTCTCTCTCACTCAATTTCTGTCTCTCTCACGCACTCTCTTACTCTGTCAATCAATCTATGTCTCTCTCACTCATTCTAGCTCTCTCACTCACTCTCTGTCTCTCTCACTCAATCTGTGTCTCGCTCACTCTCTGCCTGTCTCACTTAATCTCTGTCTCTCTCACTTAATCTCTGTCGCTCTCACGCACTTTCTTACTCTCTCAATCAATCTCTGTCTCTCTCACTCATTCTAGCTCTCTCACTCACTCTCTGTCTCTCTCACTCA
This sequence comes from Squalus acanthias, assembly GCA_030390025.1. Taxonomy (NCBI): domain Eukaryota; kingdom Metazoa; phylum Chordata; class Chondrichthyes; order Squaliformes; family Squalidae; genus Squalus; species Squalus acanthias. The sequence goes on along the minus strand of JASTWF010000255.1, from coordinate 135,149 downwards.
CACTCTGTCTCTCTCACTCACTCTCTGTCTCTCTCACTCACTCTCTGTCTCGCTCACTCTCTGCCTGTATCACTTAATCTCTGTCTCTCTCACTCAATCTCTGCCTCTCTCATGCACTCTCTTACTCTGTCAATCAATCTCTGTCTCTCTCACTCATTTTAGCTCTCTCACTCTCTGTCTCTCTCACTCACTCTCTGTCTCTCTCACTCACTCTCCAACACTCACACTCACTGTCTGTCGCTCTCACACACTGTCGTTCTCTTCCACACACTCTCTGTCTCGCTCACGCACTCTTGGTCTCTCTCCGTGCCTCTCTCACTCTCTCTTTGCCACTCTCACACACTCTCTGTCTCTCACACTCACTCTCTGTCTCTCTCACCCACTCTCTGCCTCTCTCACCCACTCTCGGTCTCTCTCACAAACGGTCCTTCTCTTTCACTCACTCTGTCTCTCTATCTCTCTCACGCATTCTGTCTCTCTCAAGCAATCACTGCCTCTCTCACTCAATCTCTGCCACTCTCACTCACTCTCTGTCTTTCTTACTCACTCTCTGCCTCTCTCACACACTCTCAGTCTCTCTTACTCAATCTCTGCCTCTCTCACTCACTCTCTGTCTCTCTAACTCAATCTCTGCCTCACTAACTCACTCTCTGTCTCTCTCTCACTGTCTCTCTCTTTATCTATCTCGCTGTCTCTCTCTCTGCCTCTATCACTCACTTTCTGCCTCTCTCACTAGCTCTCTGCATCTCTCACTCAATCTCTGCCTCTCTCACTCAATCTATGTCTCTCTCACTTACTCTCTGTCTCTCTCACTCACTCTCTGTCTCTCTAACTCAATCTCTGTCTCACTCACTCACTCACTGTCTCTCTCTTACTCTCTGTATCCATCATTCACTCTGTTTCTCTCATTCACTCACTGTCTCTCTCACTCACGCACTGTCTCTCTCACTCACTCTCTGTCTCTATTACTCACCCCTAGTCTCTCTCATTCACTCTCTGTCCCACTCACTCTCTGCCTCTTTCACTCACTCTTCGCCTCTCTCACTCACTCTCTGCCTATCTCACTCCCTCGCTGTCTCTCTCACACACTGTCGTTCTCTTTCACTCACTCTCTGTCTCGCTCATGATCTCTCGGTCTCTTTCATGCAGTCTCTTTCACTATCACTCACTCTCTGTTTCTTTCACGCAATCTCTGTCTCTCTCACTCATTTTCTGTCTCTCTCACTCACTCTCAACCACTCTCACTCACTCTCTGTCTCTCTCACACACTGTCGTTCTCTTTCACTAACTCTCTGTCACGCTCACTACTCTCGGTCTCTCTCACACACTCTCTTGCATTATCACTCACTCTCTGTGTCTCTCACTCAATCTCTGCCACTCTCCCTCACTCTCTGTCTCTGTCACTCACTCTCTGTCTCTCTCTCTCTATCTCTGTTGGTCTGTTTCACAGCCCAAAGTCTCTGGTTATCACTCTGTCTCTGTCTTTATTTTTCTCACTCTTTCCCGTTTGTCTCTCTCTATCTGTCTCCCTCTCTGTCTCTGTCTCACTCGCTCTGTCTCTCCCTCTCTCTCACACTTTCTCTCTCTCTCACTTTCTCCCTTTCTCACTGTCTCTCTATCTCTCACTGTGTCTCCCTGTATCACTCTCTGTGACTCTCTCTCTGCCTCTCTCTCTCTTTCTGCCTCTCTCTCACGCTGCCTCTTTCTGTGCATCCCTCACTCTCGCTTTGCCTCTCTCACTCAATCTCTGCCTCTCTCACTCACTCTCTGCCTATCTCACTCACTCTCTTCCTCTCTCACCCGCTCTCTTACTCTCTCACTCAATCCGTCTCTCGAACTCAATCTCTGTCTCTCTCACTAATTCTCTGCCTCTCGCACTCATTCTCTGTCTCTGTCACTCAATCTCTGTCTCTCACTCAATCTCTGTCTCTCTCACTCATTCTGTCTCTCTCATTCACTCTCTGAGTCTCTCACGCACTCTCAGTCTCTCTTACTCACAGCCCCATCTACTCTAACCCCACCCAGTCCCTTCCACTCTAACCCCGCCCAGCCCCACCCACTCTAACCCCGCCCAGCCACTCCCACTCTAACCCCACCCAGTCCCTTCCTCTCTAATCCCTCCCAGCCCCTTCCACTCTAACCCCACTCAGCCCCTTCCACTCTAACCCAACCCAGTCCGTTCCACTGTAACCCCACCCAGCCCCTCCCACTCTAACCCCACCCAGCCCCTTCCACTCTAACCCCACCCAGCCCCTCCCACACTAACCCACCCAGCCCCTTCCACTCTAACCAAACACCGCCCCTTTCACTTTAAACAACACCCAGCCCCTCCCACTCTTACCAACCCAGCCCCTCCCAGTCTAACCCCACCCAACCCCTTACACTCTAACCCCGACCAGCCACTTCCACACTAACCCCGCCCAGCCCCTTTCAGCTCTAACCCCGCCCAGCCCATTCCACTATAACTCCGCCCAGCCCCACCCACTCTAACCCCACCCAGCAGCTTCCACTAGAACCCCGACCAGCCACTTCCACTCTAAACCCGCCCAGCCCCTTTCAGCTCTAACCCCGCCCAGCCCATTCCACTATAACCCCGCCCAGCCCATTCCACTATAACCCCGCCCAGCCCCTTTTAACTCTAACCCCGCCCAGCTCATTCCAGTATAACCCCGCCCAGCCCCTCCCACTCTAACCCCACACACCCCCTTCCACTCTAACCACGCCCAGCCCCTTCCACTCTAACCCCACCCAGCCCCTCCCACTCTAACGCTGCCCAGCCCCTTCCACTTTAACACCACCCAGACCCTCCCACTCTAACGCTGCCCAGCCCCTTCCACTTTAACCCACCCAGCCCCTCCCAATCTAACTCCACCCAGCCCCTTCCACTCTATCCCCACCCAGCCACTCCCACTCTAACCCCGCCCAGCCCCTTCCACTTTAACCCACCCAGCCCGTCACACTCTCACCCCACCCAGCCCATTCAACGTTTCCCCCACCCAGCCACCCCCACTGTCCCACACCCAGCCCCTCCCATTCAAACACTATGCAATCCCTCCCAGTTTCCCCAACCAGCCCCTCCCACTCTCCCCACCCAGCCCCTCCCACTTAACACCACCTAGCCCTTCTCCCCACACCCTGTCCCTCCCACTCTACCCCAACCCTGCCCCTCGCTCTATAACCCCACCAAGGCCCTCCCACTCTGCTCCGCCCCTCCCACTCTTCCCCCTCTCAGCCCCACCCACTTTTTCCCCACACTCAGCTCCTCCCACTCTCCCACACCCTGCCCACACGTGCTCTGACCTTCGTCAGTTAAGTTTCCAGGTCTTGAGCCATTATATCTGCACGGTCACTACAGCGGATTTAAAGTTAATCACTCTGATCCTCCACAGGGAATGATGTCGCTGGAACTACAGGTCTAAACAAACCTTCTACAGCAACAACCTTCTGAGTGTCAGCTGGCTAGCGATATTTCCATTGTTAACACTCATTCACAAAGTAAACCGGTTTCGATATTCTTGCTGACCACAATCACTCCTAGATAGATCAGCCAGTTAGTCACAGTTAGTGTAGTTCCCGTCCCTTCACTTAAACTTATTTTGCAGCCTCCTGCCCCAAACTTCCCAGTTTACAACCTGATTGTGAGGTCTGATCTAACTGTGATGCGCAGTGTGAGGGTGAGGAAGGCTCTTTGATCTCACGGTTTGACCCGTCCAGCTAAAGGGGCCTCACTTTAATGAAACAATGTTTGGCAAAACCCTTGGGCTTCACTGAGGTTGCATATCCTTGATGTGCTAGAAGACAACAAGAGGTTTCCATATGGCTACGACCCAGAGAAGAGGGTGTGTGGGTGATGTGCAGTGATGGGATTGTTTGCCTTCTTCCACTGATGTTAAGTAGTTGTCTACATTTACAGAAACAGGAGGAGGCCATTCAGCCCCTCCAGCCCGTTCCCAATTGAATTACATCATGACTGATCTGTATCTTAACTCTGTATCCCTTAATAACCTGCCGAACATAAATCTATCACTCTAAGTTTTGAAATTTTCAATTAAGCCCCAGCTTCAACAGCATTTTAGAGGGAGACGGTTGCAAATTTCCACGACCCTTTGTTTAAAGAAGTGCTGCCTGGCATTACCCTTGAATTGCCGAGCTCTTTATTTAAGTTTATGTCCCCTTGTTCTGGACTCCCTCACCAGAGGAGATAGTTTCTCTATCTGACATATCAACTCCTTCAATTATCTTAAAAACCTCCAATAGATCACCCTTTATTTCCCTTCTATATTCGAGATGATACAAGCCTAGTCCGTGCAATCTGTCCTCATCATTTAACCCTCTAAGCCGTGGTATCATTCTGCCAAATCTATGCTGCACCCGCTCCGATACCAAAATATTCTTGCTGAGGTGAAGTGTCCAGAATTGAACGCAATACTCCAGATGGGGAGTAACCAGAGAGCAAAGAACTGTAAGGTAACTGCCAACCCTTTGTATTCCAGTCCCCTTGAAGTGAAGGCGAACATTTCATTCGCTTTTTAAATTATTATCTTATACCTCATCTCCTCTTTCCTGCACTATCCCCATATCCCTTTGATTCCCTTAATATTCAAAAATCTATCGATCTCTGTCTTGAATATACTCAACGACTGAGCCTCCACAGCCCTCTGGGGTAGAGAATTCCAAAGATTCACCACCCTCTGAATGAAGAAATGTCTCCTCATCTCAGTCCTAAATGGCCGATCCCTTATTCTGAGACGGTGACTCCCAAGTCTGTCTCTTTCTGTGTCTCCTGCTTTTGTCTCTCTCTCTCTTTCTCTGTCTTCCCCGCCTGTCGCCCCCACCTTGATCACCGTCTCTCTCCCATCCGTAGCCGAGCTGTCTGTCTCCCTGTCAGTCGGTCTCTCTCTTTGTCGCCCCATCTGTCTCTCCTTCTCTGTGTCTACCCATCTGTCTCCCCGTCTGAATCACACTGTCTGTCTTTTTATCTGTCTCTCGCGTTTGTCTCTTTCTCTCTCTCCGTCTTCCCCGTCTGTCTCCCCTTCTCCCCGTTTGTCTCGCTCTCTGTCTGCCCCGCTGGTGTAACCCCATCTATCTTCATCAATGTCTCTCCCTCCGTCCTTCAACCATCCCGGGTCTGTCTCTCGTACTTTCTGTCTCTCCCTCTGTGTCGTCTCCCCGTCTGTTCTCTATCTGTCTCTCCGCTATCTGTCTGCCCCATCTGTCTCTCTCTGTGTCACCCCGTCTGTCTCCCCCTCATCAGTCAACCCTGCTGGTCTGTCTTTCCTTCTCCCCCCCGCCCCCCCCCCCGCACCGTCTGTTTCCCCGTCTGTATAGCTCTAACGGTCTCAACCTGATCTGATCTCTTTCTTTCTTTCTCCCCGTCTGTCCCTCCTATCTCTCACGCTTTGTCTCCCTCCCGGCTGTCTTCCCTTCTGCCTCCTCCTGTCTGTCTCCCCCATCTGTCTCTCTCTGTTTCACACACATCTGTCTCCTCCCCATCTCTCTCCCCCTGTCTCTCTCTTACTCTCTGACGCCCTCACCGGTCCTCATCGTCTCCCTCCACCCCGTCAGTTTCCCCTGGTCTCTCTCTCTATCTCCACAGTCTGTCTCTCTCTCTCTCTCTCTCTCTGTCTTCACTATCTGTCACTTTTCCTCAGTCTTCACAGTCTGTCTCTCCACCAGCTGTCTCTCTCTGTCTCCCCCATTCTGTGTACTCCCTTTATCTCCATCAATCTCTCTCCCCATCCTTATCCTGCCCCGGGTTCTGTCTCCCGCTCTCTCTGCCTCTCCAGCGTCGGTCTCCCCCCATCAGGCTCCCCCGCTGGTCTGTCTCTCCTTCTGTCGCCCAAGCGTCAGTCTCCCGCGTCTCTATTCCCGTCTGTCTATCTTTGCTGTATCAAACCCGTCAGATCTCTTTCCTTCTACTTTAATGTCTCTCCTCTCACTCTCCCTTCCGTCTGTCTTAATCTCTGTCTCCACCACCGTCTGTCGCTCTATGTGTCTCCCTGCATCTGTATCCCCGGTTTCTCACCCCCGTCTGTATCCCCCTACCAGCGTCCATCTCGCTCTCTCTGTCTCAATCCGTCTGTCGCAACACCATCTGTCTCTCTCGCTTTGTCTCCGCATCATCTGCCCGTCTGTTTCCTCGTCTGTCTCTCTCTCTCTCTCCCTCTCTCTCTCACTGTCTCCCTTCCCCGGTTGTCTCTCCATCTGACTCACTTGTTTTCTTCTCCTGTCTCCCCCACCGTCTGTCTCATCCGTCTGTCTCTCTCTCTCTGTCCAACTCCTGTCGGTCTTTCTATATGTCTTCTTTTCTTCTTAGGCAGTCCCTCGAAACCGAGGATGACTTGCTTCCACGTTAAAAATGAGTTTTCAGGTGACTGATGAGTCCATTGCGGGACCTACAGTCTCTGTTATAGGTGGGGCAGACGGTGGTTGAAGGGGCGGGTGGATGGTGTGTTTGGGTTGACGTGCGCTCCTTGAGTTGCCTGCGCATGACTTCCGCTTGCTCCCGGAGAAGGGACTCGAGGTGTTCGTAGCATTCCCGGATGCTTCTCCTCCACTTTGTGCGGTCTTGGGCCAGGGATTCCCAGGTGTCAGTGGGAATGTTGCACTTTTTCAAGGAGGCTTTCAGGGTGTCTATATGTCATCCAGTGTCTGACTCCCCGCCGATCCTCCTGCACCCCACTCCCCGCCGCCGGTCTGTCGCTCTCTCTCTCTCTGTCTCCCCGCCATCTGTCTTGCTCTCTCTCTCTGTCCAACACCTGTCGGTCTTTCTTTTTGTCATCCAGCGCCGCTCCTCCTGCACCCCACTCCCCACCACCGGTCTGTCGCTTCCTCTCTCTGTCTCCACACCCAGCATCTGTCTCGCTCTCTCACTATTTCTCCCGGTCTGTCTCCAACAGTCTCTCCCCCTGTCCTTCTCCCGCTCCCGCTCTGTCTCTCGTGCTTCTCCCCTGTGTTGTTTCAAACAACCTTCTGTTGTCCACTTGAGCAGTACCGAATTAAGTCTTCTGGTTATATCATTTTATTCTTTAACTTCACATAAAAAGCAATTTGCAAGCAGAGTATAAACACAGATAGAGCACACGAACGTAGGCATGTATCCCTTCTCATGCTGCTTGAACAAAGAAAACAGCTTCTATTGATACACTATTCCCTTTATCAAACTGGAAGCAGCCTTGCCTTATCTGGTAGTCTCCGGTCAAAAGCACCGTCCTTCAGCCAATGCACACAAGTTTACATTTTAGTACAACAACATTCGGAGTTTACATTCAATGTACCGTCCTTCAATCGGCTTCTACTTCAACAACCTCTCGCAAAAATTGCAATGATGTGTGGTGGGGTATTTAAGTCTGACAATACTATAAACATCCCAAGACCCGACTGCAATCTTCAACACTGGCTGTTGCTAAGTGAAGTCTGTATCTCTCTCTCTCTCTCTCTCTCTCTCTTTCTCTCCAATGATGCCAACCACATTTTCCCATATTGAATGAACAAAACATGAACAACTTTCGGAAGCTGAATTAATCGAGGACCACATGCCAACTGATAGCTCATTCAAAGAGCCGGCACAGGTTCGATGGGCCGAATGGCCTCCTTCTGTGCTCTATCATTCTATGATTTTCAGATCCGCCGAGCATCTACTCTGTCAAGCCCTGTAAGAATTTGAAACGTTTCAGTGAGATCTCCTCTCATTCTTCAAAATTCGAGGGAATATAGGCCGAGTCTACTCCATCTCTCCTCAAAGGACAATCCCCCCATCCCAGGAACTAATCTAGTGATCCTTCGCTGCACTCCCGCGAAGGCAATTATGTATTTCCTTAGGTAAAGAGGCCTGTGTTAAGGGGCGGGGATTCCCTTTATGTTAGGGGCAACGGAAACGGTTCCTTAGACTCCCAGCTAAGGTACAGTGCAACGGAGATCTCTCTGCAGCGTACCTGACTCCTCACCGGGTGATTTTCATCCGTTCCCAGGTACGAGACATGCCGAAAGACCACCTCCCGTGAAAGTGACTCCCACTGAAGTTGAAAGATGAAAATGCGGAACAAGATAGGAAGAAAGAAATGGACACAACCGGAAGATCAGGGCTTGTCAAGGGTGGGGTGGGGTGCGCTGGTTTGATGTTGGGGTGTAGTGGGTGCGGGTAGGGCTGCATTGGGTGGGGTGTAGGGGGTGCCGTGTGTGGGGTATGGGTGGGGAGCAGTGGAATGGAGTTGCAGTGGGAGGGGTGGAGTGGGCATTGGGCTGTGGTGTCAAAATCTTAACTTACAAACAACAGACAGCTAATCCTGGGAGGCAAGGTCAGACTGTGTGTCCTATGTGGGATGTTATGCATCATCTAATCTGACTAACTAAAAACGCTGTCTCAAACTCTAATGCAAGTTTGCGAGGAAATCGAAACTTGCGCAGGTCCAGTAAGACACAACCTATACATTAAACCCTTACATGTCTGCAGTAAAAACATACAATCAATTAAACACAGTATTATCCTGTCACAGCTTCATTCGCATAACCATAATTATTTTAGGCACCCTTAGATTCTAACAGCAGAATAACAATGCTGGACGATTTCGCTGTCCAACTCTGGCTTTGGAACTTCCTGCTCTGTGTGTGTATGTGGGGCTCAGTACCACACTGGTAGGGGCATCAGGCTAACTCATCAGAGGCCATGGATGGAGCCTAGCCCTTTCCTGCACTATGTGAGGGGATCAGTACCACACCGGATGAAAGCAGACTAACACAGCTCAGGCTTCGGATGGTGGCTGGGCATTTCCTGCTCTGTCTGTGTGTGTGGGGCTCAGGACCAAACCGGGTATGAGATTAGATTCATTCAGCACAGGCCGGGGATGGAGCCTGGGCATTTCCTGCTCTGTCTGTGTGTGTGGGGCTCAGTACCACACCGGGTATGAGATTAGATTCATTCAGCACAGGCCGGGGATGGAGTCTGGGCGTTTCCTGATCTTTATGCATGTGAGTCTCAATACCACACCAGGTGTGAGATCAGCTCATTCAGCACAGGCCGAGGTTGGAGCCTCGGCCTTTCCTGCTCTGTGTGTGTGTGGTCTCAGTAACACACCTGGTGTGAGATCAGGCTAACTCAGCACAGGCCGGGGATGGAACCTGGGCCTTTCTTGCTCTGTGTGTGTGTGTGGGCTCAGTACCACACCGGGTGTGAGATCACGCTAACTCAGCACAGGCCGAGGTTGGAGCCTGGGCCTTCAATGCTTTGTATGTGTGGGCTCATTTCCACACTGGGTGAGATCAGACTCACTCGGCACAGGCCGAGGATGGAGCCTGGGCCTTTCCTGCTACGTGTGGCTCAGCTACTCACTGGATACTCAAACTGAGCCCGAATGGAATGAAATCTATACGTAGCAATGTATAAAATTCTGTTCAGAGAAGATGAAAACTCAGATACTTCAGATTGTGTGGCAGTGAATTGCTGTGGTGACAATGGTTCAATGAGTCTGTTTGTTCAGTGACTGTAATTAATGTCAGTTACAGTGAGGCCTAATTATGTCACTCGGGGATTTTTCTCTGCTATAAATAAGTAGATCCCTTCGCTGTGTGACCTCACACAATCAGCGCGCTGCCTCCCGCACAAACACCACCAGCCTCTTACAGAGGGAAGGCATGGGTTCCATAAGCTCTATGGAAAGTGATCTTGAACTAGAGCGGATATTGGGAATAGTTAATGATATACAACAGATTTTTTATCCGCTCCTCGCTGCTGTTGGTGTTCCCAGTAAGAACCTATTTCCAGTTATTAATTCTATAAACCATGTTACACTGTAATATTATTATTGCTTTTTACCGTGGTAAATTCAGTTATTAATTGTATTCTCTGTTTCAAGTTGTTGAAACTTTGTTAAAGCATGGGCTGTTGATTATAAAGACAGTCGCATTTTCGCTGCTATTGATGTACCTTGTAAGACTCTGTATCCAACTATTAATTCTTTAAATCATGTTTAACTGTATTACTGTTCTTGTCAATTATCCCGCCCCCCATCCCTCACTACTTTTGGTGTCCCTGGTAAGTCTCTATATCCAACTATTAATTCTGTAAATCATGTTCACTGTATTACTGTTCTTGTCATTTACTCCTCCCCCATCCCTCACTACTTTTGGTGTTCCTGGTAAGTGCCTGTATCCAACTATTAATTCTGTAAATCATGTTTCACTGTATTACTGTTCTTGTCATTTATACCGCCCCCCATCACCTCACTACTTTTGGTGTCCCTGGTAAGTGCCTGTATCCAACTATTAATTTTGTAAATCATGTTTAACTATATTACTGTTCTTGTCATTTATCCCGCCCCCCATCCCGTCAATACTTTTGGTGTTCCTGGTAAGTGCCTGTATCCAAGTATTAATTCTGTTAATCATGTTTAACTGTATTACTTTTCTTGTCATTTAACCCGCCCCCCATCCCCTCACTACTGTTGGTGTCCCTGGTAAGTCTCTGTATTCAACTATTAATTCTATAAATCATGTTTAACTGTATTTCTCTCCTTGTCATTCTCCATCCTATCCGCGCTGCTTTCGTCTATTGATTCTGAAAGTGATCCAGTTTTACCAAGATTCAATAGTTCTATATTCAACTCAAGAAACGATATTGGACGATACTCTTTATTTAACGAATTTCATTCTGTTCTCTGCACTGCATATTTGTATCAGATCGGAAGAATGTTGTCTTGGTTGAGGCGACTTTTCACCAAATAGCGAAAGGTCATCAACCTGAAACGTTATTTCTCTCTCTCCACAGATGCTGCCTGACCTGCTGAGAATTGAAAAGGTTTTCTGTTCTTATTTCAGATTTCCAGCATCCGCAGTAATTTGCTTTTGTTTTCACCTAATGCTCGGTATGGTTACTGAAAGAGTCACAGGAACAAATCCTGGCAGATCACACCCACATCTTTAAATGTCTGAAATATCCGCGAATCATTCAGTTCCAGCCAGTGTCTCCTTTCCCACCATCTCCAGCTCTGCATTAGTGGCTCTGCTTCTGATGGTTAGAATAGGATTACAAGGATAATTTACAGTCTCAAAAAACGTTCAGTCAGCCATATTTCAATAAGTTTAATTCCAATCTTTGTTTTGAATTTACAATTGGAGCCCATGCCCACCTCTCACTAACAGTTCAGTGGATCTCTCTGTGAGACCCAGAGTGATTCTCTATTACCTCCTGCTGTACTGCAGAATAAACAATCCCAGCTGCTTGTAACTGAAGTACTGAGGGTAAGAAAATCCTTTCATATTTTCTCGTCTAATATTCCCGGCACAAATTGGAAACCAACAGGTGAAAAAGTACAAGGTTAAATCTCTTCCATTTGTGTTCAGATACTTTACAAAAACAATCGGCGGCACTTTGCCTGTTGGATAAGTCGCGTGATTATGATGCCAACAAAATACATTTAGTCGGATATTCCCTGCTCCATGAATACTATTTATTTTAATTCAGAGTCCACTGTTTTTGTTATTTGGAAAATCTTCCTTTCAATGAGCTAGAATTTATGTATTTCAACATAAATGCAGAAAACTCAATCTTCAAAAGATTTCTTACAGCCCAGTTATCTTTATAACTGCAGTGCACTTGTATTTATTATCTTAGCATTTGCATATTACAGACGTACATTTCAAATACAATTGCTTGCAATCATTGCACGCCAAGATTGCAGTTTCTGCATTTTGCTGTTCCATTCATTTTCAGACATAAATATAAAGGATATTCTAACCAGGAGCAGGAATCCAAGTGGGATTTCCTCTTCCCTAACATAACGGGCACTGAAGCGAATTGCACCGCTCCGAATGCTGACTGATCCCGGGATGGCTTCCTGAGAGGTTCTGGTCCTTTGAGTCCCTGATACCTCTGGCGGAGCTTTTGTCTGCTGGGATAAAGGCAGATCTATCATTTAATCTCTCATTAATCAAACATTTGTTACTGTCCTGTTGTATTTATCTCCGTTTCATTTATTGATTCAACAATTGATTCCCGATTATTCTTTCAATAAACCCTGTATTCAGCTCCACAGGTAATAGGGCCAGAAATTCGACACTTGCCGGGTGAGTACCCGCTGTGTACTCACCCGTAAGGCCACCTGAGGTGTCGGTTTCCTGCATGCACTGCGCATCTGCGGGAAATCAGAACTTCCGTTCCCCTGAAGGGAGGGGTTCAGAGGTGAACCGTGTGCGGTAGAGGCTGTGCGCACGCAGCGAACTTCAGTTTTTCTTCAGGTTTCTCCGGGAAGGTAAGTATTGAAGAAGCTCCGCTTTTAAAAAGGAGGTGCAACACCCGTTTTTAACAAGGTAAGTGATTCATTAATTACAATATAATATTTTTTTCAGCAGGTTTATCTTTGTTCGATACTTTAAAGAAAGATAAGTTTATTTTTAGCACTGTTAAAAAGTATTTTAATTTTTTCAAAAATTTAAATTTTTATTTAAAGTAGTTAATTTATTTAACTTATACTTGTTTAAAAATGTGATGGTTTTTAAAAAAAAAATATTTGTAGTTTTAGGGAGGTTTTGGGGCCGATTTGTATTCATAGATTTGACAGGTCTTCCTGACAAATCTATGAATGAAAGATGGTCTGCTGCCATTGGCTCTCCATGGCACACGTGATTCCAGGGGACGCATCGCACTAACTACGCCCCCAGGATACACAAGCACTGCACGCCGGCACCTTGCACCCGCGGGAAACCAGGGAGCCTAATTTCTGGGCATGCTCTTGCTCCCAGCCTGATGTATAACTTCCCTGTTTATTCATCTTCCTCACAGTGAACTTTGTGACGATTGTGATCCTGTCTCGGGGAAAGTGCGGTCTCGCCAAATGTGTCACTCGCTACCTGGTGGCCATGGCAGCGGCGGATCTACTGGTCATTATCATCGACCTGATATTGAGGCAGATTCCGATTGTTTATTGGAGACAGTTTATTTTCCTGCGTTCCATCCCCGTGTGTAATATCCACGCCGTCCTGCTTTATGCAGCCACAGACTGTTCTGTCTGGTTCACCGTCACTTTCACCTTTGATCGATTTGTGGCCATTTGTCTCCAGAAGCTGAAAACTAAATATTGCACCAAGGAAACGGCGGCTGTGGTTCTGGGAACAGTGACTGTGCTGAGCTGTTTAAAGAACATCTTCTGGTATTTTCTGTTGACAGATCGGTATCGGCTTCAGAACACCCCCTGGTTTTGTGAGGTAACATACACTGTTAAGATTTCACAGGTCTGGGGAGCAATCGAGCTCGTTCATTATCTTCTCACCCCGGGCGTCCCATTTTTTGTGATTCTGCTGCTCAATGCTGCCACCGTCAGACACATTTTAGTGGCCAGCAGGGCCAGCAGAGCCCGCAGGAGACTCCGGGGTCCCAACAGTTTGGAGAGTCCCAGAGACCCAGAGATGGAGAGCCCCAGGAATTCCATAATTTTACTGCTTGTTATCTCCGGCAATTTCATCCTGTTATGGGCAATGTTCATGGTGATTTATATATGGAACCGGTTGTGGTATTCGGAGTATCATTCTGTATCTCTACCTCTTTATGTACAGAAAATAGCATTGATGCTGCAGCTGCTGAGTTGCTGCACAAACACTGGGATTTATGCCGTGACCCAGACGAAGTTCAGAGAGCAGTTGAAGAATGTGGGGAAATATCCCTTTAATCTGATTTTAAAATTCATTAAAGGATGAGAAGAAGCGGAGACTTTGCCGCCTGAGATTTCCCTGGGCCTGATATTTTGAGCGAGCCGCCAGTTATCTGGGGACATTAACACGCTCACTCACACACTGTCTACACTGGGCTCCCTGTGAGTGGCGGCCATCTGTCAGGGCCCTCTGGAGAGGCAGCAGTGCCCTAGAGAAAGATGGCCGACCCCAAACGCGCCCCCTAAAGCAGCGCAACACCCGCCCGCTCAATGATCGCGGCAACCCTGCCCTAGACAAAGATGGCGGCGCCGCTCAATGAGCAAAAAAGCGGGACCGGCCCCGTTCAAAGATGGCGGCAATGGCGCCCCGCACAAAGATGGCGTCTGTCTGTCTCTGTCTCTCTGTCTCTCTATCGGGGGCTTCCCCCTGGGTCGATTGTCACCATTGAGGTTTCCCCTTTCCCAGAAGCGAGGCCGCGGAGTGACGGCGGGAGGCCAGAGTCCGGAGGGCGGCAGCAGCGGGAGGCCTGGTTACCCTGGGAACGGACGGGCGGCGAGGGGGAGCATTAATGACCATTATGAAAACATCATTGTAATTCATTTAGACCATTAAGAAAACATTATAACTCTTTCTAACTCATAATGAACACTAATAAAGCATAATAAACCTTTATAAATCATGATGATCATTAATAAATCATTATAACCCTGTATAAATCATTTTGACCACTAATAAAACATATTATCACATCTCCTCAGGACTCTCGCCCCAGCATGGTGCAAGTGAAGCCCGTCCAAACGGAACAGCTCCCTCTTATCCCAGTACTGGTGACAGTGCCCCACAAATCGAAACCCATTTCTCCCACAACAGTCTTTGAGCCACTCGGTCATTTCTCTGATCTTATTTACCCTATGCAAATTCGCTCGCGGCTCAGGTAGTAATCCAGAGATTATTACCTTTGTGGTTCTGCTTTTTAATTTAACCCCTCGCTGCTCATACTCTCTCAGCAGAAACTCTTTCTTTGTCCTACCTATATCATTGGTACCTCCGTGGACCATGACAACTGGATCTTCCCCCTCCCTCTGCAAGTTTCTCTCCAGCCCAGAGTCCTGACAAATCGAATAACTGAGGCTGTACAGAGGGCTTTAAACTAAATAGTGGGGGGGAGGATCCAGATGAGCGGGAAAATAAAAAAGTCTATAAAAATGAGAAAGCAATAGAGCAGGCTGGAGATGGGTGAAATAATAACTAGAGTATGACAGGAAGGGACAGAATGATTAAAAATAAGAGTGTAACAGAAAAAAAGGCCTAAACATGGAAAAATGGTAAGAAGAGAAAGTTAAAAGCTCTATATCTGAATGCACGCAGCATTCGTAACAAGATAAATGAGTTGACGGCACAAAAAGATATAAATGGGTATGATCTGATCGCCATTACAGAGACGTGGTTGCAAGGCGACCAGGGCTGGGAACTGAATATTCCAGGGTATATGATAATTCAGAAGGATAGAAAGAAAGGAAAGGGAGGTGGGGTGACTTTGTTGGTAAAAGATGGGATCAGTGAATTGGAGGGAAGTGATATTGGCTCAGAAGATCAAGATGTAGAATCGGTTTGGGTGGAGATAAAAAATAATATGGGGTGAAAGTCTCTGGGGGGGCGGAGGCGCGTAGTCTACAGGCCCCCGAAGAGTAGCAATGCTGTTGGACAGAGTATAAATCAACAAATAATGGAGGCCTGTAAAAAAGTGGTACGGTAATAATCATGGGTGATTTTAATCTCCATATTGATTGGACAAATTAAATTGGCCATGGTAGCCTGGAGGAGGAGTTCATAGAGTGCATCCGGGATGTTTTCCTAGAACAGTATGTCATGGAACCAACCAGGGAGCAGGCAATCTTGGATCTGGTACTATGTAATGAGACAGAATTTATAAATGATCTCACAGTAAAGGATCATCTAGCAAAGAGTGATCATTGCATGGTTGAATTTCAAATTCAGCTGGAGGTTGAGAAAGTTGTATCCCAAACCATTGTCCTGATCTTAAACAAAGGCAATTAAAATAGCACGAGGGCAGAACTGGCTAAAGTGGACTGGAAAAACAAATTACAGGGTAAGAAAGTTGAAATGCAGTGGCGGACATGTAAGGTGATCTTTCATAACTCTCAAGAAAAATATATTCCAGGGAGAAAGAAAGATTTTAACAGAAGGGAGCACCATCCGTGGCTAACTAAGGAAGTATAGGATGGTGTCAAATTGAAAACGAAGGCATACAATGTTGCCAAGATTGGTGGGAGACCAGAGGATTGGGACATTTTTAAAAACCAGCAATGGATGACTAAAAATATAATAAAGAGAGAGAAGATGAATTATGAGAGTAAGCTGGCAAGAAACATTAAAACAGATAGTAAGAGCTTCTACAGGTATATAAAAAGGAAGAGGGTAGCTAAAGTAAATGTTGGTCGCTTAGAGGATGAGACTGGGGAATTAATAATGGGGAACGGAAAAATGGCAAGACTTTGAACAAATATTTTGCATCTGTCTTCACTGTAGAAGACACTAACAACATCCCAATAATGGACAAACAAGGGGCCATAGGGAGGGGGCAACTAAAGACATTCACTATCACTAAGGAAATAGTACTTGGTAAAATAATGGGACTAAAAGACGACAAGTTCCCTGGACCAGATGGCCTGCATCCCAGGGTCTTAAAAGAAGTGGCTGCAGAGATAGTGGATGCATTGGTTGCAATATACCAAAATTCCTTGGACTCTGGAGAGGTCCCAGCGGAATGGAAAACCGCTAATGTAACACCCCTATTTAAGAAAGGAGGGAGACAGAAAGCAGGAAACTATAGACTAGTTAGCCTAACATCTGTCGTTGGGAAAATTCTGGAGTCCTTCATTAAGGAAGCAGTAGCCGGGCATTTAGAAAAACATACTGCAGTCAAACAGAGTCAGCATGGTTTTAGGAAAAGGGACTCAAGTTTAACAGATTTGCTGGAGTTCTTTGAGGATGTAACAAGCAGGGTGGACAAGGGTGAGCCAGTGGATGTGGTGTATTTGGATTTCCAGAAGGCATTCGATAAGGTGTCACATAAAAGGTTACTGCATCAGAGAAGAGGTCACGGAGTTGGGGGTAATATATTAGCATGGATAGAGATGGGCTAACTAACAGAAAGCAGAGAGTGGGGATAAATGGGTCATTTTCTGGTTGGCAAACGGTAACTAGTGGGATGCCACAAGGATAGGTGCTGCGGCCCCAACTATTTACAATCTACAGTAATGACTTGGATGAAGGGATCGAGTGTAATGTAGCCAAATTTGCAGATGATACCAAGATGGGCGTGAAAGCAAGTTGTGCAGAGGACTCAAAGTATCTGCAAAGGGATATAAACAGATTAGGTGAGTGGGAAAACATTTCACAGATGGAGTATAATGTGGGAAAGTGCGGGGTTATCCACATTGGCAGGAAAAATAAAAAAGCAAACTATTATTTAAATGGAGAGAGATTACAAAATGCTACAGTTCCGAAAGACTTGGGGGTCCTTGTGCATGAAACACAAAACGTTAGTATGCAGGTTCAGCAAGGGGGTTGGTGTATAATAGCAGGGAAGTCCTGCTACAACTGTACAAGGTATTGGTGAGACCACACATTGAGAACTGCGTACAGTTTTGGTCTCCTTATTTAAGGAAGGATATATTTGCATTGGAGGCAGTTCGGGGACGATTCACTAGGTTAATTCCAGAGATGAGGGTCTTGACATATGAGGCAAGGTTGAGCAGGCTGGGCCTATAATCATTGGAATTTAGAAGAATGAGAGGTGATCTTATCGAAACATTTGATCTTATCGAAACATTTGAGATTCTGAGGGTGCTCAACAGGGTAGATGCAGAGAGGATGTTTCCCCCCATGGGGAAATCTAGAATTCGGGGGCACAGTCTCAGAATAAAGGGTCGCCCTTTTAGAACTGAGATGAGGAGGAACTTCTTCTCTCAGAGGGTCGTAAATTTGTGGAATTCTCTGCCCCAGACAGCTGTGGAGGCTGGGTCATTAAACACATTTAAATGCAGATAGACACATGTTTGCCAGATAAGGGAGTGAAGGGTTATGGGGAGCGGGCTGGGAAGTGGCTTTGAGCCCTAGATGAGCCATGATCGTATTGAATGTCTGAGGAGGCTCGTGGGGTCAAATGATCCATTCCTGCTCCTATTTCTTATGTTCTTATGTTCTTCTACCCATAGTCATACTTAGCACAAAGGAAGATGGTTGTGGTGGTTGAAGGTCAATCATCACAACCCCAGGACATCGCTGTAGGAGTTCCTCAGGGCAGTGTCTTAGGCACAACCATCTTCAGCTGCTTCATCAATGACCTTCTGTAAGGGGTGACGTGTGGCTCTGTGCTTAGCCTGGGTGCTAGTGCGGGGTTAGGCCTTGTTGCCTGTTCTGGTCTCCAGCCAGCCTGGTAACACTAGACACCTGTGAGTGGTTCGACCCACTCGCCCTTACGGTTCTGCCACTGGACTTAAGTGCGAGAGCAATAATGCAGAGAAAACTCAGGTAGACCCGGTTGAATAGTGCGAAATGTAAAATCTTTATTGCATATTATTCAACATTACGAAATACATGTCATAAGCACAGATTAATGACAGTACAAACTTACATACATTTATGCAACTAGGTTTAGGGAAACGAGGAGCGCACGACACATCGTAAAAAGGGACACACGTTCTAATTATCTTTAAAACTTAAACCCTCCCCTATCAATACCTGTCCTAATCTAGATTTGTAGGATCGTGACTCATGCTCACCACTCGTGATAACTCGGAGAATTCCGAAACTCTGCTCGGATGTGTTTACCGCAGCACCTGACTATCCACGTGTTGATCAGGGGTCTCTGTACCCCACTTGTTTACTCGCTTCTGCTCCGGCTAGCAGGCTGGACCGTCTGCTGTCATGAAGATCTGTGTTGACCTCGGAGTTCTGATACTTCTCAAAAAAAGTGTCTTCCTGTGTCCTACACCAGTTGTCGGTAGAACTCGAAGAATAGTCTTCTCGGGCCAGTTGTGGAGTAGCCGATAGAATACGAAAATGGTCCTTATATTTTTAGGCGCGGTCGGGGCTTACTGACCGCGGCGACACGTGTAGTCTTCTTCTCATCTCATCTCATATCATCTCATCTCGGGCCTTCGGTTCCAACACCGTTTACCGACTCCTCGGGATGGTGCGCTCGCTTCCAGGCCTTCACAGCCCAGTTCTCCACAGATCTTCGCGGCAAGCCACGAGGTTGATCCTAACGGATCAGAGTCCAGAGTCGTCAGGCAAGAGAATAAGAGTCCAGCAGCCTTCCAGCGAGTCAAAGCAGCAAGAGAAAGATGGACGGTTGTACTTTACAGTTATAGTGCTGTAATTCCCATTTTCCCGCCCAATCTTAATGTCTATCTTTTGTCAGGTTTTGGCGCTCAAAACTTCTTGTATGGGGTGATCTCAGTCTTTAATGGCTTTCGGTGACACTTGTAACTGTCTGAGTACCCGTTAATATTTTTCCCATTGTGGAACCGGCTAGTAGTCTCCCTGGAGGGGTCTTGGGGCTTCCAAATGCTTGCTGTGAGTACCCGCGAACGTCTCTCTCATCGTGGAGCCTTGGGGATTTTGCATATTAATTTCTTTGGATGGGTCCTTGATCGCCCAGTACAATAGCCCTTGTTTGCACCTGGAAGACCGATTCCAGTATTTTTGTTTAAAATGCAAACCCATCGCGTCTTGTCATTATCTCAAATGTGCTGAGTCCTGTCCGATCTCGCTGAAATGTTTATTGAAACGCCATCTTGTCTGCCTACTGAAAGTCTAGAACTTTCTGCCACGAGGCGTGGCGGCCATTTTACAGGCTGTTTGTGTCCGTTTTGAAACCTGACAGCATTCTGCTGAAATAAAGCTGTTTATACGAAACTTTATGTCTCCTTCTTATTATTATAAAATCGCGATAATTTTGCGAATTCTACACTTCCCTCCAACATAAGGTCAGAGATGGGAATCTTCGCTTTATACTGCAAAGTGTTCAGTGCTCTTCACAACTCCTCAGATAATAAAGCAGTCCATGCCCGCATGCAACAAGATCTGGACGACGTTCAGTCTTGAGCTGATAATTAGCAGATAACATTCGACCCACAGAAGTGTCAGGCATAGACTAACTCCAACAAGCGAGAGTCTTACCACCGCTTCCTGACATTCAATGGCATTAACATCGGCGAATCCCCCACCATCAACATGCTGGGGCTCAACATTGACCAGAAACTTAACTGGATCAGCCACCAGAATACTGTGGCAACAAGAGCAGGTCAGAGGCTGGGTATTCTGCGGCGAGTGTCTCACTTCCTGAATCCCCAAAGCTTTTCTACCATCCACAAGGCACAAGTTAGGAGTTTGAGGGAATACTATCCACTTGCCTGGATGAGTGCAACTCCAGCAACACTCAAGAAGCTCGGCACCATCCAGGACAAAGCAGCCCGCTTGATTGGCACCCCATCTACCACCTTAAATATTCATTCCCTCCACCACTGGCGTACCGTGGCTGCAGTGTGTACCGTCTACAAGATGCACTGCAGCAACTCGCGAAGGCTTCTTCGGCGGCACCTAGCAGTCCTGCAACCTCCTCCACGTCGAAGGACAAGGGCAGCAGGCTCATGGGAATTCCACCACCTGAAAGTTCACCTCCAAGTCACACACCATCCTGATTTAGAATTATATCACCGATCTTTCATCATCGCTGTGTCAAAATCCTGGAACTCCCATCCTAACTGCACTGAGAGAGTACCTTCACCACACAGGACTGCAGCGGTTCAAGAGGGCGGCTCACCACCACCTTCTCAAAGGCTGTCACGGATGGGCAACAAATGCTGGCCTTGCCAGCGACACCCACATTCCATAAACGAATAAAATAAAATACATTATAACCCTTTATAAATCACTATGACCATTAACAAAACTTCATAACAATTTATAAATCATTATGACCATTAATAAAACATTATAACCCTTTATAAATCATTATGACCATTAATAAAACATCATAACCCTTGGTCATACCTAGCACAAAGCAAGGTGGTTGTGGTGGTTGAATGTCAATCATCACAGCCCCAGGACTTCGCTGCAGGTTTTCCTCAGTGCAGTGTCCTAGGCCAAACCATCTTCAGCTGCTTCATCAATGACGTTTCCTCCAACATAAGGTCAGAAATGAGGATGTTCGCTGATGACTGCACAGTGTTCAGTGCCATTCACAACTCCTCAGATAATGTAGCAGTCCATGCCCGCATGCAACGGGACCTGGACGTCGTTCAGGCTTGGGCTGATAAGTGGCAGTTAACATTTGCGCCACACAATTGCCAGGCAATGACTATCTCCATCAAGTGAGAGTCTAACCACCGCCCCTTGAAAGTGAATGGCATTACCATCGCCAAATACCCCACCATCAACATCCTGCGCGTCACCATTTACCAGAAACGTAACTGGTGCAGCCACTTGAATACTGTGACATCATCCAGGACAAAGCAGCCCGCTTGATTGGCACCCCACCTACCACCTTAAACATTCACTCCCTCCACTACCAGCGTAACATGGCTGCAGTGTGTACCATCTAGAAGATGCACTGCAGCAACTCGCCAAGGCTTCTTTGGCAGCGCCTCCCACCCGCAACCTCTTCCACCTAGAAGGCCAAGGGCAGCAGGCGCATGGGAACACCACCACCTCCAAGTTCCCCTCCAAGTCACACACCATCCTGTCTTAGAATTATATCACCGGTCCTTCCTCATCACTTGGTCAAAATCCTGGAACTCCCTCCCTAACAGCACTGTGAGAGTCCCTTCACCACACCGGACTGCAGCGACTCGCCACCACCTTCTCAAGGGCAATTAGGGATGGGCAACAAATGCTGGCCTTGCCAGCGACACCCATATTCCATAAACGAATAAAATAAAATAATACATTATAACCCTTTATAAATCATTATGACCATTATTAAATCATTTTTTATTCATTCTTGGAATGTGGATGTCGTTGGCAATGCCACCATTTATTGTCCATCCATAATTGTCCTGGAGAAGGTGGTGGTGAGCCACCTTATACAACTGAGTGGCTTGCTAGGCCATTTCAGAGGGCAGCGAAGAGACAACGACATTGCTGTTGGTCTGGCGTCACATTGTGGACACAATGGGCTGGATTGTGATACTGGGGCGGGTTGGGGTCGTGTCATCCGCATTTCGTGTTATCCACCCGACTGCAATTGGTTGTGGGAGATTGATGCAATTTTCACCTATTTGAGTTCAAGCATGTGGGAACCCATGAACCAATTAGTGTTTTCAGTCTGAAAGTCGCCTTTGATGATGTCATCATTGCTGCTGCATTGAAGGTCAGAGACTGTCTGGCCTTTGCTGTGAGAGGACCTGGATGCAAAATGTGCAAGAGAGAGCGAGAGAGAGAGAGAGAGATAGAGAGATTGAGATTTGTTGCATCCAGGTCCTCTCATAGCAAAGGCCAGGCAGTCTCCGAAGACCTTCAATGCAGCAGCATCAGAGGTGACTATCAGACCTAATACTACGACTACATTCATCACATCTCCGTTGTAATAGTGGACCTGTAGCTCATAGTCAGCTATCCAAATGCGCTCCCGCCAGGTTTCACCATCGTGGTTCAGAACAGGCGTGCTTCACGTAGATAAAGGGTTAAAATCAGAAAGGCCTTTCAAAATGGCATTATAGAGCCAATTTAGTGCTTGTTACGGGCCTTAACAGCCTATCCCGTCTCTTAAAGGCGTGATGGAGTCGGGACCATCAGACACGATTTAATGAAAATTGCGTGTAGGCGGGATGGAGGCGGACTTGTGCCCACCCGCCAGTTTTCGCAATTTTAACCCACCCCCCTCCACCACACACGCCACCAAACCCGCCTGCACGGGTCAATGAAAATCAAGCCCAATCTATAAGGACGGCAGATTTCCTTCCCGAAAGGACAATAGTGAACCAGATGTGTTTTTACGACAATCCGGTAGTTTCATGGTCACCATTACTGATGCAATCTTTTTTCCAGATTTGTTTGATGAATTGAATCTAAATTCTTCAACAGGTGGGATTTGAACTCAGGATTATTCGTCCCGGCAACTTATTTACTTGTCCAGCAACATAACCACTATGTAACTGTAGCCTTCAAATATATCGCTGCTCCTTCATCGGGACTGTGTCAAAAGCCTGAAATTCCTTCCGTAACAGTAACACCTTCACCACACGGACTGCAGCGGCTCACGATGAAGGCCCAGCATTTGCTCATGGGTAACTAGGGATGGGATTGTAAATCCGGTCTTGACAGCGTCACCCATATCCTGAGAACAAATAAATATAAATAATAAAATGGGATTAAAATCACTGATGTTGAAATTCACTGATTGAAACCAGGCGAGGCCTGTGATCAGAATGGGTCGTCATGGTCCGCCAAACAAATTGTCAACACAACTTGCCTCACCAATTCTATGGTTTTATGATTGATAATACTCACACTGTGCCAATTTCCCTATCCTTTCAAAAGGTGCTTGATAAAGTACCACCTATTACCAAAGTTGAAGCCCTTGGGATTAAAGTGGCAGTGGCAACAGTGCGAGGTATATCAGTATTACAGTGAGTGGTGTGGAGAGTAACAGTCCAGAGTATGGCATGTATCAGAGTGTTACAGTGAGGGGTGTGGGGTATATCAGAGTGTTAGAGTGAGGGGTGTGGGGTATATCAGAGTGTTACATTGAGTAGTGTGGGGTATATCAGAGTGTTACATTGAGGGGCTTGGGGTATTTCAGAGTATTTCAGTGAGGGGTGTGGGGTATATCAGAGTGCTACAGTAAGGGGTATATCAGGGAGTTACAGTGAGGGCTGTCGGGTATAGCGGTCTGGTAAAGTGAAGGGTGGGTTTGCTATAACAGAGTGTTATTGTCAGGGGAGTGGAATATATCAGAGTGTTACAGTAGAGGTGTGGGTTATATCTGAGTGTTACAGCGAGGGGTGTCCGGTATTTCAATGTTATAGTGACGGATGCGTGGTAGATTCCAACAAGAAGGAAGGGGAAGGGAAACAAAGCAAGGGCTCCTTGGATGATGAGGTAGATAGAGAAGATGATGAAACTAAAAAAGAGGGTGTATGATGCATGTCAGGCGAATTCTTCAAGGGAGGACCATATCAAATACAATAAGTTGAGATGATGCTATAAATACAATGGCCCAGAAATTCGGGTCGGAGGCTTCCCGCATGTGCAAGCATAGCTGGTGCACTTACATAGCGTGCCTGCTGCTGTGCTGTGGGCCCGCATGGGATTCCAATCCTGGGCCTCCTCCAGCTGCCGGTGTGCAGTGCTCACGTATCCCAACGACGAAGCTCGTTCGCAGCAGCTCCTGGGATCACGTGGGCCATGGGGAGCCAATCGGAGCAGGGAATCTCCATTCATAGATTTGACAGGAAGACCTGACAAATCTATGAATAGAGATCGGCCCCAAAACCTAAGTAAAAGTTCAAATATATATATTTTTTAAAAATCACTTTTTTAAAATAACTTTAAATTAAATAAATTAACTACTTTAAATAAAAATTTTAACTTTTGGAAACATTTATTAAAGTTTTTAACGGGGCTAAAAATAAACTTACCTTTCTTTAAAGTATTTAAAAATGATAAAACTGTGGAAAAATTGTTTCAATTTTACTTAATTCACCTCTTAACTTGTTAAAAGCAGGCCTTGCGCCTGGTTTTTCCACGCGCAGCTGCTAGGGACTTACCCGCACGAGAAACTTGTAAAAAAAGACAAAGTTCGATGCGTACGCGCTGCCTCTCCGGCGCACGTGTTTGACGTGTGAAACCCTTCCTTCAAGGGAATGGAAGTTCCGGTTTCCCGCGTATGCGCATTGCATGCACAAAACCGTCACTTTCGTTGGCCTTACGGGTGTGTACACAATGCGTACTCACCCGTGGAGACGCGAAATTTCTGGGCCAATAAGTGAAGTTGGAAATAAGATTGGCAAAGAGAGAATATGAGAGTAAATTGGCGATTAAAATAAAAGGGAACCCAAAAATCTTCTACTGGCATGTAAACAGTAAGCGGGTAATAAGAGGCGGGGTGGGGCCGATTAGGGACAAAGAACGTGATATATGCTTAGAGTTGAAGGGCAAGGCTAGAATACACAATGACTACTTTGTATCGGTGTTTACTAATGTAGTGGATGCTGACAAAATATCGGTAGAAATGGAAAAGGTAGAAGCAATGGAAGGGCTGAAAATTGACAGACAGGATGTACTAGAAAGGCTGGATATGCTTAGAGTTTATAAGTCGCCTGGTCCAGATGGCTTGCATCCCAGGTTACTAAGGGAATGGGGGGAGGAGCTTGCCATAAATTGCCAATCTTCCCGAGATGCGGGGGAGGTGCCTGAGCATTGGAAACTGGCAAATGTGACACCATTGTTCAAGAAAGGGTGTAAGGACAATCCAAGTAACTAGAGGCTGGTCAGTTTAACATCAGTGGTGGGTAATGTTTCAGAAACAATAGTCAAGGAAAAACTAATGTGTACTTGGCTAGGTTTAAGCTAATTACGAAGACCCAACACGGATTTGTAAAAGACAGTTCGTGTTTGACTAATGCAATTGAATTTCTTGATGAAGTAACAGGGAGGAATGATGAAGGGAATAAAATGGATGTTGTCTACATGGATTTTAGGAAGGCGTTTGACAAAGTACCAGATAGTAGGCTGATTAACAAAATTGAGACTCATGGAATAGGTGTGTCAGTGACAGATTGGATAAGGAATTGGCTTAAGGACAGAAAACAGCGAGTTGTGGTAAATGGCTGTTTTTCAGAATGGAGGATGGTAGACAGTGGTGTCCCCCAAGTGTCACTGCTGGGGCCACAGCTTTTTTGATACATATAAATTACTTGGATATTGGAATACAGAGTATAATTTCTAAATTTGCTGATGACACCAAACTTGGCAAACAGTGAGGATGATACCAATCGATTGCAACAGGCCATAGAAAGGCTATCAGAATGGGCAGACATGTGGCAGATGGAGTTTAATACAGAGAAAAATGAGGTGATGCATTTTGGCAGAGGGAACAGGGAAAGGCAATATTCACATAATGGCATAGTTTTAATGAGTATGCAGGTAAAGAGGGACCTGGGAGTTAATGAGCATAGGTCCCTGAAGGTGGCAGCAGATATTGAGAGAATGGTTAGCAAAGCATTTGGGAACTTGGGCTACATAAATAGAGGTATTGAGGAGAAAAGTAGAGAAGTTATGCTGAAACTTTATAAAGCGCTGGATAGGCCACAACTGGAGTATTGCATCCATTTATGGTCACCACCCTATAGGAAGGATGTGAAGCCCTTGAGAGGGCGCAGAGGAGATTTACCAGAATGGTTCCGGGGACATGGGATCTTAGCTACAAGGACAGGTTGGAGAAACTGAATTTATTGTCATTAGAGCAAAGGAGGTTGAGGGGTGATTTGTTAGATGTGTACAAGATTAGGACGGGTTTGGATAGGCTAGACAGAGAAATGCTGCTCCCACTAGTTGATGGTACAAGGACTATGGCACGCAGATTCAAGGTTTTGGGCAAGAGATACAAACTGTTTTATGCAGCTAGTGGTGAAGACCTGGAACTCGCTGCTGACAGAAGTGGTGGAAGCAGAGACACTCAATGTTTTCAAGGGGAGGCTGGATAGGCACTTGAGGGAAATACATTTGCAGGGCTACGGGGATAGAGCGGGTGGATGGGGCTGACTGGATTGCTCTACAGAGAGCCGGCACCGAGTCGATGGGCCGAATGGCCTCCTTCTGTGCCATTATGACACTATGACTCTATGACTCTATATCAGTGTTACAATGAGGGGTGTGGAGTATATTCGTGTTACAGTGAGGAGTGTGGGGTACATCAGTGTTACAGTGAGGAGTGTGGGCTACCGACGTCTGCTACAGTAAGGGATATGAGGTATATCAGAGTGCTACAGTGATGGATGTGTGTTATTTCAGTTTTACAGTTTGGGTGTGTGGTATATCAGAGTGTTACATTTTGGATGTGGGGAATGTCATAGTGTGACCGTGAGAAGTCTAGGGGATATCAGAGTGATAAAGTGACTGGTGTGTGTTATATCAGATTGTTACAGTGAAGGAAGTCCCTTTTTTTGTTTTACAATAACACATCAGTATTGAGAGTCTGAACTATATAAAACGAAGGGATTATTCTGGCCAATGATCGGGATTCTGCTATTCCACATCAGCCTATTCGGCATATGGGACAAACACTATTTTTCCTATAATATGTCGATTGCATTTGCCCTGGAGACACCACCGCGGGACGCCACTGGATATATTACCCTCCAGTACATCAAGGGTGATTGTGAAATCGCGTATTCAGTGACAGTATGGGTTACCACTGGTGAGGTCCAGGATGGTCGGGAGGGTAGGCATAAACTGCAAAGAACACCCTAACTGGCCAAGGGAGTGGTTCTTACAAGCAGAACCAAGTGACCATTCAAGGTACTATCAGATAGGGAACCCTCGGGGGAATGGAGGAAGCTCGACCCAATCCCGAGCAGTGGGAGACACTCTGTTATGTTGCCCACAGTGGTGGCAGGAGCATGAGGGAATCTATGGATACATAAATACTTCGGGGACGCAGAGCCGCTTTGTGGAGCTCCCGTCCACTGGATAGGCGGGAAAAGTATCCAAGCGAATGGAACAGATGACAGGGGTCCCGACCGATGGTTCGTGGACAGGGAGGGAAGGCCGTGTAGGGGTTCGAAGGGTTGCTCACATTATCATATGCAGGAATGTAAAAACGGAATAATACACACGGTGGAATTGAAATCCATCCTAAACTCCCCACCCCACCCGCACGAATAGATCACAACCGCGGGAAGAACAAAAGGAAACCCGAGCTGTCTGTCCCAAACACACCCCGGGACCGGCAAATAGGTTAGAGCTAATCCCAACTCGGATGATATTGTACCATGATGTGCATCATGAAGTGATACCTGTAATGTTAAATCTGACCGAGGTGGGACTGCCAAACTGGTGCAAACCAGAAACAGCGCTGTGATATGGGAGAATGATGCGGGAATTAATCGAGGGATTTTGGGAAAGGGCCAACACAACCCTGGCGGAATCGGAATTAGAGCCGTTATATCGCAAGGACTCAGGGGATGGTAATGGATTTAACAATAACTTTGGGGAAAAGAGTACCGAGATCATTGAAGACAATTGTGTTGGTTACGGTGTTACAGGGGACCATTTCAGAACACCACGGCGCCTGATAAATGATGCAGACATTGCTTTTAATACCGGAACCTCCCTCGTTAATAGCCTTGATTTGGCTCATTTGGATCAATCCGTAAAGGCAGTTAGAAATCGTTTAAGGGAAATTTTGAATAAAATGAATGGTCTGTAACAGGAGGAATTAAAGGAGGACCAAATTACGACCATTCATCGACAGGACATTGTGTGGGATGTTAATGGGGTCAGCCCTCGCCTTCTGACTCAGTGAGCGGTTCGACTCGCTCCCACGCCCCTGGTTCCTAGACTTTGGACTTATTTAGGGGTTGTGAACAAAAATGCACGAGACAATAGGTTGTGCTGCAAGAATTTTGACTTTATTAAAAGAAAAAGGTAACAAACTTAAAACACACTTAATACTTAAACACAGATTGGGGACCACACGGTACAGGCGAGGGCCAACAACAATATACCAAACAAAAATCTTATCCCTCCCAAAGATCCCACTATCTAGCTAGGTTTTTGGTTTCAGGAGATCCGGGATAATGCTCACCAACGATTCCTTGACAGGATTTTAGAGTCTTTTGATTGAAAGATTTCGTAAGGCCCTTGTTGCTGCGAGGTGTCCGATGATCACTGAGGCAGTCGCTCTGGTTTCTTCTTGTTTGATGGTCTGTTTGCTGGCCTTCCTCCTCGTGGCTTGCAGTGGTTTTGCTGGAGCAGGGAGAGAGCTGTGCCAGCGATGTCAGCGAGTCCAAAAGAGAAAGAGTCTTGGGACAGGCTTCAATTATATTGTCTTTTTCCCGCCCAAAACCCCTTCTAAAACGGTTTCCTTTAGGTTGCAAATGAGCCCTGTCAAGTCCATTGTCTAGTTTTGGGGGGCTTGCCAGTTCCGATGGCTTTAAGCTCAGTGTTAAACATGTCCTGATCGTTTTCCGATTTAACACAGCCTTATCTACGCGCCAAATCTCAACCCTATTGTCCTAGGTCTATTGGTGGGCTTTTAAATCTGTCCTGTGGATACCTGGTTGATGGGTTTTTGATGAAGTCCTAAATGTTTTATTGATTTCAAAAGAGGTCTTGGATTATTCATTTCGATGTGTTGTGAGGCTTTGGGGTTTTGTCTTTTCCTCCTTGATAGGAAGGCAGTGCAAACACACTGCAGACAGCTTACTACACTGACTGGCCACGCCCCTCTGCAGCCTGTTTGTCTGTGAAAGGTGTCTTTCCCAACAGTAAGATTCCAGAAGTCATTTTCCTCAGGGTTTTCTTCTTGTGATCTTTAAAAATGTCCAAAATTAAGGGTTTTACTCAAATCACTTCACTTAGGATTCTGTTCGAGTTTCTGGGGGATTTTGCGAAGCCTATATCCCCCACTTTGAAACTAAAGCTGAATTAGTGTAATTAACAGGTGACCAAAATTTCTGATCCCCGAAAACCAACCTTCCCCTGTATTACCTAAACTAAAAACCCAAACATACATTCCCCTGTTAAAAGTGATGTTTCAGGTACATACAGGTAAGAATCAATCTTTATTTCACATCCAAGCACGGAGAGGGTCCGACACCCCTGCACAGCTTGGAAAACACATCATACCCATCATAAAAATGACACAACACACATACAATTTTTTTTATTAAAGTACAAAATTCAAGGTTCGTTCCATCCCTGGCCATAGCCTTCATTTTGATGCTCTTCCCAAGTCCCTTCGTGTCTGGAACGGAGCTCCCGGTCCCTTCCCCTGCACTTTGTACACAGCAGGTAGAGAACTATCCCGAGCTGGCAGACCACCAAAAGATGGGAAGCCATCCTGATCCAGCAAGGCAATTCTATATTCTCGAAAATATCCCACCAGTGTGGAACTATTTTATCCAAAATCTCTGCCCCAATTTCAACTGTTTTCTGTTCCAGGGTGTAGAAATGTTTTTGTGAAATCTCGACAGCTTTAAGTAGGATGGTAAGATGTTCGGGTAGAGGGGGAATTTTATATCCAAAGTAAATCACATACTTTTGCAGGTTGGTGATGTTTTCTGTTACAGTGAGGTGAACAGTGGAGGGTCAGGAATGGGGACAATCCGTTCTTGGGCCAATTAAACTTCTGCCTCTGGTTTAAAGCAGAAACTTCTGTCACTAACCGGACACCAGAAGTGTCCATGCTGGTAGTGGGACGCACCTGTGGTGACACAATATATCCCACCCCCTATATATGCTACCTGTGGGGAAACATGGCCATGTGCCATCACCTCCATCGTACAGTTTATAGGTCGTGCGCCAGCAGCTTTAAACCCGCACTGTGGTTTAGAATAGGCGTTCAAGTGCTGGGGACACAGTATTATGTGTGAACCCCGGCCCTGGCACCCGGAGAGGTCAATACCTGTCATGGCGTGCTCCCACTTTATGACATAAGGTGGGACCGCTTTAAAACGGATGTGTGCACCCCATTGAATGACTCCAATGTTCTCCACCCTGTATACCGGTACGGGTCGGGCTGTCCCACTCATGACCGGCATTCTCACTACTATCTCCATGATAGTGTGATTGGAATGCCCACAATCTATTGGGACAGGGTAGGCTTCAGAGGCTAGACGAAAGTGCCATGGGCTCAGCGAATTACTAAACGGGTGGAGGGCGGAGAGGTGCCGGTTGCTGATCCAGCAGGAGACTAAACCTTGCTTTAAATCCTCCAGGTTGCTACGGCCCTCGCCCAGCAACCATGCCCCGTACAGCACACACACCTCATTCTGTGCAGCCTGATCCGATGCATTCCTATCGTCCCGTATGAGTGCATTTACTGTTTTGGCATGCCTTTCCAATTCTGCAATAATTTCCTTTAAATGAACCGTCATAGCTTGGTCCTCATGTAGCACTGAGCCTACCAATGTGTTCCCATACTTCAGATCTTTCTTAACTGGGTTTTTAAACCATTTATCTGTGTCTGTAATTCCATGTCATCCAGGCTATTTATTACAGAGGACCCTGTACTATAGGCAGTGAAAACATCATTCCAGGCACTCCTTCTTTGTCTACCCATGCCCATAGGGTTCTCAGGGTGTATTCTTTTACAGGAACAGAGCAACGTCACCCTGTTAGGAATGGTATAGTATTATCCCATTCTGCCCGATACTGATGATATAAAGCTAGGTGAGACAGTAATCTGTGAGGAGAACACAAAGAGTCTGTAAAGGGATATAGATAGACAAAGTGGTTGGCAGTAATTTGGCAGATGGAGTATAATGTAGGGAATTGTGAGGTTATTCACTTTGGTAGGAAGAATACAAAAACAGTATTTATTTTAAATGGTGAGAAACTTTCAAATGTTGGTGTTCAGAGAGATTTGGGTTTCCTCGTGCAAGAAACACAGAAATTCAGCATGCAGGTACAGCAAGCAATAAGGAAGGCAAATGGCATGTTGTCCTTTATTGCAAGGGGGATGAAGTATCAGTGTAAGGAACTCTTGCTACAATTGTACAGGGCCTTGGTGAGACCACACCTGGAGTACCGTGCACAGTTCTGGTCTCCTTATCTAAGGAAGAATATACTTGCCTTGGAGGCGGTGCAACGAAGGTTCACTAGATTGATTCCTGGGATGAGAGGGCTGTCCTATGATGGGAGATTGTGTAGAATGTGCCCATAGTTTCTGGAGTTTAGAAGAATGAGAGGTGATCTCATTGAAACATACAAGATTCTGAAGGGGATTGACAGGGTAAATGCTGAGAGGTTGTTTCCCCTGGCTGGAGTATCTAGAACTAGGGGGCATATCTCCGGTTATGAGGTCGGCCATTTAAGACTGAGATGAGGAGGAATTGATATACCCCACACCCCTCACTGTAACACTCTGATATACCCCACTCCCCTCACTGTAACACTCTGATATACCCAACACCCTCACTCTAACATCTGATATACTCCACACCCCTAACTGAATCACACTCTGATATTCTCCACACCCTTCAATGTAACACTGTGATATACCCCAAACCCCTCACTGTAACACTTTGATAGACCCCACATCTCTCACTTTAACTCTCTCATATACCGCAAACCCCTCACTGTAACACTCTGATATAAAGGCCACACCCCTCACTGTAACACTCTGATATACACCACACACCTCACTGTAACACTCAGATATACACCACACCCCTCACTGTATCACTCTGCTGTACTCCATACCCCTCAATGTAACACTCTGATATACCCCACACCTCTCACTTTAACTCTCCTATATACCGCAAACCCCTCACTGTAACACTCTGATATAAAAGCCACACCCTTCACTTCAACAATCTGATATAAGTCACACCCCTCACTGTAACACGCTGATTTACACCACGCCCCTCGCTGTAACACACTGATATACCCCACACCTATCACTGCAACAATCTGATATACCCCACACCCCTCACTGTAACAAACTGATATACCCCACACCCATAACTGTAATCCTTTGATGTAACCCACACCTCACACTCTAAATCTCTGATATAACCCAAACCGCTCAGTTTAACAAACTGATACATGCCACACTCTGGACTATTACTCCTCACACAACTCTCATTATAATACGGATATAGCTACCTCAACTAACTGTAACTCACCCATATATCCACCACCCCCCTCACTGGAACTCTCTGATACTCCCCACACCCCTCACTGCAACCCTCTGTTACATGCCCTGCTCTGGACTGTTACTCTCCACACCACTCACTGTAATACTGATATACCCCACATCCCTCACTGCAATCCTCTGATATACCCGAAACCCCTCACTCTAACATCTGATACATGCCATACTCTGGGCATGTTACTCTCCACACCAGTCACTGTAATACTGATATACCCCACACCCCTCACTGTAGCACTCTGATACATGCCATACTCTGGACTGTTACTCTCCACATCCCTCACTGTAATACTGATATACCTCGCACTTTTGCCATTGCCACTTTAATCCCATGGGTTCAACTTTGTTAATATATGGTACTTTATCAAGCACCTTTTGATAGGTTAGGGAAATTGGAAAAGTGTGAGTAGCATCATTCATAAGACCATAGAATTGGTGAGACAAGTTGTGTTGACAATTTGGCGGACCATGACGACCCGCTCTGATCACAGGATTCGCCTGGTTTCAATCAGTGAATTTCAAAATCAGTGATTTTAATCCCATTTTATTATTTATATTTATTTGCTCTCAGGATATGGGTGACGCTGTCAAGACCGGAATTACATTCCCATCCCTAGTTACCCATTGGCAAATGCAGGGCCTTCATCTTGAGCCGCTGAAGTCCGTGTGGTGAAGGTGTTACTGTTACCGAAGGAATTTCATGCTTTTGACCCAGTCCCGATGAAGGAACGGCGATATATATGAAGGCTACAGTTACATAGTGGTTATGTTGCTGAACAAGTAAATACGATGCCGGGACGAATAATCCTGAGTTGAAATCCCACCAGCAGGGGAATTTATATACAATTCATCAAACAAATCTGGAAAAAAGATTGAGTCAGTAATGGTGACCATGAAACGACCGGATGGTCGTAAAAACACATCTGGTTCACTATTGTCCTTTACGGAAGGACATCTGCTGTCCTTATATATTTTTTCCGAAATGTGACTCCAGACCCACAGCAATGTCGTTGTCTCTTCGCTGCCCTCTGAAATTGCCAAGCAAGCCACTCAGTTGTATAAGGTGGCTCAGCACCAACTTCTCCGCGGCAATTATGGATGGACAATAAATGGTGGCCTTGCCAGCGACATCCACATCCGAAGAATGAATTAAAAAAATATTTATTAGTGTTCATAATGATTTATAAAGGGTTATAATGTAATATTTTATTTTATTCGTTTATGGAATATGGGCGTCGCTGGCAAGGCCAGCGTTTGTTGCACATCCCTAATTGCCCTCGTGGTGAGCCTACTTCTTGAATCGCTGCAATCCCTTGTAGTGAAGGTACTCCCACTGTGCTGTTAGGGAGGGAGTTCCAGGATTTTGACCAAGCGATGATGAAGGCTCGGTGATATAATTCTAAGACAGGAAGGTGTGTGACTTGGAGGGGAACCTTGTGGTGGTGGTGTTCCCATGCGGCTGCTGCCCTTGTCCTTGTAGGTGGAAGAGGTTGCGGGTGGGAGGCGCTGCCAAAGAAGCCTTGGAGAGTTGCTGAAGTGCATCTTGTAGATGGTACACTCTGCAGCCACGGTACGCTAGTGATGGAGGGAATGAATGTTTAAGGTGGTAGGTGGGGTGCCAATCAAGCGGGCTGCTTTGTCCTGGATGGTGTCACAGTATTCAAGTGGCTGGACCAGTTACGTTTCTGGTCAATGGTGACCCGCAGAATGTTGATGATGGGGTATTCGGCGATGGTAATGCCAATGACTGTCAAGGGGCGGTGGTTAGATTCTCGCTTGTTGGAGATAC
This sequence comes from Squalus acanthias, assembly GCA_030390025.1. Lineage (NCBI taxonomy): Eukaryota > Metazoa > Chordata > Chondrichthyes > Squaliformes > Squalidae > Squalus > Squalus acanthias. The sequence goes on along the minus strand of JASTWF010000255.1, from coordinate 100,809 downwards.
TCATTGCTTGGCAATTGTGTGGCGCAAATGTTAACTGCCACCATTCAGCCCAAGCCTGAACGTCGTCCAGGTCCCGTTGCATGCGGGCATGGACTGCTTCATTATCTGAAGAGTTGTGAATGGCACTGAACACTGTGCTGTCATCAGCAAACATCCCCATTTCTGACGTTATTTTGGAGAGAAGGTCATTGATGAAGCAGCTGAAGATGGTTTGGTCTCGGACACTGCCCTGAGGAACTCCTGCAGCGATGTCCTGGGGCTGTGATGATTGACCTGCAACCACCACAACCATCTTGCTTTGTGCTAGGTATGACTAAGAGTTTTGATGTTTTATTAATGGTCATAATGATTTATAAAGGGTTATAATGTTTTATTAATGGTCAGAATGATTTATAAAGTTTTATGAAGTTTTGTTAATGGTCATAGTGATTTATAAAGGGTTATAATGTATTTTATTTTATTCGTTTATGCGATGTGGGTGTCGCTGGCAAGGCCAGCATTTATTGCCCATCCGTAACTGCCCTTGAGAAGGTGGTGGTGAGCTGCCTTCTTGAAGCGCTGCAGTCCGTGTGGTTTAGGTATTCTCACAGAGCTGCTAGCTAGGGAGTTCCAAGATTTTGACCTAGCGACGATGAAGGATCGGTGATATAATTCTAAGTGAGGATGGTGTGTGACTTGGCCGGTAAATTGGAGGTGGTGGTGTACCCATGCGCCTGCTGCCCTTGTCCTTCTCGGTGGAAAGGTTTGCAGGACTGGGAGGTGCTGCCGAAGAAGCTTTGGCGAGTTGCTGCAGTAGATGGCAAACACTGCAGCCACGGTACGCCGGTGGTGGAGGGAGTGAATGTTTAAGGTTGTAGATGGGGTGCCAATAAAGCGAGCTGCTTTGTCCTGGATGGTGTCGAGCTTCTTGAGTGTTGTTGGAGTTGCACTCATCCAGGCAAGTGGAGAGTATTCCCTTAGACTCCTTAATTGTGCCTTATGGTTGGTAGAAAGTCTTTGGGGAGTCCGGAGGTGAGACAATCGCCACAGAATATCTAGCTTCTGACCTGCTCTTGTTGCCACAATATTCATGTGGCTGGTCCAGTTAAGTTTATGGTCAATGCTGAGCCCCAGGATGTTGATGGTGGGGGATTCGCCAATGGTAATCCCATTGAATGTCAAGGAGCGGTGGTTAGAGTCTCGCTTGTTGGAGTTAGTCCATGCCTGACACTTCTGTGGGGCGAATGTTACCTGCCACTAATCAGCTCAAGCCTGAACGTCGTCCAGATCTTGTTGCATGCGGGCATGGACTACTTTATTATCTGAGGAGTTGTGAAGAGCACTGAACACTTTGCAGTATTCAGCGAGCATCCCCATTCCTGCCCTTTGTTGGAGGGAAGATCATTGATGAAGCAGCTGTAGATGGTTGTGCCTAGTACACTGCCCTGAGGAACACCTACAGCGATGTCCTGGGGTTGTGATGATTGACCTTCAACCACCACAACCATCTTCCTTTGTGCTAGGTATGACTATGGGGTATAAGAACATAAGAACATAAGAAATAGGATCAGGAATAGGCCACTTGGCCCCTCGAGCCTGCTCCGACATTGAATAGGATCATGGCTGATCTAGGGCTCAAAGCCACTTCCCAGCCCGCTCCCCATAACCCTTCACTCACTTATATTGCAAAAATGTGTCTATCAGCACTTTAAATGTATTTAATGACCCAGCGTCCACGGGTCTCTGGGGCAGAGAATTCCACAGATTTACGACCCTCTGAGAGAAGAAGTTCCTCCTCATCTCAGTTCTGAAAGGGCGACCCTTTATTCTGAGACCGTGCCCCCGAATTCTAGATTTTCCCATGAGGGGAAAAATCCTTGCTGCATCTACCCTGTCGAGCCCCTCACAATCTCAAATGTTTCGATAAGATCACCTCTCATTCTTCAAAATTCCAAAGTGTATAGGCCCAGCCCGCTCAATCTTTCCTCATACGTCAAACCCCTCATCTCGGGAATTAACCTAGTGAATCATTTCTGAACTGCCTCCAATGCAATTATATCCCTCCTTAAATAAGGAGACCAAAACTGTACGCAGTTCTCAATGTGTGGTCTCACCAATACCTTGTACTGTTGTAGCAGGAATTCCCTGCTTTTATACTCCAACCCCCTTGAAATAAAGGCCAACATTCCATTTGCCTTTGTATTACTTGCTGTACCTGCATGCTAACTTTTTGTGTTTCATGCACAAGGACCCCCAGTTCCCGTTGAAATGTATCATTTTGTAATCTCTCTCCATTTAAATAATAGTTTGCTTTTTTATTTTTCCTGCCAAAGTGGATAACCTCGCACTTTCCCACATTATACTCCATCTGCCAAATGTTTGCCCACTCACCTAGCCTTTTTATATCCCTTTGCAGATTCCTTCAGTCCCCTGCACAACTTGCTTTCCCACCCATCTTTGTATCATCTGCAAATTTGGCAACATTACACTCGAACACTTCATCCAAGTCATTAATGTAGATTGTAAATAGTTCGGGCCGCAGCACCCATCCTTGTGGAACGCCACTATTTACCGTTTGCAAACCAGAAAATGACCCATTTATCCCCACTCTCTGCTTTCTGTTAGTTAGCCATTTCTCTATCCATGCTAATATATTACCCCCAACTCCGTGACCTCTTATCTTATGCAGTAACCTTTTATGTGACACCTGATCGAATGCCTTCTGGAAATCCAAATACACCAAAGCCACTGGCTCATCCTTGTCCACCCTGCTTGTTACATCCTCAAAGAACTCCAGCAAATTTGTTAAACTTGATTTCCTTTTCCTAAAATCATGCTGACTCTGTATGACTGCAGTATGTTTTTCTAAATGCCCGGCAACTGCTTCCTTAATGAAGGACTCCCGCATTTTCCCAACGACAGATGTTAGGCTAACTGTTCTATATTTTCCTGCTTTCTGTTTCCCAACTTCCTTAAATAGGGATGCAGGCCATCTGGTCCAGGGGACTTGCCGTCTTTTATTCCCATTATTTTGCTGAGTGTGATAGTGATTTTCTTCAGTTTCCCACTCCCTGTGGCCCCTTGATTATCCATTATTTGGATGTTGTTAGTGTCTTCTACAGTGAAGACAGATGCAAAATATTTGTTCAGAGACTCAGCCATTTCCCCGTTCCCCATTATTAATTCCCCAGTCTCATCCTCTAAGGGACCAACGTTTACTTGAGCTACCCTCTTCCTTTCTATATACCTGTGGAAGCTCTTACTATCTGTTTTAATGGTTCTTCCCAGCTTACTCTCATAATTCATCTTCTCTCTCTTTCATGTTTTTTTAGTCATCCTCTGCTGCTTTTTAAAAGTTCCCAATCCTCTGGTCTCCCACCCATCTTGGTAACATTGTATGCCTTCGTTTCCTATTTGATACCATCCTTTACTTCCTTAGTTAGCCACGGATGGTGCACCCTTCTCTTAAAATCTTTCTTTCTCCCTGGAATATATTTTTCTTTAGAGTTATGAAATATCACCTTAAATGTCCGCCACTGCATTTCAACTTTCTTACCCTGTAATTTGTTTTTCCTGTCTACTTTAGCCAGTTCTGCCCTCATGCCATTATAATTGCCTTTGTTTAAAATCAGGACACTGTTTTGGGATACTTCTTTCTCACCCTCCAACTGAATTTGAAATTCAACCATCCCATGATCACTCTTTCCTAGATGATCCTTTACTATGAGATCATTTATAAATTCTCTCTCATTACATAGTACCAGATCCAAGATAGCCTGCTCCCTGTTTGGATCCATTACATACTGTTCTAGGAAAACATCCCGGATGCACTCTATGAACTCCTCCTCCAGTCTACCATGGCCAATTTGATGTGTCCGATCAATATGGAGATTAAAATCACCCATGATTATTACCGTACCACTTTTTTACAGGCCTCCATTATTTGTTGATTTATACTCTGTCCAACAGCATTGCTACTCTTCGGGGGCCTTCAGACTACGCCGTCCCAGAGACTTTTTCCCCTTATTACTTTTTACCTCCATCAAAACCGATTCTACATCTTGATCTTCTGAGCCAATATCACTTCTCACCACTGCACTGATTCCATCTTTTACCAACAAAAGCACCCCACCTCCCTTTCCTTTATTTCTATCCTTCCGAATTATCACATACCCTGGGAATATTCAGTTCCCAGCCCTGGTGGCCTTGCAACCACGTCTGTGTAATAGCGATCTGATCATACCCATTTGCATCTATTTGTGCCGTCCACTCATTTATCTTGTTACGAATGCTGCGTGCATTCAGATTTCGAGCTTTTATCTTTGTATTTTTACCATTTTTCCTTGTTTTGGTCTTTTTTTCTGTTACACTCTTATTTTTAATCATTCAGTCCCTTCCTGTCATATTCTGGTTATTATTTCACACGTCTCCAGCGTGCTCTATTGCTTTCTCATTTCTCATTGACTTTTAATTTTCCTGCTCATCTGGATCCTCCCCCGCCCCCCCCCCCCCCACTTTTTAGTTTAAAGTCCTCTCTACAGCCTTAGTTATTCCATTTGCCAGGACTCTAGCCTCAGCATAATGCAAGTGAAGCCCGTCCAAACGGAATAGCTCCCTCTTATCCCAGTACTGGTGCCAGCGCCCCACAAATCGAAACCCATTTCTCCCACACCAGTCTTTGAGCCACTCGTTCATTTATCTGATCTTATTTACCCGATGCAAATTCGCTCGTGGCTCAGCTAGTAATCCAGAGATATTACCTTTGTGGTTCTGCTTTTTAATTTAACCCCTCGCTACACATACTCTCTCAGCAGAACCTCTTTCTTTGTCCTACCTATGTCATTGGTACCTCCGTGGACCATGATAACTGGATCTTCCCCCTCCTACTCCAAGTTTCTCTCCAGCCCAGAGGAGATGTCATAACCTTGGTTATGAAGTTTTATTAAATATCATAATGATTTATAAAGTGTTGTAATGATTATCAGTGGTCATTATGAGTTCGTAAGGTTTATAATGTTTTCTTAATGATCTTAATGATTTACAAAAGGTTATGATGTTTAGTTAATAGCCATAATGATTTATAAAGGGTTATGTTGTTTTGTTAATGTTCATTAATGCTCGCCCTCGCCGCCCGCCCGTTCTCAGGGTAACCAGGCCTCCCGCTGCTGCCGACATCCTGACTCTGGCCTTGCGCCGCCACTCGCTTCTGGGAAAGGAGAAACCTCAATTTTGGCAATCGACCCAGGGGGAAGCCCCCGATAGAGTGAGAGAGAGAGAGAGTGAGTGCAACAGACGCCATCTTTGTGCGGGGCGCCATTTGCACGATCTTTGAACGGGGCCTGTTCCGCGTTTTTGCTCATTGAGCGGCGCCGCCATCTTTGTCTCGGGCAGGGCTGCCGCCATCTTCGTGCGGGCGGGAGTTGCGCTGCGTTAGGAGGCGCGTTTGGTGTCTGCCATCTTTGTCTCGGGCACTGCTGCCTTTCCAGAGGGGCCTGACAGATGGACGCGCCACTGACAAGGTGGCCAGTGGAGACAGTGTGTGAGTGAGTGTGTTAATGTCCCCAGATCACTGGCTGCTCACTCAAAGTATCAGGCCCAGGGAACTCTCAGGCTGCAATGTCTCCGCTTCTTCTCATCCTTTAATGAATTTTACAATTAGAGTAAAGGGATATTTCCCCACATTCTTCAACTGCTCTCTGAACTTAGTCTGGGTCACGGCATAAATCCCAGTGTTTGTGCAGCAACTCAGCAGCTGCGGCATCAATGCTATTTCCTGTACATAAAGAGGTAGAGATACAGAATGATACTCCGAATACCACAGCCGGTTCATTATATACATCACCATATACATTGCCCATAACAGGATGAAATTGCCGGAGATAACAAGCAGTAAAATGATGGATTTCCTGCGGCTCTCCATCTCTGGGTCTCTGGGACTCTCCCCACTGCTGGGACCCCGGAGTCTCCTGCGGGCTCTGCTGGCCACTAAAATGTGTCTGACGGTGACAGCATTGAGCAGCAGAATCACCACAAATGGGACCCCCGGGGTGAGAAGATATTGAACGAGCTCGATTGCTCCCCAGACCCGTGAAATCATAACAGTGTATGTTACCCCACAAAACCAGGGAGTATTCTGAAGCTCATACCGATCCGTCAACGAAAAATACCAGGCGATGTTCTTTAAACAGCTCAGCACAGTCACTGTTCCCAGAACCACAGCCGCCGTTTTCTCGGTGCAATATTTAGTTTTCAGCTTCTGGAGACAAATGGCCACAAATCGATCAAAGGTGAAAGTGACGGTGAACCAGACAGAACAGTCTGTGGCTGCATAAAGCAGGACGGCGTGGATATTACACACGCTTTTGGATCGTAGGAATTGAAACTGTTCCCTATAAACAATCGGAATCTGCCTCAATATCAGGTCGAGGATAATGACCAGTAGATCCGCCGCTGCCATGGCCACCAGATAGCGAGTGACACATTTGGAGAGACCGCACTTTCCCCGAGACAGGATCACAATCGTCACTAAGTTCACTGTGAGGAAGGGAAATCAACAGGGAAATTATACATCAGGCTGCGAGCAAGAGCAGCAGATTGATGGAAATCGGGGAGAAATCTGCGAATCAATAGCGACATTAAATGATATAATCTAATTCTATTACCTGTGGAACTGAATACAGGGTTTATTGTAAGATAATCGGGAATAAATTGTTGAATCAATAAATGAAAAGGTGATACATGCAACAGGAATGTAACCAATGTTTGATCAATGAGAGATGAAATGGTAGACCTGCCTTTAGCCCAGCGGTCAAAAGCTCCGCCCGAGGTACCAGGGACTAAAAGGACCAGAACCTCTCAGGAAGCCTTCGTGTCCCGGGATCAGTCAGCATTTGGAGAGCTACAATACGATTCAGTGCCCCTTGTGTTAGGGAGGAGGAAATCCGGCTTGGACTCATGCACCTGGTTGGAATATCCTTTATATTAGAGAACTGAAAATGAAAAGAACAGCAAAATACAGAAACTGCAATCTTGGCGTTCAATAATTACAGGCAATTGTATTTAAATGTACGGCTGTAATATGCAAATGCTAAGATAATTAATAAAAGTGCACTGCAGTTATAAAGATAACCGGGCTGCAAGAAATCTTTTGAAGATTTAGTTTTCTACATTTATGCTGAAATACACAATTTCTAGCTCATTGAAAGGAAGATTTTCCAAATAACATAAATAGTGGGAACTGAATTAAAAAAGATAGTTATTATGGACCAAGTAATATCCGACTAAATGCATTTATTAGCATCATAATCAGGCGAATTATCCAACAGGCAAAGTGCCGCCGAATGTATTTGTAAAGTATCTGAACACAAATGGAATAGATTTATCATTGTACTTTTTCACCTGTTGGTTTCCAACTTGTGCAGAGAATATTAGTCGAGAAAATATGAAAGGATTTTCTTACCCTCAGTACTTCAGTTACAATCAGCTGGGATTGATTATCCTGCAGTACAGCAGGAGGCAATAGAGAATCACTCTGGGTCTCACTGAGAGATCCACTGAACTGTGACAGACGGGCATGGGATCCAATTGTAAATTCAAAACAAAGATTGGAAATAAACGCGTTGAAATATGTCTGAGTGAACGTTTTTGAGAATGTAAATTATCCTTGTAATCCTTTCTACCCATCAGAAGCAGTGCCACGAATGCAGAGCTGGAGATGGTGGGAAAGGAGACATTGACTGGAACTGAATGATTCGCGGATATTTAAGACATTTAAAGATGTGGGTGTGATCTGCCAGGATTTGTTCCTGTGACTCTGTGTCAGTAACCACGCCGAGCATTCAGTGAAAACAAAAGCAAATTACTGCGAATGTTGGAAATCTGAAATAAGCACAGAAAATGTTTTCAATACTCAGCAGGTCAGGCAGCTTCTGTGGAGAGAGGGAGAGTTAACGTTTCAGGTCGATGATCTTTCGTCATTTGGTGAAAAGTCTCCTAAACCAAGACAACATTCATCTGATCTGTTACAAATGTTCAGTGCAGAGAACAGAATGAAATTCGTTAAATAAAGTGTATCGTCTAATATAGTTTCTTGAGTTGAATATAGAACAATTGAATATTGGTAATACTGTAACACATTCAGAATCAATAGCCGAGAGCAGCGCGGATTGGATGGAGAATGACAAGGAGAGAAATACAGTAAAACATGATTTATGGAATGAATAGCTGGATACAGGCACTTACCAGGGACACCAACAGTAGCGAAGCGCGGGGCAATCAGTGACAAGAACAGTAATACAGTGAAACATGATTTACAAAATTAATAGTTGGATACAGGCTCTTACCAGGGACACCAACAGTAGCGAAGCGCGGGGGAATCAGTGACAAGAATAGTAATACAGTGAAACATGATTTACAGAATTAATAGTTGGATACTGGGACTTTCCAGGAACACCAACAGTAGCGAAGCGCGGGGGAATCAGTGACAAGAACAGTAATACAGTGAAACATGATTTACAGAATTAATAGTTGGATATAGAGACTTACCAGGGACACCAAAATAGTGAGGGTTGGGGGGCGGGATAATTGACAAGACCATTAACACAGTTAAGCATGATTTACAGAATTATTAGTTGGATACAGAGACTTTCAAGGTACATCAATAGCAGCGAGAATGCGACTGTCTTTTTAAACAACTCTTGCTTTAACAAAGATGCAACAACTTGAAAGACAGAATTCAATTAATAACTGAATTTGCCACGGTAAACAGGAATTATAATATTACAGTGTAACATGGTTTATAGAATTAATAACTGGACATAGATTCTTACTAGGAACACCAACAGCAGCGAGGAGCGGATAGAAAATCTGTTGTATATCATTAACTATTCTCATCATCCTCATCTGTTCAAGATAACTTTCGAAAGCGCTGCTGGAACCCATGCCTTCCCTCTGTAAGAGGCTGGTGGTCTTTGTGCGGGAGGCAGCGCGCTGATTGTGTGAGGTCACACAGCGAAGGGATCTCCTTATTTATAGAAGAGAAAAATCCTCGAGTGACATAATTAGGCCGAACTGTAACTGACATTAATTACAGTCACTGAACAAACAGACTCATTGAACCATTCTCACCACAGCAATTCACTGCCACACAATCTGAAGTAGCTGAGTGTTCATCTTCTCTGAACAGAATTTTATGCATTGCTAGAAATAGATTTCATTCCATTCGGGCTCAGTTTGAGTAACCAGTGAATAGCTGAGCACACGGAGCAGGAAAGGCCCAGGCTGCATCCCCGGCCTGTGCCGAATGATTCAGATCTCACCTGGTGTGGTGCTGATCCCCACAAACACAAAGCATTGAAGGCCCAGGTTGCAACCTCGGCCTGAACTGAGTTAGCCTGATCTCACGCACGGTGTGGTACTGAGCCCACACACAAACACACACAAAGCATGGAAGGTCCAGGCTACAACGTCGGCCTGTGCTAAGTGAATCAAATCTGACACCCGGTGTGATACTGAGCCCCAGATACATAGAGCAAGAAAGGCACAGGCTCCAACCTCGGGCTGTGCTGAATGAGCTGATTTCACACCCGGTGTGGTACTGAGCTCCACACATACAGCGCAGGAAAGGCCTAGGCTCCATCCCCGGCCTGTGCTCAGTGACTCTAATCCCACACCCGGTTTGGTCCTGAGCCCCGCACACACAGACAGAGCAGGAAAGGCCCAGGCTCCATCCCCGGCATGTGGTAAGTGAATCTAATCCCACACCCGGTGTGTTCCTGAGCCCCACATACACAGACAGAGCAGGAAAGGAAAGGCTCCATCCCCGGTCTCTGCTGAGTGAGCTGATCTCACACCCGGTGTAGTAACTAGCCCCACCAACAGAGCAGGAAATGCCCAGGCTCCATCTCCGGCCTGAGCTGTGTTAGCCTGATGTCACCCAGTGTGATACTGAGCCCCTCACACAGTGCAGGAAAGGGCTAGGCTCCATCCATGGCGTCTGCTGAGTTAGCCTGATCCCGCACCCAGTGTGGTACTGAGACCCACATACACACACAGAGCAGGAAGTTCCAAAGCCAGAGTTGGACAGCAAAATCGTCTGGCATTGTTATTCTGCTGTTAGAATCTAGGGGTGACTAAAATATTTATGGTTATGCGAATGAAGCTGTGACAGGATAATACTGTGTTTAAATGCTGTATGTTTTTACTGCAGCCATGTAAGGGTTTAATGTACAGGTTGTGTCTTACTGGAACTGCGCAAGTTTCGATTTCCTCACAAACTTGTATTAGAGTTTGAGACAGCGATTTTAGTTAGTCAGATTAGATGATGCATAACATCCCACATAGGACACACAGCATGACCTTGCCTCTCAGGATTAGCTGTCTGTTGTTTGTAAGTTAGGATTTTGAAACCGCAGCCCAATCCCCACTCCACACCTCCCATTGCACCTCCATTCCACTGCTCCCCACCCATACCCCACACTCGGCATCCCCTACATCCCACCCAATGCAGCCCTACCCCCACCCACTACAACCCTACCCCCAATCAACCGAACCCCACCCCACCCTTGACAAGCCCTGATCTTCCGGTTGTGTCCATTTATTTCTTCCTATCTTGCTCTGCATTTGCATCTTTCAGCTTCAGCGGGAGCCTCTTTAACGGGAAGTGGTCTTTCGCCATGAAAAGTACCTGGAACGGACGAAATTCACCCGGTGAGGAGTCAGGTACGCTACAGAGAGATCTCAGTTACACTCTACCTTAGCTGGGAGTCTAAGGAACCGGTTTCGAGCCCCTAACATACAGGGAATCCCTTCCCCTTAACACAGGCATCTTTACCTTAGGAAATAAATACTTCCCTTCGAAGGAGTGCCGCGAAGGTTCACTAGATTGGTTCCTGGGATGGGGGGATTGTCCTTTGGGGACAGATTGAGCAGAGTCGGCCTATATTCCCTCGAATTTTGAAGAATGAGAGAAGCTCTCACTGAAACTTTTCAAATTCTTACAGGGCTTTACAGAGTAGATGCTCGGAAGATCTCAGAATCAAAGTATGATAGAGCACAGAAGGAGGCCATTCGGCCCATCTAACCTGTGCCGGCTCTTTGAAAGAGCTATCAGTTGGCATGTGGTCCTCGATTAATTCAGCTTCCGAAAGTTGTTCATGTTTAGTTCATTCAATATGAGGAAAAGTGTTTGGCATCATTGGAGAAAGAGAGAGAGAGAGATACAGACTTCACTTAGCAACAGCCAGTGTTGAAGATTGCAGTCGGGTCTTGAGATGCTTATAGTATTGTCAGACTGTAAACATCCCACCACACACCATTGCAATTTTTAAGAGAGGTTGTTGAAGTACAAGCCGATTGAAGGACGGTACATTGAATGTAAACTCCGAATGTTGATGTATGAGAAAGGTGAACTTGTGTGCATCGGCTGAATGATGGTGCTTTTGACTGGAGATTACCCGATCAGGCAAGGCTGCTTCCAGTTTGATAAAGAGAATAGTGTATCAATAGAAGCTGATTTCCTTGTTCAAGCAGCAGGGACGCATGCCTACTTTCGCGTGCTCTATCTGTGACTATACTCTGCTTGTAAATTGCTTTTTACGTGAAGTGAAAGAATAAAATGATATAACCAGAAGACTGAATTCGGTACTGCCCAAGTGGACAACAGAAGGTTGTTTAAAACAACACAGGGGAAACACAGCGAGAGACAGAGCGGGAGCGGGAGAAGGACAGGGTGAGAGGCTGTTGGAGACAGACCGGGAGAGATAGAGAGAGAGCGAGACAGATGACGGGTGTGGAGACAGAGAGAGAGCGACAGACCGACTGCGGGGAGCGGGGTGCAGGAGTAACAGCGCTGGATCACACATAGAAAGACCGACAGGAGTTGGACAGAGAGAGAGCGAGACAGACGGAGGAGACAGACGGTGGGGGAGACAGGGGGAGACAACACGTCAGTCAGATGGATAGACAACCAGGAAAGGGAGACAGCGAGAGAGAGAGAGGGAGAGAGAGAGAGAGAGAGACAGACGGAGGAGACAGACGGTCAGACTGATGCGCAGACAGAGTGAGAGAGACAGTTGGTGTTGAGACAGATGGAATGAGACAGAGAGAGCGAGATGGACGTTGGTAAGGGATACAGACGGGGCTGAAAAACGGGGGATACAGATGTAGGGAGACACACAGAGCGACAGACGGGGTGGAGACAGAGATTGAGACAGACGGAAGGGAGAGTGAGAGGAGAGACATTTGGTGAGAAGGAAACAGCTCAGACGGGTTTGAGACAGCAAAGATAGACAGACGGGGAGAGACACGGAGGAGACAGACGGTGCGGCGCCAGAAGGAGAGACAAACCAGCAGGGGAGACTGATGGGGGAGACCGACGCTGGAGAGGCAGAGAGAGCGGGAGACAGAACCCGGGGCAGGATAAGGATGGGGAGAGAGATTGATGGAGATAAAGGGAGTACGCAGAATGGGGGAGATAGAGAGAGACAGCTGGGGGAGAGACAGACTGTGAAGACAAAGGGAAAGTGACAGAATGTGCAGACACAGAGAGAGAGAGAGACAGACTGTGGAGATAGAGAGAGAGAGACCAGGGGTAACTAACGGGGTGGAGACAGACGAGGAGGACCGGTGAGGGAGTCAGAGAGTAAGAGAGAGACTGGGGGAGAGAGATGGGGAGGAGACAGATTGTGTGTGACACAGAGAGTGACAGATGGAGGAGACAGACAGGAGGAGGCAGGAGGGAAGACAGACGGAAGGGAGACAAAGCGTGAGAGAGAGGAGGGACAGACGGGGAGAAAGAAAGAGATCAGATGGGGTTGAGACCGATAGAGATAGACAGAAGGGGAAACAGACGTTGGGGGGAGAGAAGGAAAGACAGACCAGCAGGTTAGACTGATGGGGGCAGACAGACGGATGAGAAAGAGAGAGAGAGACAGATGGGGCAGACAGATGGCGGAGAGACAGATAGAGAACAGACGGGGTGATGACACAAAGGGAGTGGCAGACGTGTTGAGACAGACGCGGGGGAGAGAGAAAGAGCGAGAGACAGACCCGGGTGGTTTAAGGACGGAGGGAGAGACATTGATGAAGATAGATGGGGTTACACAAACGGGGCAGACAGAGAGCGAGGCAGACGGGGAGAAAGAGAGGGAGACAGACGGGGAAGACGGGTATAGAGAAAGAGAAAAAAACGAGAGACAGATAAAAAGACAGAATGGGTGATTCAGACGGGGAGAGAGATGGGTAGACACAAAGAAGGGGAGACAGATGGGGCGACAAAGAGAGAGACAGACTGACAGGGAGACAGACAGCTCGGCGTCGGATGGGGAGAGAGACGTGGATAAAGGATGGGGGAGACAGGCGGGGTAGACAGCGAGAGAGAGAAACAAAAGCAGCAGAAACAGAAAGAGACAGACTTGGGAGTCACCGTCTCAGAATAATGGATCGGCCATTTTGGAATGAGATGAGGAGAAATTTCTTCACACAGAGGGTGGTGAATCTTTGGAATTATCTATCTTAGGGGGCTGTGGAGGCTCAGTAGTTGAGTATATTCAAGACAGAGATCGATATATTTTTGAATATTAGGGGTATCAAGGGATATGGGGATAGTGCAGGAAAGTGGAGAGGAGGTAGAAGATCAGCCGTGATGTTATTGAATGGCGGAGCAGGCTCGAAGGGCCAAATGACCAACTCCTGCTCCTATTTCTTATGTTCTTATGTTCTTATGAACAAGGGAGACAGGTGTGAGAAATATTTTAAAAAGGGAATGAAATGTTGGCCTTCACCTCAAGGGGACTGGAATACCAAGGGTTGGCAGTTTCCTTACAGTTCTTTGGTCTCTGATTACTCCCCATCTGGAGCATTGCCTTCAATTCTGGACACTTCACCTCAGCAAGAATATATTGGTCTCGGAGCGGGTGCAGCGTAGATTTGGCAGAATGATACCACGGCTTAGAGGGTTAAATGATGAGGACAGATTGCACGGACTAGGCTTGTATTACCTCGAATATAGAAGTGGAATAAAGGGTGATCTAATGGAGGATTTGAAGATAATTAAAGGAGTTGATATGTTCGATAGAGAAACTATCTCCTCTGGTGAGCGAGTCCAGAACAAGGGGACATAGAGTTAAATATAGAGCTAGACAATTCAGGGGTAATGCTGGGCAGCATTTCTTCACACAAAGGGTAGTGGAAATTTGCAAGTTTCGCCCCCTAAAAAGTTGTTGAAGCTGGAGCTCAATTGAAAATGTCAAAACTTAGATTGTTAGATTTATGTTCGGCATGTTATTAAGGGTTATAGAGTTAATATACAGATCAGCCATGATGTAATTGAATTGGGAACTGTCTGGAGGGGCTGAATGGCCTTCTCCTGTTTCTGTAAATGTAGACAACTACTTAACATCAGAGGAGGAAGGCAAACAATCCCATCACTGTGCATCACCCACACACCATCTTCTCTGGGTGGTATCCACATGGAAACCTCTTATTGTATTCAAGCACATCAAGTGATTGCAACCTCAGTGAAGCCCAAGGGTTTTGCCAAACACTGTTTCATCAAAGTGAGGCCCCTTTAAGGGAACGGGTCAAACCGTGAGTTCAAAGAGCAAGCCTCACCGTCACACTGCGCATCACAGTGAGATCAGACGTCACAATCAGGTTGTAAACTGGGCAGTTTGAGGCAGGAGGCTGCACAACCAGTTTAAGTGAAGGGAAGGGAACGGCAGTAACTGTGACTAACTGGCTGATCTATCTAGGAGTGATTGTGGTCAGTTGAATATCGAAACCGGTTTACTTTGTGAAGGGACTGTTAACAATGGAAATATCGCTAGCCAGCTGGCATTCAGAAGGTTGTTGCTGTAGCAGGTTTGTTTCGACCTGTAGTTCCAGCGACATCATTCCCTGTGGAGGATCAGAGTGATTAACTTTAAATCCGCTGTAGTGACCGTGCAGATATAATAGCATAAGACCTGGAAACTTAACTGACGAGGGTCAGAGCATGTGTGGGCAGGGTGTGGGAGAGTGGGAGGAGCTGAGTGTGGGGAAAAAGTGGGTGGGGCTGCGTGGGGGAGAGTGGGAGGGGTGGGGAGCGTGGGAGGGGATGATGGGCTTTGAGTGGAAGGGGCAGGTTGGTATTAAGTGGGAGTGTCTAGGTGAGGGAGAGTGGGAGAGCCTGGGTGGGGAGATTGGGGGAGTTTGGGTAGGGTTAGACTGGGGGGGCTGGGTGGGGGCAGAGTGGGATGGGTTAGGTGTAGGGAGAGTGTGACGGGCGAGGTAGATTAGAGTGGGAGGGACTTTGTGGGGAAGAGTGGGAGGGTTTGTGTGTGGTGGGAGGTCCTGGTTTGGGGAAGATTGGGAGGGGCTGTTTGGGGAAGAGTGGGAGCGGCTGGGTGGGGAAGCGTGGGAGAGGATGGCTGGGGTTAGAGTGGAAGGGCCTGCTGGTGCAGAATTGGGAGGGGCTGCGTGGGGTTAGATTGGAAGGTATTGTGTGGGGATGGAGTGGGAGGGGCTGAGTGGGGGTGAATGGGAGGGGCTGGGTGGGGAAGAGTGGGGGGGCTGCGTGTGGGGAGAGTGGGAAGGGCTGGGTGGTGAGAGTGGGAGGGGCTGGGTGTGGGGAGAGTGGGAAGGGCTGGGTGCTGAGAGTGGGAGTGGCTGGGTTTGGGGTTAAATTACGAGGGGCTGGGTATGGGGAGAGTGAGAGAGGCTAGTTGGTGTTAGAGTGGTATGTGATCGGTGGGGTAGAGTGGGAGGTGCTGTGTGGGAGGAGAGTGTTGTTGGATGGGTGGGGGCAGAGTTGGAGGGGCAGGGTAAGTTCAGAATCGGAGGGGCTGGGTGGTGTTAGAGTGGTATAGGATGAGTGGGGGAGAGTGGGAGGTGCTGCGTGGGGGAGAGTGGGATGGGATGTGTGGGGGAGAGTGGAAGGGTCTGGGTCAAGGGAGAGTGGGAGGGGCTGGTTGGGGTAGAGTCTGAGGGTTGGGTGCGGGGAGTGTACGAAGAGCTGGGTGGGGTTGAGTGGGAGGGGCTGAGTTTGGTTATAGTAGGAGGGATGGGTGGGATTAGAGTGGGAGGGGCAGCGTGTGGTTAGAGAGGGAGGTGCTGGGTGGGCTAGGAGTGGGAGGTCCTGGGTGGAGTTAGAGTGGGAGGGGCAACGTGTGTTTCTAGTGATAGGTTCTGTGCGGGTTTGGTGCGAGAGAGGCTGTTTGGTGTTGCAGTGGGTGGGGTTGGGTGAGGTTGGAGTTTGAGTGGCTGGGTAGGAAGGGTGGGGGCACTGGGTTGGGTAGAGTGGTAGGGACTGGGTGAGGTAGGAGTGCGTGGGGCTGTGTGGGGTTGGAGTGGGTGGGTATTGTTGGGGTTAGAGTAGAAGGGGCTGAGTGATGTTGGAGTTGAAGGGGATGGTTGAGAAAGAGTGTGAGGGGCTGGATAGGGTTAGATTTGCAGGGTCTGTGTGGGTTTGGAGTGGGAGGGGCTTGGTGGGGTTAGAGTGGCAGGGGCTGGGTGTAGGAGAGTGGGTAGGACAGGATGTGTGAGGCTGGGAGGGTTTGCGTGTGTTTGGAGTGGGAGGGAATGGTTGAGAAAGAGTGGGAGGGGCAGGGTTGGGTTATATTGGCAGGGTCTGTGTGTGGTTGGAGTGGGAGGGGCTGGGTGTGGTTAGAGTGGCAGTGGCTGGGTGTAGTAGAGTGGGTAGGACAGGATGTTTGAGGCTGGGAGTGTTTGGTTGGGGTTGCAGTAGGCGGGACTGGGTGGAGTTAGAGTGGCAGGTGTTAGGTGGGGGCGATTGGGAGGCGCTGGTCGTGTTAGAATGGGAGGGGCTGGTGGATTTAGACTGCAAGGGGCTTGGTGGGGAGAGTGGGAGAGGTTTGCTAGGGAAGAATGGGAGTGTTGGGTGGGGGAGAGTGGGGGGGCTGGGTGGTGTGGTAGATAGCATGTGGGACAGGACGGGGAGGTTGGGAGGGTTGGGTGGGTTTGGAGTGAGAGGGGCTTGGTGGGGGAGAGTGGGAGGGGTTGGGTGAGGGAAGTGAGGGAGTGTCTGGGTGGGGGAAATTGGGAGGGGCAGTGTAGAGGAGAGTGGGATGTGCTGGGGTGAGATTGGAAGGGGCTGGGTGGGGTTGGAGTAGGAGGGGCTGGGTGGAGTTAGATTAGATGGGGTTGGGTGGGAAAGAGTGGGATGGTTTGGATAAGTAGAGTGGGTTGGGCAAGGATGGGTTTTAATGGGTATGACTGGGCGTGGTTGAAGTGGGCTGATTGGTGTTAGAGTGGGAAGGGCTGGTTGGAAGAGATTGTGAGGGTCTGCGTCGTGTTGGAGTGGGAGGGGCTATGAGGGGGAAAGAGTGAGGGGCTAGGTGGGGGAGAGTGGTCGGAGCTGGCTGGGGGAACAATGTGAGGTGTTGGGTTTGAGTAGAGTGGGAGGGACTTGGTGGGGGAAGAGTTGGAGAGGCTGGGTGAAAGGAGAGTGGGAGTGTTTTTGTGGGGGAGAGTGGGAGGGGCTATGAGGGGCTGAGCGATAGGATCTGGGTGGGTTTAGAGTGGCAGGGGCTTGATGGGGGAGAGTGGGAGTGATTGGATGGGGCAGAGTGGGAGGGACAGGGTGGGGGAGAGTGGGTGTTGCTGGGTGGGGGAGAGTGGGAGGGGCTAGCTGGGGGAAGAGTGGGTGAGGCTGGGTGGGGATGGAGTGGGATGGGCTGGTTGGGTTTATAGTGGGTGGTGCTGGGCGGATAAGTGTGGGAGAGGCTGGGTGAAGGAGAGTGGCAGGGGTTGGCTAGGAGATGGTGAGTGTGGAGGGCAGGGTGGGGAGGGTGGGCGTGGCAGGGAGGGAGGAGATTCCGAGGATTTGGATGGGGAGATGGGAGGGGCAGGGTGAGGGACTGGGATGGGGCTAGAATGGGAGGGGTTGCACTGGTGACTAATCTGAGTCACAAACAGTATAAATACAGGGGCCTGTGAGTGCAGCCAGCACTGAGTGCAGCAGCACAGAGTGAACAACTGCGAGTTTGGAAAGTGTGGGAGTTTTAAGGGTGATTCTCTTTTAAAATCTAATGTTAATTGCTACTAGCTGTTGAGTAAGATAAACTGTCTAATTTAAAATTTAAACTTTATTTTTTAAGTTTCTTCAGGCTTAAGCAGAGATAAAAAAAAAGCAAGCTCTCCTGCTGGAGAGCTGCTGTAGTCAGTTAATTAATGGGACTAAAAGTCAATAAATCCCAAGGACCGGACAACCTACATCCTTGGGTTTTGAAAGAGGTGGCCATTGGAATGGTGGACGCATTGATTGTCATCTTCCAGAATTCTATAGATTCTGGAAATGTTCCTGCAGATTGGAGGATAGCAAATGTAACCGCGCTATTTAAGAAAGGAGGGAGAGAGAAAACGGAGATCGACAGACCTGTTAGCCTCACATCAGTCGTTGCGAAAATGCTGGAATCTATTAGAAACGATGCAATAACTGGGCACTTAGAAACTAATAGTAAGATTGGCAGAGTCAACACGGATTTATGAAAGGGAAATCCTGTTTGACAAACCTATTGGAGTTCTTTGAAGATGTAACTTGTGGAGTAGACAAAGAGGAACCGGTAGATGTGGTGTCTCTGGATTTTCAGAAGGCCTTCGATAAGTTCCCAAAGAAAAGGTTGGTGAACAAAATTAGGGCATATGGAATTGGGGGTAATATACTAGCATGGATTGAGAATTGAATAACAGACAGAAACAAAGAGTAGGGTTAAATCGATCTTTTTCTGGATGGCAAGCTGTGACTCGTGGGCTACCGCAAGGATCGGTGCTTGGGCCCCAGCTATTCACAATCTATATCAATGATTTGGATGAGGGGACTAAATGCAACATTTCCAAATTTGCTGATGATACAAAGCGAGGTGGCAGTGTCAGATGCGAAGAGGATGTGAAGAAGCTTCAAGGGGAATCTCGACAGGCTCAGTGAGAAGGCGAGAACATGGCAGATGGAATATAATGTGGATATATGTGAAGTTATCCACTTTGGTAGAAAAAACAGAAAGGCAGAGTATTTCCTAAATGGTGAAAGATTAGGGAATGCAGATGCTCAAAGGGTCTTGGGTGCCCTTGTACATGAATCACTGAAAGTGAATGAGCAGGTGCAGCAAGCCATTAGGAAGGCAAATGGTATGCTGGCCTTCATTACAAGAGGATTTGAGTACAAGTGTAAAGAAGTCTTACTTCAATTATATAGGGCCTTGGTGGGACCACACCTGGAGTAATTGTACAATTTTGTTCTCCTTACCTAACGAAGGATATACTTGCCTTAGACGGAGTTCAATAAAGGTTAACGAGGTTGATTCCTGGGATGGTGGGACTGTCGTATGCGAAGAAATTATGTAAACTAGGCCTGTATTTTCTTGAATTCCGAAGAATGAGAGGGGTTCTCATTGAAGCATACAAAATTATTACAGGGCTTGATAGCATGGGTGCTGGGAGAATGTTTCCCTTAACTGGGGAGCCTAGAACCAGGGGCCACAGCATCAAGATTAAAGATAGGCCATTCAGGACTGAGATGAGAAGAAGTTTCTTCCCAGAGAGGGTGGTGAATCTTTGGAATTCTCTTCCCCAGAGGGCTGTGGAGGCTCATTTATTGGGTATATTCAAAACAGAAGTCGATAGATTTCTGACTAGTAAGGGCATCCAGGGAGATGGCGATAGGGCCAGTGAATGGAGTTGGGGCTGAAGATCAGTCATGATCTCATTGAATGGCGGAACAGGCTCGAAGCGCCGAATGGCCGACTCCTGCTCCTGTTTCTTATGTTCTTATGTTAATTAGCTAACTGGATTAAACTGGTTCCTGAAACAGCAGCAGATCAGTGGTGACTCATCTGAGTCACAAACAGTGTAAATATAGGGGCCTGTGAGTGCAGCTAGCACTGAGTGCAGCAGCACAGAGTGAGCAACTGTGAATTTGGTAAGTGTGGGAGTTTTAAGGGTTCGTCTCTTTTAAAATCTAATGTTGATAGCTAATAGCTCTTAAGTAAGATCAACTGTCTGAGTTAAAATTTAAGCTTTAACTTTTTTAAGTTTCTTCAGGCTTAAGCAGAGACAAACAAGCAAGATCTCCTGCTGGAGAGCTGCTGTAGTTTGTTAATTAGCTACCTGGATTAAATTGGTTCCTGAAGCAGTAGCAGGGCAGTGGTGACTCATCTGAGTCACAAACAGTATAAATACAGGGGCCTGTGAGTGCAGCCAGCCCTGAGTGAACAAGTGGGAGTTTGGTAAGTGTGGGAGTTCGGTGAAGTGGGGGAAGGAGGAGCATGCTTTTCTCAAATTTTCCTGCAGAGCGGTGGCAGACCTGAGAAGGAGCACACCGAGGCCCAAGTGCCGGGATATAAGCAGCAACAGACCAGCATCAACAAGAGAAAATGGCAGTGTGACGTTACAGGTAAGGCAGGTAAGCGATTGGTCGTGACTGTGTGCTAAGTTTTAAGTTAACATATAACATATAACAAAATTTTAAAAACTAAACATAATTTAATTAATTTCATAAACTAAACGTGGTTATTAATGTGATTAATATGAAACTAATTAATTGAACAAATAAAATAACGGGAGAACAGGAGATGTGTTGCTGCTGCAATATGTGGGAGTTTGTGGACATTTTTGTCCAGGGCGACTACATCTGCGGTAAGTGTCTGCGGTTCGAGGAACTTCGGCTCCGAGTTGAGGAGCTGGAGTCCGAGCTGCAGACACTGCGAGATATCAGGGAGTTAGAAAGTTAACTGGACCTTTTTCTGCAGGAGGCAGCCACACCCTTTAGATTACATACTTTAGAATTGACACGTGGTCAGGACCGGAGGGTGTGACTGTGAATGAGGCAGGTACGGGGATCCAGGAGGTAGTATTTCAGGAGCCTCAGTCCCTACACTTGTCCAATATTTTGAGGTTCTTGCAACCCTTGTGGAGCAGTGTGGCGACTGTGGGGAGGACAAGCAAACTGACCACGGCACCGTGGTACAGGAAGACGTTCAAGTGGGGGGAGGAAAAAGGAAGGTGGTTGTAGTAGGTGACAAAATAGTTAGGGGGATAGACACTGTTCTCTGCAGCCAGGAGCGTGAGTCCCGAAGGCTGTGTTGCCTACCCGGTGCCAGGGTAAAGGACATCTCCTCTGGGCTGGAGAAGAACTTGGAATGGGACGGGGAGGATCCAGTTGTCGTGGTCCACGTAGGTACCAACTATATAGGTAGGACAAACAAAGTGCTTCTGCTGAGAGACTTTGAGAAGCTAGAGATAAATTAAAAAGCAGAACCACAAAAGGCATAATCTCTGGATTATTACCGGAGCCACGAGTAAATTGGTATACGGTCAATAGGATCAGGGAGATAAATGCGTGGCTCATAGATTGGTGTGGGAGAAGTAGGTTTTGATTCATGGGGCACTGGCACCAGTACCGGGGAAAGAAAGAGCTGTTCCATTGGGACGGACTACACCTGAACCATGCTGGGACCAGAGATCTAGCGAATCGAAGAACTAGGGAGGTAGATAGGGCTTTAAACTAAATAAGGGGTGGGGGGAGGGTCCCGGTGGAGAGAAATCTAGAATGCTAAAGAGAAAAGACAAGGAAGCAGTGCAGGAAAGTGATTAGCGTAAGGGTATCCATGTTGTGTCAGGAAGGGACAGAGCGTACAAACAAAGGAAATCACTAACAAATAGGGTCCGGGTAAGAAAAAATGGTAATAAGACAAATAGGGCCAGAGTACAAAAAACATCTTAAGATGTCTAAAAATGTTAAAAGACAAATCTAAAGGCACTGTATCTGAATGCACGTAGCATTCGTAATAAGGTAAACGAATTAACAGCACAAAGAGATGTAAACGGACACGATATAATTGCGATTATGGAGACATGGCTGCAGGGTAACCAAGGCTGGGAGCAGAATATCCAAAGATATTCGATATTTAGGAAGGCCAGGCAAAAAGGAAAAGGAGATGGGATGGCCTTGTTAGTAAAGGATGAAATCAGAGCAATAGTGAGAAAGGATATTGGCTCAGAAAATGAAGATGTAGAATCAGTCTTGGTGGAGGATAGAACACCAAGGGGCAGAAAACGTTGGTGGGAGATGTCTATAGGACTCCAAACAGTAGTGGTAATGTAGGGGATGGCAACAAACAGGAAATTAGAGATGCATGTAACAAGGGTAACTTTATTCTACATATTGACTGGCCAAACCTAATTAGCAATAATATTGTGGAGGATTAATTCCTGGAGTTGGTACGAGATTTTTTTAGACCAGTATGTTGAGGAGCCAACTAGGGAGCAGGCTATCCTAGATTGGGTATTGTGCAATAAGAAGGGGTTAATGAATAATCTTGTTGTGCGGGGTCCTTTAGGGAAGAGTGACCATAACATGATAGAATTCTTCATTAAAATTGAAATAGAAGAAGTCCAATTCGAAACTTGGGTCCTAAATCTAAACAAAGGAAACTACGAAGGTATGAGGAGTGAGTTGGCTTTGATAGATTGTGGAGCTTCATTAAAATGCATGATGGTATATAGGAAATGGCTAACATTTAAGGAACGAATGCATGAATTGCAACAGTTATACATTCCTTTCTGGCACAAAAACACAAAAGGAAAATCGGCCCAACAATGGCTGACAAAATAAATTAAGGATAGTATTTGATCAAAAGAGGATTCATATAAAATTGTGAGAAAAGTAGCAAGCATGGGAATTAGGAGCAGTTTGGAGCTCCGCAAAAAAGGTCCAAGAGATTGATTAAGAGGGGAAACTGGGATCGGGTCCCAGTGGATTACATTCATGGGGTTGGATCCCAATGGATTAAAGGAATGGGATCCGATCCCAGTGAGTTAACGGAATAGGATCTGCTCCAAGAGAATTTAAAGGAATAGGATGAGGTCCGAGTGAATTAAAGGAATTGGATAATATCCCAGTGAATTAAATTATTGAATCGGATCCCAGTGAATTAAAGTAATTGGTCGAATTCCACTGAATGAGAGGAATGGGATCGGATCACAGTTAATTGAAGGATAGGGATCGGATCCCTGTGATTTAAAGGAATTGAATCGGATCCCAATGATTTTAAGGAATGTGGTCGGATCCCAGTGAATTCAAGAATTGAATAAAATAACAGCGAATAAATGGAATGCGGTCAGAACCTAGAGGATTAAAGGACTGGAGTCGGACCAAAGGGATTAAAGAAATGGGTTCGGATTCCAATGAATTAAAGGAATGGTATCGGATCCTGTAGAATTACAAGAATATGGTCGGATCTCAGTGAGTTAAAGGAATGGGATCGATCTCAGTTAATTATAGGAATGGGATCAGATCCCAGTTAACTAAAGGAATGCAATCAGATCCCAGTGAATTAAAGGAATGGAATCATATCCCAGTGAATTAAACGAATGGGATCAGATCCCAGTGAATTAAAAGTGTGATGGGATCCGGAGAATTAAAGGAATGTGATCATTTCCCAGTGGATTAAAGGAATGGGATCGTATCCCAGAGAATTAAAGGATTGGCATCGGATCCCAAGGATTAAAGGAATGGGTTCGGATCCCAATACATTAAAGGAATTGCAGCGAATCCCTGAAAATTAAAGGAATGTGATCGGATCCCAGTGGATTAAATTCATAGGGTTGGATCCCAATGGATTGAAGGAATGGGATGGGATCGCAGTGAATTTAAAGGAATGGGATGAGGTCCCAGTGAATAAAAGGAATTGGATATCATCCCAGTGAATTAATGTAATGAGATCAGATCCCAATGTATTAAAGAAATTGGATCGAATCACAGTGAATTAAAGGATAAGGGCCGTTCACAGTGAATTAAAACAATTGGATCGAATCGCAGTGAATTAATGGAAAGGGGTCGGATCCCAGTGAAATAAAGGAATTGGATCGAATCACAGCGAATTGACGATACATGATCATCATTCAGTAAATTAAAGGAATCTTGGGATCCCAGAGAATTTAATAAATTGGGTAATATCCCAGTGAATTAGAAGATAAGATCATAAGAAATAAGAGCAGGAGTAGGTCTTATGGCCCCTCGAGCCTACTCCGCCAGTCAACAAGATCATTGCTGACCATCGACCTCAACTTGACATTCCCGCCTGATCGCCATATCCCTTGATTCCCCTAGAGTCCAAAAATGTATCTATCTCAGCCTTGAATATACTGAAAGACTCCGCATTCACAGCCTTCTGGGGCAGAGAATTCCAAAGATTCAAAACCCTCTGAGTGAAGAAATTCCTCCTCATCTCAGTCTTAAATGGCCTACCCCTTATCCTGAGAGTATGCCTCATAGTTGTAGACACTCCAGCCAGGGGAAACAGCCTCTCAACATCTACACTGTCAATCACCTTCAGTATCTTGTATGTTTCAATGAGATCACCTCTCATTCTTCTAAACTCCAGAGAGTATGGGCCCATTCTACACAATCTCTCATCTAAGGATAGCCCTCTCATCCCAGGAATCAGTCTAGTGAACCTCCATTGCACCGCCTCCAAGGCAAGTATATTCTTCCTTAGATAAGGAGACCAAAACACTGCACAGTACTCCAGGTGTGGTCTCATCAAGGCCCTGCACAATTGTAGCAAGACTTCCTTACTCTTATACTCCAACCCCCTTTCAATAAAGGCCAACATGCCATTTGCCTTCCTGATTGCTTGCTGTACCTGCATGCTAGATTTCTGTGTTTCTTGCACGAGGACACCCAAATCTCTCTGAACACCAACATTTGCAAGTTTCTCACCATTTGAAAAATATTCAGTTTTTCTATTCTTCCTACCAAAATGAATAACCTCAAATTTCCACACATTATACTTCATCTGCCAATTTACAGCCCACTTTCTTCGTCTATCTATATCCCTTTGCAGACTCTTTGTGTTCTCACAAGTTATTGTCTCACCTAGCTTTGTATCAACAGTATCGGGCAGAATAGGATAATAAAATACCATTCCTAACAGGGTGACGTTGTTCTGTTCCTGTAAAAGGCATTCATGTTTCACCGGGTACACCTGTACCAATCCCCTGACTTTACACATAGTCATGGTAAATTGCTAAGTGGGCATTGCCCTTAGATGCCGATTCGTCACCCACGAGGGTAGCTTCCCTTCAACAATGCTCTGCAGGATTTCACGGGCTTGTTCCACTAACCAAGATCCATACATTACACAGACATCATTTCGTGCAGCCACACTAGAGGCCTTTCGATCCTCCTTTAAAATTTGATTTATATTTTTAGCATGGGATTCTAAATAGTTAACCACGCCCTGTAGATGAATGGTCGTAATTTGGTCCTCCTTTAATTCCTCCTGTTACAGACCATTCATTTTATTCAAAGTTTCCCTTAAACGATTTCTAACTGCCTTTACGCATTGATACAAATGAGCCAAATCAAGGCTATTAACGAGGGAGGTTCCGGTATTAAAAGCAATGGCTGCATCATTTATCAGACCCCGTGGTGTTCTGACATGGTCCCCTGTAACCCCGTAACCAACACAATTGTCTTCAATGATCTCGGATAATCTTTTCCCCAAAGTTATTATTAAATCCATTACCTTCCCCTGAGTCCTTGCGATATAACGGCTCTAATTCCGATTCCGCCAGGGTTGTGTTGGCCCTTTCCCAAAATTCCTCTATTAATTCCCGCATCGTTCTCCCATATCACAGCGCTGATTCTGGTTTGCACCAGTTTGGCAGTCCCACCTCGGTCAGTTTTAACATTACAGGTATCACTTCATGATGCAGAGCATGGTACAATATCATCCGAGTTGGGATTAGCTCTAACCTATTTCCCGGTCCCGGGGTGTGTTTGGGACAGACAACCCGGGCTTCCTTTTGTTCTTCCCGGGGTTGTGATCTATTCGTGGGGGTGGGGTGGCGAGTTTAGGATGGATTTCAATTCCACCGTGTGTATTATTCCGTTTTTACATTCCTGCATATGATAATGTGAGCTACCCTTCGAACCCCTACACGGCCTTCCCTCCCTGTCCACGAAACATCGGTCGGGACCCCTGTCATCTGTTCCATTCGCTTGGATACTTTTCCCGCCTATCCAGTGGACGGGAGCTCCACAAAGCGGCTCTGCGTCCCCGAAGTATTTATGCATCCATAGATTACCTCATGATCCTGCCACCACTGTGGGCAACATAACAGAGTGTCTCCCGCTGCTCGGGATTGGGTCGAGCTTCCTCCATTCCCCCGAGGGTTCCCTATCTGATAGTGCCTTGAATGGTCACTTGGTTCTGCTTGGAAGAACCATACCCTTGGCCCGGTGGGGCGCTCTTTGCATTTATGCACACCCTCCCTACCATCCTGGACCTCACAAGTGGTAACCCATACTGTCGCTGAACAAGCGGTTTCACAATCACCCTTGACGTACTGGAGGGTAATGTTTCCAGTGGCGTCCCACGGTTGTGTCTCCAGGGCAAATGAAATCGACCTGTTATAGGGAAAATAGTGTTGGTCCAATATGCCGAATAGGCTGATGTGGAATAGCAGAATCCCGATCATTGGCCAGAACAATTCCTTCGTTTTATATAGTTCAGACTCTCAATACTGATGTATTATTGGAACACAAAAAAGGGACTTCCTTCACTGTAACACTCTGATATAACCCACAACAATCACTGTAGCACTCTGATATCCCCTACACTTCTCACTGTAACACTCTGACATTTCCCACATCCAAAATGTAACACTCTGATATACCACACACCCTAAACTGTAACACGGATAAAACCCATTCTCTCAATATCTCCTGCCACTTTCAGGCACCTATGCTCATTAACTCTCAGGTCCCTCTTTACCTGCACACTCATTAAAAATATGCCATTATGTGAATATTGCCTCTCCCTGTTCCCTCTGCCAAAATGCATCACCTCACACTTCTCTGTATTAAACTCTATCTGCCACTTGTCTGCCCATTCTGCTAGCCTTTCTATGTCCTGTTGCAATCGTTTGGTAATATCCTCACTATTTGCCAAGTTTGGTGTCATCAGCAAATTTAGAAATCATACTCTTTATTCCAATATCCAATTAATTTATATGTATCAAAAAAGCAGTGGCCCCAGCACTGACCCTTGGGGGACACCACTGTCTATCATCCTCTATTCTGAAAAACAGCCATTTACCACAACTCGCTGTTTTCTGTCCTTAAGCCAATTCCTTATCCAATCTGCCACTGACCCACCTATTCCATGAGCCTCAAATTTGTTAACCAGCCTTCTATGTGGTACTTTGTCAAACGCCTTCCTAAAATCCATGTAGACAACATCCATTTTATTCCCTTCATCATTCCTCCCTGTTACTTCATCAAGAAATTCAATTGGATTCGTCAAACACGAACTGTCTTTTACCAATCCGTGTTGGCTCTCCTTAATTAGTTTAAACGTAGCCAACTGCCCGTTACTTTTTTCCTTGATTATTGTCTCTATAACATTACCCACCACGGATGTTAAACTGTCGGCCTGTAGTTACTTGGATTGTCCTTACACCCTTTCTTGAACAATAGTGTCACATTTGCCACTTTCCAATGCTCAGGCACCTCCCCCGCATCTCGGGAAGATTGCAAAATTATGTCAAGCTCCTCCCCCCATTCCCTCAGTAACCTGGGATGCAAGCCATCTAAACCAGGCGACTTAGAAACTCTAAGCATACCCAGCCATTCTGGTACATCCTATCTATCAATTTTCAGCCTTTCCATTGCTTCTCACTTTTCCACTTCTACCGATATTTTGTCAGCATCCACTACATTAGTAAACACCGATACAAAGTACTCATTGTGTATTCTAGCCTTGCCCTTCAGCTCTAAGCATATATCACCTTCTGTGTCCCTAATAGGCCCCACCACGCCTCTTACTACCCGCTTACTGTTTACATGCCAGTAGAAGATTTTTGGCTTCCCTTTTATGTTAACCGCCCATCTACTCTCATATTCTCTCTTTGCCAATCTTATTTCCATCGTCACTTATTGGCACAGAAATTTCGGGTCTCTGCGTGTGAGTACGCGCTGTGTACACACCGGTAAGGCCGATAAAAGTGCCGGTTTCGCGCATGCACTGCGTATACGCGGGAAACCAGAACTTCCATTCCCTTGAAGGAAGGGGTTCACAGTTCAAACATGTACCCTGGAGAGGCAGCGCGTACGCATCGAACTTCGTCTTTTTTTACAGGTTTCTCCGTGCGGGTACGTCCCTAGCAGCTGTGCGTGGAAAAAGCAGGCGCAAGGCTTGCTTTTAACAAGGTAAGAGGTGAATTAATTAAAATTTAAAAAAAATTTCCACAGGTTTATCATTTTTAAATACTTTAAAGAAAGGTAAGTTTATTATTAGCCCCGTTAAAAATTCTAATAATTTTTTTCAAAAATTAAAATTTTTGTTTAAAGTAGTTAATCTATTTAATTTATAGTTATTTTAACAATGTGATTTTTTTTTATTTATTTGAAGTTTTACTTAGGTTTTGGGGCCGATCTCTATTCATAGATTTGACAGGTCTTCCTGTCAAATCTATGAATGGAGATTCCCTGCTGCGATTGGCTCCCCATGGCCCACGTGATCCCAGGAGACGCTGCGAACGAGCAACGCCACTGGGATACGCGAGCACTGCACACCGGCAGCTGGAGGAGGCCCAGGATCGGAATCCCACACGGGCCCACAGCACAACGGCAGGCGCACTATGTAATTGCACCCGCTATGCTTGCACCCGCGGGAAGCCTCCGACAAGAAGTTCTGGGCCATTGTATTTATATCATCTTCTCAACTTATTGTAATTGAAATGGTTCTCCTTGGAAGAATTCACCTGACATGCATCATTTTTTGTTTCATCATCTTCTCTATCTCCCTCGTCATCCAAGGAGCCCTTGCTTTGGTTCTCTTACCCTTCCCTCTTGTTGGAATCTACCACGCATCCGTCACTATAACACTGATATACCGGACACCCCTCGCTGTTACACTCAGATATAACCCACACCCTCAATGTAACGCTATGATATAATCCACACCTCTCACTGTAACAATCTGATTTATTCCGCTCCCCTCACTATAAACCTCTGTTATAGCACACACACCCTTCACTTTACCAGACCGCTGTACCCGATAGCCCTCACTCTAACACCCTGATATACCCCTTACTGTAGCACTCTGATATACCCCACACGCCTCACTGAAATACTCTGATATACCCCAAGCCCCTCAATGTAACACTCTGATATACCCCACACTACTCAATGTAACACTCCGGTATACCCCAAGCCCCTCAATGTAACACTCTGATTTACCCCACACTACTCGCTATAACACTCTGATATAACCCACACCCTCACTGTAACACTATGATATAACCCACACCTCTCACTGTTTCACTTTGTTATATTCCACTCCCCTGACTATAACACTCTGTTATAGCACACCCACCCTTAAATTTACCAGAACCGCTATACCCGACCGCCCTCACTGTAATACCCTGATATACCCCTTACTGTAGCACTCTGATAGACCCCACTCCCTCACTGAAATACTCTGATATACCCAAGCCACTCAATGTAACACTCTGATATACCCCACACTACTCAATGTAAAACTCTGATATACCCCACACACTCCACTCTAACACTCTGATACATGCCTCACTCTACTGTTACTCCCCACACCACTCACTGTAATACTGATATACCCCACACCACTCACTGTTGCCACTGCCACTTTAATCCCTTGGGCTTCAATTTTGGTAATATGTGATACTTTATCAAACTTCTTTTGAAAGGATGGGGACATTGGCAAAGTGTGAGTAGTATCAATCATGAAACCATAAAATTGGTGAGACAAGTTGTGTTGACAATTTGTTTGGCGGACCACGATGCGCACTGATCACAGGTCTTGCCTGGTTTCAATTATTGAATTTCAAAATCAGTGATTTTAATCCCATTTTATTTTTTATATTTATTTGTTCTCAGGATATGGGTGACGCTGTCAAGACCGGAATTACATTCCCATCCCTAGTTACCCATGAGCAAATGGTAGGCCTTCATCTTGAGCCGCTGCAGTCCGTGTGGTGAAGGTTATTACTGTTACGGAAGGAATTTCATGCTTTACACCCAGTCCCGATGAAGGTACGGCGATATATTTGAAGGCTACAGTAGCATAGTGGTTATGTTGCTGAACAAGTAAATAAGATGCCGGGACGAATAATCCTGAGTTCAAATCCCACCAGCTGGGGAAGTTAAATACAATTCATCAAACAAATCTGGAAAAAAACAGCATCAGTAATGGTGACCATGAAACTACCGGATTGTCGTAAAAACACATCTGCTTCACTATTGTCCTTTGTGAAGGAAATCGGCCGTCCTTATCCATTGAGTCCAAAATGTGACTCCAGACCCACAGCAATGTCGTTGTCTCTTCGTTGCCCTCTGAAATGGCCGAGCAAGCCACTCAGTTGTATAAGGTGGCTCACCACCACCTTCTCCAGGACAATTATGGATGGACAATAAATTGTTGCCTTGCCAGCGACCTCCACATCCCAAGAATGAATAAGAAATGATTCATGAATGGTCATAATGATTTATAAAGGGTTATAATGTATTATTTTATTTTATTCGTTTATGGAATGTGGGTGCCGCTGGCAAGGCCAGCGTTTGTTGCCAATCCCTAGTTGCCCTTGAGAAGGTGGTGGCCAGTCGCCTTCTTAAACCGCTGGAGTCCCGTGTGGTGAAGGTACTCTCACAGTGCTGTTAGGGAGGGAGTTGCAGGATTTTGACCAAGCGATGATGAAGGATCGGTGATATAATTCTAAGTCAGGATGGTGTGTGACTTGGAGGGGAACTTGGTGGTGGTGGTGTTCCCATGCGCCTGCTGCCCTTGTCCTTCTAGGTGGAAGAGGTTGCGGGTGGGAGGCGCTGCCGAAGAAGCCTTGGCGAGTTGCTGCAGTGCATCTTGTAGATGGTACACTCTGCAGCCACGGTACGCTGGTGAAGGAGGGAGTGAATGTTTAAGGTGTTAGGTGGGGTGCCAATCAAGCGGGCTGCTTTGTCCTGGATGGTGTCACAGTATTCAAGTGGCTAGACCAGATACGTTTCTGGTCAATGGTGACCCGCAGAAATTTGATGGTGGGGTACTTGGCGATGGTAATCCCATTAAATGTCAAGGGGCGTTGGTTAGAGTCTCGCTTGTTGGAGATAGTCATTGCCTGGCAATTGTGCGGTGCAAATGTTAACTTCCACTTATCAGACCAAGCCGAAACGTCGTCCAGGTCCCGTTGCATGCGGGCATGGACTGCTTCATTATCTGAGGAGATGTGAATGGCACTGAACACTGTACTGTCATCAGTAAACATCCCCATTTCTGACCTTATGTTGGAAGGAAGGTGATTGATGAAGCAGCTGAAGATGGTTGGGCCTAGGACACTGCCCTGAGAACTCCTGCAGCGATGTCCTGGGTCTGTGATGATTGACCTTCAACCACCACAACCATCTTGCTTTGTGGTAGGTATGACTAAGGGTTATGATGTTTTATTAATGGTCATAATGATTTATAAATGGTTATGATGTTTTATTAATGGTCATAATGATTTATAAGGTGTTATGAAGTTTTGTTAATGATCATAGTGATTTATAAAGGGTTATAAGTATATTTTTATTCGATTATGGGATGTGGGTGTCGCTTGCAAGGCCAGCATTTGTTGCCCATCGCTAACTGCCCTTGAGCAGGTGCTGGTGAGATACCTTCTTGAAACGATGCAGTCCTGTGTGTTGAAGATACTCCCACAGTGCTGTTCGGATGGGAGTGCCAAGATTTTGACCCAGCGATGATGAAGGATCGGTAATATAATTATAAGTCAGGATGGTGTGTGACTTGGAGGGTAACTTGGAGGTGGTGGTATTCCCATGCGCCTGCTACCCTTGTTCTTCTAGGTGGAAAAGTTTACAAGACTGGGAGGTGCTGCCGAAGAAACTTTGCCGAGTTGCTGCAGTAGATGGTACACACAGCAGCCACGGTACGCTGGTGGTGGAGGGAGTGAATGTTTAAGATGGTGGATGGGGTGCCAATCAAACGAGTTGATTTGTCCTGGATGGTGTCGAGCTTCTTGAGTGTTGATGGAGTTGCACTCATCCAGGCAAGTGGAGAATATACCCTCACACTCCTTACTTGTGCATTATGGATGGTAGAAAGGCTTTGGGGATTCAGGAAGTGAGATACTCGCCGCAGAATATCTAGCTTCTGACCTGCTCTTGTTGCCACAGTATTCATGTGGCTCGTCCAGTTAAGTTTCTGTTCAATGGTGAGCCCCAGGGTGTTGATTGTGGGGGATTCGCCGATGGTAATGCCATTGAATGTCAAGGAGCGGTGGTTAGACTCTCGCTTGTTGAAGTTAGGCTATGCCTGACACTTCTGTGGGGCGAATGTTACCTGACACTTAACAGCTCAAGACTGAACGTCGTCCAGATCTTGTTGCATGCGGGCATGGACTGCTTTATTATCTGAGGAGTTGTGAAGAGCACTCAACACTTTGCAGTATTCAGCGAGCATCCGCATTTCTGACCTTATGTTGGAGGGAAGATCATTGATGAAGCAGCTGAAGATCGTTGTGCCTAGTACACTGCCCCGAGGAACTCCTACAGCGATGTCCTGGGGTTCTGATGATTTACCTTCAACCACCACAACCATCTTCCTTTGTGCTAGGAATGAAGAAGGGTTATAAGAACATAAGAACATAAGAAATAGCAGCAGGAATAGGCCACTTGACCTCTCGAGCCTGCTCCGACATTCAACCGGATCAGGGCTGATCTTGGGCTCAAAGCCACTTCCCAGCCCGCTCCCGATAACCGTTCACTCCCTTATCTTGCAAAAATCTGTCTATCTCCACTTTAAATGTATTTAATGACTCAGCCTCCACAGCTCCCTGGGGCAGAGAATTCCACAGATTTACGACCCTCTGAGAGAATAAATTCCTCCTCATCTCAATTCTAAAAGGGCGACCCTTTATTCGGAAACTGCGCCCCCGAATTCTAGATTTTCCATGAGGGGAAACATTCTCTCTGCATCTAACCTATCGAGCACCCTCAGAATCTCAAATGTTTCGATAAGATCACCTCTCATTCTTCTGAATTCCAATGAGTATATGCCCAGCCTGTTCAACCTTTCCTCATAAGTCAAACCCCTCATCTCTGGAATTAACCTAGTGAATCGTCCCTGAACTGCCTCCAATGCAACTATATCCCTCCTTAAAAAAGGAGAACAAAACTGTACACAGTTCTCAATGTGTGGTCTCACCAATACTTTGTACAGTTGTAGCAGGACTTCCCTGCATTTATACTCCAACCCCTCTTGAAATTAAGGCCAACATTCAAGTTGCCTTTTTGATTACTTGCTGTACCTGCATACTAACTTTTTATGTTTCATGCACAAGGTCCCCCAAGTCCTTCTGAACTGCAGAATTTTGTAATCTATCTCCTTTTAAATAATTGATTGTTTTTTTATTTTTCCTGCCAAAGTGGATAACCTCGCACTTTCCCAACTTAAACTCCATCTGCCAAATGTTTGCCCACTCACCTAGCCTGTTTATATATCTCTGCAGATTCTATGAGTCCTCTGCACAACTTGCTTTCCCACCCATCTTTGTATCATCTGCAAATTTGGCAACGTTACACTCGATCCCTTCATCCAAGTCATTAATGTAGATTGTAAATAGTTGGGGCCGCAGCACCCATCCTTGTGGCACCCCACTAGTTATCGTTTGCCAACGAGAAAATGACCCATTTATCCCCACTCTCTGCTTTCTGTTTGTTAGCCAATTCTCTATCCATGCTAATATATTACCCCCAACTCCGTCACCTCTTATCTGATGCAGTAACCTTTTATGTGACACCTTATCGAATGCCTTCTGGAAATCCAAATACATAACATCCACTGGCTCATCCTTGTCCACCCTGCTTGTTACATGCTCAAAGATCTCCAGCAAATTTGTTAAAATTGATTTACTTTTCCTAAAACCATGCTGACTCTGTTTGACTGCAGTATGTTTTTCTAATGCCCTGCTACTGCTTCCTTCATGAAGGACTCCAGCATTTTCCAAACGACAGATGTTAGGCTAACTGATCTATAGTTTCCTGCTTTCTGTCTCCCTCCTTTCTTAAATAGGGGTGTTACGTTAGCGGTTTTCCAATCCGCTGGGACCTCGCCAGAGTCCAAGGACTTTTGGTATATTCCAACCAATGCATCCAGTATCTCTGCAGCCACTTGTTTTAAGACCCTGGTGCAGGCCATCTGGTCCAGGGGACTTGTCGTCTTTTAGTCCCATTATTTTACTGAGTGTGATAGTGATTTTCTTCAGTTTCCCACTCCCTGTGGCCCCTTGATTATCCATTATTGGGATGTTGTTGGTGTATTCTACAGTGAAGGCAGATGCAATATATTTGTTCAGAGTCTCTGCCATTTCACCGTTCCCCAATATTAATTCCCCAGTCTCATCCTCTAAGGGACCAACATTTATTTTAGCTACTCTCTTCCTTTTTTATATACATGTACACGCTCTTACTAACCGGTTAAATGATTCTTGCCTGCTTACTCTCATAATTCATCTTCTCTCTCTTTATTATTTTTTAGGTCATCCTTTGCTGGTTTTTAAAAATGTCCCAATCCTGTGCTCTCCCACCAATCTTGGCAACATTGTATGCCTTCATTTTGAATGTGATACCATCCTTCACTTCCTTAGTTAGCTGCTGATGGTGGTCCCTTGTCTTAAAGTCTTTCTTTCTCCCTGGAATATATTTCTTTAGAGTTATGAAATATCACCTTAAATGTCCGCCACTGCATTTCAACTTTCTTACCCTGTAATTTGTTTTTCCAATCCACTTTAGTCAGTTCTGCCCTCATGCCATTATAATTGACTTTGTTTAAGATCAGGACATTTGTTTGGGATACAACTTTCTCACCCTGCAACTGAATTTGAAATTCATCCATGCTGTGATCACTCTTTCCTAGATGATCCTTTACTATGAGATATTTTGTAAATTCTCTCTCATTACATAGTACCAGATCCAAGATAGCCTGCTCCCTGGTTGGTTCCATTACATACTGTTCTGGGAAAACATCCCGGATGCACTCTATTAACTCCTCCTCCAGGCTACCATGGCCAATTTGATGTGTCCAATCAATATGGAGATTAAAATCACCCATGAATATTACCGTACCACTTTTTTACAGGCCTCCATTATTTGTTGATTTATACTCTGTCCAACAGCATTGCTACTGTTCGGGGGCCTTCAGACTACGCCCACCCCAGAGACTTTTTCCCCTTGTTATGTTTTACATCCACCCAAACCGATTCTACATCTTGGTCTTCTGAGCCAGTATCACTTCTCACCACTGCACTGATCCCATCTTTTACCAACAATACCACCCCACCTCCCTTTCCTTTCTTTCTATCCTTCCGAATTATCATATACCCTGGAATATTCAGTTCCAAGCCCTGGTGGTCCTGCAACCATGTCTGTGTAATGGCGATCAGATCATACCCATGTGTATCTATTTGTGCCGTCAACTCATTTATCTTGTTACGAATGCTGCGTGCATTCAGATATAGAGCTTTTATCTTTGTCTTTTTACCATTTTTCCTTGTTTTGGCCTTTTTTTCTGTTACACTCTTATTCTTAATCATTCAGTCCCTTCCTGTCATATTCTGGTTATTATTTCACCCGTCTCCAGCCTGCTCTATTGCTTTCTCATTTCTCATTGACTTTTAATTTTCCTTCTCATCTGTATCCTCCCCAGTCCGGCCTCCACTATGTATTTTAAAGTCCTCTCTACAGCCTTAGTTATTCGATTTGCCAGGACACTAGCCCCAGCATAATGCCAGTGAAGCCCGTCCAAACGGAATAGCTCCCTCTTATCCCAGTACTGGTGCCAGCGCCCCACAAATCGAAACCCATTTCTCCCACACCAGTCTTTGAGCCACTCGTTCATTTATCTGATCTTATTTACCCGATGCAAATTCGCTCGAGGCTCAGGTAGTAATCCAGAGATTATTACCTTTGTGGTTCTGCTTTTTAATTTAACACCTCGCTGCTCATACTGTCCCAAAAATTAGTGCCGCTACGCGAGTGTACGCTGTGTGTACTCTCGCGTATTCTGTCTCCAATTGCCGATTTTCTGCATGCACTGCGCATGCGCTGAAAACCGGCACTTGGTGAATTCTAAAGGGGGCGGTTCCTAGGTGAACCGCGTGCGCGCTACAGGCTGCGCGCACGCAGTGCACTTAGAGCTTTGGACGCGCAGGTAAGCATGGAAGGTTTTAGACACAATTAAAGGAGGTGTGAGACCCTCTTTTAACAAGGTAAGTACTTAATTAAGTATTATTCTGATTTTTTTTAACAGGTATATCTTTTAGAGACTTTAAAGACAGGTAAGTTTATTTTTATAACTTTTTAATAGATTTTAAATTTTTTCAAAAATTTAATTTTTTCTTTAAAATGGTTAATTTATTTAACTATACTTATTTTATTAATGTGATGGGATTTTTTTAAAATTTAATTGAGGTTTAGCTGTTCTTTTGGGGGGGTATAATATTCATAGCTTTCACAGCCTGCTGTGAAAGCTATGAATGAAAGATGGTGTGCTGCCATTGGCTCTAACTGAGTCACGTGATCCCACAGCTCGCACGAATTAACTGCGCCTGTGGGATACGGAAGCCCTGCACAGCTGCTGTCCAGAACATCACGTTCGTGCGAGCTCGGACTGAAAATGCCAGCGCGCAGTGAGAGATCGCGGGAAGGCCTTACCCTCGCACGAAGGCTCACTCACTAATTTTTGGGCCACTATCTCAGCAGAACCTCTTTCTTTGTCCTACCGATGTCATTGGTACCTCCGTGGACCATGAAAACTGGATCTTCCCCCTCCCACTCCAAGTTTCTCTCCAGCCCAGAGGAGATGTCATCACCTTGCTTATGATGTTTTATGAATGGTCATAATGATTTATAAAGGGTTATGATGTTGTATTAATGGACATAATGATTTATAAAGGGTTGTAATGATTTATTAGCGGTCATTATGAGTTAGAAAGGTTTATAATGTTTTCTTAATGGTCTTAATCATTTACAAAAGGTTATGGTGTTTAGTTAATAGCCATAATGATTTATAAAGTGTTATGATGTTTTGTTAATGGTCATTAATACTCGCCCTCGCTGCCCGCCCGTTCTCAGGGTAACCAGGCCTCCCGCTGCTGCCCCCACTCCGCGGCCTCGCTTCTGGGAGAGGGGAAACCTCCCTGGTGGCAATCGACCCAGGGGAAAGCCCCCGATAGAGAGAGAGCGAGAGAGAGAGCGACAGACGCCATCTTTGTGCGGGGCGCCATTGCCGCCATCTTTGAACGGGGCCGCTTCCGCTTTTTTGCTCATTGAGCGGCGCCGCCTTCATTGTCGAGGACAGGGTTGCCGCCATCTTAGTGCGGGCGGGAGTTCCGCTGCTTTAGGTTGCGCGTTTGGGGTCGGCCATCTTTGTCTAGGGCACTGCTGCCTTTCCAGAGGGGCCTGACAGATGGCC
This sequence comes from Squalus acanthias, assembly GCA_030390025.1. Classification (NCBI taxonomy): domain Eukaryota; kingdom Metazoa; phylum Chordata; class Chondrichthyes; order Squaliformes; family Squalidae; genus Squalus; species Squalus acanthias. The sequence goes on along the minus strand of JASTWF010000255.1, from coordinate 63,331 downwards.
GCGCCCAACGATCACTGCCTCCCCTCTCTCAGTGATGTCCCTCCCTGGGATGCTCAGCTCCAGGCTCTCTGTTGGATCAGTGTCGAGATATCAATTCCTGCTTCTGTCGTCCCAGTGTATTTAAATTAATCCACTTTCTTCCTGGAACAACTCTACTTTCCTTCCAACAAGTGGCTTTTGTTTGGCTGGCAACAGCTCAGCTCTGTGCTGTTAGTGGAGATAAAAAATCTGGTACCACACTTAGTAATAAAGCACATTCTGTCAAATGATCAGCAACAGCTCAAAGGGCCCACAGCACACAGAATGTTACAGAACTAAGAGGGAAACACATCTCCCTCTGTCTATAATCTGTTTCTCACTCCGTGTTTGTCTGCTATCATCGATCTCCCCTCTGTCTCTGTCACACCCTCTCTCTCCCTGTCTATATCTAATAATATCACATCGCTCTATCTCCATCGATCTCTCCTCTATGTCTGTCACACCCTCTCTCTCCCTATCTATATCTAATAATATCACATCGCTCTATATCCATCGATCTCTCCTCTATGTCTGTCACTCCCTCTCTCTCCCTGTCTATATCTAATAATATCACATCGCTCTCTCTCCATCGATCTCTCCTCTATGTCTGTCACCCCCTCTCTCTCCCTGTCTATATCTCATAAGCTCCTCTCTATCTCCAACGTTCTCATCTCTATCTCCGTCACCACTCTCTCCCGATCGATATGTAAAAATCTCTCGTCTGGCTATCTGAATCTATCTCTCCTCTCTATTTCTGTGTCTCAGTCTCGACCTCAATCTCGGTCTTTGTCTCAATCACTCTCTCTCAGGCTCTCACAGTCTCTCTCTGTCACTCTCTGTCATTTTCTGTCTCTTTGAAACTCTCTGTCTCACTCTATCTCCGCCTCTCTCACTCACTCTCTGCCATTCTCAATCACTCTCTGTCTCTCTCACTCTATCTCCGTCTTTCTCACTCACTCTCTGCCATTCTCAATCACTCTCTGTCTCTCTCACTCTATCTCCGTCTTTCTCACTCACTCTCTGCCATTCTTACTCACTCTCTGTCTCTCTCACTAACTCTATATGTCTCTCACTCAGGCTTTGTCTCTCTCACTCACTCTCTGTCTCTATCACTCACTCTCTTTCTCTCTCATTCACTCTCTGTCCCAGTCACACTCTGCCTCTCTCACTCACTCTTTTCCTCTCTAACACACTCACTGCCTATCTCACTCACTCTCTGTCTCTGTCAATCACTCTCCGCTTCTCTCATTCATACTCTGTCACTCTCTCTCAATCTCTGTCACTTTCAATCACTCTCTGTCTCTCTAACTCACTCTCTGTCTCTCTCAATCACTCTCTGTCTCTCTAACTCACTCTCTGTCTCTCTCACTCACTCTCTGTCTCTATTACTCACTCTCTGCCTCTCTCATTCACTCTCTGTCCCACTCACTCTCTGCTTCTCTCACTCACTCTCTGCCTCTCTCACTCAATCTCTGTCTCTCTCACTCCCTCTCTGTTCTCTCAATCACTGTCTCTATTACTCACTCTCTGCCTCTCTCATTCACTCTCTGTCCCACTCACTCTCTGCCTCTCTCACTCTATTTTGTCTCTCTCACTCACTCTCTGCCACTCTCACTCACTCTCTGTCTCACTCACTCGCTCTCTACCTCTCTCACTCAATCTCTGTCTCGCTCAGTCTCAGCCTATCTCACTCACTCTCTGCCTCTCTCACACACTGTCCTTCTCTTTCACTCACTCTTTGGGCCGAAAATTGATCCCAAGACGCGAGAGTACGCACTGCATACTCTCGCGTATTCCCACTCCAATTGCCGGTTTTCTGCATGCCCTGCGCATGCGCTGAAAACCGGCAATTGCTCTTCCGAAAAGGGGGCGGGGCCTGGGTGCATCGCGTGCGCGCTACAGGCTGCGCGCACGCTGTGCACTTCATGCTTTGGACGCGCAGGTAAGTAGGGAAGATTTTGGAAATGTAAAAAGGAGGAGTAAGACCCGCTTTTAAGAAGGTAAGTAGTGAATTAAGTATTTTTTTGAATTTTTTTTTACAGGTATATCTTTTTTATAGACTTTAAAGACAGATAAGTTTATTTTTATTACATTTTAAAAGATTTTAAATTTTTTCAAAAATTTAATTTTTTATTTAAAATGGTTAATTTAATTAACTATACTTATTTTATTAATGTGATGGTTTTTTTTTTAATTTAATTGAGGTTTAGCTGTTATGTTGGGGGGGTGTAAGATTTATAAGTCTCACAGCCATGCTGTGAGACTTATGAATGGAAGATGGTGTGCTGCCATTGGCTCTAACTGAGTCACGTGATCCCACAGCTCGCACGAATTCACGACGCCGCTGGGATGCGCAAGCCCAGCACAGCTGATGTCTGGAACATCAAGTTCGTGCGAGCTGGATCAGAAAAAGCATAAGCGAGGTGAGACATCGCGGGGAAGGCTTACCCCCGCGGGAACAGAGCGAGAACAATTTCTGGGCCTTTGTCTCGCTCACGCACTCTCGGTCGCTTTCATGCACTCTCTTTCACTATCACTCACTCTCTGTCTCTCACACTCACTCTCTGCCTCTCCCACACACTGTCGTTCTCTTTCACTCACTCTCTGTCTCGCTCACGCACTCTCGGTCGCTTTCATGCACTCTCTTTCACTATCACTCATTCTCTGTCTCTCTCACTCACTCTCTACCTCCCTCACAAACTCTCTGTCTCTCGCACACACTGTCGTTCTCTTTCACTCACTCTCTGTCTCGCACACGCACTCTCTGTCTCGCTCTCGCATTCTCTTTCACTATCACTCACTCTCTGTCTCTCTCACTCAATCGCTGCCTCTCTCCCTCACTCTCTGTTTCTGTCACTCACTCTCCGTCTCGCTCTCTGTCTCTGTTGGTCTGTTTCACAGCCCTAAGTCTCTGTTTATCACTCTCTCTCTGTCTTTATTTGTCTCTGCCTCTCACACTTTCACTGTTGTCTCCCTCTCTCTGTCTCTCTAGCTCTCACTGTCTCTCCCTCTCACTGTCTCTCTTTCTCACTGTCTCTCTCTCTCACTGTCTCGCTCTGGATCTCTCTCTGTCTCTCGTCTCTGCCACTCTCTCTTTCAGCCTGGCTCTCCCGCTGCCTTTCTCTCTGCGCCTCTCTCACTCGCTCACTGTCTCTATCACTCACTCTCTTTCTCTCTCATTCACTGTCTGTCCCACTCACTGTCTGCCTTTCTCACGCACTCTCTGTCTATCTCACTCACTCTCTGTCTCTCTCACTCACTCTCTGACTCTCTCACTCACTCTCTGACTCTCTCACTCATTATTTTCCTCTCTAACTAACTCACTGCCTATCTCACTCACTCTCTGCCTCTCTCACTCGCTCTTTGCCTCTCTCACTCACTCTCTGTCTCTCTCAATCACTCTCTGTTTCTCTCACTCGCTCTCTGTCTCTCTCACTCAATCTCGGTCTCGCTCATTCTCTGCCTTTCTCACTTAATCACTGTCTCTCTCACTCAATCTCTGTCTCTCTCACGCACTCTCTTACTCTATCAATCAATCTCTGTCTCTCTCACTCATTCTTGCTCTCTCACTCACTTTCTGCCTCTCTCACTCAATCTCTGTCTCTCTCACTCAATCTCTTTCTCTCTCACGCACTCTCTTACTCTCTCAATCAATCTCTGTCCCTCTCACTTATTTTAGCTCTCTCACTCACTCTCTGTCTCTCTCACTCAATCTCTGTGTCGCTCACTCTCTGCCTGTCTCACTTAATCTCTGTCTCTCTCACTTAATGACTGTCTCTCTCACGCACTCTCTTACTCTCTCAATCAATCTCTGTCTCTCTCACTCATTCTAGCTCTCTCACTCACTCTCTGTCTCTCTCACTCACACTCTGTCTCTCTCACTCACTCTCTGTCTCTCTCACTCAATCTCTGTCTCTCTCACTCAATCTCTGTCTCGCTCACTCAATCTCTGTCTCTCTCACGCATTCTCTTACTCTCTCAATCAATCTCTGTCTCTCTCACTCATTCTAGCTCTCTCACTCACTCTCTGTCTCTCTCACTCAATCTCTGTCTCGCTCACTCTCTGCCTGTCTGACTTAATCTGTGTATCTCTCACTGTGTATCACTCTCTCTTAGGGCAACACGGTGGCATAGTGGTTAGCACTGGTGCTTCACAGCGCCAGGGACCCGGGTTCGAATCTGACCTCGGGTAACTGTCTGTGTGGAGTTTGCACATTCTCCCCGTGTCTGCGTGGGTTTCCTCCGGGTGCTCCGGTTTCCTCCCACAGTCCAAAAATGTGCGGGTTAGGTTGATTTGGCTATGATAAATTGACCCTTAGTGTTAGGGGGGGATTAAATATGTGGGGTTATGGGGATAGGATGGGATATGTTAGGGGGAATTAAATACCTGGGGTTACGGGGATAGGGTGGGATAGGTGCAGGCTCGATGTGGGGATTCTGTGTGAGAAAGCAGGGACAGGGTACTGGATTTGGATGATCAGCCATGATCGTATTGAATGGTGGAGCAGGCTCGATGGGCCGAATGGCCTACTCCTGCTCCTAGTTTCTATGTTTCTATGTTAATCTCTGTCTCTCTCACGCACTCTCTTACTCTCTCAATCAATCTCTGTCTCTCTCACTCATTCTATCTCTCTCACTCACTCTCTGTCTCTGTCTCTCTCACTCACTCTCTGTCTCTCTCACTGAATCTCTGTCTCGCTCACTCTCTGCCTGTATCACTTAATCTCTGTCTCTCTCACTCAATTTCTGTCTCTCTCACGCACTCTTTTACTCTGTCAATCAATCTATGTCTCTCTCACTCATTCTAGCTCTCTCACTCACTCTCTGTCTCTCTCACTCAATCTCTGTCTCGCTCACTCTCTGCCTGTCTCACTTAATCTCTGTCTCTCTCACTTAATCTCTGTCGCTCTCACGCACTTTCTTACTCTCTCAATCAATCTCTGTCTCTCTCACTCATTCTAGCTCTCTCACTCACTCTCTGTCGCTCTCACTCACACTCTGTCTCTCTCACTCAATCTCTGTCTCGCTCACTCTCTGCCTGTATCACTTAATCTCTGTCTCTCTCACTCAATCTCTGTCTCTCTCATGCACTCTCTTACTCTGTCAATCAATCTCTGTCTCTCTCACTCATTTTAGCTCTCTCACACACTCTCTGTCTCTCTCACTCACTCTCTGTCTCTCTCACTCACTCTCAACACTCACACTCACTGTCTGTCGCTCTCTCACACTGTCGTTCTCTTCCACACACTCTCTGTCTCGCTCACGCACTCTTGGTCTCTCTCCGTGCCTCTCTCACTCTCTCTTTGCCACTCTCACACACTCTCTGTCTCTCACACTCACTCTCTGTCTCTCTCACCCACTCTCTGCCTCTCTCACCCACTCTCGGTCTCTCTCACAAACGGTCCTTCTCTTTCACTCACTCTGTCTCTCTATCTCTCTCACGCATTCTGGCTCTCTCAAGCAATCACTGCCTCTCTCACTCAATCTCTGCCACTCTCACTCACTCTCTGTCTTTCTTACTCACTCTCTGCCTCTCTCACTCACTCTCAGTCTCTCTTACTCAATCTCTGCCTCTCTCACTCACTCTCTGTCTCTCTAACTCAATCTCTGCCTCACTAACTCACTCTCTGTCTCTCTCTCACTGTCTCTCTCTTTATCTATCTCGCTGTCTCTCTCTCTGCCTCTATCACTCACTTTCTGCCTCTCTCACTAGCTCTCTGCATCTCTCACTCAATCTCTGCCTCTCTCACTCAATCTATGTCTCTCTCACTTACTCTCTGTCTCTCTCACTCACTCTCTGTCTCTCTAACTCAATCTCTGTCTCTCTCACTCACTCACTGTCTCTCTCTTACTCTCTGTATCCATCATTCACTCTGTTTCTCTCATTCACTCACTGTCTCTCTCACTCACGCACTGTCTCTCTCACTCACTCTCTGTCTCTCTTACTCACCCTTAGTCTCTCTCATTCAGTCTCTGTCCCACTCACTCTCTGCCTCTTTCACTCACTCTTCGCCTCTCTCACTCACTCTCTGCCTTTCTCACTCCCTCGCTGTCTCTCTCACACACTCTCGTTCTCTTTCAGTCACTCTCTGTCTCGCTCATGATCTCTCGGTGTCTTTCATGCAGTCTCTTTCACTATCACTCACTCTGTTTCTTTCACGCAATCTCTGTCTCTCTCACTCATTTTCTGTCTCTCTCACTCACTCTCAACCACTCTCACTCACTCTCTGTCTCTCTCACACACTGTCGTTCTCTTTCACTCACTCTCTGTCACGCTCACTACTCTCAGTCTCTCTCACACACTCTCTTGCATTATCACTCACTCTCTGTGTCTCTCACTCATTCTCTGCCACTCTCCCTCACTCTCTGTCTCTGTCACTCACTCTCTGTCTCTCTCTCTCTATCTCTGTTGGTCTGTTTCACAGCCCAAAGTCTCTGGTTATCACTCTGTCTCTTTATTTTTCTCACTCTTTCCCGTTTGTCTCTCTCTATCTGTCTCCCTCTCTGTCTCTGTCTCACTCGCTCTGTCTCTCCCTCTCTCTCACACTTTCTCTCTCTCTCACTTTCTCCCTTTCTCACTGTCTCTCTATCTCTCACTGTGTCTCCCTGTATCACTCTCTGTGACTCTCTCTCTGCCTCTCTCTCTCTTTCTGCCTCTCTCTCACGCTGCCTCTTTCTGTGCATCCCTCACTCTCGCTTTGCCTCTCTCACTCAATCTCTGCCTCTCTCACTCAGTCTCTGCCTATCTCACTCACTCTCTTCCTCTCTCACCCGCTCTCTTACTCTCTCACTCAATCCCTCTCTCGAACTCAATCTCTGTCTCTCTCACTAATTCTCTGCCTCTCGCAGTCATTCTCTGTCTCTGTCACTCAATCTCTGTCTCACTCACTCAATCTCTGTCTCTCACTCATTCTGTCTCTCTCATTCACTATCTGGGTCTCTCACGCACTCTCAGTCTCTCTTACTCACAGCCCCATCTACTCTAACCCCACCCAGTCCCTTCCATTCTAACCCCGCCCAGTCCCTTCCTCTCTAATCCCTCCCAGCCACTTCCACTCTAACACCACTCAGCCCCTTCCACTCTAACCCAACCCAGTCCGTTCCACTGTAACCCCACCCAGCCCCTCCCACTCTAACCCCACCCAGCCCCTTCCACTCTAACCCCACCCAGCCCCTCCCACACTAACCCACCCAGCCCCTTCCACTCTAACCAAACACCGCCCCTTTCACTTTAAACAACACCCAGCCCCTCCCACTCTTACCAACCCATCCTCTCCCAGTCTAACCCCACCCAACCCCTTACACTCTAACCCCGACCAGCCACTTTCACACTAACCCCGCCCAGCCCCTTTCAGCTCTAACCCCTCCCAGCCCATTCCACTATAACTCCGCCCAGCCCCACCCACTCTAACCCCACCCAGCAGCTTCCACTAGAACCCCGACCAGCCACTTCCACTCTAACCCCGCCCAGCCCTTTTCAGCTCTAACCCCGCCCAGCCCATTCCACTATAACCCCGTCCAGCCCATTCCACTATAACCCCGCCCAGCCCATTCCACTATAACCCCGCCCAGCCCCTTTTAACTCTAACCCCGCCCAGCTCATTCCACTATAACCCCGCCCAGCCCCTCCCAATCTAACCCCACCCAGCCCCTTCCACTCTAACCCCGCCCAGCCCCTTCCACTCTAACCCCACCCAGCCCCTCCCACTCTAACGCTGCCCAGCCCCTTCCACTTTAACACCACCCAGACCCTCCCACTCTAACGCTGCCCAGCCCGTTCCACTTTAACCCACCCAGCCCCTCCCAATCTAACTCCACCCAGCCCCTTCCACTCTATCCCCACCCAGCCACTCCCACTCTAACCCCGCCCAGCCCCTTCCACTTTAACCCACCCAGCCCGTCACACTCTCACCCCACCCAGCCCATTCAACGTTTCCCCCACCCAGCCACCCCCACTGTCCCACACCCAGCCCCTCCCATTCAAACACTATGCAAACCCTCCCAATTTCCACAACCAGCCCCTCCCACTCTCCCCCACCCAGCCCCTCCCACTTAACACCACCTGGCCCCTCTCACCACACCCTGTCCCTCCCACTCTACCCCAACCCTGCCCCTCGCTCTATAACCCCACCAAGGCCCTCCCACTCTGCCCCGCCCCTACCACTCTTCCCCTCTCAGCCCCACACACTTTTTCCCCACACTCAGCTCCTCCCACTCTCCCACACCCTGCCCACACATGCTCTGACCCTCGTCAGTTAAGTTTCCAGGTCTTGAGCCATTATATCTGCACGGTCACTACAGCGGATTTAAAGTTAATCACTCTGATCCTCCACAGGGAATGATGTCGCTGGAACTACAGGTCTAAACAATACTTCTACAGCAACAACCTTCTGAGTGTCAGCTGGCTAGCGATATTTCCATTGTTAACACTCATTCACAAAGTAAACCGGTTTCGATATTCTTGCTGACCACAATCACTCCTAGATAGATCAGCCAGTTAGTCACAGTTAGTGTAGTTCCCGTCCCTTCACTTAAACTTATTGTGCAGCCTCCTGCCCCAAACTTCCCAGTTTACAACCTGATTGTGAGGTCTGATCTAACTGTGATGCGCAGTGTGAGGGTGAGGAAGGCTCTTTGATCTCACGGTTTGTCCCGTCCAGCTAAAGGGGCCTCACTTTAATGAAACAATGTTTGGCAAAACCCTTGGGCTTCACTGAGGTTGCATATCCTTGATGTGCTAGAAGACAACAAGAGGTTTCCATATGGCTACGACCCAGAGAAGAGGGTGTGTGGGTGATGTGCAGTGATGGGATTGTTTGCCTTCTTCCACTGATGTTAAGTAGTTGTCTACATTTACAGAAACAGGAGGAGGCCATTCAGCCCCTCCAGCCCGTTCCCAATTGAATTACATCATGACTGATCTGTATCTTAACTCTGTATCCCTTAATAACCTGCCGAACATAAATCTATCACTCTAAGTTTTGAAATTTTCAATTAAGCCCCAGCTTCAACAGCATTTTAGAGGGAGACGGTTGCAAATTTCCACGACCCTTTGTTTAAAGAAGTGCTGCCTGGCATTACCCTTGAATTGCCGAGCTCTTTATTTAAGTTTATGTCCCCTTGTTCTGGACTCCCTCACCAGAGGAGATAGTTTCTCTATCTGACATATCAACTCCTTCAATTATCTTAAAAACCTCCAATAGATCACCCTTTATTTCCCTTCTATATTCGAGATGATACAAGCCTAGTCCGTGCAATCTGTCCTCATCATTTAACCCTCTAAGCCGTGGTATCATTCTGCCAAATCTATGCTGCACCCGCTCCGATACCAAAATATTCTTGCTGAGTTGAAGTGTCCAGAATTGAACGCAATGCTCCAGATGGGGAGTAACCAGAGAGCAAAGAACTGTAAGGTAACTGCCAACCCTTTGTATTCCAGTCCCCTTGAAGTGAAGGCGAACATTTCATTCGCTTTTTAAATTATTATCTTATACCTCATCTCCTCTTTCCTGCACTATCCCCATATCCCTTTGATTCCCTTAATATTCAAAAATCTATCGATCTCTGTCTTGAATATACTCAACGACTGAGCCTCCACAGCCCTCTGGGGTAGAGAATTCCAAAGATTCACCTCCCTCTGAATGAAGAAATGTCTCCTCATCACAGTCCTAAATGGCCGATCCCTTATTCTGAGACGGTGACTCCCAAGTCTGTCTCTTTCTGTGTCTCCTGCTTTTGTCTCTCTCTCTCTTTCTCTGTCTTCCCCGCCTGTCGCCCCCACCTTGATCACCGACTCTCTCCCATCCGTAGCCGAGATGTCTGTCTCCCTGTCAGTCGGTCTCTCTCTTTGTCGCCCCATCTGTCTCTCCTTCTCTGTGTCTACCCATCTGTCTCCCCGTCTGAATCACACTGTCTGTCTTTTTATCTGTCTCTCGCGTTTGTCTCTTTCTCTCTCTCCGTCTTCCCCGTCTGTCTCCCCTTCTCCCCGTTTGTCTCGCTCTCTGTCTGCCCCGCTGGTGTAACCCCATCTATCTTCATCAATGTCTCTCCCTCCGTCCTTCAACCATCCCGGGTCTGTCTCTCGTACTTTCTGTCTCTCCCTCTGTGTCGTCTCCCCGTCTGTTCTCTATCTGTCTCTCCGCTATCTGTCTGCCCCATCTGTCTCTCTCTGTGTCACCCCGTCTGTCTCCCCCTCATCAGTCAACCCTGCTGGTCTGTCTTTCCTTCTCCCCCCCGGCCCCCATCACCGTCTGTTTCCCCGTCTGTATAGCTCTAACGGTCTCAACCTGATCTGATCTCTTTCTTTCTTTCTCCCCGTCTGTCCCTCCTATCGCTCACGCTTTGTCTCCCTCCCGGCTGTCTTCCCTTCTGCCTCCTCCTGTCTGTCTCCCCCATCTGTCTCTCTCTGTTTCACACACATCTGTCTCCTCCCCATCTCTCTCCCCCTGTCTCTCTCTTACTCTCTGACGCCCTCACCGGTCCTCATCGTCTCCCTCCACCCCGTCAGTTTCCCCTGGTCTCTCTATCTCCACAGTCTCTCTCTCTCTCTCTCTCTCTCTCTCTGTCTTCACTATCTGTCACTTTTCCTCAGTCTTCACAGTCTGTCTCTCCACCAGCTGTCTCTCTCTGTCTCCCCCATTCTGTGTACTCCCTTTATCTCCATCAATCTCTCTCCCCATCCTTATTCTGCCCCGGGATCTGTCTCCCGCGCTCTCTGCCTCTCCAGCGTCGGTCTCCCCCCATCAGGCTCCCCCGCTGGTCTGTCTCTCCTTCTGTCGCCCCACCGTCAGTCTCCCCCGTCTCTATTCCCGTCTGTCTATCTTTGCTGTATCAAACCCGTCAGATCTCTTTCCTTCTACTTTAATGTCTCTCCTCTCACTCTCCCTTCCGTCTGTCTTAATCTCTGTCTCCACCACCGTCTGTCGCTCTATGTGTCTCCCTGCATCTGTATCCCCGGTTTCTCACCCCCGTCTGTATCCCCCTACCAGCGTCCATCTCGCTCTCTCTGTCTCAATCCGTCTGTCGCAACACCATCTGTCTCTCTCGCTTTGTCTCCGCATCATCTGCCCGTCTGTTTCCTCGTCTGTCTCTCTCTCTCTCTCCCCTCTCTCTCTCACTGTCTCGCTTCCCCGGTTGTCTCTCCATCTGACTCATTTGTTTTCTTCTCCTGTCTCCCCCACCGTCTGTCTCATCCGTCTGTCTCTCTCTCTCTGTCCAACTCCTGTCGGTCTTTCTATATGTCTTCTTTTCTTCTTAGGCAGTCCCTCGAAACCGAGGATGACTTGCTTCCACGTTAAAAATGAGTTTTCAGGTGACTGATGAGTCCATTGCGGGACCTACAGTCTCTGTTATAGGTGGGGCAGACGGTGGTTGAAGGGGCGTTTGGATGGTGTGTTTGTGTTGACGTGCGCTCCTTGAGTTGGTGCGCATGACTTCCGCTTGCTCCCGGAGAAGGGACTCGAGGTGTTCGTAGCATTCCCGGATGCTTCTCCTCCACTTTGTGCGGTCTTGGGCCAGGGATTCCCAGGTGTCAGTGGGAATGTTGCACTTTTTCAAGGAGGCTTTCAGGGTGTCTATATGTCATCCAGTGTCTGACTCCCCGCCGATCCTCCTGCACCCCACTCCCCGTCGCCGGTCTGTCGCTCTCTCGCTCTCTGTCTCCCCGCCATCTGTCTTGCTCTCTCTCTCTGTCCAACACCTGTCGGTCTTTCTTTTTGTCATCCAGCGCCGCTCCTCCTGCACCCCACTCCCCACCACCGGTCTGTCGCTTCCTCTCTCTGTCTCCACACCCAGCATCTGTCTCGCTCTCTCACTATTTTTCCCGGTCTGTCTCCAACAGTCTCTCCCCTGTCCTTCTCCCGCTCCCGCTCTGTCTCTCGTGCTTCTCCCCTGTGTTGTTTCAAACAACCTTATGTTGTCCACTTGATCTGTACCGAATTAAGTCTTCTGGTTATGTTATTTTATTCTTTAACTTCACATAAAAAGCAATTTGCAAGCAGAGTATAAACACAGATAGAGCACACGAACGTAGGCATGTATCCCTTCTCATGCTGCTTGAACAAAGAAAACAGCTTCTATTGATACACTATTCCCTTTATCAAACTGGAAGCAGCCTTGCCTTATCTGGTAGTCTCCGGTCAAAAGCACCGTCCTTCAGCCAATGCACACAAGTTTACATTTCTAGTACAACAACATTCGGAGTTTACATTCAATGTACCGTCCTTCAATCGGCTTCTACTTCAACAACCTCTCGCAAAAATTGCAATGATGTGTGGTGGGGTATTTAAGTCTGACAATACTATAAACAACCCAAGACCCGACTGCAATCTTCAACACTGGCTGTTGCTAAGTGAAGTCTGTATCTCTCTCTCTCTCTCTCTCTCTCTTTCTCTCCAATGATGCCAGCCACATTTTCCCATATTGAATGAACAAAACATGAACAACTTTCGGAAGCTGAATTAATCGAGGACCACATGCCAACTGATAGCTCATTCAAAGAGCCGGCACAGGTTCGATGGGCCGAATGGCCTCCTTCTGTGCTCTATCATTGTATGATTTTCAGATCCGCCGAGCATCTACTCTGTCAAGCCCTGTAAGAATTTGAAACGTTTCAGTGAGATCTCCTCTCATTCTTCAAAATTCGAGGGAATATAGGCCGAGTCTACTCCATCTCTCCTCAAAGGACAATCCCCCCATCCCAGGAACTAACCTAGTGATCCTTCGCTGCACTCCCGCGAAGGCAATTATGTATTTCCTTAGGTAAAGAGGCCTGTGTTAAGGGGCGGGGATTCCCTTTATGTTAGGGGCAACGGAAACGGTTCCTTAGACTCCCAGCTAAGGTACAGTGCAACGGAGATCTCTCTGCAGCGTACCTGACTCCTCACCGGGTGATTTTCATCCGTTCCCAGGTACGAGACATGCCGAAAGACCACCTCCCGTGAAAGTGACTCCCACTGAAGTTGAAAGATAAAAATGCGGAACAAGATAGGAAGAAAGAAATGGAGACAACCGGAAGATCAGGGCTTCTCAAGGGTGGGATGGGGTGCGCTGGTTTGATGTTGGGGTGTAGTGGGTGCGGGTAGGGCTGCATTGGGTGGGGTGTAAGGGGTGCCGTGTGTGGGGTATGGGTGGGGAGCAGTGGAATGGAGTTGCAGTGGGAGGGGTGGAGTGGGCATTGGGCTGTGGTGTCAAAATCTTAACTTACAAACAACAGACAGCTAATCCTGGGAGGCAAGGTCAGACTGTGTGTCCTATGTGGGATGTTATGCATCATCTAATCTGACTAACTAAAAACGCTGTCTCAAACTCTAATGCAAGTTTGCGAGGAAATCGAAACTTGCGCAGGTCCAGTAAGACACAACCTATACATTAAACCCTTACATGTCTGCAGTAAAAACATACAATCAATTAAACACAGTATTATCCTGTCACAGCTTCATTCGCAGAACCATAATTATTTTAGGCACCCTTAGATTCTAACAGCAGAATAACAATGCTGGACGATTTTGCTGTCCAACTCTGGCTTTGGAACTTCCTGCTCTGTGTGTGTATGTGGGGCTCAGTACCACACTGGTAGGGGCATCAGGCGAACTCATCAGAGGCCATGGAGGCGCTGTGTGAGGGGATCAGTACCACACCGGATGAAAGCAGACTAACACAGCTCAGGCTTCGGATGGAGCCTGGGCATTTCCTGCTCTGTCTGTGTGTGTGGGGCTCAGTACCACACCGGGTATGAGATTAGATTCATTCAGCACAGGCCGGGGATGGAGCCTGGGCATTTCCTGCTCTGTCTGTGTGTGTGGGGCTCAGTACCACACCGGGTATGAGATTAGATTCATTCAGCACAGGCCGGGGATGGAGCCTGGGCATTTCCTGCTCTGTCTGTGTGTGTGGGGCTCAGTACCACACCGGGTATGAGATTAGATTCATTCAGCACAGGCCGGGGATGGAGCCTGGGCATTTCCTGCTCTGTCTGTGTGTGTGGGGCTCAGTACCACACCGGGTATGAGATTAGATTCATTCAGCACAGGCCGGGATGGAGCCTGGGCGTTTCCTGCTCTGTCTGTGTGTGTGGGGCTCAGTACCACACCGGGTATGAGATTAGATTCATTCAGCACAGGCCGGGGATGGAGCCTGGGCATTTCCTGCTCTGTCTGTGTGTGTGGGGCTCAGTACCACACCGGGTATGAGATTAGATTCATTCAGCACAGGCCGGGGATGGAGTCTGGGCGTTTCCTGATCTTTATGCATGTGAGTCTCAATACCACACCAGGTGTGAGATCAGCTCATTCAGCACAGGCCGAGGTTGGAGCCTCGGCCTTTCCTGCTCTGTGTGTGTTTGTGGTCTCACTAACACACCGGGTGTGAGATCAGGCTAACTCAGCACAGGCCGGGGATGGAACCTGGGCCTTTCTTGCTCTGTGTGTGTGTGTGTGCTCAGTACCACACCGGGTGTGAGATCACGCTAACTCAGCACAGGCCGAGGTTGGAGCCTGGGCCTTCAATGCTTTGTATGTGTGGGCTCATTTCCACACTGGGTGAGATCAGACTCACTCGGCACAGGCCGAGGATGGAGCCTGGGCCTTTCCTGCTACGTGTGGCTCAGCTACTCACTGGATACTCAAACTGAGCCCGAATGGAATGAAATCTATACGTAGCAATGTATAAAATTCTGTTCAGAGAAGATGAAAACTCAGATACTTCAGATTGTGTTGCAGTGAATTGTTGTGGTGACAATGGTTCAATGAGTCTGTTTGTTCAGTGACTGTAATTAATGTCAGTTACAGTGAGGCCTAATTATGTCACTCGGGGATTTTTCTCTGCTATAAATAAGTAGACCCCTTCGCTGTGTGACCTCACACAATCAGCGCGCTGCCTCCCGCACAAACACCACCAGCCTCTTACAGAGGGAAGGCATGGGTTCCATAAGCTCTCTGGAAAGTGATCTTGAACTAGAGCGGATATTGGGAATAGTTAATGATATACAACAGATTTTTTATCCGCTCCTCGCTGCTGTTGGTGTTCCCAGTAAGAACCTATTTCCAGTTATTAATTCTATAAACCATGTTACACTGTAATATTATTATTGCTTTTTACCGTGGTAAATTCAGTTGTTAATTGTATTCTCTGTTTCAAGTTGTTGAAACTTTGTTAAAGCATGGGCTGTTGATTATAAAGACAGTCGCATTTTCGCTGCTATTGATGTACCTTGTAAGACTCTGTATCCAACTATTAATTCTTTAAATCATGTTTAACTGTATTACTGTTCTTGTCAATTATCCCGCCCCCCCATCCCTCACTACTTTTGGTGTCCCTGGTAAGTCTCTATATCCAACTATTAATTCTGTAAATCATGTTTCACTGTATTACTGTTCTTGTCATTTATCTCTCCCCCCATCCCCTCACTACTTTTGGTGTTCCTGGTAAGTGACTGTATCCAACTATTAATTCTGTAAATCATGTTTCACTGTATTACTGTTCTTGTCATTTAAACCGCCCCCCATCACCTCACTACTTTTGGTGTCCCTGGTAAGTGCCTGTATCCAACTATTAATTTTGTAAATCATGTTTAACTATATTACTGTTCTTGTCATTTATCCCGCCCCCCATCCCGTCAATACTTTTGGTGTTCCTGATAAGTGCCTGTATCCAAGTATTAATTCTGTTAATCATGTTTAACTGTATTACTTTTCTTGTCATTTAACCCGACCCCATCCCCTCACTACTGTTGGTGTCCCTGTTAAGTCTCTGTATTCAACTATTAATTCTATAATCATGTTTAACTGTATTTCTCTCCTTGTCATTCTCCATCCTATCCGCGCTGCTTTCGTCTATTGATTCTGAAAGTGATACAGTTTTACCAAGATTCAATAGTTCTATATTCAACTCAAGAAACGATATTGGACGATACTCTTTATTTAACGAATTTCATTCTGTTCTCTGCACTGCATATTTGTATCAGATCGGAAGAATGTTGTCTTGGTTGAGGCGACTTTTCACCAAATAGCGAAAGGTCATCAACCTGAAACGTTATTTCTCTCTCTCCACAGATGCTGCCTGACCTGCTGAGTATTGAAAAGGTTTTCTGTTCTTATTTCAGATTTCCAGCATCCGCAGTAATTTGCTTTTGTTTTCACCTAATGCTCGGTATGGTTACTGAAAGAGTCACAGGAACAAATCCTGGCAGATCACACCCACATCTTTAAATGTCTGAAATATCCGCGAATCATTCAGTTCCAGCCAGCGTCTCCTTTCCCACCATCTCCAGCTCTGCATTAGTGGCTCTGCTTCTGATGGTTAGAATAGGATTACAAGGATAATTTACAGTCTCAAAAAACGTTCAGTCAGCCATATTTCAATAAGTTTAATTCCAATCTTTGTTTTGAATTTACAATTGGAGCCCATGCCCACCTCTCACTAACAGTTCAGTGGATCTCTCTGTGAGACCCAGAGTGATTCTCTATTACCTCCTGCTGTACTGCAGAATAAACAATCCCAGCTGCTTGTAACTGAAGTACTGAGGGTAAGAAAATCCTTTCATATTTTCTCGTCTAATATTCCCGGCACAAATTGGAAACCAACAGGTGAAAAAGTACAAGGATAAATCTCTTCCATTTGTGTTCAGATACTTTACAAAAACAATCGGCGGCACTTTGCATGTTGGATAAGTCGCGTGATTATGATGCCAACAAAATACATTTAGTCGGATATTCCCTGCTCCATGAATACTTTTTATTTTAATAAAGAGTCCACTGTTTTTGTTATTTGGAAAATCTTCCTTTCAATGAGCTACAATTTGTGTATTTCAACATAAATGCAGAAAACTCAATCTTCAAAAGATTTCTTGCAGCCCAGTTATCTTTATAACTGCAGTGAACTTGTATTTATTATCTTAGCATTTGCATATTACAGCCGTACATTTTAAATACAATTGCTTGCAATCATTGCACGGCAAGATTGCAGTTTCTGCATTTTGCTGTTCCATTCATTTTCAGACATAAATATAAAGGATATTCTAACCAGGAGCAGGAATCCAAGTGGGATTTCCTCTTCCCTAACATAACGGGCACTGAAGCGAATTGCACCGCTCCGAATGCTGACTGATCCCGGGACACGATGGCTTCCTGAGAGGTTCTGGTCCTTTGAGTCCCTGATACCTCTGGCGGAGCTTTTGTCTGCTGGGATAAAGGCAGATCTATCATTTAATCTCTCATTAATCAAACATCTGTTGCTTTCCTGTTGTATTTATCTCCGTTTCATTTATTGATTCAACAATTGATTCCCGATTATTCTTTCAATAAACCCTGTATTCAGCTCCACAGGTAATAGGGCCAGAAATTCGACACTTGCCGGGTGAGTACCCGCTGTGTACTCACCCGTAAGGCCACCTGAGGTGCCGGTTTCCTGCATGCACTGCGCATCTGCGGGAAACCGGAACTTCCGTTCCCCTGTTGGGAGGGGTTCAGAGGTGAACCTAGTGCGGTAGAGGCTGTGCGCACGCAGCGAACTTCAGTTTTTCTTCAGGTTTCTCCGGGAAGGTAAGTATGGAAGAAGCTCCGCTTTTAAAAAGGAGGTGCAAGACCCGTTTTTAACAAGGTAAGTGATTCATTAATTACTATTTAATATTTTTTTCAACAGCTTTATCTTTGTTCGATACTTTAAAGAAAGGTAAGTTTATTTTTAGCACTGTTAAAAAGTATTTTAATTTTTTCAAAAATTTAAATTTTTGTTTAAAGTAGTTAATTTATTTAACTTATACTTGTTTAAAAATGTGATGGTTTTTAAAAAAAAAATATTTGTAGTTTTAGAGAAGTTCTGGGGCCGATTTGTATTCATAGATTTGACAGGTCTGAAATCTATGAATGAAAGATGGTCTGCTGCCATTGGCTCTCCATGGCCCACGTGATTCCAGGGGACGCATCGCACGAACTGCGCCCCCAAGATACACAAGCACTGCACGCCGGCACCTTGCACCCGCGGGAAACCAGGGAGCCTAATTTCTGGGCCTGCTCTTGCTCCCAGCCTGATGTCTAACTTCCCTGTTTATTTATCTTCCTCACAGTGAACTTAGTGACGATTGTGATCATGTCTCAGGGAAAGTGCGGTCTCTCCAAATGTGTCACTCGCTACCTGGTGGCCATGGCAGCGGCGGATCTACTGGTCATTATCATCGACCTGATATTGAGGCAGATTCCGATTGTTTATTGGAGACAGTTTATTTTCCTGCGTTCCATCCGGGTGTGTAATATCCACGCCGTCCTGCTTTATGCAGCCACAGACTGTTCTGTCTGGTTCACCGTCACTTTCACCTTTGATCGATTTGTGGCCATTTGTCTCCAGAAGCTGAAAACTAAATATTGCACCAAGGAAACGGCGGCTGTGGTTCTGGGCACAGTGACTGTGCTGAGCTGTTTAAAGAACATCTTCTGGTATTTTCTGTTGACAGATCGGTATCGGCTTCAGAACACCCCCTGGTTTTGTGAGGTAACATACACTGTTATGATTTCACGGGTCTGGGGAGCAATCGAGCTCGTTCATTATCTTCTCACCCCGGGCGTCCCATTTTTTGTGATTCTGCTGCTCAATGCTGCCACCGTCAGACACATTTTAGTGGCCAGCAGAGCCCGCAGGAGACTCCGGGGTCCCAACAGTTTGGAGAGTCCCAGAGACCCAGAGATGGAGAGCCGCAGGAATTCCATAATTTTACTGCTTGTTATCTCCGGCAATTTCATCCTGTTATGGGCAATGTTCATGGTGATTTATATATGGAACCGGTTGTGGTATTCGGAGTATCATTCTGTATCTCTACCTCTTTATGTACAGAAAATAGCATTGATGCTGCAGCTGCTGAGTTGCTGCACAAACACTGGGATTTATGCCGTGACCCAGACTAAGTTCAGAGAGCAGTTGAAGAATGTGGGGAAATATCCCTTTAATCTGATTTTAAAATTCATTAAAGGATGAGAAGAAGCGGAGACTTTGCCGCCTGAGATTTCCCTGGGCCTGATATTTTGAGCGAGCCGCCAGTTATCTGGGGACATTAACACGCTCACTCACACACTGTCTACGCTGGGCTCCCTGTGAGTGGCGGCCATCTGTCAGGGCCCTCTGGAGAGGCAGCAGTGCCCTAGAGAAAGATGGCCGACCTCAAACGCGCCCCCTAAAGCAGCGCAACACCCGCCCGCTCAATGATCGCGGCAACCCTGCCCTAGACAAAGATGGCGGCGCCGCTCAATGAGCAAAAAAGCGGGACCGGCCCCGTTCAAAGATGGCGGCAATGGCGCCCCGCACAAAGATGGCGTCTGTCTGTCTCTGTCTCTCTGTCTCTCTATCGGGGGCTTCCCCCTGGGTCGATTGCCACCATTGAGGTTTCCCCTTTCCCAGAAGCGAGGCCGCGGAGTGACGGCGGGAGGCCAGAGTCCGGAGGGCGGCAGCAGCGGGAGGCCTGGTTACCCTGGGAACGGGCGGGCGGCGAGGGGGAGCATTAATGACCATTATGAAAACATCATTGTAATTCATTAAGACCATTAAGAAAACATTATAACTCTTTCTAACTCATAATGAACACTAATAAAGCATAATAAACCTTTATAAATCATGATGATCATTAATAAATCATTATAACCCTGTATAAATCATTTTGACCACTAATAAAACATATTATGACATCTCCTCAGGACTCTAGCCCCAGCATGGTGCAAGTGAAGCCCGTCCAAACGGAACAGCTCCCTCTTATCCCAGTACTGGTGACAGTGCCCCACAAATCGAAACCCATTTCTCCCACAACAGTCTTTGAGCCACTCGTTCATTTCTCTGATCTTATTTACCCTATGCAAATTCGCTCGCGGCTCAGGTAGTAATCCAAAGATTATTACCTTTGTGGTTCTGCTTTTTAATTTAACCCCTCGCTGCTCATACTCTCTCAGCAGAAACTCTTTCTTTGTCCTACCTATATCATTGGTACCTCCGTGGACCATGACAACTGGATCTTCCCCCTCCCTCTGCAAGTTTCTCTCCAGCCCAGAGTCCTGGCAAATCGAATAACTGAGGCTGTACAGAGGGCTTTAAACTAAATAGTGGGGGGGAGGATCCAGATGAGCGGGAAAATAAAAAAGTCTATAAAAATGAGAAAGCAATAGAGCAGGCTGGAGATGGGTGAAATAATAACTAGAGTATGACAGGAAGGGACAGAATGATTAAAAATAAGAGTGTAACAGAAAAAAAGGCCTAAACATGGAAAAATGGTAAGAAGAGAAAGTTAAAAGCTCTATATCTGAATGCATGCAGCATTCGTAACAAGATAAATGAGTTGACGGCACAAAAAGATATAAATGGGTATGATCTGATCGCCATTACAGAGACGTGGTTGCAAGGCGACCAGGGCTGGGAACTGAATATTCCAGGGTATATGATAATTCAGAAGGATAGAAAGAAAGGAAAGGGAGGTGGGGTGACTTTGTTGGTAAAAGATGGGATCAGTGAATTGGTGAGAAGTGATATTGGCTCAGAAGATCAAGATGTAGAATCGGTTTGGGTGGAGATAAAAAATAATATGGGGTAAAAGTCTCTGGGGGGGCGGAGGCGCGTAGTCTACAGGCCCCCGAAGAGTAGCAATGCTGTTGGACAGAGTATAAATCAACAAATAATGGAGGCCTGTAAAAAAGTGGTACGGTAATAATCATGGGTGATTTTAATCTCCATATTGATTGGACAAATTAAATTAGCCATGGTAGCCTGGAGGAGGAGTTCATAGAGTGCATCCGGGATGTTTTCCGAGAACAGTATGTCATGGAACCAACCAGGGAGCAGGCTATCTTGGATCTGGTACTATGTAATGAGACAGAATTTATAAATGATCTCATAGTAAAGGATCATCTAGCAAAGAGTGATCATTGCATGGTTGAATTTCAAATTCAGCTGGAGGTTGAGAAAGTTGTATCCCAAACCAGTGTCCTGATCTTAAACAAAGGCAATTAAAATAGCATGAGGGCAGAACTGGCTAAAGTGAACTGGAAAAATAAATTACAGGGTAAGAAAGTTGAAATGCAGTGGCGGACATGTAAGGTGATATTTCATAACTCTCAAGAAAAATATATTCCAGGGAGAAAGAAAGATTTTAACAGAAGGGAGCACCATCAGTGGCTAACTAAGGAAGTATAGGATGGTATCAAATTGAAAACGAAGGCATACAATGTTGCCAAGATTGGTGGGAGACCAGAGGATTGGGACATTTTTAAAAACCAGCAATGGATGACTAAAAATATAATAAAGAGAGAGAAGATGAATTATGAGAGTAAGCTGGCAAGAAACATTAAAACAGATAGTAAGAGCTTCTACAGGTATATAAAAAGGAAGAGGGTAGCTAAAGTAAATGTTGGTCGCTTAGAGGATGAGACTGGGGAATTAATAATGGGGAACGGAAAAATGGCAAGACTTTGAACAAATATTTTGCATCTGTCTTCACTGTAGAAGACACTAACAACATCCCAATAATGGACAAACAAGGGGCCATAGGGAGGGGGCAACTAAAGACATTCACTATCACTAAGGAAATAGTACTTGGTAAAATAATGGGACTAAAAGACGACAAGTTCCCTGGACCAGATGGCCTGCATCCCAGGGTCTTAAAAGAAGTGGCTGCAGAGATAGTGGATGCATTGGTTGCAATATACCAAAATTCCTTGGACTCTGGAGAGGTCCCAGCGGAATGGAAAACCGCTAATGTAACACACCTATTTAAGAAAGGAGGGAGACAGAAAGCAGGAAACTATAGACTAGTTAGCCTAAAATCTGTCGTTGGGAAAATGCTGGAGACCTTCATTAAGGAAGCAGTAGCCGGGCATTTAGAAAAACATACTGCAGTCAAACAGAGTCAGCATGGTTTTAGGAAAAGGGAATCAAGTTTAACAGATTTGCTGGAGTTCTTTGAGGATGTAACAAGCAGGGTGGACAAGGGTGAGCCAGTGGATGTGGTGTATTTGGATTTCCAGAAGGCATTCGATATGTGTCACATAAAAGGTTCCTGCATCAGAGAAGAGGTCACGGAGTTGGGGGTAATATATTAGCATGGATAGAGATGGGCTACCTAACAGAAAGCAGAGAGTGGGGATAAATGGGTCATTTTCTGGTTGGCAAACGGTAACTAGTGGGATGCCACAAGGATAGGTGCTGCGGCCCCAACTATTTACAATCTACAGTAATGACTTGGATGAAGGGATCGAGTGTAATGTAGCCAAATTTGCAGATGATACCAAGATGGGCGTGAAAGCAAGTTGTGCAGAGGACTCAAAGTATCTGCAAAGGCATATAAACAGATTAGGTGAGTGGGAAAACATTTCACAGATGGAGTATAATGTGGGAAAGTGCGGGGTTATCCACATTGGCAGGAAAAATAAAAAAGCAAACTATTATTTAAATGGAGAGAGATTACAAAATGCTACAGTTCCGAAGGACTTGGGGGTCCTTGTGCATGAAACACAAAACGTTAGTATGCAGGTTCAGCAAGGGGGTTGGTGTATAATAGCAGGGAAGTCCTGCTACAACTGTACAAGGTATTGGTGAGACCACACATTGAGAACTGCGTACAGTTTTGGTCTCCTTATTTAAGGAAGGATATATTTGCATTGGAGGCAGTTCGGGGACGATTCACTAGGTTAATTCCAGAGATGAGGGTTTTGACATATGAGGCAAGGTTGAGCAGGCTGGGCCTATAATCATTAGAATTTAGAAGAATGAGAGGTGATCTTATCGAAACATTTGATCTTATCGAAACATTTGAGATTCTGAGGGGGCTCGACAGGGTAGATGCAGAGAGGATGTTTCCCCCCATGGGAAAATCTAGAATTCGGGGGCACAGTCTCAGAATAAAGGGTCGCCCTTTTAGAACTGAGATGAGGAGGAACTTCTTCTCTCAGAGGGTCGTAAATTTGTGGAATTCTCTGCCCCAGAGAGCTGTGGAGGCTGGGTCATTAAACACATTTAAAGTGCAGATAGACACATGTTTGCCAGATAAGGGAGTGAAGGGTTATGGGGAGCGGGCTGGGAAGTGGCTTTGAGCCCCAGATGAGCCATGATCGTATTGAATGTCTGAGGAGGCTCGTGGGGTCAAATGATCCATTCCTGCTCCTATTTCTTATGTTCTTATGTTCTTCTACCCATAGTCATACTTAGCACAAAGGAAGATGGTTGTGGTGGTTGAAGGTCAATCATCACAACCCCAGGACATCGCTGTAGGAGTTCCTCAGGGCAGTATCTTAGGCACAACCATCTTCAGCTGCTTCATCAATGACCTTCTGTAAGGGGTGACGTGTGGCTCTGTGCTTAGCCTGGGTGCTAGTGCGGGGTTAGGCCTTGTTGCCTGTTCTGGTCTCCAGCCAGCCTGGTAACACTAGACACCTGTGAGTGGTTCGACCCACTCGCCCTTACGGTTCTGCCACTGGACTTAAGTGCGAGAGCAATAATGCAGAGAAAACTCAGGTAGACCCGGTTGAATAGTGCGAAATGTAAAATCGTTATTGCATATTATTCAAGATTACGAAATACATGTCATAAGCACAGATTAATGACAGTACAAACTTACATACATTTATGCAACTAGGTTTAGGGAAACGAGGAGCGCACGACACATCGTAAAAAGGGACACACATTATAATTATCTTTAAAACTTAAACCCTCCCCTATCAATACCTGTCCTAATCTAGATTTGTAGGATCGTGACTCATGCTCACCACTCGTGATAACTCGGAGAATTCCGAAACTCTGCTCGGATGTGTTTACCGCAGCACCTGACTATCCACGTGTTGATCAGGGGTCTCTGTACCCCACTTGTTTACTCGCTTCTGCTCCGGCTAGCAGGCTGGACCGTCTGCTGTCATGAAGATCTGTGTTGACCTCGGAGTTCTGATACTTCTCAAAAAAAGTGTCTTCCTGTGTCCTACACCAGTTGTCGGTAGAACTCGAAGAATAGTCTTCTCGGGCCAGTTGTGGAGTAGCCGATAGAATACGAAAATGGTCCTTATATTTTTAGGCGCGGTCGGGGCTTACTGACCGTGGCGACACGTGTAGTCTTCTTCTCATCTCATGTCATCTCATCTCTTCTCGGGCCTTCGGTTCCAACACCGTTTACCGACTCCTCGGGATGGTGCGCTTGCTTCCAGGCCTTCACAGCCCAGTTCTCCACAGATCTTCGCGGCAAGCCACGAGGTTGATTCTAACGGATCAGAGTCCAGAGTCGTCAGGCAAGAGAATAAGAGTCCAGCAGCCTTCCAGCGAGTCAAAGCAGCAAGAGAAAGATGGACGGTTGTACTTTACAGTTATAGTGCTGTAATTCCCATTTTCCCGCCCAATCTTAATGTCTATCTTTTGTCAGGTTTTGGCGCTCAAAACTTCTTGTATGGGGTGATCTCAGTCTTTAATGGCTTTCGGTGACACTTGTAACTGTCTGAGTACCCGTTAATATTTTTCCCATTGTGGAACCGGCTAGTAGTCTCCCTGGAGGGGTTTTGGGGCTTCCAAATGCTTGCTGTGAGTACCCGCGAACGTCTCTCTCATCGTAGAGCCGTGGGGATTTTGCATATTAATTTCTTTGGATGGGTCCTTGATCGCCCAGTGCAATAGCCCTTGTTTGCACCTGGAAGACCGATTCCAGTATTTATGTTTAAAATGCAAACCCATCGCGTCTTGTCATTATCTCAAATGTGCTGAGTCCTGTCCGATCTCGCTGAAATGTTTATTGAAACGCCATCTTGTCTGCCTACTGAAAGTCTAGAACTTTCTGCCACGAGGCGTGGCGGCCATTTTACAGGCTGTTTGTGTCCGTTTTGAAACCTGACAGCATTCTGCTGAAATAAAGCTGTTTATACGAAACTTTATGTCTGCCTTCTTATTATTATAAAATCGCGATGATTTTGCGAATTCTACACTTCCCTCCAACATAAGGTCAGAGATGGGAATGTTCGCTTTATACTGCAAAGTGTTCAGTGCTCTTCACAGCTCCTCAGATAATAAAGCAGTCCATGCCCGCATGCAACAAGATCTGGACGACGTTCAGTCTTGAGCTGATAATTGGCAGATAACATTCGACCCACAGAAGTGTCAGGCATAGACTAACTCCAACAAGCGAGAGTCTTACCACCGCTCCTTGACATTCAATGGCATTACCATCGGCGAATCTCCGACCATCAACATGCTGGGGCTCAACATTGACCAGAAACTTAACTGGATCAGCCACCAGAATACTGTGGCAACAAGAGCAGGTCAGAGGCTGGGTATTCTGCGGCGAGTGTCTCACTTCCTGAATCCCCAAAGCTTTTCTACCATCCACAAGGCACAAGTTAGGAGTTTGAGGGAATACTATCCACTTGCCTGGATGAGTGCAACTCCAGCAACACTCAAGAAGCTCGGCACCATCCAGGACAAAGCAGCCCGCTTGATTGGCACCCCATCTACCACCTTAAACATTCATTCCCTCCACCACTGGCGTACCGTGGCTGCAGTGTGTACCGTCTACAAGATGCACTGCAGCAACTCGCGAAGGCTTCTTCGGCGGCACCTAGCAGTCCTGCAACCTCCTCCACGTCGAAGGACAAGGGCAGCAGGCTCATGGGAATTCCACCACCTGCAAGTTCCCCTCCAAGTCACACACCATCCTGATTTAGAATTATATCACCGATCTTTCATCATCGCTGTGTCAAAATCCTGGAACTCCCATCCTAACTGCACTGAGAGAGTACCTTCACCACACAGGACTGCAGCGGTTCAAGAGGGCGGCTCACCACCACCTTCTCAAAGGCTGTCACGGATGGGCAACAAATGCTGGCATTGCCAGCGACACCCACATTCCATAAACGAATAAAAGAAAATACATTATAACCCTTTATAAATCACTGTGATCATTAACAAAACTTCATAACAATTTATAAATCATTATGACCATCAATAAAACATTATAACCCTTTATAAATCATTATGACCATTAATAAAACATCATAACCCTTGGTCATACCTAGCACAAAGCAAGGTGGTTGTGGTGGTTGAATGTCAATCATCACAGCCCCAGGACTTCGCTGCAGGTTTTCCTCAGTGCAGTGTCCTAGGCCAAACCATCTTCAGCTGCTTCATCAATGACCTTTCCTCCAACATAAGGTCAGAAATGAGGATGTTCGCTGATGGCTGCACAGTGTTCAGTGCCATTCACAACTCCTCAGATAATGAAGCAGTCCATGCCCGCATGCAACGGGACCTGGACGTCGTTCAGGCTTGGGCTGATAAGTGGCAGTTAACATTTGCGCCACACAATTGCCAGGCAATGACTATCTCCATCAAGTGAGAGTCTAACCACCGCCCCTTGAAAGTGAATGGCATTACCATCGCCGAATACCCCACCATCAACATCCTGCGCGTCACCATTTACCAGAAACGTAACTGGTGCAGCCACTTGAATACTGTGACATCATCCAGGACAAAGCAGCCCGCTTGATTGGCACCCCACCTACCACCTTAAACATTCACTCCCTCCACTACCAGCGTAACATGGCTGCAGTGTGTACCATCTAGAAGATGCACTGCAGCAACTCGCCAAGGCTTCTTCGGCAGCGCCTCCCACCCGCAACCTCTTCCACCTAGAAGGACAAGGGCAGCAGGCGCATGGGAACACCACCACCTCCAAGTTCCCCTCCAAGTCACACACCATCCTGTCTTAGAATTATATCACCGGTCCTTCCTCATCACTTGGTCAAAATCCTGGAACTCCCTCCCTAACAGCACTGTGAGAGTCCCTTCACCACACCGGACTGCAGCGACTCGCCACCACCTTCTCAAGGGCAATTAGGGATGGGCAACAAATGCTGGCCTTGCCAGCGAAACCCATATTCCATGAACGAATAAAATAAAATAATACATTATAACCCTTTATAAATCATTATGACCATTATTAAATCATTTTTTATTCATTCTTGGAATGTGGATGTCGTTGGCAATGCCACCATTTATTGTCCATCCATAATTGTCCTGGAGAAGGTGGTGGTGAGCCACCTTATACAACTGAGTGGCTTGCTAGGCTATTTCAGAGGGCAGCGAAGAGACAACGACATTGCTGTTGGTCTGGCGTCACATTGTGGACACAATGGGCTGGATTTTGATACTGGGGCGGGTTGGGGTCGTGTCATCTGCATTTCGTGTTATCCACCCGACTGCAATTGGTTGTGGGAGATTGATGCAATTTTCACCTATTTGAGTTCAAGCATGTGGGAACCCATGAACCAATTAGTGTTTTCAGTCTGAAAGTCGCCTTTGATGATGTCATCATTGCTGCTGCATTGAAGGTCAGAGACTGTCTGGCCTTTGCTGTGAGAGGACCTGGATGCAAAATGTGCAAGAGAGAGCGAGGGAGAGAGAGAGAGATAGAGAGATTGAGATTTGTTGCATCCAGGTCCTCTCATAGCAAAGGCCAGGCAGTCTCCGAAGACCTTCAATGCAGCAGCATCAGAGGCGACTATCAGACCTAATACTACGACTACATTCATCACATCTCCGTTGTAATAGTGGACCTGTAGCTCATAGTCAGCTATCCAAATGCGCTCCCGCCAGGTTTCACCATCGTGGTTCAGAACAGGCGTGCTTCACGTAGATCAAGGGTTAAAATCAGAAAGGCCTTTCAAAATGGCATTATAGAGCCAATTTAGTGCTTGTTACGTGCCTTAACAGCCTATCCCGTCTCTTAAAGGCGGGATGGAGTCGGGACCATCAGACACGATTTAATGAAAATTGCGTGTAGGCGGGATGGAGGCGGACTTGTGCCCGCCCGCCAGTTTTCGCAATTTTAACACCCCCCCCCCCCCCCACACACGCCACCAAACCCGCCTGCACGGGTCAATGAAAATCCAGCTCAATCTATAAGGACGGCAGATTTCATTCCCGAAAGGACAATAGTGAACCAGATGTGTTTTTACGACAATCCGGTAGTTTCATGGTCACCATTACTGATGCAATCTTTTTTCCAGATTTGTTTGATGAATTGAATCTAAATTCTTCAACTGGTGGGATTTGAACTCAGGATTATTCGTCCCGGCAACTTATTTACTTGTCCAGCAACATAACCACTATGTAACTGTAGCCTTCAAATATATCGCTGCTCCTTCATCGGGACTGTGTCAAAAGCCTGAAATTCCTTCCGTAACAGTAACACCTTCACCACACGGACTGCAGCGGCTCACGATGAAGGCCCAGCATTTGCTCATGGGTAACTAGGGATGGGATTGTAAATCCGGTCTTGACAGCGTCACCCATATCCTGAGAACAAATAAATATAAATAATAAAATGGGATAAAAATCACTGATGTTGAAATTCACTGATTGAAACCAGGCGAGGCCTGTGATCAGAATGGATCGTCATGGTCCGCCAAACATATTGTCAACACAACTTGCCTCACCAATTCTATGGTTTTATGATTGATAATACTCACACTGTGCCAATTTCCCTAGCCTTTCAAAAGGTGCTTAATAAAGTACCACCTATTACCAAAGTTGAAGCCCTTGGGATTAAAGTGGCAGTGGCAACAGTGCGAGGTATATCAGTATTACAGTGAGTGGTGTGGAGAGTAACAGTCCAGAGTATGGCATGTATCAGAGTGTTACAGTGAGGGGCTTTGGATATATCAGAAGATTTCAGTGACGGGTGTTGGGTATATCAGAGTGTTACATTGAGTAGTGTGGGGTATATCAGTGTGTTAGAGTGAGGGGTGTGGGTTATATCAGAGTGTTACATTGAGTAGTGTGGGGTATATCAGAGTGTTACATTGAGGGGCTTGGGGTATTTCAGAGTATTTCAGTGAGGGGTGTGGGGTATATCAGAGTGCTACAGTAAGGGGTATATCAGGGAGTTACAGTGAGGGCTGTCAGGTATAGCGGTCTGGTAAAGTGAAGGGTGGGTTTGCTATAACAGAGTGTTATTGTCAGGGGAGTGGAATATATCAGAGTGTTACAGTAGAGGTGTGGGTTATATCTGAGTGTTACAGCGAGGGGTGTCCGGTATTTCAGTGTTATAGTGACGGATGCGTGGTAGATTCCAACAAGAAGGAAGGGGAAGGGAAACAAAGCAAGGGCTCCTTGGATGATGAGGTAGATAGAGAAGATGATGAAACAAAAAAAAGAGGGTGCATGATGCATGTCAGGCGAATTCTTCAAGGGTTAACCATATCAAATACAATAAGTTGAGATGATGATATAAATACAATGGCCCAGAAATTCGGGTCGGAGGCTTCCCGCATGGGCAAGCATAGCTGGTGCACTTACATAGCGTGCCTGCTGCTGTGCTGTGGGCCCGCATGGGATTCCAATCCTGGGCCTCCTCCAGCTGCCGGTGTGCAGTGCTCACGTATCCCAACGACGAAGCTCGTTCGCAGCATCTCCTGGGATCACGTGGGCCATGGGGAGCCAATCGGAGCAGGGAATCTCCATTCATAGATTTGACAGGAAGACCTGACAAATCTATGAATAGAGATCGGCCCCAAAACCTAAGTAAAAGTTCAAATATATATATTTTTTAAAAATCACTTTTTTAAAATAACTATACATTAAATAAATTAACTACTTCAAATAAAAATTTGAACTTTTGGAAACATTTATTAAAGTTTTTAACGGGGCTAAAAATAAACTTACCTTTCTTTAAAGTATTTAAAAATGATAAAACTGTGGAAAAATTGTTTCAATTTTACTTAATTCACCTCTTAACTTGTTAAAAGCAGGCCTTGCGCCTGCTTTTTCCACGCGCAGCTGCTAGGGACTTACCCGCACGAGAAACCTGTAAAAAAAGACAAAGTTCGATGCGTACGCGCTGCCTCTCCGGCGCACGTGTTTGACGTGTGAAACCCTTCCTTCAAGGGAATGGAAGTTCCGGTTTCCCGCGTATGCGCATTGCATGCACAAAACCGTCACTTTCGTTGGCCTTACGGGTGTGTACACAACGCGTACTCACCCGTGGAGACGCGAAATTTCTGGGCCAATAAGTGAAGATGGAAATAAGATTGGCAAAGAGAGAATATGAGAGTAAATTGCGATTAAAATAAAAGGGAACCCAAAAATCTTCTACTGGCATGTAAACAGTAAGCGGGTAATAAGAGGCGGGGTGGGGCCGATTAGGGACAAAGAACGTGATATATGCTTAGAGTTGAAGGGCAAGGCTAGAATACACAATGACTACTTTGTATCGGTGTTTACTAATGTAGTGGATGCTGACAAAATATCGGTAGAAGTGGAAAAGGTAGAAGCAATGGAAGGGCTGATAATTGACAGACAGGATGTACTAGAAAGGCTGGGTATGCTTAGAGTTTATAAGTCGCCTCGTCCAGATGACTTGCATCCCAGGTTACTAAGGGAATGGGTGGAGGAGCTTGCCATAAATTGCCAATCTTCCCGAGATGCGGGGGAGGTGCCTGAGCATTGGAAACTGGCAAATGTGACACCATTGTTCAAGAAAGGGTGTAAGGACAATCCAAGTAACTACAGGCTGGTCAGTTTAACATCAGTGGTGGGTAATGTTTCATAAACAATAGTCAAGGAAAAACTAATGTGTACTTGGCTAGGTTTAAGCTAATTACGAAGACCCAACACGGATTTGTAAAAGACAGTTCGTGTTTGACTAATGCAATTGAATTTCTTGATGAAGTAACAGGGAGGAATGAAGAAGGGAATAAAATGGATGTTGTCTACATGGATTTTAGGAAGGCGTTTGACAAAGTACCAGATAGTAGGCTGATTAACAAAATTGAGGCTCATGGAATAGGTGTGTCAGTGACAGATTGGATAAGGAATTGGCTTAAGGACAGAAAACAGCGAGTTGTGGTAAATAGCTGTTTTTCAGAATGGAGGATGGTAGACAGTGGTGTCCCCCAAGTGTCACTGCTGGGGCCACAGCTTTTTTGATACATATAAATTACTTGGATATTGGAATACAGAGTATAATTTCTAAATTTGCTGATGACACCAAACTTGGCAAACAGTGAGGATGATACCAATCGATTGCAACAGGCCATAGAAAGGCTATCAGAATGGGCAGACAAGTGGCAGATGGAGTTTAATACAGAGAAAAATGAGGTGATGCATTTTGGCAGAGGGAAGAGGGAAAGGCAATATTCACATAATGGCATAGTTTTAATGAGTATGTAGGTACAGAGGGACCTGGGAGTTAATGAGCATAGGTCCCTGAAGGTGGCAGCAGATATTGAGAGAATGGTTAGCAAAGCATTTGGGAACTTGGGCTACATAAATAGAGGTATTGAGGAGAAAAGTAGAGAAGTTATGCTGAAACTTTATAAAGCGCTGGATAGGCCACAACTGGAGTATTGCATCCATTTATGGTCACCACCCTATAGGAAGGATGTGAAGCCCTTGAGAGGGCGCAGAGGAGATTTACCAGAATGGTTCCGGGGATATGTGATCTTAGCTACAAGGACAGGTTGGAGAAACTGAATTTATTGTCATTAGAGCAAAGGAGGTTGAGGGGTGATTTGTTAGATGTGTACAAGATTAGGACGGGTTTGGATAGGCTAGACAGAGAAATGCTGTTCCCACTAGTTGATGGTACAAGGACTATGGCACGCAGATTCAAGGTTTTGGGCAAGAGATACAAACTGTTTTATGCAGCTAGTGGTGAAGACCTGGAACTCGCTGCTGACAGAAGTGGTGGAAGCAGAGACACTCAATGTTTTCAAGGGGAGACTGGATCGGCACTTGAGGGAAATACATTTGCAGTGCTACGGGGATAGAGCGGGTGGATGGGGCTGACTGGATTGCTCTACAGAGAGCCGGCACCGAGTCGATGGGCCGAATGGCCTCCTTCTGTGCCATTATGACACTATGACTCTATGACTCTATATCAGTGTTACAGTGAGGGGTGTGAGTATATCCGTGTTACAGTGAGGAGTGTGGGGTACATCAGTGTTACAGTGAGGAGTGTGGGCTACCGACGTCTGCTACAGTAAGGGATATGAGGTATATCAGAGTGCTACAGTGATGGATGTGTGTTATTTCAGTTTTACAGTTTGGGTGTGTGGTATATCAGAGTGTTACATTTTGGATGTGGGGAATGTCATAGTGTGACCGTGAGAAGTCTAGGGGATATCAGAGTGATAAAGTGACTGGTGTGTGTAATATCAGATTGTTACAGTGAAGGAAGTCCCTTTTTTTGTTTTACAATAACACATCAGTATTGAGAGTCTGAACTATATAAAACGAAGGGATTATTCTGGCCAATGATCGGGATTCTGCTATTCCACATCAGCCTATTCGGCATATGGGACAAACACTATTTTCCCTGTAATATGTCGATTGCATTTGCCCTGGAGACACCACCGCGGGACGCCACTGGATATATTACCCTCCAGTACATCAAGGGTGATTGTGAAACTGCGTATTCAGTGACAGTATGGGTTACCACTGGTGAGGGCCAGGATGGTCGGGAGGGTAGGCATAAACTGCAAAGAACACCCCACCGGGCCAAGGGAGTGGTTCTTACAAGCAGAACCAAGTGACCATTCAAGGTACTATCAGATAGGGAACCCTCGGGGGAATGGAGGAAGCTCGACCCAATCCAGAACAGTGGGAGACACTCTGTTATGTTGCCCACAGTGGTGGCAGAAGCATGAGGGAATCTATGGATGCATAAATCCTTCGGGGACGCAGAGCCGCTTTGTGGAGCTCCCGTCCACTGGATAGGCGGGAAAAGTATCCAAGCGAATGGAACAGATGACAGCGGTCCCGACCGATGGTTCGTGGACAGGGAGGGAAGGCCGTGTAGGGGTTCGAAGGGTTGCTCACATTATCATATGCAGGAATGTAAAAACGGAATAATACACACGGTGGAATTGAAATCCATACTAAACTCCCCACCCCACCCGCACGAATAGATCACAACCGCGGGAAGAACAAAAGGAAACCCGGGCTGTCTGTCCCAAACACACCCCGGGACCGGCAAATAGGTTAGAGCTAATCCCAACTCGGATGATATTGTCCCATGATGTGCAACATGAAGTGATATCTGTAATGTTAAATCTGACCGAGGTGGGACTGCCAAACTGGTTCAAACCAGAAACAGCGCTGTGATATGGGAGAATGATGCGGGAATTAATCGAGGGATTTTGGGAAAGGGCCAACACAACCCTGGCGGAATCGGAATTAGAGCCGTTATATCGCAAGGACTCAGGGGATGGTAATGGATTTAACAATAACTTTGGGGAAAAGAGTACCGAGATCATTGAAGACAATTGTGTTGGTTACGGGGTTACAGGGGACCATTTCAGAACACCACGGCGCCTGATAAATGATGCAGACATTGCTTTTAATACCGGAACCTCCCTCGTTAATAGCCTTGATTTGGCTCATTTGGATCAATCCGTAAAGGCAGTTAGAAATCGTTTAAGGGAAATTTTGAATAAAATTAATGGTCTGTAACAGGAGGAATTAAAGGAGGACCAAATTACGACCATTTATCGACAGGACATTGTATGGGGTGGTAATGGGGTGAGCCCTCGCCTTCTGACTCAGTGAGCGGTTCGACTCGCTCCCACGCCCCTGTTTCCTAGACTTTGGACTTATTTAGGGGTTGTGAACAAAAATGCACGAGACAACAGGTTCTGCTGCAAGAATTTTGACTTTATTAAAAGAAAAAGGTAACAAACTTAAAACACACTTAATACTTAAACACAGATTGGGGACCACATGGTACAGGCGAGGGACAACAACAATATAAGAACATAAGAACATAAGAAATAGGAGCAGGAGTAGGACAATCGGCCCCTCGAGCCTGCTCCGCCATTCAATAAGATCATGGCTGATCTGATCCTAACCGCCAATCTACTATCTATCACAGAACCATCTCCTGCATCTAACAGAATTGCACAAACGAAATATGAGCAGAATCAGGCTACACGGTCCCTGGGCACGCTCCACTACCCACAGGGCCATGACCGATCCGAACCTAGACTCATGTCCAAATTCCTGCCCGCTCCCCGTCACCCTTAATGCCCTTTACTTCTAGGAAACTGTCTATTTCATTTTAAATTTATTTAATGATGTAGCTTCTACAGCTTTTTGTGGCAGCATATTCCATGGACTTACCACCCTCTGAGTGAAGTAGTTCCTCCTCATCTCAGTTTTGAAAGAGCAGCCCCTTATTCTAAGACTATGTCCCCTAGTTCTAGTCTCACCCGTCATCGGGAACATCCTCCCCGCATCCACCCGATCCAACCCCTTCACAATCTTATATGTTTCAATAAGATCGCCTCTCATTCTTCTGAACTCCAATGAGTAGAGTCCCAATCTACCCAACCTCTCCTCATATGACCACCCCCTCATCCCCGGGATTAACCGAGTGAACCTTTTTTGCACTGCCTCGAGAGCAAGGATGTCTTTCCTTAAGTAAGGACACCAAAACTGTATGCAGTATTCCAGGTGCGGTCTCACCAATACCTTGTACAACTGAAGCAATACCTCCCTATTTTTATATTCTATCCCCCTAGCAATGAAAGCCAACATTCCATTTGCCTTCCTAATCACTTGCTGCACCTGCATACTAACCTTTTGAGTTTCGTGCACCAGGACCCCCAGATCCCTTTGCACTTCAGTACTCTCCAGTTTCTTGCCATTAAGATAATAAATTGCTCTAGGATTTTTCCTGCCAAAGTGCATCACCTCACACTTTCCAGTGTTGTGTTACATCTGCCAAATCTCTGCCCACTTACTTAGCCTGTCTATGTCCCCTTGCAGGTTTTTTATGTCCTCCTCACTCACTACTTTCCCTCCCATCTTTGTATCATCTGCAAATTTTGATATGTTACACTTGGTCCCTTCCTCCAAATCGTTAATATAGATTGTGAAGAGTTGGGGACCCAGCACTGACCGCTGTGGAACACCACTAGTTACTGATTGCCAGTCTGAGAATGAACCATTTATCCCAACTCTTTGCTTTCTGTTAGATAGCCAATCCTCTATCCATGCCAGAATATTACCCCCAATCCCGTGATTTTTTACCTTAAGCAATAATCTTTTGTGTGGCACCTTGTCAAATGCCTTTTGGAAGTCTAAATACACTACATCCACTGGTTCCCCTTTATCCACTCTATATGTTACTTCCTCAAAGAACTCCAGCAAATTTGTCAAACATGACTTCCCCTTCGTAAAACCATGCTGACTTTGTCCTATTAAATTATGATTATCCAAATGTCCTGTTACTGTTTCCTTAATAATGGACTCCAAAATTTTACCTACCACAGATGTTAGGCTAACCGGTCTATAGTTACCAGCCTTCTGTCTACTGCCCTTTTTAAATAAGGGTGTTACATTAGCAGTTTTCCAGTCTGCCGGGACCTTAGCGGAATCCAGGGAGTTTTGAAAAATTATTACCAATGCATCTACAATCCCTACCGCCACTTCCTTCAAGACTCTAGGATGTAAGCCATCAGGTCCAGGTGATTTATCCGCCTTGAGTCCCATTATTTTACCGAGTACCACTTCCTTAATGATTTTGATCGTGTTTAGCTCCTCTCCCCCTATAGCCCCCTGTTTGTCCAGTGTTGGGATATTCTTAGTGTCCTCTACTGTAAAGACTGATACAAAATATTCATTCAGTGTATTTGCCATCTCCATATTTCCCACCATTAATTTCCCGGTCTCATCCTCTAAGGGACCAACATTTACTTTAGCCACCCTTTTTCTTTTTATATAACTATAAAAACTCTTACTATCTGTTTTTATATTTTTTGCTAATTTACTTTCATAATCTATCTTCCCTTTCTTAATCAATCTTTTTGTTATTTTTTGCTGCCTTTTAAAGTTTTCCCAATCCTCTGTCCTCCCACTAGATTTCGCTACCTTATATGCCCTTGTTTTTAGTCGAATACTATCCTTAATTTCTTTACTTAGCCACGGATGACTGTCCTTCTTTTACACCCTTTTCTTTTCAGTGGAATATATTTTTTTTGGAATTTGTAAAATAACTCCTTGAATGTACACCACTGATCATGTGTCGTCTTACCCTTTAATCTATTTTCCCAATCCACTCTACTCAATTCCGCTCGCATACCTTCATAGTCTCCTTTATTCAAGCTTAGCACGCTTGTTTGAGATCCAACCTTCTCACCCTCTAATTGAATATGGAATTCAACCATGTTATGGTCACTCATTCCAAGGGGATCCTTTACTAGGACATTTTTAATTAATCCTGTCTCGTTACACAGGACCAGATCTAAGGTTGCTTGCCCCCTGGTCGGTTCAGTTACATACTGCTCAAGAAACCCATCCCTAATACACTCAATGAACTCATCCTCAAGGCAGCCCTGCCCCATTTGATTTGTCCAATTAATATGATAGTTAAAATCCACCATAATTATAGATGTTCCCTTATTACATGCCTCAACTATTTCCTGATTGATACTCCGTCCAACAGAGTTGCAACTGTTCGGAGGCCTATAGACTACGCCCACTTGTGTTTTTTTCCCCTTATTATTCCTTATCTCCACCCAAACTGTTTCATTATCATGATTTTTTGACCCAATATCATTACTCTGTATTACAGTGATTCCTTCCTTTATTAACATAGCCACCCCACCTCCCCTTCCTTCCTGCCTGTCCTTCCTGATCGTTAAATAACCTGGTATGTTTAATTCCCAGGCATTGTCACCCTGCAGCCATGTTTCTGTAATGGCCACAATATCATAACCATATGTAGTTATTTGTGCCATTAACTCGTCTATTTTGTTACGAATGCTACGTGCATTCAGATAGAGAACTTTCAAATATGCTTTGTGGCACTTAGTTCCTGCTTTTTCACTTTTTACCATTTTATCTTTTACTCCACACACTCTGTCCCTTCCTGCCACGCTCTGATTTGTGATTCCCCTACTGCTACCTATGTCTCTGACCCTCTCTGTTATCATTTTTATTTTTTGCTCTCTTGAAACCTCCCCCCCCCACTAATTAGTTTAAAGCCCTCTCCACAGCCCTAGTTATTCGATTCGCCAGGACACTAGTCCCAGCACTGGCCAAGTGAAGTCCGTCCCAACAGAACAGCTCTCTCCTGCCCCAGTACTCGTGCCAGTGTCCCAAGAAGCAAAACCCATTTTTCCCACACCAGTCTTTGAGCCACGCATTCAACTCCCAGAGTTTATTTACCCTAGCCAAATTTGCTCGTGGCTCAGGTAGTAATCCAGAGATTATTACCCTCGAGGTTCTGCTTTTTAATTTGGCCCCTAGCTGCTCAAACTCCCTCAGCAGAACCTCTTTCCTTGTCCTATCTATGACATTGGTACCAACATGGAACACGACAACTGGATCCTCCCCCTCCCACTCCAAGTTTCTCTCTAGCCCAGAGGAGATGTCCTTAACCCTGGCACCGGGCAGGCAACACAGCCTTCGGGACTCTCGCTCTTGGCTGCAAATAACCCTATCTATCCCCCTAATGATACTATCCCCTACCACTACAACATTTCTTTTTACTCCTCCCACTTGAATGGCCCCCCCTTACCACGGTGCTGTGGCCAGGTTGCTCATCCTCCCTGCAGTCCCCGCTCCTATCCACACAGGGAGTAAGAGCCTCGAACCCGTTGAACAAGAGCAAGGGCTGCGGCTCCTCCAACACTACCTCCTGGATCCCTGTACCTGCCTCACTCGTAGTCACACCTTCCTGTCCCTGACCACGGGCTACTTCTGAATTAGTTACTCTAATTGGTGTGACTACCTCCTGAAACACGGAGTCCAGGTAACTCTCCCCCTCCCTGATGTGTCGCAGTGTTTGAAGCTCGGACTCCAGCTCATCAACACGGAGCCGGAGTTCCTCGAGCAGCCAACACTTACTGCAAATGTGTTCACCGTGAACATCAATGGTGTCCACCAGCTCCCACATATTGCAGCAGTAACACATCACCTGCTCTCCCATTCTATGTAATTAATTAAAAATTTATTATTTACCCTTCAGTTAATTTATGCCAGCAGTCTCCGCTACACCACAGATACCCGAGAAACTATAAACTATGGAATTGAAGTTTTGTATAAAAAAAAGAGAAATACTCAACAACCAATCACTGACCTGCTTTCTGGTGACGTCACACTTCGATTATTTTTTACCTCTCCACTGCTCTCGGCTTGGTGAAAGCCTACCTGGTCGCTGCCGCCCTTTACCGCCGCCGCCTCGCCGCTGTTGCTCCACCCAGGTCCGCCGCCAAATATACCAAACAAAAATCTTATCCCTCCCAAAGATCCCACTATCTAGCTAGGTTTTTGGTTTCAGGAGATCCGGGATAATGCTCACCAACGATTCCTTGACAGGATTTTAGAGTCTTTTGATTGAAAGATTTCGTAAGGCCCTTGTTGCTGCGAGGTGTCCGATGATCACTGAGGCAGTCGCTCTGGTTTCTTCTTGTTTGATGGTCTGTTTGCTGGCCTTCCTCCTCGTGGCTTGCAGTGGTTTTGCTGGAGCAGGGAGAGAGCTGTGCCAGCGTTGTCAGCGAGTCCAAAAGAGAAAGAGTCTTGGGACAGGCTTCTATTATATTGTCTTTTTCCCGCCCAAAACCCCTTCTAAAACGGTTTCCTTTAGATTGCAAATGAGCCCTGTCAAGTCCATTGTCTAGTTTTGGGGGGCTTGCCAGTTCCGATGGCTTTAAGCTCAGTGTTAAACATGTCCTGATCGTTTTCCGATTTAACACAGCCTTATCTACGCGCCAAATCTCAACCCTATTGTCCTAGGTCTATTGGTGGGCCTTTAAATCTGTCCTGTGGATACCTGGTTGATAGGTTTTTGCTGCAGCCCTAAATGTTTTATTGATTTCAAAAGAGGTCTTGGATTATTCATTTCGATGTGTTGTGAGGCTTTGGGGTTTTGTCTTTTCCTCCTTGATAGGAAGGCAGTGCAAACACACTGCAGACAGCTTACTACACTGACTGGCCACGCCCCTCTGCAGCCTGTGTGTCTGTGAAAGGTGTCTTTCCCAACAGTAAGATTCGAAAAGTCATTTTCCTCAGGGTTTTCTTCTTGTGATCTTTAAAAATGTCCAGATTTAAGGGTTTTACTCAAATCACTTCACTTAGGATTCTGTTCGAGTTTCTCGGGGATTTTGCGAAGCCTATATCCCCCACTTTGATACTAAAGCTGAATTAGTGTAATTAACAGGTGACCAAAATTTCTGATCCCCGAAAACCAACCTTCCCCTTTATTACCTAAACTAAAAACCCAAACATACATTCCCCTGTTAAAAGTGGTGTTTCAGGTACATACAGGTAAGAATCAATCTTTATTTCACATCCAAGCACGGAGAGGGTCCGACACCCCTGCACAGCTTGGAAAACACATCATACACATCATAAAAATGACACAACACACATACAATTTTTTTTATTAAAGTACAAAATTCAAGGTTCGTTCCATCCCTGGCCATTGCCTTCATTTTGATGCTCTTCCCAACTCCCTTCGTGTCTGGAACGGAGCTCCCGGTCCCTTCCCCTGCACTTTGTACCCAGCAGGTAGAGAACTATCCCGAGCTGGCAGACCACCAAAAGATGGGAAGCCATCCTGATCCAGCAAGGCAATTCTATATTCTCGAAAATATCCCACCAGGGTGGAACTATTTTATCCAAAATCTCTGCCCCAATTTCAACTGTTTTCTGTTCCAGGGTGTAGAAATGTTTTTGTGAAATCTCGACAGCTTTAAGTAGGATTGTAAGATGTTCGAGTAGAGGGGGAATTTTATATCCAAAGTAAATCACATACTTTTGCAGGTTGGTGATGTTTTCTGTTACGGTGAGGTGAACAGTGGAGGGTCGGGAATGGGGACAATCCGTTCTTGGGCCAATTAAACTTCTGCCTCTGGTTTAAAGCAGAAACTTCTGTCACTAACCGGACACCAGAAGTGTCCATGCTGGTA
This sequence comes from Squalus acanthias, assembly GCA_030390025.1. Classification (NCBI taxonomy): domain Eukaryota; kingdom Metazoa; phylum Chordata; class Chondrichthyes; order Squaliformes; family Squalidae; genus Squalus; species Squalus acanthias. The sequence goes on along the minus strand of JASTWF010000255.1, from coordinate 23,408 downwards.
GTGGGACGCACCTGTGGTGACACAATATATCCCACCCCCTATATATGCTACCTGTGAGGAAACATGGCCATGTGCCATCACCTCCATCGTACAGTTTATAGCTCGTGTGCAAGCAGCTTTGAAACCGCACTGTGGTTTAGAATAGGCGTTCAAGTGCTGGGGACACTGTATTATGTGTGAACCCCGGCTCTGGCACCGGGAGAGGTCAATACCTGTCATGGCGTGCTCCCACTTTATGACATTAGGTGGGACCGCTTTAAAACGGATGTGTGCACCCCCTTGAATGACTCCAATGTTCTCCACACTGTATACCGGTACGGGTCGGGCTGTCCCACTCATGACCGGCATTCTCACTACTATCCCCATGATAGTGTGATTGGAACGCCCACAATCTATTGGGATAGTGTAGGCTTCAGAGGCTGGACGAAAGTGGCATGGGCTCAGCGAATTACTAAACGGGTGGAGGGCTGCGAGGTGTTTGTTGCTGATCCAGGAGGAGACTAAACCTTGCTTTAAATCCTCCAGGTTGCTACGGCCCTAGCCCAGTAACCATGCCCCGTACAGCACACACACCTCATTCTGTGCAGCCTGATCCGATGCATTCCTATCGTCCCGTATGAGTGCATTTACTGTTTTGGCATGCCTTTCCAATTCTGCAATAATTTCCTTTAAATGAACCGTCATAGCTTGGTCCTCATGTAGCTCTGAGACTACCACTGTGTTCCCATCCTTCAGGATCTTTCTTAACTGGGTTTTTAAACCATTTATCTGTGTCTGTAATTCCATGTCATCCAGGCTATTTATTACAGAGGACCCTGTACTATAGGCAGTGGAAACATAATTCCAGGCTCCCCTTCTTTGTCTACCCGTGCCCATAGGATTCTCAGGGTGTATTCTTTTACAGGAACAGAGCAACGTCACCCTGTTAGGAATGGTATAGTATTAACCCATTCTGCCCGATACAGATGATATAAAGCTAGGTGAGACAGTAATCTGTGAGGAGAACATTAAAAGTCTGTAAAGGGATATAGATAGACAAAGTGGGTGTGCAGTAAGTTGGCAGATGGAGTATAATGTAGGGAAATGTGAGGTTATTCACTTTGGTAGGAAGAATAGAAAAACAGAATTTATTTTAAATGGTGAGAAACTTTCAAATGTTGGTGTTCAGAGAGATTTGGGTTTCCTCGTGCAAGAAACACAGAAATCCAGCATGCAGGTCCAGCAAGCAATAAGGAAGGCAAATGACATGTTGTCCTTTATTGCAAGGGGGTTGCAGTATCAGTGTAAGGAAGTCTTGCTGCAATTGTACAGGGCCTTGGTGAGACCACACCTGGAGTACTGTGCACAGTTCTGGTCTCCTTATCTAAGGAAGGATATACTTGCCTTGGAGGCGGTGCAACGAAGGTTCACTAGATTGATTCCTGGGATGAGAGGGCTGTCCTATGATGAGAGATTGTGTAGAATGTGCCCATACTTTCTGGAGTTTAGAAGAATGAGAGGTGATCTCATTGAAACATACAAGATTCTGAAGGGGATTGACAGGTTAAATGCTGAGAGGTTGTTTCCCCTGGCTGGAGTGTCTAGAACGAGGGGGCATATCTCCGGATATGGGGTAGGCCATTTAAGACTGAGATGAGGAGGAATTGATATACCCCACACCCCTCACTGTAACACTCTGATATACCCAACACCCCTCAATCTAACACTCTGATATACCCCACACCCCTCACTGTAACACTCTGATATACCCCACACCCCTCACTGTAAAACTCTGTTCCATGCCACACTCTGGACTGTTACTACCTAAAACCATTCACTATAATACTGATATATCTCGCACCACTCACTGTAACACACTCTGATATACTCCACACCCCTCACTGAATCGCACTCTGATATTCTCCACACCCTTCAATGTAAAACTGTGATATACCCCACACTCCTCACTGTAACACCCTGATATACCCCACACCTCTCACTTTAACTCTCTTATATACCGCAAACCCCTCACTGTAACACTCTGATATAAAGGCCACACCCCTCACTGTAACACTCTGATATACACCACACCCCTCACTGTAACTCTCTGATATACAACACACCCCTCACTTTAACCCTCCTATATACCGCAAACCCCGCACTGTAACACACTGATATAAAGGCCACACCCCTCACTTCAACAATCTGATATAAGTCACACCCCTCACTGTAATACTCTGATTTACACCACGCACCTCACTGAAACACACTGATATACCGCACACCTCTCACTGTAACAATCTGATATACCCCACACCCCTTACTGTAACAGTCGGATATACCCCACACCCCTCACTATAACACTCGGATATAAGTCACAACTCTCACTGTAACCCTGTGATATACCCTGCACCTTTCACTCTAACTCTCTTATATACCCCAGAACCCTCACTATAACAATATGATATACCCCACATTCCTCACTTTAACAATCTGATATACCCCACATTTCTCGCTGTAAAACACTGATAAACTGCACAGCCCTCACTCTAACACTGATATACCCCATAACCCTCACTGTAGTCCTCTGATATACTCCAAACCTCTCACTCTAACTCTCTGATATAGCCCCCACCGCTCAACTTAACACTCTGATACATGCCATACTCTGGACTGTTACTGTCCACACCAGTCACTGTAATACTGATATACCCCACATCCCTCACTGTGACATCTGATACATGCCATGCTCTGGACTGTTACTCTCCACACCACAAACTGTAATACTGATATACCCCACACCCCTCACTCTAACACTCTGATATACCCCACACTCCTCACTGTAGCACTCTGATACATGCCACACTCTGGACTGTTACTCTCCACACCACTCACTGTAATACTGATATATCTCACATCCCTCACTGTAATACTGATATACCTCGCACTTTTGCCATTGCCACTTTAATCCCATGGGATTCAACTTTGGTAATATATGGTACTTTATCAAGCACCTTTTGATAGGATAGGGAAATTGAGAAAGTGTGCGCAGTATCATTCATAAAACCATAGAATTGGTGAGACAAGTTGTGTTGACAATTTGTTTGGCGGACCATGACGACCCGCTCTGATCACAGGCCTCGCCTGGTTTCAGTCAGTGAATTTCAAAATCAGTGATTTTAATCCCATTTTATTATTTATATTTATTTGTTCTCAGGATATGGGTGACGCTGTCAAGACCGGAATTACATTCCCATCCCTAGTTACCCATGAGCAAATGCTGGGCCTTCATCTTGAGCCGCTGAAGTCCGTGTGGTGAAGGTGTTACTGTTACGGAAGGAATGTCATGCTTTTGACACAGTCCCGATGAAGGAGCAGCGATATATTTGAAAGCTACAGTAGCATAGTGGTTATGTTGCTGAACAAGTAAATAAGATGCCGGGACGAATAATCCTGAGTTGAAATCCGACCAGCTGGGGAATTTAAATACAATTCAGCAAACAAATCTGGAAAAAAGATTGCGTCAGTATTGGTAACCATGAAACTACCGGATTGTCGTAAAAACACATCTGGTTCACGATTGTCCTTTACGGAAGGAAATCTGCCGTCCTTATATATTGTGTACGAAATGTGACTCCAGACTCACAGCAATGTCGTTGTCTCTTCGCTGCCCTCTGAAATGTCCGTACAAGCCATTCAGTTGTATAAGGTGGCTCACCAACACCTTCTCCAGGACAATTATGGATGGACAATAAATGGTGGCCTTGCCAGCGACATCCACATCCCAAGAATGAATAAAAACTGATTCATTAATGGTCATAATGCTATATAAAGTGTTATAATGTATTATTTTATTTCATTCGTTTATGAAATATGGGTGTCGCTGGCAAGACCAGCATTTGTTGCACATCTCTAAATGCCCTTGAGAAGGTGGTGGTGAGTCGCCTTCTTAAATTGCTGCAGTCCCTTGTGGTGAAGGTACTCTCACAGTGCTATGAGAGAGGAGTTCCACGGTTTTGACCAAGCGATTATGAAGGATCATTGAAAAACTTCTAAGTCAGGATGGTGTGTGACTTGGAGGGGAACTTGGAGGTGGTGGTATTCCCAATGCGCCTGCTGCCCTTGTCCTTCTAGGTGGAAGAGGTTGCGAGTGGGAGGCGCTGCCGAAGAAGCCTTGGCGAGTTGCTGCAGTGCATCTTGTAGATGGTACACACTGCAGCCACGGTGCGCCGGTGGTGGAGGGAGTGAATGTTTAAGGTGTTAGGTGGGATGTCAATCAAGCGGGATGCTTTGTCCTGGATGGTGTCAGAGTATTCAAATGCCTGGGCCAGATACGTTTCTGGTCAATGGGGACCCCCAGAATGTTGATGGTGGGGGATTCGGCGATGGTAATTGCATTGAATGTCAAGGGGAGGTGGTTAGATTCTCGGTTGTTGGAGATAGTCATTGCCTGGCAATTGTGTGGCGCAAATGTTAACTGCCACTTATCACCCAAGCCTGAACGTCGTCCAGGTCCCGTTGCATGGGGGCATGGACTGCTTCATTATCTGAGGAGTTGTAAATAGCACTGAATACTGTGCAGTCATCAGCGAACATCTCCATTTCTGACCTTATGTTGGAGGGAAGGTCATTGATGAAGCAGCTGAAGATGATTTAGTCTAGGACACTGCCCTGAGGAACTCCTACAGCGATATCCTGGGGTTGTGATGATTGACCTTCAACCACCACAACCATCTTCCTTTGTGCAAGGTATGACTAAGGGGTATAATAATATAAGTACATAAGAAATAGGAGCAGGAATAGGCCACTTGGCCCCTCGAGCCTGCTCCGACATTCAATAAGAGCATGGCTGATCTAGGGCTCAAAGCCACTTCCCAGCCCGCTCACCATAACTCTTCACTCCCTTATCTTGCAAAATAGTTTCTATCTCCACTTTATATGCGTTTAATGACCCAGCCTCCACAGCTCTCTGGGGCAGAGAATTCCACAGATTTACGACCCACTGAGAGAAGAAGTTCCTCCTCATCTCAGTTCTAAAAGTGCGACCCTTTATTCTGAGACTGTGCCCCCGAATTCTAGATTTTCCCATGAGGGGAAACATCCTCTCTGAATCTACCCTGTCGAGCCCCCTCAGAATCTCAAATGTTTCGATAAGATAACCTCTCATTCCTCTAAATTCCAATGAGTATAGGCCCAGCCTGCTCAACCTTTCCTCATAATTCAAACCCCTCATCCATGGAATTAACCTAATGAATCGTCCCTGAACTGCCTCCAATGCAACTATATCCCTCCTTAAATAAGGAGACCAAAACTGTACGCAGTTCTCAAGATGTGGTCTCACCAATACCATGTACAGTTGTAGCAGGACTTCCCTGCTTGTATACACCAACCCCCTTGAAATAAAGGCCAACATTCAATTTGCATTTTGATTACTTGCTGTACCTGCAAACTAACTTTTTGTGGTAAATGCACAAGGAGCCCCAAGTCTTTCTGAACTGTAGCATTTTGTAATCTCCTCTCCTTTTAAATAATAGTTTGCTTTTTTATTTTTCCTGCCAAAGTGGATAACCTCGCACTTTCCCACCTTAAACTCCATCTGCCAAATGTTTGCCCACTCAACTAGCCTGTTTAATTCAATTTGCAGATTCTTTGAGTCCTCTGCACAACTTGCTTTCCCACCCAGCTTTGTATCATCTGCAAATTTGGCTACATTACTCTCGATCACTTCATCAAAGTCATTAATGTAGATGTAAATAGTTGGGGCCGCAGCACCCATCCTTTTGGCACCCCATTAGTTCCCGTTTGCCAACCAGAAAATGACCCATTTATCCGCACTCTCTGCTTTCTGTTTGTTAGCCAATTCTCTATCAATGCTAATATATTACCCCCAACTCCGTGTCCTCTTATCTTATGCAGTAATCTTTTATATGACACCTTATCGAATGCCTTCTCGAGATCCAAATACACCACATCCACTGGCTCATCCTTGTCCACCCTGCTTGTTACATCCTCAAAGAACTCCAGCAAATTTGTTAAACTTGATTTACTTTTCCTAAAACCATGCTGACTCTGTTTGACTGCAGTATGTTTTGCTAAATGCCCTGCTACTGCTTCCTTATTGAAGGACTCCAGCATTTTCCCATCGACAGATGTTAGGCTAACTGATCTATAGTTTCCTGCTCTCTGTCTCCCTCCTTTCTTAAATAGGGGTGTTACATTAGCGGTTTTCCAATCCGCTGGGACCTCTCCAGAGTCCAAGGACTTTTGGTATATTCCAACCAATGCATCCAGTATCTCTGCAACCACTTATTTTTAAGACCGTGGGATGCAGGCCATCTGGTCCAGGGGTCTTGTCGTCTTTTAGTCCCATTATTTTACTGAGTGTGATAGTGATTTTCTTCAGTTTCCCACTCGCTGTGGCCCCTTGATTATCCATTATTGGGAGGCTGTTGGTGTATTCTACAGTGAAGACAGATACAAAATATTTGTTCAGAGTCTCTGCCATTTCACCGTTCCCCATTATTAATTCCCCAGTCTCATCCTCTAAGGGACCAACATTTACTTTAGCTACTCTCTTCCTTTTTATATACCTGTAGAAGCTCTTACTAACCGGTTAAATGATTCTTGCCAGCTTACTCTCATAATTCATCTTGTATTTCTTTATTATATTTGAAGTCATCCTTTGCTGGTTTTTAAAATTGTCCCAATCCTCTGGTCTCCCACCAATCTTGGCAACATTGTATGCTTTCATTTTCAATTTCATCCCATCCTTTACTTCCTTAGTTAGCCACTGATGGTGGTCCCTTCTGTTAAAATCTTTCTTTCTCCGTGGAATATATTTTTCTTGAGAGTTATGAAATATCTCCTTAAATGTCCGCCACTGCACAACAACTTTCTTACCCTGTAAATAGTTTTTCTAGTCTACTTTAGCCAGTTCTGCCCTCATGCCATTATAATTGCCTTTGTTTAAGATCAGGACATTGGTTTGGGATACAACTTTCTCACCCTCCAACTGAATTTGAAATTCAACCATGCTGTGATCACTCTTTCCTAGATGATCGTCTACTATGAGATCATTTATAAATTCTCTCTCATTACATAGTACCAGATCTAAGATAGCCTGCTCCCTGGTTGGTTGCATTATATACTGTTCTAGGAAAACATCCCGGATGCACTCTATTAACTCCTCCTCCAGGCTACCATGGCCAATTTGATGTGTCCAATCAATATGGAGATTAAAATCACCCATGACTATTTCCTGTACCACTTTTTTACAGGCCTCCATTATTTGTTGATTGATACTCTATCCAACAACATTGCTACTGTTTGGGGGCCTGTAGACTACGCCCCCCGCCACCGCCACAGACTTTTTCCCATTATTATTTTTTACCTATAACCAAACCGATTCGACATCTTGATCTTCTGAGCCAATAGCACTTCTCACCACTGCACTGATCCCATCTTTTACAAACAAAACCACCCCACCTCCCTTTCCTTTCTTTCTATCTTTCCGAATTATCATATACCATGGAATATTCAGTTCCCAGCCCTGGTGGCCTTGCAACCACGTCAATGTAATGGTGATCAGATCATACCCATTTGTATCTATATGTGCCGTCAACTCATTTATCTTGTTACGAATGCTGCGTGCAAACAGATACAGAGCTTTCAACTTTGTCTTTTTACCAGTTTTCCTTGTTTTGGCCTTTTTTTCTGTTACACTCTTATTTTTAATCAGTCAGTCCCTTCCTGTCATACTCTGGTTATTATTTCACCCGTCTCCAGCCTGCTTTATTGCTTTCTCATTTCTCATTTATTTGAATTTTCCTGCTCATCCAGATCCTCCCCCCCCCCCCCCCACAAATCGAAACCCATTTCTCCCACACCAGTCTTCGAGCCACTCGTTCATTTCTCTGATCTTATTTACCCGATGCAAATTCGCTCGTGGCTCAGGTAGTAATCCAGAGATTATTACCTTTGTGGTTCTGCTTTTTAATTTAACCCCTCGCTGGTCATACTCTCTCAGCTGTACCTCTTTCTTTGTCCAACCTATGTCATTGGTACCTCCGTGGACCATGACAACTGGATCTTCCCCTTCTCACTCCAAGTTTCTGTCCAACCCAGTGGAGATGTCATAACCTTGGTTATGATGATTTATGAATGGTCATAATGATTTATAAAGGATTATGATGTTTTATGAATGATCATAATGGTTCATAAAGGGTTGTAATGATTTATTAGTGGTCATTATGAGTTAGAAAGGTTTAAAATGTTTTCTTAATGGTCTTAATGATTTACAAAGGTTATGATGTTTAGTTAATAGCCATAATGATTCATAAAGGATTATGATGCTTTGTTAAATGTCATTAATGCTCGCCCTCGCCGCCCGCCCGTTCTCAGGGTAACCAGGCCTCCCGCTACTGCCGCCCTCCGGACTCTGGCCTTCCGCCACCGCTCCGCGGCCTCGCTTCTGGGAAAGGGGAAACCTCAATTTCGGCAATCGACACAGGGGGAAGCCCCCGATAGAGAGAGAGAGAGAGAGAGAGAGCGACAGACGCCATCTTTGTGCGGGGCGCCATTGCCGCCATCTTTGAATGCGGCCCGTTCCGCTTTTTTGCTCATTGAGCGGCGCCGCCATCTTTGTCGAGGGCAGGGCTGCCGCCAGCTTAGTACGGGCGGGAATTGCGCTGCGTTAGGAGGCGCGTTTGGGGTCGACCATCTTTGTCTAGGGCACTGCTGCCTTTCCAGAGGGGCCTGACAGATGGCCGAGCCCCTGACATGGAGCCCAGTGGAGACAGTGTGTGAGTGAGCGTGTTAATGTCCCCAGATCACTGGCGGCTCGCTCAAAATATCAGGCCCAGGGAACTCTCAGGCTGCAATGTCACCGCTTCTTCTCATCCTTTAATGAATTTTACAATCAGATTAAAGGGATTTTTCCCCACATTCTTCAACTGCTCTCTGAACTTAGTCTGGGTCACGGCATAAATCCAGTGTTTGTGCAGCAACTCAGCAGCTGCAGCATCAATGCTATTTTCTGTACATAAAGAGGTAGAGATACAGAATGATACTCCGAATACCACAACCGGTTCCAGATATAAATCACCATAAACATTGCCCATAACAGGATGAAATTGCCGGAGATAACAAGCAGTAAAATGATGGATTTCCTGCGGCTCTCCATCTCTGGGTCTCTGGGACTCTCCCCACTTGTGGGACCCCGGAGTCTCCTGCGGGCTCTGCTGGCCACTAAAATGTGTCTGACGGTGGCAGCATTGAGCAGCAGAATCACAAAAAATGGGACGCCCGGGGTGAGAAGATAATGAACGAGCTCGATTGCTCCCCAGACCCGTGAAATCATAACAGTGTATGTTACCTCACAAAACCAGGGGGTGTTCTGAAGCCGATACCGATCTTTCAACGAAAAATACCAGAAGATATTCTTTAAACAGCTCAGCACAGTCACATTTCCCAGAACCACAGCCGCCGTTTTCTCGGTGCAATATTTATTTTTCAGCTTCTGGAGACAAATGGCCACAAATCGATCAAAGGTGAAAGTGACGGTGAACCAGACAGAACAGTCTGTGGCTGCATAAAGCAGGACCGCGTGGATATTACACACGCGGATGGAACGCAGGAAAATAAACTGTCTCCAATAAACAATCGGAATCTGCCTCAATATCAGGTCGAAGACAACGATCAGTAGATCCGCCGCTGCCATGGCCACCAGGTAGCGAGTGACACATTTGGAGAGACCGCACTTTCCCCGAGACAGGATCACAATCGTCACTAAGTTCACTGTGAGGAAGGGAAATAAACAGGGACATTATACATCAGGCTGGGAGCAAGAGCAGCAGATTGAAGGAATTCGGGGAGAAATCTGCAAATCAATAGCGACATTCAATGATATAATCTAATTATATTACCTGTGGAGCTGAATACAGGGTTTATTGTAAGAATAATCGGGAATAAATTGTTGAATCAATAAATGAAATGTTGATAAATGCAACAGGAACTGAAAATGAAAAGAACAGCAAAATACAGAAACTGCAATCTTGGCGTTCAATAATTACAGGCACTTGTATTTAAAATGTACGGCTGTAATATGCAAATGCTAAGATAATAAATACAAGTGCACTGCAGTTATCAAGATAACCGGGCTGCAAGAAATCTTTTGAAGATTGAGTTTTCTACATTTATGCTGAAATACACAAATTCTAGCTCATTGAAAGTAAGATTTTCCAAATAACATAAATAGTGGGAACTGAATTAAAATAAATAGTTATCATGGACCAAGTAATATCCGACTCAATGCATTTATTAGCATCATAATCAGGCGAATTATCCAACAGGCAAAGTGATGCCGAGTGTATTTGTAAAGTATCTGAACACAAATGGAATAGATTTATCCTTGTACTTTTTCACCTGTTGAATTCCAACTTGTGCAGAGAATATTAGTCGAGAAAATATGAAAGGATTTTCTTACCCTCAGTACTTCAGTTACAATCAGCTGGGATTGTTTATCCTGCAGGACAGCAGGAGGCAATAGAGAATCACTCTGGGTCTCACTGAGAGATCCACTGATCTGTGACAGACGGGCATGGGATCCAATTGTAAATTCAAAACAAAGATTGGAAATAAACGCATTGAAATATGTCTGAGTGAATGTTTTTGAGAATGTAAATTATCCTTGTAATCCTTTTCTAACCATCAGAAGCAGTTCCACTAATGCAGAGCATGAGATGGTGGGAAAGGAGACATTGACTGGAACTGAGTGAGTCGCGGATATTTAAGACATTTAAAGATGTGGGTGTGATCTGCCAGGATTTGTTCCTGTGACTCTGTGTCAGTAACCACGCCGAGCATTCAGTGAAAACAAAAGCAAATTACTGCGAATGTTGTAAATCTGAAATAAGCACAGAAAATGTTTTCAATACTCAGCAGGTCAGGCAGCCTCTGTGGAGAGAGCGAGAGTTAACGTTTCAGGTCGATGATCTTTCGTCATTTGGTGAAAAGTCTCCTCAACCAAGACAACATTCTTCTGATCTGTTACAAATGTTCAGTGCAGAGAACAGAATGAAATTCGTTGGATAAAGTGTATCGTCTAATATAGTTTCTTGTGTTGAATATAGAACAATTGAATCTTGGTTATACTGTATCACCTTCAGAATCAATAGCCGAGAGCAGCGCGGATGGGATGGAGAAGGAGAAGGAGAGAAATACAGTAAAACATGATTTATAGAATGAATAGCTGGATACAGGCACTTACCAGGGACACCAACAGTAGCGAAGCGCGGGGCAATCAGTGACAAGAACAGTGATACAGTGAAACATTATTTACAGAATTAATAGTTGGATACTGGGACTTACCAGGAACACCAAAAATAGCAGAGCCCGGGGGAATCAGTGACAAGAACAGTAATACAGTGAAACATCATTTACAGAATTAATAGTTGGATATAGAGACTTACCAGGGACACCAAAAGTAGTGAGGATGGGGGGCGGGATAATTGACAAGACCATTAATAGAGTTAAACATGATTTACAGAATTAATAGTTGGATACAGAGACTTACAAGGTACATCAATAGCAGCGAGAATGCGACTGGCTTTTTAAACAACTCTTGCTTTAACAAAGATGCAACAACTTGAAAGACAGAATACAATTAAGAACTGAATTTGCCACGGTAAACAGCAATAATAATATTACAGTGTAACATGGTTTATAGAATTAATAACTGGACATAGGTTCTTACTAGGAACACCAACAGCAGCGAGGAGCGGATAGAAAATCTGTTGTATATCATTAACTATTCCCATCATCCGCATCAGTTCATGATAACTTTCGAAAGCGCTGCTGGAACCCATGCCTTCCCTCTGTAAGAGGCTGGTGGTCTTTGTGCGGGAGGCAGCGCGCTGATTGTGTGAGGTCACGCAGTGAAGAGATCTCCTTATTTATAGCAGAGAAAAATACCCGAGTGACATAATTAGGTCGAACTGTAACTGACATTATTTAAAGTCACTGAACAAACAGACTCATTGAACCATTGTCACCACAACACTTCACTGCAACACAATCTGAAGTAGCTGAGTGTTCATCTTCTCTGAACAGAATTTTATACATTGCTAGAAATAGATTTAATTCCATTCGGGCTAAGTTTGAGTATCCAGTGAATAGCTGAGCCACACCGAGCAGGAAAGGCCCAGGCTCCATCCCCGGCCTGTGCCGTATGATTCAGATCTCACCTGGTGTGGTGCTGAGCCCCACAAACACAAAGCATTGAAGGCCCAGGTTACAAACTCGGCCTGTGCTGAGTTAGCCTGATCTCACACACGGTGTGGTACTGAGCCCACACACAAACTCACACAAAGCATGGAAGGTCCAGGCTACAACGTCGGCCTGTGCTAAGTGAATCTAATCTGACACCCGGTGTGATACTGAGCCCCAGACACATAGAGCAAGAAAGGCCCAGGCTTCATCCTCGGGCTGTGCTGAATGAGATAATCTTACACCCGGTGTGGTACTGAGCTCCACACACACAGAGCAGGAAAGGCCCAGGCTCCATCCCCGGCCTGTGCTCAGTGACTCTAATCCCACACACGGTGTGGTCCTGAGCCCCACACACACAGACAGAGCAGCAAAGGCTCAGGCTCCATCCCCGGCCTGTGGTAAGTGAATCGAATCCCGCACCCGGTGTGGTCCCGAGCCCCACATACACACACAGTGCAGGAAGTTCCAAAGCCAGAGTTGGACAGCAAAATCGTCTCGCATTCTTATTCTGCTGTTGGAATCTAGGGGTGCCTAAAATGCTTACGGTTATTCGAATGAAGCTGTGACAGGATAATACTGTGTTTAAATGCTGTATGTTTTTACTGCAGCCATGTAAGGGTTTAATGTATAGGTTGTGTCTTACTGGAACTGCGCAAGTTTCGATTTACTCACAAACTTGTATTAGAGTTTGAGACAGCGTTTTTAGTTAGTCAGATTAGATGATGCACAATATCCCACAAAAAAGACACACAGCATGACCTTGCCTCCCAGGATTAGCTGTCTGTTGTTTGTAAGTTAGGATTTTGACACCACAGCCCAATGCCCACTCCACCCCTCCCACTGCAACTCCATTCCACTGCTCCCCACCCATACCCCACACACGGCACCCCCTACACCCCACCCAATGCAGCCCTACCCGCACCCACTACACCCCAACATCAAACCACCGCACCCCACCCCACCCTTGACAAGCCCTGATCTTCCGGTTGTGTCCATTTATTTCTTCCTATCTTGCTCCGCATTTTCATCTTTCAGCTTTAGCGGGAGTCACTTTCACGGGAAGTGGTCTTTCACCATGTCTCGTACCTGGGAACGGAAGAAAATCACCCGGTGAGGAATCAGGTATGCTACAGAGAGATCTCAGTTACACTGTACCTTAGCTGGGAGTCTAAGGAACCGTTTCCAAGCCCCTAACATAAAGGGAATCCCATCCCCTTAACACAGGCCTCTTTATCTAAGGAAAGACATACTTGCCTTCGAGGGAGTGCAGGGAAGGTTCACTAGATTGTTTCCTAGGATGGAGGGATTGTCCTTTGAGGAGAGATTGAGTCGACTCGGCCTATATTCCCTAGAATTTTGAAGAATGAGCGGAGATCTCACTGAAACTTTTCAAATTCTTACAGGGCTTGACAGAGTAGATACTCAGAAGATATCAGAATCAAAGAATGATACAGTACAGAAGGAGGCCATTCGGCTCATCGAACCTGTGCCGGCTCTTTGAAAGAGCTATCAGTTGACATGTGCTCCTCGATTAATTCAGCTTCCGAAAGTTGTTCATGTTTAGTTCATTCAATATGGGGACAAGTTTTTGACATCATTGGAGAAAGATAGCGAGAGAGAGAGAGATACAAAATCCACTTAGCAACAGCCAGTGTTGAAGATTGCAGTCGGGTCTTGGGATGTTTATAGTATTGCCAGACTGGAAACATCCCACCACACACCATTGCAATTTTTGCAAGAGGATGTTCAAGTACAAGCCGATTGAAGGACGGTACATTGAATGTAAACTCCGAATGTTGATGTATGACAAATGTAAACTTGTGTGCATCGGCTGAAGGACGGTGCTTTTGACTGGAGACTACCCGATAAGGCAAGGCTGCTTCTAGTTTGATAAAGAGAATAATGTATCAATAGAAGCTGTTTCCTTTGTTCAAGCATCTTGAGAAGGGACGCAGGCCTCCATTCCAGTGCTCTATCTGTGAATATACTCTAGTTGTAAATTGCTTTTTATGCTGAAGTTAAAGAATAAAATGATACAACCAGAAGACTGAATTCCGTACTGCTCAAGTGGACAACAGAAGGTTGTTTAAAACAACACAGGGGAGACAGCACCAGAGACAGAGCGGGAGCAGGAGAAGGACGGGGGGAGAGACTGTTGGAGACAGACCGGGAGAGATAGAGAGCGAGACAGATGCTGGATGTGGAGACAGAGAGAGAGAGTAACAGACCGGTGGTGGGGAGTGGGGTGCAGGAGGAACGGCGGAGAGACAGACGCTGGATGACATATAGACACCCTCAAAGCCTCCTTGAAAAAGTGCAACATTCCCACTGACACCTGGGAATCCCTGGCCCAAGACCACACAAAGTGGATGAGAAGCATCCGGGATGGAGCCGAACACCTTGATTCTCTTCGCCGGGAGCAAGCAGAAGCCAAGCGCAGGCAGTGCAAGGAGCGCATGTCAACCCAAGCACCCCACCCCACCCGCCCCCTTCAAACACCGTCTGCCCCACCTGTGACAGAGACTGTAGGTCCCGCAGAGGACTCATCAGTCACCTGAGAACTCATTTTTAACTTGGAAGCAAGTCAACCTCGGTTTGGAGGGATTGCCTACGAAGAAAAGAAGACATATAGAAAGACCGACAGGAGTTGGAAAGAGAGAGAGAGACAGACGGAGGGAACAGACGGTGGGGGAGAAAGAAGGAGAAAACAAGTGAGTCAGATGGAGAGACAACCGGGGAAGGGAGACAGTGAGAGAGAGAGGGAGAGAGAGAGAGAGACAGACTTGGAAACAGACGGGCAGACTGATGCGGAGTCAGAGCGAGAGAGACAATTTGTGTTGAGACAGACGGAATGAGACACAGAGAGCGAGATGGAAGGTGGTGGGGGATACAGACGGGGTTGAGATACGGGGGATACAGATGTAGGGAGACACATAGAGCGACAGACGGGGTGAAGACAGAGATTGAGACATACGGAAGGGAGAGTGAGAGGAGAGACATTAGGGGAGAAGCAAAGAGATCAGACGGGTTTGATACAGCAAAGATATACAGGCGGAAAGAGAGACGAGGGAGACAGACGGGGAGAGAGATGGGGGAGACAGACCAGCGGGGGAGACTGATGGGTGGAGTCCGACGCAAGAGAGGCAGAGAGAGCGGGAGACAGAACCCGGGGCTGGATAAGGATGGGGAGAGAGATTGATGGAGATAAAGGGAGTACACAGAATGGGGGAGACAGAGAGAGACAGCTGGGGGAGAGACAGACTGTCAAGACAGAAGAAAAGTGAGAGAATGTGGGGACAGAGAGAGAGAGAGAGAGAGACAGACTGTGGAGATAGAGATAGAGATCAGGGGAAACTGATGGGGTGGAGACAGACGAGGAGGACTGGTGAGGGAGTCAGAGAGTAAGAGATAGACTGGGGGAGAGAGATGGGGAGGAGACAGATTGTGGGTGAAACAGAGAGAGACAGATGGTGGAGACAGAGAGGAGGAGGCAGAATGGAAGACAGACGGAAGGGAGACAAAGCGTGAGGGAGATGAGGGACAGACGGGGAGAAAAGAAAGAGATCAGATGGGGTTGAGACCGATAGAGATAGACAGACGGCGATACAGACGGTGGGGGGAGAGAAGGAAAGACAGACCAGCAGGGTAGACTGATGGGGGGAGACAGACGGGGTGAGACAGAGAGAGAGAGACAGATGCGGCAGACAGATGGCAGAGAGACAGATAGAGAACAGACGGGGTGATGACACAAAGGGAATGACAGACGTGGTGAAACATAGAAACATAGAAACATAGAATCTAGGAGCAGGAGTAGGCCATTCGGCCCGTCGAGCCTGCTCCGCCATTCAATACGATCATGGCTGATCATCCAAATCCAGTACCCTGTCCCTGCTTTAATCCCCACAGTACTCATATCCCACCCTACCCCCGTAACCCCATGTATTTAATTCCCCCTAACATATCCCATCCTATCCCCATAACCCCACATATTTAATCCCCCCTAACACTAAGGGTCAATTTATCATAGCCAAATCAACCTAACCCACACATTTTTGGACTGTGGGAGGAAACCGGAGCACCCGGAGGAAACCCACGCAGACACGGGGAGAATGTGCAAACTCCACACAGACAGTCACCCGAGGTCAGATTCGAACCCGGGTCTCTGGCGCTGTGAGGCACCAGTGCTAACCACTATGCCACCGTGTTGCCCTGAGACAGACGCGGGGGAGAGAGAAAGAGCGAGAGACAGACCCGGGTGATTTAAGGACGGGGGGAGAGACATTGATGAAGATAGATGGGGTTACACAAACGGGGCAGACAGAGAGCGAGACAGACGGGGAGAAGGGGAAACAGGCGTTGAAGACGGAGATAGAGAAAGAGACAAACACGAGAACAGATAAAAAGACAGACTGGGTGATTCAGACGGGGAGAGAGATGGGTAGACACAGAGAATGATAGACAGATGGGGCGACAAAGAGAGAGACAGACTGATAGGGAGACAGACAGCTCGGCGTCGGATGGGGAGAGAGATGGGGATAAAGGATGGGGGAGACAGGCGGGGTAGACAGCGAGAGAGAGAAACAAAAGCAGCAGACACAGAAAGAGACAGACTAGGGAGTCACCGCCTCAGAATAAGGGATCGGCCATTTCGGACTGAGATGAGGAGACATTTCTTCACACAGAGGGTGGTGAATCTTTGGAATTATCTATCTAAGTTGGCTGTGGAGGCTCAGTCGTTGAGTATATTCAAGACAGAGATCGATATATTTTTGAATATTAGGGGCATCAAGGGATATGGGGATAGTGCAGGAAAGTGGAGAGGAGGTAGAAGATCAGCCGTGATGTTATTGAATGGCGGAGCAGGCTCGAAGGGCGAAATGACCAACTCCTGCTCCTATTTCTTATGTTCTTATGTTCTTATGAACAAGGGAGACAGGTGTGATAAATAATTTGAAATGCGAATGAAATATACTCCTTCACCTCAAGGGGATTGGAATACAAAGGGTTGGCAGTTACCTTACACTTCTTTGGTCTCTGATTACTCCCCATCTGGAGCATTGCGTTCAATTCTGGACACTTCACCTCAGCAAGAATATATTGGTCTCGGAGCGGGTGCAGCGTAGATTTGGCAGAATGATACCACGGCTTAGAGGGTTAAATGATGTGGACAGATTGCACGGACTCGGCTTGTATTACCTCGAATATAGAAGTGGAATAAATGGTGAACTAACGGAGGATTTGAAGATAATTAAAGGAGTTGATATGTTAGATAGAGAAACTATCTCCCCTGGTGAGGGAGTCCAGAACAAGGGAACATAAAGTTAAATGTAGAGCTAGACAATTCAGGGGTAATGCGGGGCAGCATTTCTTCACACAAAGGTTAGTGGAAATTTGCAACTGAAACCCCCTAAAAAGTTGTTGAAGCTGGAGCTCAATTGAAAATGTCAAAACTTAGATTGATAGATTTATGTTCGGCAGGTTATTAAGGGATATAGAGTTAAGATACAGATCAGTCATGATGTAATTGAATTGGGTACTGGCTGGAGGGGCTGAATGGCCTCCTCCTGTTTCTGTAAATGTAGACAACTACTTAACATCAGAGGAGGAAGGCAAACAATCCCATCACTGCGTATCACCCACACACCCTCTTCTCTGGGTCGTAACCACATGGAAACCTCTAATTATATTCAAGCATATCAAGTGATTGCAACCTCAGTGAAGCCCAAGGGTTTTGCCAAACACTGTTTCATCAAAGTGAGGCCCCTTTAAGGGAACGGGTCAAACCGTGAGTTCACAGAGCAAGCCTCACCCTCACACTGCGCATCACAGTGAGATCAGTCAACACAATCAGGTTGTAAACTGGGCAGTTTGAGGCAGGAGGCTGCACAACCAGTGCAGGGAAGGGAACGGCACTGACTGTGACTAACTGGCTGATCGATCTAGGAGTGATTGTGATCAGTTGAATATCGAAACCGGTTTACTTTGTGAAGGGAGTGTTAGCAATGGAAATATCGCTCGCCAGCTGACACTCAGAAGGTTGTTGCTGTAGGACGTTTGTTTAGACTTGTACTTCCAGCGACATCATTCCTGTGGAGGATCAGAGTGATTCACTTAAAATCCGCTGTAGTGACCGTGCAGATAAAATGGCATAAGACCTGGAAACTTAACTGACGAAGGTCAGAGCATGTGTAGGCAGGGTGTGGGAGAGTGGGAGAAGCTGAGTGTGGGAAAAAAGTGGTTGGGGCTGGGTGGGGGGAGAGTGGTAGGGGCGGGGAGTTTAGGAGGTGCTTGATGGGGTTTGAGTGGAAGTTGCAGGGTGGTGTTAAGTGGGAGGGTCTGGGTGAGGGACAGTGGGAGAGCCTGGGTGGGGAGAGTGGGAGGGTTGGGGTAGGGTTAGATTGGGGGGGGCTGGGTGGAGGCTGAGTGGGATGGGTTAGGTGTGGGGAGAGTGTGACGGGCGGGGTGGGTTAGAGTGGGAGGGACTGTGTGGGGAAGAGTGGGAGGGTTTGTGTGTGGTGGGAGGGCCTGGTTTGGGGAATATTGGGAGGGGCTGTGTGGGGAAGAGTGGGAGCGGCTGGTGGGGAAGCGTGGGAAAGGATGGGTGGGGTTAGAGTGGAAGGGCCTGCTGGGGCAGAATTGGGGGAGGCTGCGTGGGGTTAGATTGGGAGGTTTTGTGTGGGGATGGAGTGGGAGGGACTGGGTGGGGGTGAATGGGAGGGGCTGGGTGGGGAAGAGTGAGAGGGGCTGGGTGTTGGAAGAGTGAGAGCGGCTAGGTGGTGTTAGAGTGGAATGTGATCGGTGGGGTAGAATGGGAGGTGCTGTGTGGGAGGAGAGTGTTGTTGGATGGGTGGGGCAGAGTTGGAGGGGCTGGGTAAGTTCAGAATGGGAGGGGCTGGGTGGTGTTAGAGTGGTATAGGATGAGTGGGGGAGAGTGGGAGGTGCTGGGTGGGGGAGAGTGTGATGGGATGGGTAGGGGAGAGTGGAAGGGTCTGGGTCAGGGTACAGTGGGAGTGGCTGGGTGGGGTAGAGTGTGAGGGGCTGGGTGCGGGGAGTGTACGAAGTGCTGGGTGGGGTTGAATGGGAGGGGCTGGGTTTGGTTATAATAGGAGGGGCTGGGTGGGATTAGAGTGGGAGGGGCAGCGTGTGGTTAGAGAGGGAGGTGCTGGGTGGGCTAGGAGTGGGAGGGCCTGGGTGGAGTTAGAGTGGGAGGGGCAACGTGTGTTTAGAGTGGTAGGCTCTGTGCGGGTTTGGTGCGAGAGAGGCTGTTTGGTGTTGCAGTGGGTGGGGCTGGGTGAGGTTGGAGTTTGAGTGGCTGGGTAGGAAGGGTGGGGGCGCTGGGTTGGGTAGAGTGTTAGGGACTGGGTGAGGTAGGAGTACATGGGGCTGTGTGGGGTTGGAGTGGGTGGGTATTGTTGGGGTTAGAGTAGAAGGGTTTGGGTGATGTTGGAGTAGGAGGGGATGGTTGAGAAAGAGTGGGAGGGGCTGGGTAGGGTTAGATTGGCAGGGTCTGTGCGGGGTTGGAGTGGGAGGGGCTGGGTGGTGTTAGAGAGGCAGGGGTTGGATGTAGAAGAGTGGGTAGGACAGGATGTGTGAGGCTGGGAGTGGTTGCGTGTGTTTGGAGTGGGAGTGAATGGTTGAGAAAGAGTGGGAGGGGCTGGGTGGGGTTATATTGGCAGGGTCTGTGTGGGGTTGGAGTGGCAGGGGCTGGGTGGTCTTAGAGTGGCAGTGGCTGTGTGTAGGAGAGTGGGTAGGACAGGATGTGTGAGGCTGGGAGGGGTTGGTTGGGGTTGCAGTAGGCGGGACTGGGTGAAGTTAGAGTGGCAGGTGTAAGGTGGGGGCGAGTGGGAGGCGCTGGTCGTGTTAGAATGGGAGGGGCTGGTGGATTTAGACTCCAAGATGCTTGGTGGGGAGAGTGGGAGAGGTTTGCTAGGGAAGAATGGAAGGGTTGGGTGGGGGAGAGTGGGGGGACTGGGTGGGGTTAGAGTGGCATGTGCTGTGTGGTAGATAGTGTGTGGGACAGGACGGGGAGGTTGGGAGGGTTGAGTGGGTTTGGATTGGGAGTGGCTTGGTGGGGGAGAGTGGGAGTGGTTGGGTGGGGGAAGTGAGGGAGGGTCTGGGTGGGGGAAATTGGGAGGGGCAGAGTGGAGGAGAGTGGGAGAAGCTGGGGTGTGATTGGAAGGGGCTGGATGGGGTTGGAGTGGGAGGGCTGGGTGGTGTTAGATTGGATGGGGTTGGGTGGGAAAGAGTGGGAGGGTTTGGATAAGTAGAGTGGGTTGGGCTGGGTGGGGTTGGAATGGGTTGGGCTGGGTGGGGTTGGAATGGGAGGGGCTGATTGGTGTTAGAGTGGGAAGGGCTGGGTGTAGTAGATTGTGAGGGTCTGCGTCGTGTTGGAGTGGGAGGGGCTATGAGGGGAAAGAGTGAGGGGCTAGGTGGGGGAGAATGGTAGGGGCTGGCTGGGGGAACAAAGGAGGGGTTGGGTGTGAGGAGAGTGGGAGGGGCTTGGTGGGGGAAGAGTTGGAGGGGCTGGTTGAAAGGAGAGTGGGAGGGCTTTTGTGGGGGAGAGGGGAGGGGCTGTGAGGGGCTGAGCGGGAGGGGCTGGGTGGGTTTAGAGTGGCAGAGGCTGGATGGGGGAGAGTGGGAGTGATTGGATGGGGCAGAGTGGGAGGGACAGGGTGGAGGACAGTGGGAGTTGCTGGGTGGGGGAGCGTGGGAGGGTCTAGCTGGAGGAAGAGTGGGTGGGGCTGGGTCGGGTTGGAGTGGGATGGGCTGGTTGGAATTATAGTGGGTGGTGCTGGGCGGAGAAGTGTGGGAGAGGCTGGGTGAAGGAGAGTGGCAGGGGTTGGCTAGGAGATGGTGAGTGTGGAGGGCAGGGTGGGGGAGAGTGGGCGTGGCAGGGAGGGAGGAGATTCCGAGGATTTGGATGGGGAGATGGGAGGGGCAGGGTGAGGGACTGGGATGGGGCTAGAATGGGAGGGGTTGCAGTGGTGACTAATCTGAGTCACAAACAGTATAAATACAGGGGCCTGTGAGTGCAGCCAACACTGAGTGCAGCAGCACAGAGTGAACAACTGCGAGTTTGGAAAGTGTGGGAGTTTTAAGGGTGATTCTCTTTTAAAATCTAATGTTAATTGCTACTAGCTGTTGAGTAAGATAAACTGTCTGAGTTAAAATTTAAAATTTATTTTTTAAGTTTCTTCAGGCTTAAGCAGAGATAAAAAAAAGCAAGATCTCCTGCTGGAGAGCTGCTGTAGTGAGTTAATTAATGGGACTAAAAGTCAATAAATCCCAAGGACCGGACAACCTACATCCTTGGGTTTTGAAAGAGGTGGCCATTGGAATGGTGGACGCATTGATTGTCATCTTCCAGAATTCTATAGATTCTGGAACTATTCCTGCAGATTGGAGGATAGCAAATGTAACCCCCCTATTTAAGAAAGGAGGGAGAGAGAAAACGGGGATCGACAGACCTGTTAGCCTCACATCAGTAGTTGCGAAAATGCTGGAATCTATTAGAAACGATGCAATAACTGGGCACTTAGAAACTAATAGTAAGATTGGCAGTGTCAACACGGATTTATGAAAGGGAAATCCTGTTTGACAAAACTATTGGAGTTCTTTGACGATGTCACTAGTGGAGTAGACAAAGAGGAAACGATAGATGTGGTGTCTCTGGATTTTCAGAAGGCCTTCGATAAGGTCCCACAGAAAAGGTTGGTGAACAAAATTAGGGCACATGGATTTGGGGGTAATATACTAGCATGGATTGAGAATTGGATAACAGACAGAAAACAAAGAGTAGGGTTAAATCGATCTTTTTCACGATGGCAGGCTGTGACTAGTGGGGTACCGCAAGGATCGGTGCTTGGGTCCCAGCTATTCACAATCTATATCAATGATTTGGATGAGGGGACTAAATGTAACATTTCCAAATTTGCTGATGATACAACGCGAGGTGGCAGTGTCAGATGCGAAGAGGATGTGAAGAGGCTTCAAGGGGATCTCGACAGGCTCAGTGAGAGGACGAGAACATGGCAGATGGAATATAATGTGGATAAATGTGAAGTTATCCACTTTGGTAGAAAAAACAGAAAGGCAGAGTATTTCCTAAATGGTGAAAGATTAGGGAATGCAGATGCTCAAAGGGGCTTGGGTGCACTTGTACATTAATCACTGAAAGTGAATGTGCAGGTGCAACAAGCCATTAGGAAGGCAAATGGTATGCTGGCCTTCATTACAAGAGGATTTGAGTACAAGTGTAAAGAAGTCTTACTTCAATTATATAGGGCCTTGGTGGGAACACACCTGGAGTACTTGTACAATTTTGTTCTCCTTACCTAACGAAGGATATA
Organism: Squalus acanthias; assembly: GCA_030390025.1. Classification (NCBI taxonomy): domain Eukaryota; kingdom Metazoa; phylum Chordata; class Chondrichthyes; order Squaliformes; family Squalidae; genus Squalus; species Squalus acanthias. The sequence continues at coordinate 813 of JASTWF010000255.1, read as the reverse complement.
CTTGCCATAGATGGAGTTCAACGGAGGTTAACGAGGTTGATTCCTGGGATGGGGGACTGTCGTAAGAGAAGAAATTCTGTAAACTAGGCCTGTATTTTCTTGAATTCCGAAGAATGAGAGGGGATCTTATTGAAGCATACAAAATTATTACAGGGCTTGAAAGCATGGATGCTGGGAGAATGTTTCCCTTAACTGGGGAGCCTAGAACCAGGGGCCACAGCATCAAGATTAAAGATAGGCCATTCAGCTCTGAGATAAAAAGAAATTTCTTCCCACAGAGGGTGGTGAATCTTTGGAATTCTCTTCCCAAGAGGGCTGTGGAGGCTAATTCTTTGGGTATATTCAAAACAGAAGTCGATAGATTTCTGACTAGTAAGGGCATCAAGGGATATGGCGATAGGGCCAGTCAATGGAGATGGGACTGAATATCAGTCATGATCTCATTGAATGGCGGAGCAGGCTCGAAGGGCCGAATGGCCGACTCCTGCTCCTGTTTCTTATGTTCTTATGTTAATTAGCTAAATGGATTAAACTGGTTCCTGAAACAGCAGCAGATCAGTGGTGACTCATCTGAGTCACAAACAGTGTAAATATCGGGGCCTGTGAGTGCAGCTAGCACTGAGTGCAGCAGCACAGAGTGAGCAACTGCGAATTTGGTAAGTGTGGGAGTTTTAAGTGTTCGTCTCTTTTAAAATCTAATGTTGATAGCTAAATGCTTTAAAGTAAGATCAACTGTCTGAGTTAAAATTTAAGCTTTAACTTTTTTAAGTTTCTTCAGGCTTAAGCAGAGACAAACAAGCAAGATCTCCTGCT